>JAVKLA010000093.1:12302752-12321026 GCA_034782735.1 Sagittarius serpentarius | reverse complement strand
TAAACTGTTTTAAAGGTTCTGCTGGGGGTAAAAAAAAAAAAAAAAAAAAATCTCTCCCGAGACCATTGCATACCATCTTCCCCTGGCTTGGAAGGCGATTGGAAAGTGGTGGGCCTTGGCAGGAGGGCACTTATAAATTAATATATCAAAGTTAAGGGGGCTAAACAAAGAATGAAAGTTCAGCTTGGCTTTGTTGTCCTGTGGCATTTTTTGCTAGCAGCTTACTTCTGACTGACTTCATGCACTAGACAATAACAATTTTTTTCCGGATTCCCCGGCAGGTGCCCCCGCCTCAGGCGACGCCGCAGCACCCCCAAGGCCCCAGTGAGCCCGTTGCTGCCCTGCACGGCGCGGTCCTGTGGGCTCACGTGGGCAATCCTCACGTGCAAATGCTTGCAGCCTTCGCACAGACTATCGGCGAGCAAGCCGCCGCTGTTAAGTAGTTTTTCTGGAAGTAGTCTGCAAGCAAGGGCGCCGAAGAGGAGTCACAGTGATGCGCTATAGACAAAGGAAGGGACGGGGCTGACTCTTTAGCATTCATGGATTATTTTTTTTTTAATGCCTCCGTGAGAAACAGTCATGAGCAGAGTGAAACGGACACGTGCAGCTGTGTTCTCCCTTTCTGCTCCTGCGAGGGACACGTGTTTCCTATACCTGGTCCCTATGGGTGTCAGCAGGATAGGACCTAGGAGCTCGAGTGTCTATCTATTACTGTTTTAATCTTAGCATTATACTCATTTGCCTACATGAATTTTTCAGGATCCTGGCACAAGCAACCTGTGCACAGCTGGCTCTGCAAACACGCAGGTCGGCCACGAGCATCAAGGCACGATCTGTTCTCAACCAAATATTCTCCTAATCTATATTGAATGAAATAACATTTTTACATGTAACTTGACTCTAAAAAAATAAAGAAAGAAAAGAGTATGATCTAGGCAGTGTCTTGTCGTGCCACAAATGAAATGGGCGATCCCAAACAGCCAGCTTTGGCTTAAAGGACTTGCTACTGCATCTGGCAAAGCAAGATGAAACCTTAAACCTCCTGAAACCTTAAACAACATCTGCTAAGGACACTAAAAGCTTTGTAGGTAGCAATTTGAATATTTTTAAAATGTCTCGTGTCTCTTTCCACTGCAATCTGGTTTTAAAAACTTTACGTGCCTGCCCCCCCCCCCCACGCCCCCCCAATTTATCCAGAGGACAAAGAGCAGCGGGTACTTCCCAGAGTGAGAGAAAACGTGCAGTGTCTCTGATGAGGTTATCAGCAAGTGCCCGAACTCACATCCATGGCTGTAGGGGCAGTACGTGCAGGGGCACGTACCCCGCAGAGCAAACACAGTCGGTGGAGCTGGGTCAGCTCGTAGCAAGTGAAGACAGCAGATGGCAACAACTCTGAACCATCATCAACCTGCCGTGGATTTGAACCAGTGCACGATGGCTAAAAGGCTAAGTAGTAATCCCCCCGCACTCGTAAATGTGCTCCAAACCTCATCTGGGGATACTGCAACGGAGAAGATTCAAGCCTGTAATATGCCCTCTGACACGAAAACGGACAATTACCCCAAGGCCATCCTTCTGAGGAGCCCAGAATTGTCACCAAAAAGTGGATCCTTGTAACCTTACAGCTGCCCTTGAAGGCAGCACTATCTTAGCGGCTTTGGGGAGACTAGGGTTTAATTCTGTGTGAACAGATGAACAAGGCTCTGGAAAGAGACAAACTGGCAGTCCTGACCCAGATTTTATGCTCAGTGATGGCTTTATTCCTCTTTAATTTGGACGTAATAAATTGACATCTTTTTCTTTAATGCTGCTTAAAATGGATCGATTCCATAGTAACTGTTATTAGAAAAGAGCACGTAAATGATGTGGAGCTCTAATCGTACTTGTATTTCTGTCAAAAATGGCAGTGTCAATTAAAAAAAAGGCCTTGAGCAGGAGTCACCAGTTTTCTGTCACAAAGATTCAAGGAATGATGAAGTTTATGGTGCAACAAGCCAGATGTGGGGAGCCTGAGGTGAGTTTGTTAATACGTAAATGAATTGGCACACTTTATATGGGGAATTAAGTTGTACCCAGCAGCGTACTTGCTGTGGTAACCTCAGTGGGTGAAAATGCTGCGCTAAGACGCGGCGCTCTTGACGCTCGTGCCCCCTGCAAAATGACAGGCACTTCTCTTACCTAGGATGATCTTGGAGTTATCGTTGGGGAAGTAAGGAACAGCCTGGAGATTGGCCCAGGTGGCAATAAGAGCCTGAGGAAGGGTCATCAGCTTATTGCTAGACAGGTCCAGGTATGTGATATTCTTGACGTAACGAGCAGCATCTGGAGGGATTGAGGTAAGTTCATTGTTGTGTAAATCCAGAAGCCTTAGCTGTGGCATGTCAGTCAGGGTTTCCCAGGGGAAAGAGATTAAGTCGTTCCCGTCCAGCCTCAGCTCCTGCAAGCGACGAAGGCCCTTGAAGGTGATCCCGCTGAGGCTGGCCAGGGAGTTATAGGGCATCCAGAGGTACTCCAGGTTGTGGAGCGCGTGGAAGGCCTCTCCTGGCACCCTGCGGATGGCTGTCTTTTCTATCCGAAGCTTGGATGTATCTACAGGGATGTTCACAGGAGTGAGGGTCATCTCCGGGTCATTACACAGCACTGTCCTGGTGGAGAAACGCAAACACAGATGTGACTTTCTTGTATTTTGAAAAGGTTTTGAAACTTTATTTTAACGCAAGATTTTGATCTGCCTTTCTTTTTTCACAAGATTTCTTCTTGTCATTTTTTTACTTGCTGCTGCTCTCTGCATCATTCACCATACGTACATCAACTTGCAGTGATTCATACGTATCTCCTGAATGCAGAGATTGCAGTGTTGTGCCTCTCTTGGCGGGGTGTGAGTCCGAGTCTGGCCCGTACAGCGTTCCTGCTTGTGTTTGCTTTCAGTTTTCTTTTGAGTGCTTATGATAGACAGCAGTGACAACATTCATGCACAACAGAGGATCCTAGTGCGTGTTAAAACAAAAAGATCCACCGACTGAACAACAAAAGACATACAAAAAGAAGCCGTACTGATGTGTGGGATGGCACGAAGTAATGCAGCTTAAATACGGCACCCGGATCTTTGGTTCATGAAACGAGGATAAGAAAGTCAGCTAACAACGCACTGGAAATAAATACACTACAGCAAGCTCTGCTTTACTGTGAAATAGTCTGGAAGGTGTGTACAGACGGCAGCAGTCACTGCACTGCGGGCTTGTACAGTTACGAGCGTGAAAGTGCAGAAAATTAACTCTTTGGAAAACGCTATACTAAAAGCAAGGCAGATTTATGTGTCTTAATCGTTCCTTCCCATTTCTAATCTCTAGAGGTCAAACGATGAAAACCCTGTGCTGCATTTTCGCAGCGCATTCGCATTTTGTAGGAAAAATTGTGACTTTGACTTTGCCAAGCTGTGGGATTGTAGGTAGCCATGAGGAATGAGGGGAGACAAAATAGCTCTCTCAGACTGCACTTCAATTTGCCTATCAGCAAGGAGAGAAAGGCAAGCTCTTAACAAAATACAAAGCCACCTTGCAAAAGGCAACAGGTTAGGTAGGCATGTCCCACTCCACATGCTAAACAAGATACCGTAAGCAATGTAATGTGATCAGTCAAGTAACATTTCCTTATCACACTGCCTGGCTGATAAACAGAATATCAGAAAGCTGCCAAAACCAGCTTGGTTTCGGCTGAACGCATTTATTCCTCTACTGTCGACAAAAACAAATAACATCGCTGAACTGCTCATGCAAGTTTCCTGGAGTTAAATGTTATTTGAACCTACAGTTAAATTGTTAATTTATAATCAAATCATACTGCATTACTCTCATCCAGCACTTCCATTGTGCCATTAAATCCTGCCCGCCCTCAGCTGAAAGTTGAGATTTTGAGGAAGAGAAAAATCTATCAAATAAGAAAAATCCAGAAATCGTCTTTCAGTAAAACGGGTTTTTTGCGTGTAGGCATGACACAAACTGTTTGATAACAGATACACTACGGCAGTAAAACAGTGCAGGTCTCACAGTGTCCCTAAGCTATGTCAGTCAGCGCTAAACATTTAATCTATGGGATAATCTCCTTCTACTAGTGAGAAATATGAATCATAATGCAGAAAAAAAGGTGACATTATGCTCCTTAAGGGACTAATGGATATTTGCTTTATTAATTATCTTACCAAAACACACTACAGCTTTTCCCAGTCACTGCGAGGAAATTCCCCCGGGAACGGTGACATTTATGGAGCAATAATTGGCTCTCCCGCTATTGTACTGCCTTCTAACAAGTGCAGACTACTCGTCTCTCTACCACGCTTCTTACTGGGAAAGTTTCTGGTGTTAAATCTATAGCACCATAAAAGAGAGAAGAAAGTAGATCTAGTCCATGGGGATCCAAAATATAAGGGACAGCCTTTCATTTCAGGACTGCGGTCGTGTCTAGAAAAAATTTCTTCCAACCGATTTTGCAAACACTGTATTTCTGTCACAAAACCTCCTCTACTGTGACCTACACTTTCCGAAAATGTAGCCTGTATTTCATGAAGTTAGATCATTACTTTGTGATTACCCTTCAGAAAGACTTCTTATTATAGTCCTCCGGAGAAATGTCTGTACAATGGCGTTGCATTCAAAAATGGGTATCCTTCTGGTCCTGTCTGCTTTTTCAACTGAAAGTCTCCAGTCTGAGAATTATCTTATTTTATTTATTATTACTACTATTTTTATTATTATTATTATTATTATTATTATTATTATTATTATTATTATTACTACTACTACTACTACTACTACTGTCATTATCATCATCATTATCATTATTATCTTTCTTTTTGGTTCATTCTCGTCTACAGTCTGTTGCTTTGCCTAAAATCTCCAGCTGAAGGATTTTTTAAGTAAATGGAATTGCAGGTTTTGGTACCACAGCGTAAATGAAATCTAGTTACACTTCAGAAACAAACCAGCAGAGCAGAATAAAGCCTTTTAAAACTAGCATTTTCAGCATAAAGGTAAAAAAAAGAAAATGTTGTTTAAATTTTATTCCCTTTTTGCCATTGCAGCAGCGGTAATCATGTCACTTCTGTTCTCACAGAGGAGATGCCCAAACGCTTTCTCTGAAATCAGCTTAACTGTGTTTTCAGAAGCTAATCCTCTGCAAATACAGCTAGAGCGCAAAGCGACTGCAAAAATAATGGCCACACAGTCTGGATGCAATATTTTCTCCCCCGAGCATCCTTACGGAGGAGACGGACTAGAGTCCCCCCAACCACCAGAGAAAGAGCGGCGACCCCCGTGGGGAGCGTAGCGGCGTACCTGGCTTTCGTCCCTTCGCTGAGGCTGTGGAAGGCGCAGCTGCACTGCGATGGGCACGAGCCGCCCGCCCGCGGCAGCCCTCCGAGCGTCACGCAGCAGAGCAAGCTCACCACGAGCCACATGGCGACCTGTGCATGGGAAGGGCACCCGGGCACTAGACACCGTGGAGGGCTTCGCCTATTGTCTTATCCATTGACTGGTCACATCTTGTTAGCTCCCTTTTGTTGTCAGCCACACTGTGATCTTCCAGCCCTCGCTGAGTCCATCAGATAAAAAAGGATAGGCAGGGATTAAGGATGGGCACTTGAGTTATTTTCATGAAGGTGCTTATTGCTTCCTGGAACGGTACCGACAGCGTTTCTTCCCTCAGGGAGACCCATCAAAACATCCTCCTCGGGCAATCTGTGGCCCTTGTGCAAGAAAAAAGCAAACTTACTTTTTGGGGCCCTGCATCACGAGCAAGATAACTGTTATCTGACCATGAATTAGCAATAATCCTCCTCACAGGGAAATGGGAATACTTAAAAACAGTTCCTTGTGCTAACGGAACGTAAGCCTCCTATATAAGAATACTAAAAAATATATAGTGATACTATTAAAAGGCTTTATTTTTTTAAAAAACTCCTAGCGTGATCAAGCAATTATCGAACTGTTGGCAACACGCCTAATATTAATAAACAACTAATAACCCAGTAAACATGCACATATTTCAGTTTATATCAGGGCTAGCACACAGCTGCAGGACCGAGCACTGTGCTCTGACTTGCTGATACGGCAAAGCCCAGATGAGGGACCATTTTTGGGAGGGCCACCTGATGCAGGGCCGTGGGACAGCTTCAGGAATGCTAAGAAAAGCTCAGCTCTGGATAAGGACAGCCCAGGACCGAGGGTCAAATTCTTTTTGTCCACTCCCCTTGAAGACAGTTACTTCCCATGGACAAAATGCAGAAGCAGTCGTAACTGCAAAGCTGATGGGGACCACCCGTGTTTTCAGCCGTCCTCATCTGACTCCAAAGAACAAAACACATGTGAGAAAAGTAGAACCCAAATATGCACAAATACAGAGCTTAAGAAGTTGCTACATGAAATGGGAGCAGAATTCTAGTCATACTAGCACGGACTTCTCATGTTTATAAAGATTATTCTTTTCTGTTGAGTGTGAAAGTACATAAATCACTCACACCAAAACATGTGCAACACTCTCTTAAAAGTAAAAAGCTTTGGACAAACTAATAGATGACTACTTTCAACCTGATCAGATTGCTGCTCCCCCACTTCCCAGCCATGCTGCATTACAGCTTTGGCAGAAAAATTGGCCCCTGTGTCAGACACAAAACAGAAAACACAAGTTAAAAGTTAACAGAAATGAGGAGCAACTGAATGGGGCTGAACAGCTAGCGATAAAGCACTAACCAGACTCTCCTCCTTCAGAGATGCTTTAGGAAAATATTTCTCTTCCAGTTCTGGAGCTCAGGAAAGCCTCAGCGCCCAGCAGTGTTGCAGGAGAGGGTCCCAGATGCCTCCCTCCAGTGTAACATACGAGCAGTTCTACTAAAATCCTGGACCCTGTTACCGCAATAGGAACTCTGCCATCTGCTTCACCCAAAGAAATGGGAGTGTGGGCTTAAGCGTGGCTGACTGAGGCAGAAACCAGCCGGCGTCCGGTTGGCCTTTCGGCACTGGTCACTTCCCAGCTTCCCTTTTCTTTACCTAAGGTCACAGAAGAAGGGGCGAAGAATTACAACCACAAAGAGTTCTCTAAGAATTCTGTTTTCTTGGATCTTAATTACAGCCATATTGATCAGAAAAAGTGCCCATCACAGTCTTTTCTGTCAGTGTTTGAAGACACCACGGCTCTTCTCTCCACCTCCTCTAGAGATAACCAGCTAAATTCAGATTTTCCGAGGAAAGAACGACAGCTCTGCGCCTTTTTTGAAGTCTGGTTGTATCTACAGCTGCCCTTCTGCAGAGATGCACAGAAGAATCATATCATATGAACTGCCATAAAGCCAAGGAAGAAATATGAACAATCTAGCCCAAAAGACATTTTGGAGGTTACAAGAAAAGTTTTGAAAACAAACAAACAAACAGCAAACCCAAAAGAGCACCGCAGACCATTCAACATGCAAAGCTTCCACCTGAGAGTGCTGTGAGATGGGAGACAGACGTGTTTTGAAGAGCTGCTGTGGATGTTACTCCTCAAAACTCCACTCTCTTCCACGCTTGTGCGGCATCTCAGATCCCTGACAAAAGACTAGTCCGAGGTAGCTCTCAAGATGGACAGGATGTTCCAAAATAAGCGTTACATGGGCAACTTGAGTTGCCTGTTGCTGAAGCTGGTCTCTTTTCCAGTTGGCAACAGAGGGAATTACGGGAGCCCAGTTCCCCAGCTAAGCTGGATGCAGAAGGCTACACGGTGTAACTACCTTCACGTCTCCACTGCCTCCCCACTGCCCCCCTGCTCTCCTGCCCAGGCTGAGGATCCGCCTGTGCGAGGAGGATCCCTATGGGACAAACTGGCTGAAGTAGCTCCAGAGGTCACTTCCCACCTCCCCTTTCCAACACTCCTGCCCGTTGCAGACCTGTTGATTTTGCTTTTCCTTTCAAATATGTAGTCAGAAGTGCAGTAACCAGTCAGAAGTGCAGCAATAACATACCTATTCCGACGTACAAGCTACCTGAAGGTTAACGCGTATGTTACAGCAGCAGTCCATAAGGCATTGTTCCTAACAAAGACTGTTTACCAGGATTTCTGGCTTATAGCTGTTTTCATGCAGAATTCATCCTGTGTTCTTCAGCAGAATGAAATTGCACTGGCAATTTTTCAATAACTCTGGGTAATGAACTCTCAGAGTTTCAAGGTAATCTGCATGTGGTTTGGCGCTAACTATTAAACAGACATTTTATGGAGTCATAGTTTTGCAAAAGCTTGTTTCACAAGTAACTCCGATAATTAATTCAGGCTTGTAGAAATCACTTACTGAGAGGATGGCCCAAAGGATTATTTTTCCCCGTGCTATTTTCACATTCTACATTTATTGCTTTTCAAAGAGAAATTCAAGTATCTCATTATTTATTTCTGAAGAGAGGAGAACATGATGCAGTGCTGCGCATTAAATATCCATAGTTGTTCTCTCATCAACTTCCATTAGGTCCCATTTCTAGATTTAATGATTTCTCAGTTCCCTTAATGATCTCCAAGCTAAGACCGAGCTCATCGGTTTTTTTAGTGCACTCATTGGTCAACTTGCCTTACTGACCAGACTCTGCCTCAGCTCAATAGTCGCAACATTGACTGAAACATTTCTCTCTCCCACTGAAGTTAAATTCTACTTGAAAAAGCAATTCAACAAAATTAACCTCTTGCCTCTCTTTTTTTCATTGCATCTGATAAAGTGGATTCCCTCCGTTGGAGCTCTGGAATAATAAACTTGTAGAAAGCAGCCAGTAACTGTGTGGTAAGATTTGCTGTCATGAACCTCAATTTTGCCTCTCAAGTGGAACATCTAAGTTACAACTAAATGCTGGGAGCAGTAGAAGTAAACTTAATTGATGAAAAACAACAGCCATCAATAAAGCATGCCTTAGCAGCTGCTAATGCTATGCGCTTTGTCAAGAAAGCCGCTACTTAGTTAACGTGACAGACTCGCTTCTGAACAAGAAAGCGAAAGACCTGGTGGTAGGCTGAGAGTCCGGTGAAACAAGATAAATGGAAGTGGTAACATTAACATGTTTCTCACCTTGGACTGTACCCACGAGTGCGTCAGAGACGCGTGGAAAAGGGAGAGAAAAGGACCGGTCAACTAACAACCCAGTTCTGTTCTATCGCACTTACATGCTTGAGGTTTTCCTCCCCATTGGCTATATTCGCTTATAATCCTCCGTTGACACATCACCACCAAACGACGGGTTAAGCGTCAAGCCACAGATACACCCACGTTAGGCTTGATCTGAGCGGCCAAGAGGGTGGGACTGGCCTCCCCATGAGGAAACCCGACAAGAGGTTCATCAGGAGGTGAGGGAACCAGCTCAGGTAGGCTTTGGACAGGGAGCAGGTATGTTCCCCGGTGCACAGGCTTCATGGGTGCAACAGAAAGGAGCAGGCAGAAGAGAAGAGAGAGAACTGGTAAAACAAAGGCAATGAAACGAGATGCCTAAAAACATAAAGGTAGATACCCGCACTTGCACTTCAGGGACTGCGTGACAGCAAGTGCAAGCACGCGTGAGGCAGCATCGGTGAGCGGGCTGCAAGAAGATGCTACTTCTGGTTACGTCCATGCTCTCTCCCTAACTCAGTGAGACGGAAGAGATAAAACTGGAAGTAAAATCTGGCTACTGTGTTCAACAGACCATGTATTCACTTTTACAGACAGTTCTGGTTTGTCCTGAAGCATTTGTTTGCAGTGCAACGGCTTCCTAGATCTTCATGGTATTTTTAGGGCTTAAGTGTGTTACCTCCTCCCAACTACCAAACAGTTATTCACACATTATGCCACTTAATTTAAAATGAACACTCATTAGCTAATTTCCTTGTAGGTGCAGGTGATAGTTATATGAGAGGTTTTGAATTATTATCACCTTTTGCAAGTGCCAAAATTTCCAATGCAGAGTAAAAACATTTTTTTCATGACAGCCAATTCCATTCCATAATGAAACTAGTGGGAGTTAGGTCCTTCACTTCCATGGGCACAATTCTGCACTCTAAATCATAAAAATAGTGCTCCTTGCTGCTTACTTAGGAAGTAAAGAGTTTCTTCTCTGCATCAAGCTAAAAATACCAGCTGGAGGAAAAAACATACAAAGAAGCAGCCAGCAAGTGTCATTCAGCAGAAGTGTAAGGATTTGTTTTGCATTCTCTGAGAACAGCCAGATTCCCTGTTTATATTTTTGGCTGTAAGTAAGTAAATGGAGTCAAAGTCTACTGCCAGCAAAGTTCAGCACATGGCAACCTTTCCTGCCTTTCCGAAGTGGGGTATAATTTAGAGAAAATTTTTTGGTTTGTTTTTAATAGGATTAAGTTAATTACTTGACATTATAGTTTCCATATAGACTTTTTGAACACAGGAATGTTTTATCAGCAGATTCTACCCATGAGGTCAAAAGCACAACTTGGCTGACAAACTCAGCAGGCTCCACTTAGTCACTCATTTTTAATATGGCCGTTGGACAGAATTTATTTTTACTTCTTTCCCCCATACACTTAGATAAATATGGCATAAAGCAAATAAACCAGCATATTTTATCATAAATGAAAGCCATAAAATACCTTATTATCACGATTTTGTCTGAAAGGTTTTATTAGTAGGCAACACAGGCCAGACACTAAATCAATTTCATTAGGTAAATGCATCTCCAAGAAGCTTCTGGCAGGGCACATCTTGTAAAGTGGAAAATCCTTCCCACTGATGCAAGTCGAGAGCACGTTAATGCATTACGTCATTCTAAATTGGATCTTGCACTTAATGCTGGTGAAGGCAGCTCCTCCAGACCTCTAGGACTGAAGTCATTAATAGACCTCCAGGTGTGCTGAAGAAGTAAGATAAAGCCGGACAGGTTTTGGCGTGGAGCACTGGAAGTCTATCAATCAGTGGTATTTCTTTCGTGCATACGTTTACCTCGGTTGTTATAGCCCGCACAGAACAGCAGAAGCGGGTGCAGATCTCTAACCCGAGGCGGGGATAAATACAGACACCTCCCTTGCGAATGCAGCGTTTGACCCATTTCTGTCCACGCAGCAGAAACTGCTTCACAAAGCCACATTGCAACCGGCAATGCTTAGTGAGGCGAAGTCTAGCGGAAGGTGAAGGTGTACACCAATCCACCTGGTCTCTCCCTCTCCTCCCTTTGGGCTCGTGCACCCGGGCAGGTCTTGTCATGACTGACGTAAATTTGAAGTGCTGGGTCTCCATGACGCTATTGTACCCAGGACCTCCAGGTCCGAGGGGAGAATGATCCCCACAGTAACCAGTAAGGCAAGTCTGGCCCTGGGGTGGAGGAGGCGACACCAACTCTTGCCTCGCCTTAAGGGAGGAGTGGGCCAGCCACCACGGCCACGGCTTTTCTGCTCTTCTTCTCCAAAGGCCCCACAGGGACAGGCAAATGCCACTGGGGTCAGCTGTACAGGACCCCAGAGCAAAATTCCGTGGGACAAACTCTCTGTCAGGTCCTCTGCAGAGGGAAAAGAGCAGATGAACTATGTCTTAAAAGCCCTCTGCAGACCTGTCTTTGAGGCTGTTAGTCTTGAGCACTAATGGGGGAGCGAACTTGTGTTGCCCACTAGATGGGAGCTGGAAGGGTCTTCCACCCACAAACAGTAAATGCACAGAAAACATGTATAATTCCATGTCAGTAAATGCTTTAACTACCGTAAAACCATCTGCCAAGGTAATGTCAAAAAAATAACACAGATGTGAAAAACACAACCGAGTTGCGCAGAGTGAATCTTTTTGAGAATACGGATGTTTCTGACTAGTTTGGTTACACACACAGAAAGGCCTTTAAAGCTCAAAACAAGTTTCACCCATACATGCTACAGTCATCTATCAGCTTTCTGCTGTGCCAGCTCTCTTGATGTTACAGCCGGTAGCAGGGGGAGGAAGAAAAGGAGGAAAAGAGAAGCACTGCAGCAAATTCTCACTGCTGGAACGCACGGTTTGCAAAGTACTTACTCTTTCACATTTATACTGAAACAATGCCCAGGAGCTGTAGGAAGGCGTAGGCACTCCAAAAAGTTTTTATCAAAGACACCTGTATCTCTAATGGAACACAGCCAAAGAAGACACGACACAAAGTCTAAGGAAAGGAACATATAAACAAATCGAGTGTATCATTGACTTGTACATACACACATATACATTATCTAGCTTTAAAGCTTAAGTGATCTTGAATAGAAGAATTAATGCATATGCTGTGCTAGCCATAAGCTCTTGACTGATTCCTGATCAGAATAGTAGCTAAAGAGGAATTTTTACAAGTCTTCTAAAGAAGGAAACCAAATACACAGTGAGTAAGACTGGAGAAGTATTTACGTGTCTGTACACACATGCACACACCCGTAGAGTTACCAAAACATACACCTAGAACAGCATAATTGTCATGTCCAGCAACATCATTCTCACATAAAAAAATACTATTCTTCTCTGAAATGCCACAGCCACATACCAGTCCACTGTAGCCCATTCTGATGACTGGACATACCGTAATCATATCTGACATATGCATTTTAAATGAGTAAAACTTTTTTAGGTTTAGATTCCTGGCCCCTCTTCTCTATTGTACCCTCATTCCCTAGAATCCAGTAAGGTTCCTACAGTTTAAGAAAATCGGCTCACTTTGCGCTTAGCGTCCTTAGCTGCACGACAGAGGGGGTCATGCAGTAATATTGCTGACTGCAGCAACCTTTTCTGGTTTGGACCTTAATAGTATTAGTCTAAGCCCTGCAGAGTCACCTCTGCTTAGGAAACAGTGCCTGTTTTATTTTGCTTCCTCAGGCATGCAAGAAGAATTAAACTTCTGGCACTGTTTATCTGGCTCCTGGATGCAGACGGAGCGTAATGTTTTACACAGCAACCCTCTTTCCATTCTGATAATCACCAGCTTTCCTATTCTGATTTACCTGCCTACAGCCTCAAGATTTTGCAGGCCGAGCACATGCCCTTGTGGCCATTCTAGTAAACCTCTTGGAAGCTGCAAGTCAAGCCTTACACACAGGGACCAAGAAAAGCAGAAAAAAATAAAAAGAAGAAAACAGAAGAAGGCAGAAAAGGTAGGAAGAAAGGGAAAAGGAAAGCTTTTGCCCTGGTGCATTCTATTTTCTTAACGTCCTTTTTCTCAGAGCAATAAGCTCCTCTCAATCTGTTCTCTTCAGTGATGCAATGTGTGTACATATATGCAAGTGGTGGGGTCATAATAGGAGCATTACATTGCCTGTGTAACTATTCTTATTTTTATTCTGATTATTCTTGGACTAACTGCCTCATTATATACATTTTTTTTTCAAATACGATTATTTGTGAAATAAGAGAGGGGGAGTTTGGGGAGGTAACAGCAGAAAATCAGGGCATGCCTCAGGTAGCTTCTCACCCCCGCAACTGTCCTACTGACCCACAGAAGGGCAAAAAGGAAAAGTGCCACGCTTTGGTCCTTCTGGTGTGCTTCATGGCCCATCCTTCATTTGTTCAACCCTTGAAGATATATAACTGGCCTAATTTTGACGACCTATCCTTGCCAAGATAAGAGTGAGAAAGAAGCCTGGGAAGACGAGGGACGCCCACGATGATCAGGAGCTCCCTCTACGCGCTGACTTCCCTGACCTGTCCGCCTGCAGACACAGCAACATCAAACCCACGCAGACGCGTCTTCAGAGCAACTCGGTTTACTTCAGAGGGTCTTTGCTAGGGCGAAAGCAGTCCTGCAGTCCCACTCCGACCAGAAGAAGCACGGGGAAGGCCGATGCTCCAAGTGCAACAGCAGGAGGTAGCACTTGTGCTGCAGCCTGTAAGAAATGTGTAACGAGATAAGGTTTTGGTGAGGGCGTTCGCTAAGGAATTCCCCCAGAAGCGAAGGGGTGCACAAGTTCCTCGGAAGGTCCTGGCATCTGGAGAGAGTTTAGTATCATCTGTCATAATGGACCTTAAGCTTTTTTACCAGTGTACTGGGAAAAAATAGCAAGCCCCTCTTGTTTTCTTGGCAGTTTACTCCTCGGTGCCTGTATTTTAACCTCCACAATTCTAGGCATTTCTACCTTATTAAGTAAATGCATCCATTAAAGTTTTAAAATTACTGTTTATATTTGCTTCAATGTCTCATGCAAAGTGTTTGGCAGGTTACTTCATTTTGCTGGAGGAACATAAGCAAAAAAATTTGTTTCCTGGGCATTCTCTCGTATTCCTTCTTGGTAGATTACCTGTGAGATACTTATGTAACATACGGTTCATGTATTTTGTCTGTCTGAAAAACAATTTCCTAATCAAGACTTCCACTTTATGGTGAAATCCTGCCTACCAAAGATTCTATTCAGGAACTGGTTGGGGTTTTTTCTGGAAAAAGAAAAAAATTACCAGGACAAAAGTAACGGAAAGCTGAATAAGAGAGCCTGGAACTATCATTTTGAAACGGCACATTATGAAAACTCCTCTCCTCCTTCATTAGCCAGCTACAAAACAAACAATAATTCAGCAACATTCTCATATTAGAGATGACAACAAAAGCACAATTGAAGGCTTTGCCTTTGTCATGATTAACTTTGTTTTGTGAGATAGCATCATGTAGTTTTTACAAGTCTCGTTCCGCTCTGTTATAAAAGGCAACTCAGCTTGAAGACTGCTTATGACACTGAGCTCAAATGGTTCGATAACAGAAGCTAAAACAATTAGGCAATCTTCAAAAAACCACTAACATTTATTTTATGGAAATGTGGGAGAAAGCCCTAGTCCGTTCACAGGTGTGGTTTATAAATAATGCTGTTGATTGTCCCTAACGTGCAGTAAAAAGTGCACTTGGATAACACAAGAGGCCTTGATACGTCTGTTATAAACAATGGCCAGGTTTCCATAGGAGCCTTCAGGAGGAGAAAGAAGCCTAAAGAAGAGAGGAGCCCGCAACGACTGTAATTAACCTCGAGCCTCAAAAGAAGTGGAAAGCCCCAAATCTTTACCATTCGGGCACAAACGATGGGACTGCTCCCTAATATGGCCACCTGAAAGGTAGGCATCAATCTGAAGCAGTCTCTGGGCTCTCTTAACGGCCAGTGAAGAGGAAGAGGTGTCTCCAGAGCACAATTCGTCCTGCCCTAAGACAGGTGATGCTTGGGAGCTGACCGTCCCCCCCCAGCAACGGTGGGGAAGGCCTAGCTTAGACTAGATAATTAGCACATTTGGTTTTTATGTGGAAAAATTTAGATGTGATTAATCCCCCTCAGTGTAAACACGGATCATACACTGAAGTCAAGGAAAGCTATGCAGAATTTAGGGTTAAGTAACGTTTGTGGGGGAAGCATCAGCAGAAAGTTTGGGGAAATCCCTACAGAGAGACACTGGTAGAAGACTGCTAAGACAAGCGATATATACAATATCGCAGCGGCAGGAAAGGTTAGGTGCTTTTGTCATACACGGCCTAGAAGTCCGTTTACATACATGGTCAGTAGCATAGACTCGTTGAGGAATAGTTCAGAGAGGGTCCCGTTGCTTCTTTACAAGAGCAATAGTAAACAGAAAGAGCGCTTGTGTGCAAGTCTTCTCTTAATACAACTAAAGCCCCCCTTGAAATACAACTAAAGCCCCTCTTGAAAGCAGAGTTTCTTTTGAGAACTGGGTACTGGTCTTTGAACTGTAATTCCTGGGAGAGCTATTATTCCGCATGCGGTGGGAAGGCCTCAACCCAGCAGGGCAAACTGAACAGCGCTGGGTATATCCCGTATTCTGTAGGACTGCCTTCTCCTCCGAAGCCCTGAAATGTGCCGCTGTTCAGCAGAGAGAGAGAGCGTATTTCAGTATATTGTGACGATGCATATGACCCTAAAATTAGTGGGCTAATTGAAAGCAAAACATATTATTTATAGGTGTCTAAAATACATTTTGAGAGGTAGCAGATCAAGGCAACAAGTACGCATATTTGGTAATGATCATGATTGGTGTATCCAGCAAAGACTAAGTAGTCTAGGATGCCATTAATGTTCAGGTAGCTTTATTAATTTTCTAGCCTGGGTGGATATACATATATTGGTCAAATATGTAGTCAGTTTTACTATGAATTAAGCCACCTGTCTCTAGAGGGGTGACTCAAACAGTAGGAAGGAAAGGCGATGCTTCTCAACTCTACAGCAAGTTTCAGCTCTCTAATGCCTAAAGTGCAGCGGGCGTGCAGGAAAGCCAGCCCGCTCTGGCTCTGGCTCTGGCTCTGAAGATGCCCCTCCTGCTTTCTTACCTCCCACTGAATTTACAGCTCCTTCACTTTGGCTCAGCATGGCTGAGGAGCTTTCCCTGGACATCATCCCCGACCTTGTCTCTCTGCAATTGCAAGCGAGCCCCTTCCTCTACCTCCCCCTGCACAGGCGGCACCTCCTACCCCCAGTCCACAGAAAGCACAAACCCCGCTCTGGAGCCCTTCGTGTCCTCTCCGCTGGACCTGGGGCTGCCACGCTTATCTCCCCAAGAGCATGGCCACTGGCTTCTGCCTCCCCCGAGCCTCCCTGGCCATCCCCAGGCCTTCCCCACGACATCTTCCTCCAAACAGCTCTGGAGGCAGCTGCAAAGAAAATCAGATTGGGGAGCGTGTGAGCCTGCCAGGCTGTTGGGAATGGTTATTAGGCGGCCGCAGGCTTGCCCGAAGGGCTGACGCCTGTCCACATGCTGCTCTGCGGGCTTGTCCCCTGCATCATCCCTCCTGTGGCCAACGCCAGGTGCCTATTTACAGTCTGGGGTGTATTCCCAGTCGCTGCTTCCGAATCAAAACATATTTACACAACTGCAACTAGAAGGTCTCCAGACAATATGCGTTCTGGTTTCCTCTCCGTGATGAGAAGCATTTCCCATGGGGACCAAGATTACCCCTCATTTCTGTGATATCAAACTGCAGTCCCGTGTGGCTGTATTCCCAGCCCACTTCTGCTGAAATGCTGCAGTTTGTCATTTAAAGGTGCTTTTCGATATAAAAAGTCAAAGATGATTGGGCTAAACCTGAATCAGAAGAAAGGATTAGGAAGGCAGAGGAATAATAATACATCAATTTAGCAAAGTTCTTGCTGTGAATATAAAAACGTATATTAGTAATCTGCATTGATTGCTTGGAGAAAATTCAGAGTGCATGAGCACTCTGTTATCTTTGCACTGCACCTTTTTTTGTTGTGCTTGTACCAATGCATATTTTACAAAGATTAATATGCTCCTACCAAATCCATACAGTCTTATGAAATCCATGGGGACATCTGGCAGGAACCCATTAGATCTTTTTTCTGCATGTTCCTTGCAAACAGATTAGTAACCAGCGAAGTATTCTTAAGTGAGAGGGTAAAATGAAATGGATGTTTTATTGATGCAGAGAGGAGATCAGTGGGAATTCAAAATATGATGTTGCAAGACAATATCAGGTTGAGTGAAAGACCTTTTCCTCTGAATTTGGGAACAGCAAGTAGCTATCGAAAGAATGCATGAAGTAGAAAGGGTTCACTAAAAACTTCATAATTTAAGGAGTTAATACACGCCTTTGGCAAACTGTTGTCCTTTGCGTGTTTTCACTGACTTCGCAGGAACACATGATGTGAGGTTGTGTCTTACATAAAAAGGAGGGAAAGGAAACAAATGCAGCTTTGCTTTACCAACTGGAAAAAGCACTATCATTAGTAGATTCTATCAAACTCAGTAATTTATTCCCTATTTACACCTCCTCTTTGCTTGAAGAGAACCCTGTATAGCTAACTGAATTTAGCAGCCATATTGGACCATACATCATCCCATACTGTCCCAACGAACTATTAGAAAGTCAGCTTAACACAGTGTCGTGGTTTAACCCCCGCCAGCAACTCAGCAGCATGCAGCTGCTCACTCACTCCCCCCACCCCCGCAGTGGGATGGGGGCGAGAATCAGCAACAAAAAAGGAAAACTCGTGGATTAGGATAAGACCAGTTTAATAGAACAGAAAGGAAGAAAATAATAATGGTAATAATAATGATAATAATAACAATAGTAAAATGACAATAATAATAATAAAAGGATCGGAATACACAGAACAAGTGATGCACAAGGCCATTGCTCACCACTCGCCGACCGATGCCCAGTTACCTCCCGAGCAGCGATCCCCCCCACACCCGGCCAGCTCCCCCCAGTTTATGTACTGGGCACGACATCCCGGGGTATGGAATACCCCTGTGACCAGTCTGGGCCAGCTGTCCCGGCTGTGTCCCCTCCTCGCAGCCGTCCTGTGCCCCTCCAGCCTTCTCGCTGGCTGG
>JAVKLA010000093.1:12292286-12302713 GCA_034782735.1 Sagittarius serpentarius | reverse complement strand
ACCCTTCTCCTACCGAACCCAACACACAGCGCTGTGCCGGCTGCCGGGAGGACAATTAACTCTGTCCCAGCCCAAACCAGGACACACAGCATCAAAAATAGATATTTAGAGCCTGATGCAAGAGGTTTCTATTGATACCAATTGCACTTGAGTCAGACACTGAACCACCCCTGGCAATCTTGCCTGTGACTGACTTGTGTTACTGAACTCATCATCGATAACGTAAATAAGGTTTAGACAACGGACATTTTTAAGCTACTTGAAGAAAAGCAGCCAACAAGTTCACAATATTCATTCTAATGAAGATCTGCTAAATCTAGAGGGGTTGGGGTAGTAGCCTACTTTCATGGAAAAAGTACTTTTGGAATGAGCAAAGTCTGCACCACAGACATTAATACACACCACAAAAAATACCATCAGTGTAACACATTTGGGAGGTTGGCTTGGGAGTGAGGGCAAAGTACAGTGGCAGTTAACCAGAAGCACCTGACAGCCCTCATGAGGGCAGTTCACACAATATCCGTGTCCTTTATCCCTAGTCTAGAAGAGCTGTGCAGCTTTATGTTGACAAGCATTACAATGAGCCATCTATTTTCAAAACTATCACACTAAAAAGATTTACAGCACATTTGCAAGATCTAGCACTAATTTTTTGCAAGTACACACAATGGATCACTATTAAAACACAGGCTTAGATCAGTCATTTGCCCTGCTGGGAGGCAGGGCTGTCACCTTCTTTATCATCAAGACATGTAGGTAAGTGAAAGACAAACGTAACGATGGATTTATGTGGTGCAATGTGATTTTGCTCTGCTTAATCCAAACACCTGTATAGCCTAACAAATACCATGCCCTCCTGAATCCTACTTCAAAATCCAAGAGCATATCCATCAAGGCAATTACCTACATCGAAACCAGCTGTAAATTGAATGCCAGAGATCACAAAACACAGCAAGATGGTTTCACAACAGCCTTGAAGCTCTGATCGGTTCTCCTGGGCATCCCAGGCTGTAAGCACGGATTTCAGGAAAACTGCAAAAAACCCACCCCTGTCTTCCAGCGAGACCCCTGACTGTGAATGCACCTCCACTGTGTAAGTCAGGAGAACCATGAACAACCTCTGGATGCATCTGGAGCAAATTCACTCTGCCTGACATCTCAATCAGCCAAGAGCCAGATCAGCACAGCGCGGGGCCTAAGCTGGGGGAAGCCAGTAAGCCTTGTGCTTCAGCTCCCTTTTTGCTCCCGTTTTGCCGCAGGATTATGAGGATGAAGAAAGTTATGTGTCAAAGTAGCAACTACCGTGCTAGTGGCACCTTGTTGTTAAGGCAATAAGTAGGTCTGGGGAAAAGTGGTAGGGAGTGAGAAGCGAAGGAAAAGGAAACAAATGCACTAAAAAGGGTGCAATAAAGTACCATTAAAAGAAAAAAAAAACCCAAACCCTATCTAGTAGTTATCATAGCTATTGCTACCCTAAATGTAAGTTAAAAATCGAGAAGGATGGCCAAGTTGCTCACTTTTAATGGACAGGCATTGAAAATTCCATAAATAATGGCTGCATAGCTAAAACAGTACCATTTGTTTCACTTGGACTCTGAAAGCTGCTCTCTTCCATTCTGCAGGATCCAGGCATTCAAATTCCCAAAGAGTGAGTTAATCAATTGGTACTACAAGAAATGAGAAGAAAGCGGTTGACCCTGCTGGGAAACGCTAAGGGCTCACGCCCCTCACAGCTCGTCGTGTCGCTTGCTCGTGGTAGGAAGTCAGCCCGCAGGTAAGGGTCTGGAGGCTGGACAAGCTGCCTGTCGCTCCAGAGCCGCGCTACACCAAGACCCCCCCGCCCTCAAACGTCTCCAAAAGGACAGTAAGGTAATTCCTGTGAGCGCTCGCCACTGGGCAACTCACATACGTCCTTGTATGTCGGGGGCCCAAAGTCAGTAATTTGTAGGTGTTTGCCTTTAATCAGGCTGTGCCAGTGCGCACCTTAATTTAAGCCTCAGTTATAAAGAGGAGATATGTTAATATACAGAACAGTCATCGCCAGAAAAATACGCTGTCCAGTTTCTAAAAAAGGGGTGATGGGAAGACCTATATGCTGCAGAAATTCTTGGTTCATACTTTTCCCCTAATTACCAACTCAATGAGTGCCCCTTTGTTTTTCAGGTCACTCCCCAATTACATATTACATGTTTCCTTCATTCCACAACCTTTAATTCTTTTCCAGTGTTGCAGAATTAACTGGACAGCGTTCTTAATCTTGTCTCTACAAAGAACTTGTTGTAATTGCAATGAATGCTTTCATTTTGCTGGTGTCTGAAATACGATTTGCAGGGAAAGGGGGAGCGCGGGTTGATGCTAGTCCCATCATTAATAACATTCTTGCGGGGATTGTAGTGGTGGGAGTAAAAATCCCAAAGCTTTTATATAATAACGAGCATGTGTCTGCACGTGAGCTGCTCCTTTAAGAAGCCTTGGGCTAGTGGAGGAAGGGGGATCCAGAGAAAAGGCAGCCCTACAGCTATAACAGAGGGCAGAGGTTAAATCTGTTGGCGCTTTTATCGCAAGTATGGTCACTGCATACCCTCTCCCTGAAGGCTTCACTGAACTGGAGGTGTTTGCCATCGGCACTGCCCTGCTGGTAGAAGGTAAGCTTGGTGCAACGAGGATTTTGCCCCTGTTATTCCCGGTGGAAGGGGGAAGGAAAATTGAAGCAAACAGCATTATTTGTGGTACGCTGACCCAGACCTATGGTTGGTTACTGTGGCTACATCACCAGTACTTCTGGTGAGTAAACCAGGGCGAGCTGCAAGCTGTTTGCAGGGAAGATCTGCTCTGTATATATAGCTGCCCTATGGCAGGGAGGCACTTGCTACTCAGCTTTCTTATCGAGAACTTGGGATGCAAGATTTTGTTGTTGACTTTTAAAGGCAATTTTATCTTCCTCAGGGGAAGGATGTTGAAATGACTGATAAACTCTCAATAAAACTGGGCTGCTTGTGTCGTGGGCTGTGATGGCTGTCGTATAATCAAAGATGATAGCTCCAAAATAGCCTGTTAACTGTTAGCACACATCCAGATTGCATTGGTAGTGCTGCAATTAATGGCTGCTGGGTAAAAGTAACAAACAGCAATATACTTGCACGGGATTCAAAGGCTCTCACAGTGTTAAGCAAAATTTGCGGTAGGAGTCTGTATTCATTTAATTTAGCCAACGCGGGCTTTTCTTAAGGTGTGCGCCGCTTTGTTGAGAGACTGCAACAAAAGCGTGAATTTGTATCTACCCCGCAGCTAGCGAAGGGCAGGCTTGTAGCTAGGATTATTTTGGTGTCAGTCACTGGCGTCTCTTCTGAGCCACATCCCAGTCGGGGCCTGGGACCCCATCCCTGCACAGTGCTGCTCAGCGGGGGAATGCAGGGATCGTGGGCCCCGGCAGTAGAGGAGAAGCAGCAGTGAGCGTCGTCAGAGTGGGATAAATGCTCATCATCTCACCCCATGAACGTGGAGCATGGGAGAAAGGAGGATGCTCGCCCTCTCCTCGCAGGCGAGCTCCGCCGGAAGGCAGCAGTGTATCTGCCTGCAAAGGAAAGTTGGAAGAGCTGTGTCAGAAACTCACCCTTGGAAGAGAGAGAGAGAGAAGAAAAAGCTTCTACACCTGGCCCACGGGCGAGCTGCTGCCTAAACGGACCGTCCAGGGCGAAACCTGGCCAACAGCCATTAGGCCATCTCTGCAGGGCCTGGCAGGCCCTGGTATGACTTTGCACTTCGTTACCGAGGGGTGAGAAGCGGCAGGAGGACAGGGACACCGTTGGGTGCTGGTGGAGCCCAACAGCCGGGGAGCGGCTGGTTGCGGTACCCCGGGCCTGCCAGCCCTCCCCTGCCCGCCCACCCCGCTGTGCCCGGGGGCTGCAGCCCGCCAGGGACCTGCAGTTGTTGAAGTCCAAGCAAAGTACTTGCTGGTAACCTTCACTTAAAGCTACATGTGGTCTAACACATTTATGTTTTACTAGACACAAGTGTTTTCCATAGGGTTTTAGGCAGAACGTACCCAGCGGATTGGCAGAACAACTTTATCTTTCTCGCCTGACTTAGAAGATCAGACTAAATAACTGAAGATTAATTCACTTTCTCAAAGACTCTGAGAGAAAGGCAATTAAGACCTCCCTTCTTGCTGCAGCTTCTAAGTGCAGTTTGCAAAAAAGTTCTTGCGTTCACTTTATTAACTGGACACATTTGCTGTTCTAAAAATGAAACCTCAAAGCTATTCTTTTCATTTAGTAAGCTCTCTATTTGTACACTCATGCTGGCCTTCATGAAAGAGGAGTGGGGTGAAGCCTGGAGGTTCCAAAAACAGGGGAAAGATAGAAAAAGGTTGATATAGTAATAACTCTTCAGCTCCAGCCTAAATATGGTCACAACACACCTCTCCTAAAGGCTTCATTGCATTTGGGAGGGTTGGCAGCAGTTTTAGCCTGTGGGTGGGAGCTAAGCCGGCAGGGAAGAAATAAGAACAGCAGGGATCCAAGTATTTCTCCTGGGAATATTATGTTATATGTTGTGTAATGAGAGACGCACATCAGCTGTTACTATGGTTATGCCATCAGCCATTAATGCAATTAAGGTAGGAGCAGGATTTCTGACTAGACAAAATCATCCATCTTATATAACTGCAAAATTAAGACAGCGAGCATAAGTAACTACACTGCTTTACAGAACTAGGGGATGTAGATTTTTTCTGTGCTACATAATTTCTCTTTCCAAGAAGAACACAAAGAAAAAGACCCACCGCCTCTCATCTGACTGAGACTCAGAGATGGAATGTTGAGTCAGAGCCTCAGCAGAGCTAAAAGAATTCAGGTCGTCTTGAAAAGGACATTAAAGGACAAAGCTTGAGTTTAAACCCGTGAAGAATGGGGTTTAGCTTGGCACAGCTCCATGCTGGGTGAATAGCTGGGGTTGCTTGGATGCTCCTCTCTGAGGACCAACATTAACTTATTTTTTTAAATCTATCATCAGTGACCGCTTTTTATAATTAGATTGTTCCTTTCCATGTATAGTCTATTGACGAAGGGCAGTAATAAGATTGAGCTGGTCCAGGTTAACCTTAGACAGAAGCCCAAAGGGAGGCAGGCTGACTGAAACACAGCTGGGGGCTTTCTGTGCTTAAACACAAAAGAATATTACAATTGCTATTAAACACAACCCATTTCTCTACCAAAGACGGGCCTGGAGATGCATGCACCAGCAGCATGTGCTGGCTGTCAGCCTCTCTGAAGCTGCTCCCTCTGCATCTCCCTCGCTCTGAGCCACGTGTCCCTGGATGGAGCCTGGAAATCAGGTTTCTCTATTAAAACAAAAGGCAGAATTACAAATACGATTAAGCCATTTCTGCTCCGCATGACTGGCCATATCCCTGATGCAGTTGGCAGCACTGGCTTCAGCTGTCACCTATGACTTCTCTCCTGAAGGTCTTTGTAACTTGCGTGCAGACTGTGACCACTACAGATACATTCCCTGTGCATAAGTTTCCACAGTAATTATTGTTCTCTCATTAAAGAAAACAGCAGTATCATTGCAGATATTTTCCATTTCCAGTTGAATCATGCCAAACAATTCTGTATTTCAGCCCTGCTTGGTTTCTGTCTGAATGGCTTGACAATTATTTCTTTCCGAAAAATCAAAGAACTCCGAACACCCAGCAATCTGCTGGTTCTCAGCATTGCACTGGCCGACTGCGGGATCTGCATCAACGCATTCATCGCTGCCTTTTCCAGTTTCCTAAGGTACATCTTCTTTTTCCTAAAGGATGCTCAGAAGAACCACATGAAAATTAACAGCTTAAGTTCTAAGAAGTCGAATTAATTAAATTACTCTCTTTCTAGCATTCCACCTAACCAACCTTCTCATTCTCTCAATCTGAAACAGCAAAATGAAACTCTATATCGTTCTACCAGGCAAGTAAAAAAACCAGACTTTACTGCGTATAATCACTGACAGATCATACGGCTGATGACATGTAACCAGACAGCTTTACCAGTGGCTATAGTAGAAGCTACTGGAACATCAAAATCGTAGTACATTTTCATTTGACTAAACCTCTAGATTGACCCCAAATTTATCTGCAAGCCTTTCTGGGTTTTTATGAACCTTTCCATTAAAGCACTTATTTGAGAGGTTTGTTGAAAATGAAAATGCAGATCTGTTAGCAGGGAGTTCACATCAGTTATGAAACATATGATTTTCCACATTTTCACACACGTCAATCACTTAATCAGAGGACAGAAACAATATCAAGCATTTCAGTGAATAATTACAACAAACAAATCACAAGCAAACCATACGGGCACAGGCTATCATTTTACCCTCTCCATTAATGCAATTTCCAAACATATCTTCACCTTTTTCTATCCGTTTCTTAATACATTCCTTGTTTGTTGACAGATACTGGCCCTACGGCTCTGACGGCTGTCAAATTCATGGATTCCAGGGCTTCTTGACAGCACTAGCCAGCATTAGCTCCAGCGCTGCGGTTGCCTGGGACCGGTATCATCACTACTGTACAAGTAAGGGCTATAATTTATCTAGCAACCTTACCCAGGTCCTGCCGTAAGGCAGCTTGCTTAGATTTCAGAGAATCAAAGCAAGCGCATATTTATTTTCTGCGTATCTTACATGTAAGTTTATTTATCTTACAAACTAGAGACAGAGCAAATATAAACAATCTCTCCAAAGGACCTCTTCCCATACAGGGGCCACTAACCAACTACCTTCAGGAGACATTTCCTCTTCCAGACCACATCCAAGTTGTGACCCTCTTGCCATGCTTTCACTTTCTCCATAAGTAATCTTCAGCGTCCCAAACAAAATCCAGCTCCTCCTCTTGAAGAAAAGTCTGTGCGCCTTGGGCTGCCGTCCAACACCCTGCTGTGTACCAAACAGATCTTCATGCCCATGCAGAGTTTACTAATTGCAGATAAATTTGGTGTAGCTAGAGAGCTGCCTCTGCAGAGACAGCAGCTGGAACAGAGCCCACGGCAAAGCTCTTCTGCAGAGGTACCGTCAAGCAGACAGAGCTCAGCAGCCCCCTTGTGCAACACACAGGCTCTTTGGGGTGCAAGAGCCATTCGCGGGGTTTGTGCTACGTTCCAGGCCCCCTTACGGAGACGGGAACTCAGTACAGTTGTTCCCAAGCAAGGAACAAATTATCTGCAAGTTTCAGTAAAAGTGGCAGAGGTATTTTTATGTACTGGTAAGAGGAGGAATATGTTGTTTTTCTTCTCTTAGGGAAGGCCATTTTTTGTTTTTTCTTGCAATTTAGTTTTTAACTAGCTCCGACACCTTATCTGGCTTTAATGGAAATCTAATATTAGACAGGGAGATCAACCCACAAAAATAAATTTGCATTTTTTGGTGTACTTATGAAAGCATATTTTTGATTTAGGTGAGAAACGGAGATTGACAGGCTTGTCAAATATACAGATTTATAGAGATAGATATGCTCTGTCTTTTGTCACAGAACTTCCTCCCAAACTTTGGCGGTACTGGATTTCTGCATTCACGTAGCATGAGTGGAAATTTCTACCGAATTAGGGTGCCGAGTCGGATTTGGCATCTGCAGGGACTGCCAGGGTTTCTGCTGGGACCCCACCACTGTGGATAGGGAGAACAGGGGGATAACTGTATTCTCTTAGCACAGAAGTCGGGAAGCATAGCAGGGGGGCATTACCGTCCGCTGTAAAAGAAACTTCCAGCCTTGTGAGCACTGGAACTGGCAAAACCTGCCTTCTTGTAAGTGCGGTGCACAGGGATGATGCTCGCTGTTGTCTAATTAGAGAGACTGGTGCTGACTGCTCTGTGAGCGCTTTCACGGGGCCTCACCTCTCCCCAGACACCAACTTTCACCGTAAACGCGGCAACTTAGTACCTGTCGGTCCCCACTTCCCTCTCCGGTTTCCGTCTAAGCAGCCAATGTTTTCAAAAGTTGTTAGGAAAGGACTGAGTGACACACACAGGGTGTACAATCGCGTGGCCCGCGTTAGGAAAAGGGAAGGAGACATGATATGAAATACAAACTTACTCTGAAAGGACATCCTAGCCCCTCTGTCATGCTAGGCATGCCCTAATCCGCACTATTTGGCCGTTTTGGCAGTCACGTAGGAGCCACCTGGGAGAAAGAGATGAGGTCCTCCCATGCAGAGCTGCAGCTTTCACGTTTCCTGCTAAAGCCAGCCTCTTTCCAGAGAAGTGAGGAGCCCAGAGCACCGCATGTGACCGCACCGTTCCCCAAAAAATCGTGTCCCTTTGGCAATGCTGACAGGCAAAGGCAGCCCTCCTTTTCCTGTGCTAGCATAGGTTGCTCAGGCCACTTCACAAAATATTTTCTAAATGAAAGTGTATAATCTGGCTGGGGAAGAAACTGCTGAGCTGCAGCACTTCCGTCCCCTCCGCCGTGAACGTCCACACGGTCTTTCAGGCATGGTCACCACACGATGAAAGCAGGAAGCGGTAAAACACACCCAGAGCACACCGTGAACATGTTCAATCAGATGATCCTGTTGCGGGTGGAAAGGTTGCCAACTTTTTGTGCTGCAACTTCTGTCAAGAATTCAGCTCAGGCAAGGAAATGGGGTTTTTTCGTGTCCAGACAAAGGCCGCAAATAATGCAGGCTGTAAGCTAACTCCATACTAACACCCTTCGGACACTGAGATGTGTTTGGAGCTAGAAGAGTAGCACCTGTATTTTACAAGAGAGCGAGCCTGAAAATAAGCATGTCTTTGGAAAGACGTTTTACTCTCTGCAACATTGACTTCAGCGCTTTTGTGTCAGGCACTCCTCCAGTCGAGCACGCTACATTAAGAGCGCAGGCAGAGGGAGACCCTAAGGGCACAAGCGTCTTTACTTTACTCAAATTATTACTTACTGATGGCCAAAAGTTGCTGCTGCTATTACTGAACATTTTGAACAACAACCCAAAAACAAAAACCCGGAAGGTTTTAAAAGCTCGTCCTCTGTGCCTATTCCAGTAAAACCAGCCACTTCTAGTTTCATCTTTCACATGCTGATGGTGAGGAAGATTAAGTCATATTTCATAGATCTGATATACCAAGCCTACAAGCTATACTGTGTTCCCAATCCATACATTAAACTCCTGTTGACACCGGTGCGAGTTGCATGCCTGTACAGAAGGTACAAAATACCTTTGCCTAAAAAACAAAGCTATCAACCTTTTATCTTCATTCCCTGGGAACTGGTAGTCCTTCCAGACTCAATTACATCATCCCCAATGTTTTTGTTACGTCCTAACAGTTTCCCGAGAAAACCTTTGTTGCGGTATTCCTCGGCTTGACACTTGATTATCCACTATCCATATTTCTGAGGAAGAAAGAGCTGATGAGAATGTGAGAGATTACTACAATGATGAGAAAAAAAATGGGACTTTTCAGCCGTTCTGGATGCTAGTAACACAAATGTGATCACCAACACCCTGAAAATTAACCGCGTTTTTAAACGAGGAAGTCAACACAACCCTCAGTGACAAAGCGCTGGCCTTTAAAGCATATTGATATCTAGACATGTCACTCATCAGAAAACAGGCTGATGTTGATTGGCATATGGAAGAAAGTCATAGGACCACCACACGTGACAGAGAAGCTAGAGTTTCAAGACATTTTGCTCTCCCCTCTCCTGCTTTCTTCCTCCCAGGCAACCGTGCCGGGCAACTCTCTTTTCGTCCCCTGAACGGGGCTCTGGGGCCTATGAGCCGCGACTTCCACGGCAAGGAGGGCTACAGAAATCCGTAGTCTAAAAGTCTGCAGTAAGAGGAGAAAAGGCAGGGGAGCCCAAAGGGTTTGAACGTCGGTCACTGGCAAGACGGGAAAACAGATAATCGTGTTTCAAAATCCGATCATTAAGAGGAAAAGGAGAAAACAGAAGCGGGTTTATGTTCGTGCCCGAGAGCGGTGGAGCAAAGGGCAAACCCTGAGGAAGCTGGCTATCAGCAGCCGAGCATTCAGGACAGCAGATGACGTTTTACCTCACGGTAGACGTTGTTGGTTCTCCCTCCCTGGCCGTTCAGAGGAGGACAATGTCCTGAACTGTGTTCTTACCACAGCGAGGAAGGAAGGAAGCCGCAGCCGGGGCGGTCGCACTGGAGCTGGACTGCGGGAGGCAGAGGGCCGCCGGCGGGCAGCCCCGGGGGTCAGCGACCTGAAAGCAGGCGGCCACTCACCGCGGAGGCGTCTTTGCTGGAGGCATTGCAATCTGACGGGCGGCTCGCTTCGGTGAGAGGGTAGCACGCTGCCGTCAGCAGTTGGTGGAGAGGAGAAGGAGCTTGGTCAGTTTTTTTCCTTTCGGAACCACAGCATACAGTTACAGTTTTAAAAGGAAAGGGGGGGGGGGGAATCTAGAAGATTTGACACTTGCGTTTAAG
>JAVKLA010000093.1:12261975-12292186 GCA_034782735.1 Sagittarius serpentarius | reverse complement strand
CCCCCCCCCCCCCCCCCCCCCCCCCCCCCCCCCCCCCCCCCCCCCCCCCCCCAGCGAGAAGATTTGACACTTGCGTTTAAGAATTAGGAGGAAATGGAAGATCTGAAGTGATTTATGTGAGTACTTTTCTCAATATTACGAAAGAGAAGATGAACAAAATCAGCAGGGATCTAGCAGCAGCATTCAATTTCAAGAAGCAGAATTGCAGTGAGTTTTATCTAATCCGTAGCATCCGAGGAAATCCAGGTGGTTATATCAGTATTCAAAGATTAGCAAACGACCATTTTCTCCAGTCGCAGCTGTCAGCTCAGTCAAATTCGGAGCAGCTCCTTGCCTCCTGTCACACTTGCTGCAGCCACCTTGCCACGCTGCCGTCATCTAGTCTTGCACCTGCATCAGTTTTCCCTGACGAAATGCCAGTGTTTATTCAGATCTTGCATTTTCGCTGAAGCAGGAGGCAAGCGCCAAGACAGCTTTATGGTCGTGGAGAGCCACAGCAAAAAAAAAAAATTAATGGAGTAAAAAAATCCCTTTATTAGCTTACTTTAAAGAGCTTTTTCTAATGATATGCACAAAAGAAGCTATTACGCAGCGCAGCTTTCTTAATCCTACAAAAAATGAGTACTTGTGAGCGCCAGTGACGGGTGCTTTTCACACTGCAGATGAAGTAGGTACCAACACCTATTTTACTTACGGCTGATACATATTTTCCCTTACAAGACTTTCAGATATTTTTGTGTTTGACAGACTCTGCCAATTTTAAGTGATGCATGCCACGCTGGTACAAGCCATATTGTTCTGGACTATACCAGCTATTGGTAACTTAACCATTTGCAAGAATGAGGAAAAGGGACTTTATTCCCCTCCATCCTAGAAAATCCTGTTGACCTTTTTTTTTGAGAAATTCCCTTTGAACACCAGCCTGAAATCTAGCTGAAAAGTAGGCACCGTGTCAGAAATAAATTTTTTGCTTTTTCTCTGAAAATCAGCTAAATGTTTGACCAATTTATAAATCTTCAAAAAAATCTAAGTTCATAAATTCACAGACTAAAGATGGAGAAATAGTTTATGATTATGTCACTAAAAACTGGCCAGCATAATCAGAAGGATTAAGGTTCCATGCCGTATCTAGCATTTCCTAAAATTTAAGCTTTTGACATCACAATTTTAGCAATCTTTAAAAGATGGGAGGTTTTTTGTTTGTACGAGTGACCGCTTTCGGTTCCAAAGGAATTACAGAAGCCATTTAAAATTCCCTGTATTAATATTTCATCGAACGGAAAAGAGAAGCTTCCCTCTTGCTTTTCAAGCCCGAGAACAAGAGTGATTAGACTTTATAGGACCAAATTGCCAGCACTGGGCCGTAATTAGGAACTACATCCTTAGGCATACACTAGACTCCATACATACACATTTAACTGAATTAGGACCTACATGGCTATTACATTAAATTTAATCAGGCCAAAAAAGGCATTTAAGGTAAAGCAATGGCCTGCTCAGCACAAAAACAACTGAATTGCTCTCGACTTGCCCTCTTGCTGTCACCGCTCTCAGAGGAGGCCATTTTTGCCGTGTGCACAGAGCACGGTTCTTTCACTGTTCTTGTACTGAAAGTATTTTTTCTGGGTAAAACTAAAATATCAAGTTTGTTTAATTTTATAGTCATACATTTTTAGCTACTTCTGATGTGTCATTAAATGTTTTCTGGAGGGTCAACAGGCAGCTGATTATTTCACCATTAATGCCATTTTGCAAAATGCCAAATCGAGAAGGAAAAATCTAATTCTCTTAGTTCTGATTCTCTCCTTTTCTAGTGTCCAAAATAGGACTCCTTAAGTCTGAGGAGAGAAAACATAGGAACGCAGCCCCAGAGACGAGCTTTCCAAGGCTTTTCCAGGCTGTCGAGACGTGCCTGGTGCCAGACTCCATTATTGCATGGTCCTTTTATTCTACATCTAATAAGAAAATGGTGTTCCGTAACACCCATTGGAAAAGGAACTAAAATAAAGATTTTTCTTACAGTTTTTCCTAGAAAAGGCACAAACAAAGCAAAAAATGAGGAAAATAAAGGAGAGAAAAAAAAAGAAAGCTAATGGAAATGGAGAAGTGCCGTCTCACTGTGCTCCCCACGGCCCTGCCCCGCCTCTGGGCCTCGCCAGCCGCAGCAGAGGGGAAACTGAGGCAGGGCACCGCCAGCCAAAAGCATGGGGAGTTTTCCCCTAGGAGTGTCCTATGGGCTGCACTTTTCCTGTTAAAAAAAAATGAACATAGAACTCTTCATTGAAGCTACCCTTGATAGAAAATGTTTGAAGGCCGTTTCAGCAGGAAGCCTCACAACTTCCTTGTTGCCTGCATGCACCCCAGCTGGTAGTACATGGGGCCAGAGGGAAGATGGGGCACCAAGAGACTGGGCACCGTGAAAGACCCCAGAGACGGTGGGAGCCAGTGGAGCAAGAGCCTCTCCCTCCTTTCTGTGCAAGGCAACAGGAGGGAAGGTGAGATTCCACCCCCCCCCCCCGCCCCGAGCACGCAGGCAGCTGCCTCAGCCGCCCTCTGCCAGCGCGGGCACGCGCGGGCTGCCTCCAGCGTGCCACCAACACTGTCCCTGCAGCTGAGGGCAAATGTTGTCGATGTGAGGATCGTTCCCTCACACGCAAAGGTCCGGGCGGTGCCGGTGTGCGGCTGGGACCCAGTGGCACCGGCGTGCCTCAGTCAGGGCCCAGCGTGTTCTCAGACCGTTCACGATGTTGCAGTAGTCCGTGAAGTGAAAGGGTGGGGTGGAACGAGAGCAAAGTTTCTGCCGCGAGATACCGCAAAAAATAATTGGTATTAACTATTTTATAGGAATTGATGAGAAGCAAAAAAACCCGAAGTTGGGTTTTTTTAGGACTATCAGGAGGGCTTACCACTTACAAAACTGTATTCCCAAAGCAATAAAGCTACTTTTGGCATGAGCGTGGTTTAAAAGAAGCACAATTCAGATCCAGGTTTCAGTGCAGCTGCTCTTGATGATGCCTTTAAAAACGTTGCTAGAGTATGCAAAACACAAAACAAACCTGGCAGCTTATGTAATAAGCTTTGTCCTGATCGAATTTCAAGTTACGCTTGTGTAAAGCCAAGCTACAAGAACCGCGATGTAAAACACAAATGGAAATGGAAACCTTGGATGAGTAACAACTTTTACATGCTTGTTTGAGCATATACCTAAATAGGACGCAGTTCTGAAAGATGTGACTTAGGCTACATTGCTTCTTTGGACTGGGAGATTAAGAATAATTACAAGTTACCAAAATATTTGACTCGTATTTCTAGTCCCCTAAATCAGAAACTATTCCTTTTTTTTCATCTATGTCATTCCAGAGTCGTATTATGTCAGTACTACAAAGCAATATTCGAGCCTTTGCAGCCAAAGTATATCTTCTATGTAGGAATCACACAAAAGACAGATATTAGTCATTATTAATCATTCTTCATTAGTAATTATTAAAAAATAATGTTTTAAACGATTAAAAAATTCAATAGATTTTTTGGTAACTACCATATAAAAACACAGAGTATTTAATAAAAAGGGGTTTCTTTACTTTTGCCTTGGTATTTGAATTGCTACGTGTACACCTGTCTCGTCCCGTAACTAATTTTTTAACACCTGCACCAAACTATTTTTCCGAGTTGATTTTTAATGCAATTCAAACTCTAATTCCTTTCCCTGAAGAACCTCTGGAAGACGAGAAAAAGGACAGAGGTAGAATCAGCGTTCCTGTAAAAGGGCAATTTCACTGACACACCTACTTCGCTATCCTCCTTTAAAACACACAGGGAGAGTACAACACAAAACAGCTCCTGCAGAGCGTGCGGTCCTTCCCGGAGCTGCTGCCTTGTGGGGGGCCTCCAGCCTGCGCCGCCCCCACGGGCTCTCCACCCACGAGTCAGCCACGCGGGATCCCACGGCAGGGCCTCACCTCACGCACCTCCTGCAGCTCACCTCCGGTCCTTCGCCTTTCTGAGAAAGGTCAGAAGTGGCTTGAATCTCTCCGCCCCGCTGTCATGCCGTTGCCGCCCAGGGCAGACGAAAAGATTGCTTCCCAGCCTCAGCGAAGATTACGTCATTACTTCTCCCTAATGGGAGATGTGATTAGAAAGGAGTAGTGGGAAAAGTCACCGTGCTCCTTGCTGGTGCCGCTGGCGTCGCGGACTATTCAGCAAGGGCATGATTACGGACGTTAGCCTCAATAACAAAATTATCCAGGCCTTTTTACACGCAAGCAGCAAGGCTAACACCATGTCCTGCGGCAGCAGGGAAGCCTGCCTGCCTTCTCCATGACGAAATGCTTCCCGTGTCTTCTGAAGTTTCCAGTTCTTTCATTTCATTCACTGACCTATTCCTACGGTATTTTGTGGGACTGGATGAGATAGGCACAAGAGATCATTTTTACTATAAAATCAGAAAAAAATTACTAACGCTGAGCTTCGTATTTCCTGTTCCAGGCTAAGCAATGATCTTAAGCGCAAAATAATTTGACCAGCAGCATTTTTAGAACAAGACCTGTTGTCACGTTGTGTATATATATATATATTCACATACATAATGACGAGCAGCGATTTTAGAACAGGGTCTGTGTAATATCCTCACGTGTCCTGCCCTCCTGGGAGGGCAGGAAGGGAGCAGGCAGGGGCTGGGGGGTGCGTGCAGAGTCACATTTCTGGTCTGACCCGCGCCCTGCAGCGGGGCTCTGGTTCTTTGAACGCTGTGGCATTGCCCTGTTCTTGCTGCCTCACCTGAGTAGTTGAACGCTCTCCCAAAACACAAGAATATAATGTTTGTAACGGCGGCAGTATCTCCAGCGTAGCACAAAGCCGAACGGCAATACAACATTTGTCCAAGTAAAGCCCACGAAAGGGAAGTACGCTTTGCTGCTTCCTCAAGTCTGAAAGCTTCCTTCAGATTTTATGCCAGGTTGATTCCTCCAGACTCAGGTCAGCTTCAGGGCTACGAAACACAGACAACTGCTTGTTCCTGCCCAAGGCCCGGGGGCCGGGGCACCTGGCGCTGGCCCCACAGAGCCGGAGAGCTTTTCCCGGTGGTTTCGTTCTGGGCATGGAGACCCCCTTTTCTCTTCCCGCAGGGAGCAAGATGCAGTGGAGCACGGCTGTCTCCATGATGGTGTTCGCGTGGCTGTTCGCTGCCTTTTGGTCCGTGATGCCCTTGCTGGGGTGGGGAGAATACGACTACGAACCCCTCCGAACCTGCTGCACCCTGGACTACAGCAAAGGCGACCGGTGAGGGTCAGGGCCCGCTCCCAAGGGAGCGGGGCTGGAGGCTGCCGGCCCCTGGGGCGGCCTCAGTAGCACACCAAACCCCCCAGCTGCCCCCCGTCATTGCTGCCGGGGCAGAGACCTCCCTCCCCAGCGGCTGGGGCAAGGCAGGCACGACCCGAGGCTGCCTTGACTCACACGGTGGCATGCGGGAACAGCTAAAGCCGGCTTCCTCCGTGGGCGAGGCTGGTGCTTAGGCTTCTGCTGCTCCCTTGCTCATCTATAGGCTGCATCTTTCCCGGGTTTAGGACTCGAAACTCTTTCAGAATGCTTTTGTTTTTATGCAGTCCAGCACAGATGTCTGAGTAGGGATGCTTGGGTTTAGAAACCAAACGACTGTTGTGATTTTTCTACAATACTGTCCATCCCGCACACAAAAACGTGGCACAACTCAACCAGCCTTCAGCAAATGCTGCACCTAAAGCATGTTGACAGAACTGGTTTTGGCAATTTTAAAAATACAAGTTAATGACTATTTACAGCAAGTTTACCGAGATGCCCTAGAGAGGAATTAACCACCTCTTTTTTTTCCCTCCTCATCCTTTCCAGAAACTATATCACGTTCCTTTTTGCTCTGTCCATCTTCAATTTCATGATCCCAGGCTTCATCATGCTGACAGCCTATCAGTCCATACACCAGAAGTTCAAGAAAAGTGGGCACTATAAGGTAAGAAAGCTTCCTCAGCCCCTGCAACTGCCTTGCCAAAACACGGGCCGCATGCAGTAGAGACAAAGTCCTCAAAAAGCCAGTTTCTTTCACAAAGGTTTAAGCTCAGCCCCTTCTGTGCTAACCCTCCAGTGTTACTTGAGTAAGAGGGCAGCACAACAGGAGGGGGCCACCCGGACAGTTTGTGGAAACCCCATCCTTAGAGATTTCCAGATGTGACCAGCCACATCTGCCCCAACCTAGTGCCGTAGAACAGTTCCCTGTCAAAGCACGGGCCAAACTAGCGCCCCTGAGGATTCCCCTCCACCAACACTGGTCCGACTTTTGTCACAAAACAAACACGCAGCACGCAGAATAGTTGCTAATCGCGCATCCGTATTTACCCAGAGAAACTTGCTCAGGCCGGATCATTATTTCTTGCTTTGCTACAGGCTCTTAGCTTATCACTGAGAAAGTCAGCCAGAACCGCAACGCTGCAAGGCAACGTGTAGGCACCCCGGGGGGGCAGAAGGGCCTTCCTCTACGTGTCGTGTTCACACTCGGCTGAGGAAATTCAGAAATCTTTATGAGCTGGAAACAAAGGAATTGCTCTGGCGTGGCAGGTTTATGGGAATGTAATGTGGTGATTGTATGAGCTGTTGCCTTAGGCGCAGGCTATACAGTCTGGGGCACTATGCGTGGCTAGCAGGCACAGCCTGACCCCTGCACGCAGTGAAGAGAGTCATTTCTCAAGGGGGATGTTACACCAGCAAAGAGACAGTCAGGCAGACTGGTTCGTAGCTGTCTGGAATAAATACACGTGCCCTTTACGTACTTCTTGAATAAATCTCAGTGTTCGTTATTGTAAGTCTATTACCTTTTTTAATCAGTGAGTTTATGCAAGAGCGTGTGATTTCTTTCTTACGATATTCTGTAGCTGTGCAGACTAGTTACGACGCAGAAAATTTAAGGATTAAATTATCACTTCCCTGTTCATTACTGTTTATAACATATCTGGGAACAACTGGCCAAGAACACCATGGATAAGGCCCTAGCATGAAGGACAGAGGAATCCTACTACCACAACACAGTTTCGCTGCCGTAGTAGCACCTTCACGCAGTTTATTTGCCTGCAAGACCCTCTAAGAAGTCAGCAAAACGTCATTCCTTCCTATCTGTTTTTAAATTCACACATTGCCCTCCCCCCCCCCATTACTGGCCATGGCTTCTACGTCTAGCACACGCGCTGATTTAACTGACCTGCCGTACGGTGCTTTGTCACCTCCGCCCAGGAGCGACTGCCGCTCCCCACCTGGCCCTCAGGAGCAGGGCTTTGGGGCTTGCTGCCCAGGCAGCCTTCGGTGCAGCGGGGGCTGCGCTCGCGCACCGCCGACATCGCCAGCGAAGCAACGGTGATACGGCGGGCGCTGCTGGCTGAGCCTCTCCCGCTGCTGAACGCCAGCCGTCGTCCCACAGCAGCTGTCCCATCCGCTCTGCCGCCGCGTGCGGTTGGGAAACACAAAGGAATTTATTGCTCTTGTTTTTCAGTTTAATACTGGTTTACCACTGAAGACGCTGGTCATTTGCTGGGGTCCCTATTGCCTTTTATGCTTCTACGCAGCGGTCGAAAATGTGATGTTCATTTCACCAAAATACCGCATGGTATGTCTATGCCACCGGAGGGAATTCAAACCACGACATTCTCCTTACTCTCCTCTCTCCGTTCCTATGGAACAATTTCAATTCATTCACAATCGGGTTTACTTGTTATAACATATATAACACATATAGCAAGTAAACCCAATTGTGAGTAAATGTTACAACGTATGTAACAAGTAGATCGTTTCCTCGGAGCGTTCTGTTCATCTACCACTTTTAAGGCAAAACAGCTAAGCACAGTGATATAACGGGCATTATATTACCGCTTTGATCAAGCAACAGTTTGGGAAGTTGGGGGTTTTTTTTCTTCAGCAGTCAGTTAGGGGTCTGGAGCCTGTACTGCTTCATGGTTTGTAGGAGCTTTTTGTTTCCTTCCCAGAGTCAAGTACCAGCTCAAAATTTTCAATTTTGAAGAGACTGCTTGTCGTCTCATTCATTTTTCTAATACTTCTCTCTCCTCAGGAAAGCTGCAACTGCTCACTCTTAAGGTTATGCTGCCTCCTTTCTTCCCTTTTTTCTACGAGTCTTGGCTCCGAGACTGCCTCTGGGACTCAGTAATATCACATCCAACCTTTCAGCTCTCACTCAGTCCCCAAAAATCAGCCCGGTTTCAGGTCACCAGATGCATTGCTGTTATTAGGTATTCAGTATCCCACATAAAATGTGTTAGCAATATCGGCCCACTTACCTATCAGAAGGTGTCCACGGCACACCCTGCGCTCCTCCTAAGTGTACGTATTCACTCTCAACTGAAATATCCCGGTTTCAGGCAGTGCTGATCTAAATTCTTCCTTCCGGAGGCTGTAATTTCCTGAGCAAAGGCCTCCAGCTGACCAAATTGCTTCCACCTCTCGTCTCTCCAGGGCTAGCAAGCTACTGCCATTGGAGAGTGGCATTGGTTTGGTATGGGGAAACTGAGCCTAGGCTCAAATCAGCCCGTTGGCTTCTCAGTGCATTTTCCTACTAGTAACTATTGTGTCTCATGACAGATTCCTGCCGTTATTGCCAAGGCCGTGCCGACGGTGGATGCCTTTGTATATGCCCTGGGGAACGAGAACTACAGAGGAGGAATATGGCAGTTCCTCACAGGACAGAAGATTGAGAAAGCAGAGGTTGATAACAAAACGAAATAACCCATTATGGCATTAAGCGAAATTAATGCAGGTACATCGCTGAAAGGAAAACTCCAGAGGAAACTGTGTGCATTCGCCGATATGTACGTGCAAAGGTGGTTCCACATTGGAAAGGCCGTGCACTGGCTACAAGCAACGAAGTACTGAAAGAAAGCCCTCCAGATAGCTGGCCCAACCCTCGCGAGCTGCTTGTCAAACAAGCTGCCTTAAACCTGTGTTGATTGTCATCAGTCTTATTTTGTATGTCACTGCAAATAAACTATGTGCTGGAAAGCATCTTTTTTCCTGATAAACTAACATAAGAGCTCAGCAGATTAACTAAAGCAGGGTATTCGTTTATCCAGTGAGGCCTCCTCAAATCAGGCTGTGCAGTTTGTCCATACGGTAACGTCTGGATTACTAAAAGATCAAAGGAGTACCCGGTATTAAACCACATCTCTGTATAAATAGCTTGTTCATCTGAACAACGCGTTTTCAGTGCGCCCAAAATGGGCGTTCCCAAATTTCCATGATGAATCTGCCATCCTAATTCCATAAAAACCATTTCAGTGGGCATTTTACCCCGGTAAGGAATATTAGCTTGGCTCCTATTCAAATGAATTAATGTGTGACGTTCAGCTTTGTCACACACTAAACTGCATCAGATTTTGCAGCTGCTGCTTACCAGGACAATCAACAAGCTCATAGTCAATCATAAAAACATTCATCTTTTTATCAAACACTGAGCAAAAACTAAAGGGAGGTATGCGTCAGATTCTGTTCTAAAAAAGTCGCAAGAATAAAAATTAACTTCACATCTGCCATTAAATTCCCCTTTGCTCTCCATGAGTGAGAACAATCACCGAAAGGGTTCTGACTAAAGAGTCAGAGCAATTAAAAAGCCACTTATTTTACAATTATCAGAATTCATATATATTTTAAACTATTAGAAATATCCATTTTAAATGTTTGTATCTGCTCATGTTGCTCACATTGCCCTACAGGATGAAAAACTGTCAGTTGATGTTGCCTGTTACTACAAGATGTGTCTCAGAATGACCCATTTGCAAAAAAATATGTGCATGACACACAGGGTACGAGAGATTGTGCATACAAAAAGCCAAACCCAATTGATTCATACAGGGATCATACGGTTCATTTCCAAGCACTGACAATGAAAGAGCTGTTGAAACTAAGCAAAGAAAAAGCTGATCTGTCCCTGTGATGCTTTCCGACGTAACAGAAGGGAAAACGGTTGTGTGTGGGTTGCAAAAGGGTAGACGGTGCAGTCCTGGAAGCCAAACAATCAGTGGGTAGAAGGGACCTTCTCCTCATGGCTGGAGATAGGAAGTAAATGTCATTTTGTTGAAAGTTAACCAGCAGGATCCCATTCGGAGATGTGCTTTGGGACTTGTGAGGCTCAATCTAGGCACAAACTACCCGACAGAGCAGTGAATAATGCCATGACAAAATTATTCCGAATAATCACATCTAAAGCTGACAGCTAAGACTTACATCTCAGGTACGCATAACATTAAGTGAGCAGATGACAAAATGTTTGCACTGATAAATGCAAAATAATGTGTGTGGGCACAGAATTACCTTTAAGTATGTATCTAAAGTGACAGGCTCTGAATCTGTAATTATCTCTTTCCCAGGAAGGAGACCGGGCAGGTCTTGAAATCATCGGTTCACTTGTCAGCAGGGTCATACTGACAAATTCCAGCAGCACGCGAAGAAAAAACACTAAAAAAGGAATAGGAAACAAAAGAGGACATGTGGTCACACCACTTGAAAGCCCCTGTACTCAGGCTCGCTGAATAGGGTGCATAGTTCGGGTCATTCTGGGTACAGATTAGCTGGAAAAGGGCCACAGGGATGATCGAACATAAGGAGAAGCTCGAACACAGTAGGGGTGAAATGAGGGAGAGTGCTGGCTCGGAAGAGTAGCCGGTGAGGAGAGCAGAGACAGCCTTACTGAACGGGGGGTTGAGGGGGTGTGAAGATGGAATGACCGTTTGCTGCTTCCAACAGCACAAGAATGACGGGACACGCAGTAAAATTAAATCGAGATGTGTATTTTCCAAAGTTTGCAGTTTGAGGAGTAATCTTCATGTTTGCCTACTGAGGCACATTATGGCTTACGTAACAATACTGTAATAATGTAATAAATAACAGCTTAAGAGATTTGGTTAGGGTCTGAGTCCCCTTTGGTTTAAAGGGAACATACCTCAGTTAGGGACTCGGCTCAGGCTTTGGCTCTTAGGCCATTTTCAGATTGATTTTTTTACTTGCTCTTACTGTAAACCTTTTATCGTGGGAGCAGAAAGCAGCAGAGCTGTTTCTTCATTCTGTTCGACAGCTACAAATTTTAATGCGCCGCTGGTTAGGTTTGTGTATTCTTTTTCATACTTGATTACTGAAAGCTAGTGGTGGGTACAGCTGAGTATTATTCCTTAGCGAGTGGTATTCAAGCCTCGAGAGGGGCAGGGCCTCTGTCCTGAGCAGCAACCAAAGCTGTCCTCTACGGCCGCACGGGAGAAATGCAAGGTTAACAAAGTCACCGAGATCTCTCAGACCTAGGGGCGGTGCAAAACTTACTTACAGACGTGCTTTGAAGGACGCGCGACATGTTCGCATAGCCTAGTGCAGTACTATAAATGGAGACCACAGCAGAAGCAGTACAGTGCATTACCGTGACCTGAGAAAGGCTGTCCCACCCAAGAGGGGCCTCCCGCAGCTCTCCGGAGCAAGACCTCCCTTCAGATGGTTCCCTGTGCCCTGCGTTGCAGCGAGTAGCTTTGGCCTCCGGTTGCTCCCGTCTGCTCAGAAATCCCACCTGGTTTCGTTCTGCACCTCCAAACCGAAAGGTGTGCATAAACCCTGAATCGTTTCTCCTGTCATTCATCTCCACCCTAAATACCTTAAACGAATGCTTCTCAACCAGCCAGGCCTGTCCCAGCCTGGGGGCTCCTTCGGACAAGTTGCAAAGGCTCTCGACTGAGTGAAGAGAGGCGAACGAAGCAGTTGAACAAAGCGGGTGGACTTAAAGGCCTCCTCCGTTCCGGTTCGTAATGCCTCGGCTGCTGACTTCCCAGGGAGTGGGGGAAAGGAGGTTGCTTGCGGGTCGTTTATTGGATCATGGGTGATTTCACTCTCGCCGCAAAAAAGACTGAAACAAACGGAACGAGACAGAAATAAACATACAAGTTTCCAGGAACCGGTCACCGAGGCAAAAATCCTCTTCTGGCTATAACTAGTTCTCACCACTGATCTACCCGCGATCAGAAGAACTGGCTGGCGACCACTAACAAGTGCACCAACGAGCGGGCTGGGTTTCTTTCAGAAAAATGTCTGAAAACAAACCGCAGTGCACCAAGAAGCCCGGCACACGCTTCCAGTTAATTACACAGTGTACCCTTCGCACAGTCAGCCTCCACCACAACAGCGCTGGCCCCGTGCCCTCTGGCGCTGGTGGCCGTCCAGATCCCGCCAATGACTATCTGCTACCATCCTGCTAAAGCCCGTCCCAACAAGGTCCCATATCTCAAGGACGCTATGCTGCAGCACGCAAAATCCCATCATGTTTTCACACGGGAGAATCCCAGATGACTGGAAACAGGATTTATATTACCCTAACCGAAGCATAGCCCAGAGGGTTATATACTCCCATGCAGGTAGCATCCCACCTACTAACCAAAAAAAAAAAAAAAAAACCGTAAGAACAAAAAAGGAGAAACGTGTAACCCTTGGCTGCGCTCAGCAACTCCGCGTAAGCCAGAACGGCCAATCTGGACATCAGCGATTAATACCTGTCCTGTCACTAAAGATGGGAGCGGCTACAACCTACCCACTTTTTAAAATAATTAGATGGCACTTCAGGCTACTTCACTATTTCCTATTGCAGCCCTTTGTTGGGGAGGGCCCGGACGATTGTTCGCGATCAGAGTAGAAGAGGCAAGTGTGCTTCTCCTTAGGGTTCAATTTCTTGATTCAGTATCCAACCACTCTTAACACACAGTGATCTGCAGTATTGTATCCAATATTACCAAACCGCCCTACTGTCCCTCTCACAGGCAGTCTAATTCCGCTCATTTTGATCATTTGTGTCAGAGTGAATATTTTGACACACTGACGGAAAACAGACCTCTGAAGAAGAAATAAAAGGCAATTTTTTCCTCCTCATCCCTAGACGCAAACAGCATAATTTCTTCAGGTTTTCTTTCAGCAGACAGAAGTGCCTCACACCCTAAATAGCGTCTCTTGCGGTCCTATTTTCAAGGCTATTAAACGCCCACAACTCCAAATGAAGTTACTGTGTCCTCAATAATGCTGCAAATCAAGGTCTTGCTGACTCAGCTTTCCTGCGCTGCCCCCACTTACAAACACCCTACGGTTCCATAAAAGGGAGTTGAGTTTTTCCGCAGTGCACATTCTTCGTGTGCTCCGTACACTTTCTGATGTATTTTTCCTAGCACCTCTTGTACATCTGATCAGGGCATTACAAACCGATTTAGGCATAGGGTCAGGCGAAGAATTCGCACTGTTCCCAGTCTGTCACCACGCTACTTTTTGAATGCATTCCTCTAGAACAGTGAAGTGAGTTGGATTTGTCACCACAGAGGAAAAAGGATTGCCAGATTCCTAAACATGGACCCATGTGCTAATGATTGGTTTGGTTCAACAAGTTGGGATACAGAGACCAAAAGTTTAATGTAAGATCCTTATAATATGATGATGGCAAGTGTTAGTCACGAGTACTTATCCTTCCTGCCATGTCTCACTTAAATTTCTGGTCATGTTTCACCTGTGAGGATGGCTAAGTGGAGACTCACACCTCAGCCTATGACATCCAGAGTTTGCATTTTCGAGTTAAAATGCAGAAATATTTGGTACCATCTGCCTTGTATACAGACTCAACACTTACTCATCAGAGGATTACAATCGATGGTCTGTTTGAGCTACCCTAGGCAGGCTAACACAGTAAATACTCAGGTGCTTCGTTATGAAAATAGGCATTCCACTTTCTGCAGAGAAAATGGGAGGATGGACCTGTTGCATTAAGATTATGCAAAATAATAAGATTTTTTACACGCTAAAACACATGCCCACACACCTGCTTTAGGTGCTGTTTGGAAATTTGCTAATGTAAGGTAATCTCTTGTGTGTCATTAAAAGACAAAAGGATCCAATACTAACAGCAACAGACGGCACAAAAATTCTAAGAACATCTCAGGAAGATGCAAGTTTGAAAGATCATATATGCCATTAAAACTGTACGTGCAAGACTTCAGAATTACTTTTTTAACACTTTGAGACCCTTGGACTTCCACAGGCAGGATTTTTTTCCTGCGTGAGCCATGCACGGCGTTTTTCAAGCAGCTTTTGTCCAGAACGCAGCTTCAGATCATAGAAGTGTCAGAAGAGGGGAGCTAGGGCTGAGTAAAGGCGCTGTGCTGGGCTGCAGATTTTTCCTCATTTCGGAAGCAGCAGGAGACAAGCTCAGGGCTCGGCCTCCTGCCCGCTGGTCAGAGACGACCCCCCCCGAACAACGCCAGAGAGGCGAGGCAAAGGGAGCTGAAGCGAGCTGCTGCCTCCTCTGAGACTCTGGCCCACAGAAATAGTCAACATAACTAAGAATTTGCACCTAAACGTTGGTTTCATGTTGAGAAGGGTTTCAGATGCAGATTCAATTACCTGCTTTAAAGGAATCTAATTTTAATTAACCCAGGTTTTAAATTAACGTAAACCAATTGAACACCGTTTAGAAATATGCTTCAGAGGACAACACTTAATTCAGTAGGTCTCTAATGGTAGGACGTGTGCTTCCTTTTAATAACAATTTGTTCTTGTGTGGTTGTAAAGCAAGGTCTAATACCTTAATACAGTGCTCTCGCAAGTCAAGTTTTTAAAATAATCACTTCTAACTGGTAGTACGAGAATGTGACTGTAGGAAGACAAATACTGGTGGCCTACAAACACATATACCTTATTTTTAAAGAAAGGACTGAAATGGTGACAGCAATTGTTCACTTACATACAAAAACCAGCCGAGAAAATTATGTAATTGGAAGCAGAGCGCAAACTTCCAAGTCTGAACAGCAAGAGTGCTAAATTTTCAATGTGTTTAGATCTTGACAGCAAAAACAAGCTGTATTTTGGCAGACAACAGTTGGAGGCTCTAATTGCTGGAGAAGTGACTATTTGAATTTTCTTGGTGAACAGTGAGCTAACAGATTTTTTTCCGCTCATGCTGTTCAATGATTTGCGTCCACTGCCCCAAGGTTTGTTCCACTGAAGGACACAAGGAGGTGCTACGGCAGCATTCTTGATTTCTCTCTCCATAAGATGGCCCATCATTCACATACAGGCAGTTTTGCAAGCAAATGATACCACATTAGATGAGCGGTCGTCGTGCTGAAAAGCAGCTGTACGAGCAGAAGCTTAAGGATGCTGTTGACTACAGATGGGGCAGCGAAAATGCCATTAAAGAAACAGAGGGAAGACAAAACCAATGCTCTGATGGCAATATTTGTCAGCTCTTCTGCTGCTGAACTGGAGTCAGTTCGAACCTCAAAGCTGATCGGCACAACTCCGCAGTTATGCTTCGGGCCCAGCAACGCATTGAGCGGCAGCGTGCCCTTAGGTACCACGTGGAACGGCACCTCTGATGTATGGACCAAGCGCTGTACTTCCCAGAGGGCTCTGCAGCCTTTCCTTCGCTGGGAAGGTTTCAACTTTCCTGAAACAGCTAACGGAGACAAATCTTCGTGGAGACTAGACAGTGGGCTGACTTACTGAGGTAGCCCTTTATCTACAAAGAGACTGCATCTTGAGATACTTGGCACAGACGTGCCATGTATCCAGCTCCTGGAGGATAGTCCCTAAGCCTCAGTTCGGCACATAAGCTCTCCCCCAAAAGTGGGATCCACACATAAGGTAAGGAAAAGCACCGTGAACAGACTGTGAGTCTGAAAAGAGGGGGTGTTGTTTCATATCCTGACCGCTCGGCCTTTGGCACCACAATAAGCCTCTTCCCTGCAGCCTGTTTTCAGCAAGGATTCAAAACCTGGGACTATGTTGAAGCCTATGTTTTCATATAATGAGTAAGAAATCACTGTTACGGCCAAAAGACATGCTTTTATGCAGTAGCACTCATCTGGGAGCGGCGGGATTCAAATCCATTTGTCCTGAACCTGATGGCAGTCAAACACGCATCCTCTCTTGCCCAGGAGAGCCACCAGGCTGTTGCACAACTCTTCCATTTCCCTATTGACACTATACCCTTCGCAGGAAAAAAATAGAAGGTTTTGCCAGCTGAAGGGGTAGAAAATGAGAACACGCAATTTGGGATTGATTTGACTTGACTAGAAGGAAAGAAATTTGGATCATGATTTTTTTCTTCCACGACAAAAATTGCAAAGGCTCATGTGTTGCTAACGCACACTTGAATTTCTCCAAGATACTTGTGAGGATGAGTAAAATATGACAAATTACACCTCCTATGGAATTAGCACGTAACGTATTCTATGGACTAAAAACTAGGCTACTGACAGATCTTCAAATACAGTTGGTAGGCAGGTACCACTGGATGGGAACATTTGGAAGCCAGAGAGACTTTTTCTTGATCCAATTTCTTTTTGCTTCTTTATGCTATAGTCACATATTTAGGTGACATAAAAATTGGCGGAGTAGTAACCAAGATACAGATGGGTTATCATTACAGGATGACCTGAGCCACCAGGGTAAATAGTTGTAACCTGACAAAATGTATTTTGGTAGGACCAAGTGTTTTGAGATCCAAGAATGGCAGTTGCTTGTATTTCCACGATGGAAGACTCTGCTTTGAAAAACAGAGCTCAGAAAAGGATTTAGGGGTCATTATAGATAATCGCCTCAATGTAAGCTGTCTGGGCAATGCTGTAGCAAAAAGGACTAATGAGATTCTTAATACAGGGCAAAGAAAAGAAAAAGAGCATGAAGCAGAAATAATGAAGGATTCCAGCATCTCTGGGCAGCACTGCCAAGACCCCTACTAGGTTACTGAATCCTGTCCTGGTGTCTGCATTTTAAAGAGGATTTGAAGACATTGGACAGAGTTCAACTGAGTGTCACAAATGAATTCTCCAGCTTTAACAAAAAAGCCCAGGCCTTCTGACATGACGGGTAAGGAGCTCAATGTACGCGGCTCACCAAAGAGAAAGCATAGACATACCTTCATCACGCTGTGTAGGTAATTGCACTTGGGAAAGATATACGGGAGGAGCCTTTCCAATCTGGCTGACAAAGATCCAATGAATGAAAGTTGAAGCTAGATAAATTCAACCTTGAAATAAGGGAAAATTTCCCAGCAGTAAAGTAATGAAAGACAGGAACAGCTTATCAAGGGGAACTAGAGAAGCCACCATCACTTGCCGCCTTTTAGACAAAGACAGATAGCTCTGAAGAGACACCTTTAGCCTAGTTTCAGACTAGATGATTGTGGCTGTCCTTCCTAGCTCTGTAAGCTGAGAACCCTTAGTTCCCCTCTGCATACCTGTATTTCTTCAGCCCTTGGTGAAAGAGGACTGCCTACACTGTGCTCAACACGCTCGCAGTGCTTCTGTGACGGCTGGAACGATGCTACGGGGGTGACGACTGACTGGACGCAGAGTTAGCATCGTGGGGCCACACCGGCCTCACGGTCAGGGAGAAGGGGTGATAGAGGGAAAGCATTCCTGACTCTGACATGCATGAGACTGGAACCAGAGAGCGTCATCAGGTGGACGAACCATTGCTCCTTCTCAACAAGAAAAGAAATCTCTTTTTCTCTGCACCGTCCTCGTTCTAACAGATGCATCTATGTTGCAGTCCCAGAAACAGCTATGTGTAGCAACAGGCATCCCACGGGAACTTCAAACAAATCAGCCTGCCCTACACGGGAGGTCAGACCAAACCATCTCACAGTCACTGAAGTTGTTTCTTTTTCTTGTATTACCCCAGGTACGTTTTTTCTTCCTTTCACAAGTCACTGGAGCAGAAGCATAGAAAGAGGGAAGAAAAAGTACTCACTTGGAATGAGGTTTTAACCTGGTGTCCCCTGGGAGTAACTGAGTGAATGCAGTGACTTTCAGGCTACATGAATGTAAGCAAGCCAAGATGAAACCCTGTCAGTGGAGCAAAACTGCTCGCCTGTGAACTCCAGCTTCCTCCCATCTTGTGTCCTCTTCTGATACAGGCAGTCAGCCCTGACAATCAGCTAGGATTTTGATAGCAGGTGTTTGAGAGACCGTGATCCATTCCTAAGGCAGGAATGAGCAATGGCCACAGCAGCAGGGTGGCCATTAGCAACTCTGTTTTGGCAGATCAACCAGAAAAAAAAAGAAAAAAAAGTTGCCATACGGTATCTGGGACAGGACTTAAAAACACACAAAAAAGCACACCGAGCGTAAAATTTTGTTCTTGAATATCAGTGGAGAGTGCTCAACCCTTGCGAAGCTGAGAAAGCTTTCCTTTACATGCAGCCCAAAACTGTTTTGAAATGTTCCACTGCTTTCTTCAAACTCACCCGCAGAGCAGTTAGAAAGCGGAGCACATCACAGACGTGGTCAGAGCTGATCCCAATGTGCTTGCTGAAGGGAGTCACGCTAGCCAACTTCACTTGGCTAAAAAGTTAGGAGGCAACAGGTCTCGTACGGTCCCTCTGCTCATTCAGAGGCAGGGTCCTCCGAGGAAACTGCACACTGGAGGGCATTGCAGACACACACACGCTGCTCTCCCCATCTGTCTATCCCACAGCAGGTACCAGCACCTCTGCCACTATCACCTAAAGATGGTGCTTGAAATGAAAGGTATACAGCAGCCTTACTTACAAATGCAACACATGAAGCAGCAATGAGTTTAGACCAGGAACATCAGTGGAAAAACCCAAGGTTCCTGACTCCAGTGAAAACCCGCTCAGCAGCTGAAATTAGAAATATTAATCCCACGGCATTGCCCATAATTAAAGGCTCCATCTACCAGCAAACAGCTGTGTAACTACTGCTGGCTGAACCTCAGTGCTTTGAAATGGGATTGGGATGAAATTAAAGGAAAAGCAAGCATCGCAAGCGTCAGTAGGACAAGCAATACCTTAGTGTGTCTCGTATTATAGTGACCAAATAATAAAACCAGTTTATTGGTGTCCTTTTGCAGTACTTCTTTCTGAGAATTCATTACCAGCAGAAATGAGAGTACTGCAAACAAAACAAAGGAATTCAGGACTGGAAGCACGTCAGCATCCTATCACCCAAAAGTCTACGCTTAGATCCTGCACTGAGCATTTATTAACTCCTTTTTCCTGTAACTTTTCAGAGGCCTGAGCTTGCCACTGAAGTTTACTCCGTTGGCTTACCACCACAAGAGAACACTATGCCGCAGACAGGATATACGAATAAAGAATTATCCAAAGAGATGGTGATCTCTCCTTGGGTGTCTTCAAACGGTGCAGGTTGTTTTTCTGGCTGAAAACTGTTTGTAGATACGGGCAAATGGCAGGATAGCAACAAGAAAGAGTCATCCTGTGGGGAAGGTACCATATGGTACACAAATCCCATTAAGAGGGTTTAATTGTTATTTTAAAGCCTACAGACAAGCAGGAATAAAAGGGAGCCCAGTTCAGAGATTCTCCAGATGCTGATTTTGCTTACATTTCGGTCACGCTAAGAATGCAAGATCCATCCCTCCTCCTGCTGGCAGCCAGTAAATATGACTGAAAGAAGGCGGAATAACTCCCAGTTACTGTAAGCGAACACCAGTAAGCCAGTGCTGTGCATTACCTCTCACCACGTCACCAGGCTCCCGCAGCGTTTACGTGCTAGCAGCCAGTCCTTTCTCAGTTGCGCTGACAACTTAACTCAGAGGAGCTGGTTCATCTCTAATGCAGTGATAGGATTCTCCTGGTTTAAAATCTGTTTACGTCTCTTTTCAGAAGTAACCCACCCTCCTGACAGAGCCGCAAGGCCAGGGCTGCAAACGGCATTACTAGTCGCACGTCTGTTTCTTCTTTTTTTTCTTTTTTTTTTTTTTTGCCTTTTTATTTCCTCCAGGTGATGGAAAAGAAATGCACTGGGAGGTCTTTTCAGGCAAGGTGACTGTACTGTGACCAAGGGGTAGTACTGGAGCTGCAGAGCTGCGGTCCGCATTGGTTCCTCACATCCCCGGGCTAGGCTTTCTTGTCACTGTCGTGTTGGAAGTAACACAGCAGAGGAGCTGGTTAAGTACTGCCTCCAGCAATCAAAAGTAATGGCACGGAGGCGGCTTGTCAAACTTCAAGCAGTGGGAAAAAACTGAACTCTGAAAATGTATCCTGGCTGTTCCATCAAGGGTATAACTGATGTGTCTAGTTTGATTTTATTAAAGCGGTGTACGGAAATAGTACATAATTTGGAATCACGGGCTTTGGTTAAAGCTCTGACTGCAATGTTTTAAGCAGGTCTGAGGCCCAGTTAAAAAAATTAAGTTCACAAAATTTAATCCATCTTTACCTTTTTGCTTCAATGTGACTCCTGTTAGCTCCCTAAAATTAGATTTTTAATCTCAGATTGGCCCTCCATTCTCTGCCACTCAAGTATCACAAACAGCGAGAAGATTATGGCCACTTATGTAGTATCTATTTTCCTATAATCCTTTTAGCACCATAAATGCTAAATATAGCATCCAGTTTAAATTAGCCTTAACCTCAAGTTGACTCCAGTTAACCACTCAGCGAACAGTCATGTAAAAAAAAAAAACCACAAACCACCCCCCAAAAAAAGCTAGAAATATTCCCACGCTTTTAAAAAAAATGGTGTTAAGCTGTTCAATGCACATGAACAGATCACCGCAACGGCGATGAATTCTCTAACAGCTTTCTGGAAACCTAGGACTTGCCAGCTGTTAGTCTGCCGCACAGGGTTAGACTGGCTACAGCGCTCACCCTTCCAGACAGCCACCCCAAAAAGCCCGACAAGAAACCGGGGCTGCTCGTGCAGACCCTTTATCCTGGCTGCATTTGCAAACGGTTAAACGCTGAACATCAATCCTGGCAATTGCTTCGGGAAGAAAGACCTCCCCAGCAGCAACGCAGGGGCTTCAGGAAGGCTGCCAGGGAGCAGAGGTCTCCCCCGTTCTCACAGGGATACCCATAACCGGCCCCGGGGGCCGGTGCCAGCTCCTGCTGAGTGCAGCCAGCTTTACCCAGGCTGCCAGGGCCAGAGCTCGCTCCGTGGGTTTTGGCTTAGGCATCTGTAAGTCACATACTTGGCCGTTAACCTGTGTGCTCTATTTCTGCCCCCACAACAGCACTTATTCTGGACCAACTATATTTTTTCATCAGCCAGTTTGCCTGGGGAGCGTAACAGCAAATGAAACCCAATAACCCAATCATCCTGAAGTAAACAACCATCAGGTACAACAGCCTTGAAGTTACAGGCTCATCTCAAAACTTCTTAGGGCTGGATTTAATAAGGCTGCAAGTTTCTCCTTTGTGTCTTCCCTTTGCCCTTTTCAGGCGCCACATGGAGAGAAGGGAAGTCCACTTTCAGCAAGCCTGGCGTTTTCTCATACGCCAGGGAGAGAATGACCGCCAAACCCTACCCCAGCATGGGAAACGTCATAGAAACGCCAATGAAAATAGATCTGATTGTGTTTGCCTGTCCATTTTGCTTCAGCTTGTTAGGAAAAATTGAACAGATGCCTAAAGCTGAGCAGTAAAATGCGTACCCAGGAGCTCTTCCCACGGAGTTTTCCTCCTTCGCTTGGAGGACTGCCACACACACGGACTGTGATATTCTCAGATGTTCATTACGGAGATACGCTCATCTGTTAAATACAGATTGGAAGGAGAGGATAGACGGAGCTGGACAAAAGAGAATTAATGAATCAGAAAATGTTCCTGTGAACTGCCACAACCACTACCGAAACATTTTGTGAGCTTCTGTTTAAAAAGCTATCAAATCTCAGCAAAATAAACAAACACATTGAAAAAAAACGGTATTAGGGTTCTACATCAAAAGCAGGCTCAAACTGGCTGTAAGCACGAAATCCAGAGCCCATAGTAACAAACACGACCCTCATGCTGCTTCCAGAATGTTTTTCCTTAAGAAGCATCAAATCTCTTTCGTTTTCTGGACAAGTTGTATAGCAGAAGAGTAAACAATATGTTTTCAGCTGCTCCTGGATACAAAACCAAGGAGCAATAAGACAGTGATCAACACAGGTAACACCAGGAGGAAATATAAGCTCCAGGTATTTATTTTGCGCCTCCTCGTGAGGCCAGACCGAGCACCTCATGGACCCCAGCAGGTCTGAGGGGCCCTCGGTCTCACTGAGACGTGCGGAAAGCCGCAGCACCATAGGGAGGAGTGGGGATACAAAGACGAAGGACGAGGACACAGTGGCAGAATCGGACGTTTAGAGGAGAAATTTCTTCGCTTTCCCTATATTACCATTTGCAAATCTATTCAACTCTGGACTTCAGCAACCTCTTTAACTCGGATCAAATCCCCTACAGTAGGTGGTGGACAAACATCCCAAGTAGGTTAAACACTTCAGAAAAAGAAGCCGTCTGGGTTTCATAAACTAGGCCCTTTGGAATAAAGTGTTTCTGTTTACTTTCATTCTGCAGAATTTTTTAAACTTGCTCACTGATACTTTTAAAGAGATTAGCAAGTTAAGCAATTATCTATGCTCTCATTTCCTCATGAAATACAGGTTAGTTTAATCTTCTTAGGCTCTGCGATGATACTATAGGGCATAGCTATCGTATGAAATAACATGTCCCTCCAGATGAAGCGGGCTGCAAAGGTTTTGCGCTCCTCTTTATTTATTATTTAAAAAAAAAAAAAACAAAAAAAAAAGAAAAAAAAAAAACAAAAAACCCCAGACTTCATCATAACTACACTTTCTGTAATTTGCTTCAGGGACATCTAAAGGCAATTCCACCCATCAAAAAAAAAAAAAAAAAAAAAAGGGAAAGAAAGCCCAATCTTTGCAATTGGAGAAAAGAGATTAATGTTCTTACGCAAGTGCGGACACTCCCTGTAATAGTGAAGAGTCAGCACGTATTTTTCCAGGTTAAGATTAAGAAAACAATACAGCCACTACGTGTGTGACAGTGACAGGAATCGCTTGCTGTAGCGAGTTGAGAGGGGTAACGGGTTGCAGAGGGCAGTTGCGAGGACCAGTGCGCGGCGGTGACATCCCACAAGCCATGTCCGTGTCTACCCATGGAAGACATGCGGAAGCCCTCAAGCTCCGCCGGTGGAATGGCACGCACTGCTCCACGCTGGCTCCGTGCTGTACTTCCTTGACACCGCAGCCTCCGAGGAGAAGAACTTATTACTAGTTTATCACAGTTCACGACCTGCACAACCCTTTGTGGGGGACATCATAGGAATAATTAACACTGACCAGAATTGGTGTGCAAATGAAAAATCTTCTCCCTCCCAACTCAAATTCTCTTTATTCGGTCCTGTGTAACCACCACCAGAGAACACCGAAACGGCACATTTCCACCGTAGGGACAAAATAAGCGCTCTTACGCCGAGTCACCACATCCGACACCCACAGCCAGGAAAGCTGCACAGCTGGTGCACGCCTGAGGTTGCTCTGTGGCATTTCCCATCGCTGGAGCAGCCTTAGCGGGCCCCAAGGAAACCACAATCAACCATTTTTTTCCTCAGATATTTCCCGCCATGAAAAGTCTTCAAAAAGCGGAGTGCAATGAGAAAAACATTTCTTTAATACCGCTCTCAAATTTTAGGCTTAGCCAATGCCTGGGCACTTCCTAACACCCTCAGCTCTGCCAGTCCCCTGACCAGAGCACTGGACCTTCTTTTCTTTTTTTCTTTTTTTTTTTTTGTTTGTTACCGCGGAATGAATGGAGATGGACCGATTTCACACCAGCTTTCTCCTCACTGTCCCCTCAAGACAGCACTGAAATCAAGGTGATCCGGCCCACAGCCTCCCACCTCTTCACGCTGACTTTTCGGGGGGCCTGGGGGCAGCTGCCGCCAGGGCTGGGGAGGCACCTTCCCGCTATGACCAGCCGTGAAGAGCACAAATAACGTGCACACCGTTTATCCAGATGAGTCATGTTGAAGCCAATCTACTACCCCGTAAGTGTTGCTGAAGGAAGAACTAGCGGCAGGAGCATAGGCGGCAGCGGCCTAAGGACGTGCGGCCAGTTGATCTGCTCGGCCTGACCGATGGCAGTGCTGTCCCAGCGTCACAGCTGGGGGGAAAAAAAAAAAAAAAAAAAAAATCACTTGGCATCTCCTGGGTTTGCTTTTCTGAAAAGCCAACATTCCTACCCTAGCATTGTTTCTCTTTTGTTGCAGGAAGGAGATTCACGGAGCCCACAACCTCCGTTCGCCCGGCACGCGCGCAGGGAACCCCAGGGTGCCTACTCAGATGCAGCCTGCCAAAGGTGTCAGCAAGGCCTTTCCCGCAGCCCACCAGGACAGGTTTACCATACCCGGTGAAAGGATTTGGAACTAGTGGCCACATGCCACAGCAGAGACAGACACTTCTCCCGAGGACTGCAGGGCACCCGATCGCCCGTGCTGCGGTCTGTGACCGTCACTGGTTATTAAGCACAACCAGCTGAGCAGCATTGGCCAAGTGCGCCAGGAGAAAAGCCCTTCTCTCCTACCACGGCGTCTCCGGAGGGGAAAGGCATTGACAGCTTCTCTCGCTGTTAGTTTTCCAGGCTGCCCCTCACTCCAGAAGCACGCTCACGTAGGGACATGAGCCAAAGACAGGGAGCTGTGCCCACCCAGCTATTCCCGACTCCCAGGGTACCTTCCTTCTCTAGGAGCGAGCACCATCCTCCCAGTCCTGGAGATAGGTTAAATCTCCTAGAGACCTCTCCAACCAGGGGGGCCGCTTCCAAGCCATGATAAAATAAGATCATTTCCCCAATAGACCGCTTCTAGTAAGAGCAAAGTGCTGGAGAGAGAACAGCCCCTGCATCGCTTGCTGAGGGGAAGGATCTGGTGTCCTGAGCATCCGTTAGTCCATTTAACAGAGTGACCTGTCTCCATTTACCGAATTGATTTGGCATACGAATGTTTACTCTACTGAGTGTATTTAAACTAATGGCTGCTAAAGCAGCTTATGTGACTTTTTAATCTAGCTTTTCCGTACAGTCATTTGTGGAATGACTGTTTGAAAGGGAAACAGACGAGAAACTGGGGCAGAACTTCCACTGACAGACACTGAAAATGGTGTGACGGGGCCACAGCCCTTGCAATTACACAGGCAGGTTAGCAGCTCATTCATTGCCGTCAGACCGCCTTCCCCACAGCCGAGCATTTCTGCAGGCCGCCCGACTAGGTGCACAGGCACAATCCCTGCGAGGGGATCTCAGACCAGCCCTCGACAGGCTGCACTTTACAAAACTAATTTCATCCTCTGAAGGAGAAAATACAAATTCCCCCACCGGCCCCTTTCCCCAGGGAGAAAGGGGACGTGTCCAGTTGAGAGGAGAGGCCCAGCCGGGTGGCTCGTTCCCCTCTGCTCTCTCTCAAGGGGTTTGACTGTCATCAAGCGCTGAGGCAAAAGGAGCGTTGGTCACTGAAAGACACTTGCAACAGCCTGCTGCAATGTGCAGAGACTGGCTCTGATCACAGATTACCTGATTTATTGAGCAGGTATAATCTTCTGTCTCGCTGTACGGTGGAAGTCTCTTTGTGCCGTTTTCCCTTGGAGAAAATAATGTCGATCTCTTACAAAACACTGAGACCTGGTGATCTGTGATTAAATATATCTGCACCGGACTATTTTCCTTTTCAAGGTCTTCCATACCTTTCTGTAGTAATTAAGCATGCCGCACAAAAAAATCACACCGTGCAAAATCGTATTTCCCCCCAACACGTCACACAACTCATGTTGTTTCAGCGTATGATAGAAACAGCTAATCAAAGGACAGCAAAGAGTCTTTGCAGCAGTAATCATTAGATTTACTTCTCCTCATGCGTTGCACGTCACCTTCCGATGACTTCCCCCGCTTGTGCGCCGCGGGCTCACCTACCCACCACGCTGCAGGACTGCAGACAACAGAGGACCACCTCTAGGTACCGTATGCAACCCGTAACTCCTCCACAGGTCCTCTTCTAGGCATTGCCACTGCTGTTTTAAATATGATCAATAAATCGACATAAAGTTCACTTTCAAAATGAGCACTGCCTAAGCCTGCTGTTCTGGTACTGATATATCCTCACCAACACCGGTTCAGACACTGCTTCAAAACTGGAGACGAAAAACGGAGTCCAAGACGTTCTCCTCTGCGGGGCCTGGCGCCGCCCAGCCCATCAAACACCTCCACCTGCACGTGGCCCCGCCGAGCCAGGAGCTGGGGCTGCTCTCGCAGTCACAGATCCCCCGTCACTGTCCCACTGCACTCACAACAGCTAAGCAGCGGGGTTTGAGAGCCCCTGCTCAGAGCGGGGAGCTGGTGATCCGGGATACAAATACAGGAAAAGGAGCCAGGAAGGGATACATAGCACGAACACAATTACGGCTCCTGGGTAGTAAACACCGTCTTTAGGCTCCTGAAGAAAACCCTCTTCCATCAGCGTGACTCCAAAGGTGAAGAGTCAGTTGCCATCACCTGTCACAGCATGAAAAGCAAAAATCACCTTTGGGTCATCTCATCCTGGGGATAATCGAGCTAGCTCAGCCTGGCAGGAGGAGCTCACGCAACGTGATGTGCCCATGCTGGCGCCATGCTCTGGGCCGGGGCCTCCGCTCTCCTGAGCGTCCCACCCTCCCATGGCAATGGCAGCACCCGACTGTTGCTGCAGCTTCCAAAACTACAGAAGGAAATGTCATGGTCCACTTAAACCACAAAATCCACCTGGCCGTGGATTGCTGAGTGATTATCACATACCTCAGGTGGCCTCTGGACTTTAATCACCCAAGAAGCGTGGTAATCTCCAAAATACACGCCCTGTTGTGGCTTATCCGCGACAGAAAATGACCGTGGTGCACAAAGTTGTGCTCTCCAGGCATGCTCGGATCTGGCACGGATCCTGGGAGCCAACTCGCGGCCTCTGTCGGGTCAAGCGCAGAAAGCAGCCCTCTTCCGTTGCCCCTGCCAGCTCAAAGGTACCACAAGGTCATCCCCAAACACACCGCATCAGATATTTGCTGACTAGGCACTTGCATGCGCAGCTGAGAGATGGAAAGGTCACTCGGGGCTGTGCCTCCTCTCGAAAAAATAACGTTATCTGGAAGGAAGCTGTTGAATATAGATCATCAGTCCAAGGCTGACAGCAGAAAGTAGCAGAAAGCCAAGCAATGAGAAGAGAAAGCCCCAGGTCCCTGTGATAACTATGTCTTCCCTTTTAGAAACTGCTTTGATGAGCTCTCAACAGGGAGTAGCTACCACTTCCTTCAGCCTTCTCTGAAGCTTTAGTAGAGGCGTGGGCTCTTCGTGTTGGATTCTGAATCAGGGAAGTGGACTACACGATTTCCTGCAGAAATCAGGGTGTCCTCTCTCAGCACCCAGCCAGACTGTATGAAAAGGGAGGTCGGATCACTAGGAACGGAACCAAAGAGATGACTGAGCGCAAACGTGGCACCAGAGGGATGCCTGAAAACGTAGAAAATACGCTTTGGAAGAAGGCCAAGACACAGAGGTGCCTCTCAGACTGAAGTTACAAAGCAGTTGAAACGTCTAAAGCGGTGGCTGGCCCCGCCATTCAGCTACTTGTCTAAGGAGCCCAGCCGCGACTCAGCTTCTGCTTTCTTTTAGACTTACAGGGCAGAGCTGAGTACAAGAAGTCGGAGGGAGGGTCACTGTCCGGGCTTTTCAGGCCAGTGGCCACTGGCAGCACACCTCGCTGCAGCTTAATCTGCTCTAAGCAGCCCAGACAGAGCAGCTGCCATTTACTTTGTGCTCTTGCATAAACGCTGCAGATTTTACTGCGAAATCTGGATTTGACCAACTGGGAGCAAATAAAGACAGCTGATGGTGATACCCAAGCATCTGAGCAGATTGCCCTTAATGAAAACAAACGCTGCCAGAAAGAAACTCGTTTCTCTAAGAAACTTACGTTCTTGAGATTCCTACGTGTGTTTGCTGTTCACCAAACACATCATTTGAACGACATTCATCCCCTACATTGTGACACATCTTCACTGACAACATCTTAATGCGTTACTGATATTACAATAGAAAGAACAGGAAAAAAAAAAAAAAGACAACGTCACAACCAAATTAATATCTCCATTGATCATAATACATAGTGTACTCATCCTCGGAGAGAGGAAACCTTTATGATGATCCTCATGAATGTTTAGAGAATACAAAACTAGGAGTTCCTCACACAAAGCTCCTGTTGAAAGCCAATACCTTTGAGGTAACTCCTGTGTGAGGAAAAAGTTGCCAAATGTTCTATCAAGCACAAAGATACCGACATTTGTCAAGGAATGTGTTGCTTTTTATGACAAAAACATTATCTTGTAATTCTTAATTCCTTTCAAATAATTCTACCACTAAACCCACACCATTACCCTATACAGAATCTAGAGAAAATCTGTAACATTTATTAACAAATTTTCTAAACATATACAATTGCCATCAGAGTCTGAGAGGCATGAAACCAGAGAGCTGATGTTTCTGTGCCGAACTTGGCGTCAGCCTACGCCAGTCAAGAACAATGTTTGTTAAAGCAGCAAATCAAGGCTTATACCGGTAAGTAATGGAGAATGAAGTTTATATATCAAACACTCTAAGATGCAAGAGGAAACATCAAATAAATGAGCTCTGTCAGCCTGAAGGTGGAATTAATTCCTTGGCATGCCCCAGTAACTAAGTCCCTTCTCACTTCAGAAAAGCAGGCCTTTTTTACACGCAAAAGGCGGCATTAGATCTTTGTGCTAAGGAATGAGAAAGCAGCAGTTGCGCCACAGCTCAAATATGAAAATAAAATACGTTTTTCACCCCAAAAGACATGCAGAAATGCTGTGCTCTCAGTAACAATAAAATACTAGCTAGTAAATAGAAGTGAGTTCCAGTAAATAGACGGGACCCCATTCCCTGCCAGGCTGCATCTCCTGTAGCAACGGGCAGGGGCGCAAAGCGAAATGGAGGGCTACCAAATAATGCCTCTCCGACTGCTTGCGCTCCGCTTCTTCGACGCCCTCTTTTTCCTTTCCTGCCAAGGACTTCCCGAAATGCTAGGCAGCAGATAACCAGACCTGGGGCCGAGATGAAAAAGAAAAGGGCTCTGCCCCGCCCGGCCCCGCCCTGCCCCGCCCTGCCCCACCCACGCTGTAGCTTTACACCCCAAACTGGGCGAAGAGCCCCGGGGCAGGGGGGGGTCCTGCCACAGGGGAGCTCTTCCTCCCCCCGCCATCACCGGCTTTTTCCTCTTAAACATGTCGTTTCTTTTAACGCCGCGAGGCCAGTCCGATTCGGGTCCCAATCTCTGCCGACTTGAGTTGCAGCTGGTGCAAACTTTGCACATGGGACTGACGAATAATAAGGGAAGCTCACGAAACCGCCTTATTTTGTGATCACGTTGTTGCACGGTCGCTCGATTCTTTGCTTCTCGTAAGGAAGGAGACCTCTTGCGCTGGGTAGGGAGGCAATTTTAATACGGGGGGGGAAAAAAAACCAAACGTAAGCAGCAACGTAACATTAAATAACGTATCGGGAGGACAAACGTTTGCTCGCTGCTGAAAACCGGGCCTTTGCCGCTGACGCACAGGAACCGCTGCGGCAGATTTTCTGTAGCGAGGATGGCGAGCCCTCTTCTGGAACCTCGACTCTCTCGCTCCCTGCCCTCTCGCAGCAGCAGCAGCAGACCACAGTATGAGGCCCTTATTCTTATCAGTATTTTTTTTAATTCATTTAGACAGTGATCCAAGGGAAAAACGTTCATGTTACTCGGTAGGAAAAAAATGTGTTAAAATAAAGGTATTCAAGAAAGCCGCTAAAGAAGTTAGGTATTTGGTCAGGCCCTCTTTATCAAACAAAGATAGCAATATACCCATTTTTAGAGAGCATCTCTGCGGTTATATTTACAACCAGAAGGTGGCATGAAATCGCCACAAATCTGCTCCAAGTGTCCTTAACTGCTGCTCGCCGGAGCCTACACCTCACGCAGCTACAAACCTGTGGTCTAAGCTCCCGCTTGGGTGAACTCCCTGGCATTGGGGCAATCTAGCCAATAACTAACGCACGCTACGCTGGCAACAAAAATGCTTTGGTTCTTCCCGCCTGCCTGTTACCCCCATGCGACCGGCCTCTGGCATATCTGCCCCGGCTTTTCTGGAAGGCCGCTGCAACTCCCGGCCTGAGAAGGACCCCCACGCCCCTTAGCGTGTGCAGCGCGGGCAGCATTGCCTCATGTCAGCAGTGGCGCGGAGCCTGAAAATCTCACGGGAGTTTCAGGGGAACAGGTTCCCATGACCCTTACCACTTGCGTCGTTTCCAGCGAAAGGGAAAATGGGGGGGGGGGGGGGGGGTTTC
>JAVKLA010000093.1:12223286-12234371 GCA_034782735.1 Sagittarius serpentarius | reverse complement strand
ACGGCCCCCCCCCCCCCCCCCCCCCCCCCAAACCAAAATAACCCATCCCACCAGGAGAAGGGAGCCTCAGGGCAGGCAGGCTGGCTCAGTGGCTAGCGAAAATACGAAGCTACTTTGCCATCCTTACTTTCGATGTATAAACACCGGGGAAGTCCATGATTGTTCAAGTCGTGTATGAGGTAGCTCGTAACGATATTTTACCTAGCAATTCTTAACCTCACCTAGTGTGTTCCAAGTTTGCTGCTGGAATCGCGGCTCCCCGAAGAACCGAAAGAGGGGAGAGCCAAGCACAGCGGGCACCGCACCGTAGTAGGGAAGGGGTCGTTCTCCTGTCGGGAAATACAAGAGGCCCTTGTGACATGCCTTAAGCAAGACTTGCTTGGATGAGGAAGGCAAAGTCCATATTGAGACAACGAAGCCCCTACCGTCTGTGAACTGGGTAAAAGAAAGAGGAGGAGGCTGTTTGATTTTTTCACTTCAGGAGTCTGACAGCTACTCAGACGGCGTAGAAGAGGCACTTATTTTAGAACACGTGCTTTTGTCCGAGGTATGCCACGCAACTGCCCGCGCCAGCATTGGCGTGCTGTGAAGTACTATTGCGTACTAACGTAGCTCGTTGCGCCTTTATGTGACAGCATCTGAGATGAGATAAAGAAACCACATGGCTCGAACAAAGGGCAATTTAAATTCTTATTATTTTGACCTCGCTACCGTAGATCCAAAGACTCGTGCGATTGGGTTTGCTTGCCTTAAGTCAATAATCATTTAAGTCTCACTACTGTGTCCTCGTGTTGTTATTGCTGTTTGCTTATCACCCCTCCCGTATAATTATGAGGACACCATAGTTGTAACGTTTTCAGTTCCTTGTCGCTCTTGAGGACTTTGACCAGTGAGCGCGCTGCTGGCTCCCCTGGGATCGTCCCACGTGCAGCTGCACAATATTCCAGCCCAAACCAAGGCGTTTGATTTTAACGGCGCAGATATTCCGTGCAGTTGCCGGGACTAACTATTTCAAACGAAGCCTAACTTGTTCACGTAAAAGAGTTACAAGATCTTACACAGGCGTCTCCTAAAGCAGTGCCAGATTTTCTGATGCCGTCAGCCAGCGTTTATAAACCCCTTCTTAACTGCTCTAATTACAGATTGTCTTATCCGAATCTATCATGCTATTCTACTGCTTTCGATCATCACGGAAGCTCTTTAAAATGCTGATAAATATAAGCAGATTTCTGCATTATGCAAAATGTGGGAGAAGGAGAACGCTAATAACCCTGTTTTGCTGATAAGGAACAAAAAAAATTAAGCACCTGTGCAAGGAAGTAAGTGACGCAGAGAGTCCGAGAGCCAGGAACTAAAGTGAATATCCCTGGTTTAGAACTGCAACAGTTCTCCTAAGGAGACAGTTAAACACGGTAAGCTAGCACAAAACGTTACCCCCTGTCAGCTGTATGACAGTAACCCTCCTTGTGTGCTGCTTTGCCCCCTGCCCCTCTCTGGCAGGCTGGAAGCTTTGTCTTCTTTTGCCGAGGGAAAACCTCGGCACCACAAGATCTTCTTCCTCCCGAGGTCTCTGCAGCCTCTCCCGAGCGACAGCACCGGTATCTCCTGCTGCAGTGTCAGTGGGATGTTTCGCAATCCATAATCATCATTGTGATACCTTTTTTCCCGCCCCCCCCTCTGGCCACTAAGGAAGCCTTTTAGGAAGTGTTGTTTTCACATGCCTTCCAATAAAAAGGGAGCAGGTTTTCAGCACTTATTCCCCCGTAGGTCTAAGTAAGGATTAGCGCGTTAGCAAGGCTCTGTGCAAAAGCAGAAAGGCACTCCGTGTCGCCCCGGTCGTTCCCGTTCACCAGGCAAGGCCCTCCCGCACGCTCTCCGGCCGCTCTGCACTCTGCAGGGCTGCTCTGATTTGCAGTGAATTTCATCAGGACTTTTTCCAAGGTGCTGTGTCTTTTCCAGCTGTTCTGCTGCCTTCTGTCCGGGCGAGATTCCGAGGTCCCACCTAGGCAGGCTTCCCACGCGCGTTGCAAAGCTGCTTGTGACCTGCTATTCTTTCCATTTCCGCTAGATGATAACGCAGTTGCTTAACGAATATGCATGAAGCTGCCAGGAATGATGTATTTAACTTTGGTATGGGAATTCATCCATTTCCCTTATGCTGTAATCTCATTTTATTATTCAATTTGTGCTATACCTGATCTAATTGTAACAGAACAAAGGACAGATTAGATTTCTTTTCCTTTCTGTCTCTCTCTGTCTCTCCCCCCCCCCCCCCTCTTCCTCTGGCTTTGTTTTTCTCCTTCTCTCTCTCCAGCCGTGCTTTACCTGTTGATTTTGCTCGTGGACAGCTGTCTGGCCACCCTCTCTGTATGAAGCAATACTATGGACTCTTTTCTTCCTATCGTCTTCCAGGACATACCAAAGATACACTCGTGGCCCAGAAAAGCAGTGTAATGCCAGAACCAGAGCACATCATTGTTGCTTGTAACAATCAGGTAAATGAGTGGTCTTTTTCTATACCTTTCTGTATTTCTTTGTTTGCTTAAATTCACTCAAGAAGAGCCCAGTCTAATCACCGTTTAGGAACACAGCTAGCGTGCTATGTATGAGCTCACTTCTTACCAAGCATTTGCTGTCAATATTTCCAAAAGGTGCTTCTGCAGCATTTTTGTCCTTAGCCCGCGTTATGTTCCAAGTACAGCGATGCAGAAAGGAGGAAGGTAGCGGAATTCATTGGCTTTCTCATTCAAACAAAAATGTTTATTAAACAGAGAAGAAACCACGGGGTGGGGGGGGGGGGGAAGTCTTATTAGACTGCATTTGCTGGAAATCCTCTTCTCTTGGCGGTCGAGTATTGGCACACGACGCATGGCACGTACAGCACCGTCCCTTGTAGGGGTGCCTAAGCTATGCCTGAAGGAGCGAGCACAGGTGCAGGCAGAAATACTGAAGCCTTAGAGAGGACGTGCCCCCACCAATAAATGCCGTGGAGCAGCAGAGTATATTGGCTGGGCAGAATACCTTATAGCTCAGCTTGACTGTTCGTGGTACTGGAGCCGTGCCTGCAGCCCCCCTCGGAACGACGGGGGTCGGTCCCAGTGGTCCCTTTTCCAGGAAGTCCTGCTCTTCACCTCAGTGGGAAGTTCTCTAGATTCTCCAGGTTATTTTTAAACAAATAATACCGTGGAAGTAATTTGCATACTTCCTGATTGTATCCCTCCAGGGTTTTTTTTTTTAAGCTTAGCCAAATGGCCTGTGTTTTGAGCCCAACGCACAATGTAAGTCCCCTATGGCGACTGGCATTACGCTGGTGTAAAAACAGAGGAGGGGTGAGCCCTGGGCCAGTCCGCAGTGTTTTTGTGCTCCGCTGCCTGCGGGCCTGGCTCTCCAGGCAGGACTTCAGCGTCTCAGCACCCACTCAGGCAAAAGTGAAACGTTTCACCGGTAAGGGTCCGACCCCTCTGTGACTGTTCTTCTGACTTCTGTCATTTTTTTGCAGTTTTTTGTTTTGGATGTTGTCATTAATTTCCGGCGTCTCAGTGAGGGAGATCTTTTCACTCAGTTACGAAAGATAGCCAAAATGGCAGAGAACGAAGAGGAAATGCTGCCTCCAGTTGGCCTGCTGACAACAGACGGAAGAAGAGAGTGGGCAGAGGCCAGGACGATCCTTATGAAAGGTTAGCAGCAGCAATCCCAGCTTTCTCTTCTTCATCATCTTCCTCCTCTTCCTCCTCACCATCATTGCCTTTCTTTGCTGGGAGTGAACGTTGCAGCAAACGTAGGACTGAATGTGCAGCCGCACTGCTGATTTTTTCTAGCAGGACGAAACTCAATACCTGTACGTGTTCGGATGTGTGTTACCAGGGAAGCAGCACATGCGGTTCGAGCCTTTGGCTCTGTATGTTTACGTGTTACGCCGTGTAAATAGCTCTCACTCATTCTTTGGTTTTCATCACATAAATTGCATTACATCAGATTTTGTGATTTGTCTCTTTCTTCGCATCCATTTTGTACCGGCAGGAATGACGTGTCCTCTTTGCTTTTGACAGCTGTTAGACATTTTTCATCTCATCTAACAAAGGCATCTACAAGTTAAACACCTATTGAATCTAGCCGTGTACTCTCTCTAGTCAGTGCAGAAAAACAGAAAGTACCAGGGCTGATTCATCCAGATCTTAAGTAAGTGTCTAGGAAAGGTGACCCCGGTGATTATCTGGGGACAGTTCTCTCTCCCTCTCTTCCAACAACAGGCAGCATTTAGCTGTCTTGGATTCTGGGCTTGAATACCTGACTTTGAAACAGGTGAAAATAAAGGGTGGGATTAGTCACCTCCGTCACGTCGCACCTTACGTATTTTACCCTGAACCTAAGTGATGTAAAAGCCCTCTTTTTGCCATTTCCGATGACTTAGGTATCCATTTTTCCCTCCTGAAAAAAAGGTTAACTCATCTCTTTATCCCCAGTTCAGCAATGCTACAGAAAAATTTTCTGGTTTACCAGTGCCGTGGACTATACGAGAGTTGCTAATAGTCTCGAAGTATGTTTACCATCCCGAGGAACATCTTCACTTTTCTTATTCAAGTTTATCTGTACTTATAATAACTTCATGTAGATACAGACGCACGCACACGCACACAGTCCTGGCCATTATTACAGCATTATTATGTGGTACCAGGTTCATCTTCGGGCTTTCCCCTCCTTGTTTTTTTCTTTTTCAAAGCAGGAGAAAAAGAGATTCCTTATTTTAATGAAAACCGAGATAAACACCCTATCATTTCTTTTCATGCCATGCTTTTAAGTAAAACAGTGAATGCCTTGAAACCTGCAGCAGAATCATCTTTGTAAACCTACGTCATCCTGAAGACAACAGACGAATCAACAAAAACCAGCTGAACCATCTCCATAGTGTTTTTTGATTGCCTGGCGTTTGCCAAAGTACTCCTTTTAATGAGGAAGCGAACCAATTCAGTTATGCAGCTGAAAAAAGCAGATTCTGCACTTGCAAATATCACAGCACCGTGACGTGAGTCTCCTCTCTTCTAAAGCGGAATCCCATCCTAGACCGCTCGTATTAGCGCAGCTCCTCTGTACGGTGTAATGCGTTGCTGTTACACGTGGAAACGTGATTATTAACAGCCCTTTTTTCTTTCTCATCTGCGGCGAAATGTTCATGCAACGATAACTAACAGAGGAAGAGAAAAGCCTCTAGTGAAGCAGTGGTCACCCCACAACTGTTCTGTACTGGGCAGAGAAAAAGAGGATGCTTTGGGGCAGAGACGACCTGTGCAGCGCTTCGCAGAGGTCATGAAGGAGAGACATACATGGGCCTGCCTAGACCTACCAGTAGAGGATAGGTGAGAAAATTTCTGGGTGAGAAAATTTCAAAGAAATCGTAATAAACCCAGCCGTCGCTGATTTATAAACACATTCAGTATGTTAACTGCATTCAGGCTGCAGAACTAACTCACTCTCCCAAGTGCAGAATGTGAATTCTGGCAGCCGTAGGGGCTGCCGTCCCATGCATACTACATCTGAATTTGGTTCAGAGCTGTCTTCTCACATTTTTCTTTTTAAACCAAAAACCAAAACCGAAAACCCCAACTAACCAACAGCTGACTGGCCAATTCAATGCAATTGTGGGCATTAGAAAGGAAAAAGGAAATGTCCTGCAGAGCTTTGGGCTTGTTCTCACACTTCTCTGTTTCAGCTCCTTCTGGAAGTATTTCTTTCCCACCCCAAGTCGTGGTTCATGAGTTCTTGTGCAGTTCATTGCCTGCTTTATGTGATAATTCTTTCAGTGTTTGATCAGCTGTCTGGACGTGTCTGTTTCTTTCTGTAAGGGCATCTTTTCCCTACCTTTCTGTTTCTAGCAGAGCTTAATTTTGTTCAGTCTAAAACCTAGACTCGAGATACCCTAAAGCCATATGTCAGAATAAGGGATTCCTATCTGTCAAAGGTGTGTGGGCAGCAGCCGCAATGAAATACATATAAACCTATCGGACAACGTAAAGCAGAATGCTGAGCGGGCTGAGAGCAGTTTGTAAATCGCTATCCGAGCAGTTTTTCCCTGAAGGTGCCTGTCTGCAAATACCAGCAGCTGACGGATACGGGGGCAACTTCCATTCAAAAGGATCTTTTCAGCCTTTGCGTCGATGTACGCAGACCGTCGACGGAATAAACACCGCCATTGCGGTCAGCCCTGCAGATGTCAGATACTGGAAGAGCTTTACAGCCAAGAGGACAGGGACACGTCTCCTCCCTTACAAAGCTGCTGAATGCTTTCGAAGACAGTTCATGGGGACATCAGCGCTCCACGTCTTGTAGGGTGGCACAGACCACTGGGCAGAAAGCTCGGCCTATCTGCGTGCCTCATCATTTACAATCTCCCGGCTCAAGTCTTCGTAGGAGCTGGCAGGAACGCCAGCTGCCTTCCCTAGGACTCTGCTTCTGGGGGCAAGGGAGAACAACCCACCGGGTGCTCCACCAGGTCCCCCCGCAGCCTGCAAGGGTTCAGGCTGGCCCCCCCCGCCCGTCACTCGGCCCCTCGGCTGCCAGCGCTCCCTCGTAGGAGCTGCCAGACCGCAGCAGACAGTACCTTACCGTAGCCCGCAAGAGGCCACAGCACCCCCTCTTCCTTCTCAGCCCCTGCGATCGCTTGCCTCTCCTTCTCCTGACGCCTTTTTCATTTCTTGCACGTTTGTGCTCTTTTTTACTCCCTAGCACCTGCAGAATGAACCTGGATGATAACAAGCATCTGGGCTTTTTCCCTAGCTCCTCACTAACCTATGTATGTCACTCATTTTGGGAAGGTACACTTCCTCTTACTTGACAAATGCTGTTCTTTCAGAGGATCAAGCTACTTCTCCTATTTGCAGGCATGAAAAACAGGCACAGTTTGAAATGGCTCCGTATTCCAAATGCAAATCGGAATTGTTTCATTTCAAATATTTTTCCCATTCGTACAGCTAAAATCATCCCCTGAAGTGAGCACAGATTTGTTGAACTTAGCACAGACTCGCAGGAAGTTTTGATCCATCTGAATCCGTATCTTCCATTAAGAACATTCCGAAGCAAAAGCATTTTTGCCAAAAGCTAGCAAAACCAGCAGATGAAAGTTGATCCATGTTAAGAAAGGAAGGAATTTTAGGTGGATGTTTGAAAGCCCTTTTTCCTTTGATCTTGTTAACAACCATTTAACAGCAATTAATGATGTTATATGCTTTAGAGCTGTATTAAGTGCTCACAATTAAGTATTTCCTATGCTTCAAACTGGCCCTCAGAAGCATACAAACCTTTACTTCATAATATTTCCGAGTTAAAGCAACTGAGGGGAAAAAAAACAAAACCAAAACCCCACTCATAAATACACCATAAATGAGGAGGAAAGCGCCGAGGACAACGTAAAAATAGCTTTTGTGGCCCACCTCTAGAAGCAAGAGTGGCAGCACAGGGAAAAGAAACAGAGACAGAGCGCCAGAAAAAGCGCATTTTATTCAGGGGTACACCGGTGACAGGAGGGAAGCGGAGTGTGGCGGCCCATGGTTCGGGCAATGCCGTGTTCAAAAACTGAACCGCACCACCTCGTCCACGGGTGTTTCCTCGTGTGGTGTAGGCGATATACCCAGTCGAGGGCTTATTTCTCTGAAGGACAAGAAATGACCGGGGACAGGAGAGGAAAGAGGGTTTTATAGAAGAACACAAACCCGACACGAGCCCTGCTCTTCCTTGCCCAGGAAAGGGTTTGAACAGAAGAGCACAAGACCAGCGTAGGCCCTGCTGTTCCGGAGGAGAATCCTGACCGCCCCGCAGTAATAGCGTGAGCTCTGGAATTCTCCGTTTTCCACCTGTCCTCTCTGTAACTGTTGTGTATGAAATAAGCAGAGATTGCTGGCTCTAAGAATAAAACAGATCTGTTTCGGAACATAATTACTTCAGGAAACGGAAGGCAGAAAAAGAAAGTGGACGTTATCGAAGCATTTGAAAGACACACCGAGGTACCGGCGAAAGTTAACACGGGAACGGCTGCCGCGGGGTAACGTTTCCTCGCACCGCGGTGTTCTGCTGCTGGGAGAGCTGCGCAGACGGCGGCTCCTTGCAGAGCCACGGTCAGGCCTTCAGCGCGCCCCAAGGCAGCGGCGTTCCCCGGCCAGTCCTGCGCTACGGGTAAGAGGATGTGAACATTACGCTCTTTTCTCCCCAGACTCTACCAACCGCGACTCTCTTGACATGATTGAACGGTGCATATGCCTGGTGTGCCTGGACAGCCCGAGCGGGGTGGAACTCAACGATACAAACGTGGCGTCCCAGCTGCTGCACGGGGGAGGCTACCGTAAAAACGGGGCCAACCGTTGGTATGACAAACCTATGCAGGTAAAAAATCTTACAGTGCTGTGATATTGCTTGCACGCGTCAAGGGACGCCAGTTGTCCCCGTGGTAGGGACCGCTTAGAATCAAGCGGGAGAAAGAGGGGAAGGTGGTGTCCGCGCCCGCCAAGGCAGGGTTGGCGTGAGCAGCACCGTTCCTTGCAAGGCCGGGGAAGCCGACCTGTTGCCTTGCTGGCAGCGGGGCCCTTCTCCAACACGGGTGCGCTTTCACCTCCCCTGAAGCTGCTCTTTGCACTTGAGGAGGTGGGTAGATACACAGACGTACAGACAGGTAGACAGCCGATTTAAAAAAAAAAAAAACAAAAAACACAAAAAAAACCAAAAAACCAACGACCCCCTTGCGCATTTAATTACACTTCACCAAAAGAAATAAAAATGCTGGACTAGCATCCCAGAACAAAAAAAGAAAAGCACAATAGCTTTCTCTGTTTTCTCTTTTCACGCATTTTCCTGACGTCCTAGAAACACTAGTGCTTATAATTTAGCGCATGGGTAAGTTAGGATTAAGTTCTTACTTAACAGACTGTTTACTCATTTAGCGACATCCTTGTTGAGGCTTCCCTGGAAGTACTGGATTCTCCAGCCTTTTTCCCAATCAGGTTTTGCTTGTCATATTTGAAAGCGTCGCACTGTTATTTTCACATTTTGCAGTAGACCCAGGGCGAAGCAATGTATTCATCTCCAGCTGTCGACAATGTTGACACCTCATGAAAAACGGAAAAAGACCCTGACTGATACATTGCTTGCACGATGCTTGTTGCTCTCGCCGTATCTAAGAACGGCAACATGAAAAAAGAAACCACTGAACTAATTTCGCTTGCGCTGGCCTACCCCCATGCAACTACATTTCAGTAGTCGCTCCCTTTACGCCACTGCGAATGACATTATTAGCAGACTCCAGTGCTGTGTTTTTAAAGACCAAACCATTTGTCTTTAGTTAGAATCCTGTGTTATTTGCAGGGCCACTTGTTGAGAAGTTTCAAGCAGATGAGAATACACAAGATTTACTTTTTGTTTACTATCAGAAGGTAGCAGAAGGCAAATAAATTTGCATAGTGTAAAGGGAGAGCTTCATCTGTCCAGATGTGTTCAGGCTAGAAGCAATTCAAAGGCAAAGAGAAATTCTTAGGGGAAAAAGATCCCATTGTCTTTCACGCAGATGCGGATTATGTAGGAAGCCGTTCTCACAGTAGGACTTGTTCTTTCTCTCCATATTCTGCTTCAGCTTTGCAGTAACGCATTGGAAAACATCCAGCTACACTTTCTGCATCACACACTTACTCTGTGGAAACCTCATGGGAACCAGGGAGGCAGGATGCGTACGTGTGATACAAATGCGCAGAGTGAGCTGAGTGGGAGAAGTCCAGCCAAAGATACTTCAAAAGAAGTGGGGGAAAAGTCCAGAAAAAGGACAGAAAACGTGTGAGACAAGTTGCAGTTTGGTCCTAGACATCTGCTGTTGTGTGAGGTGCAGAAGTAAGCAACTGCTTGGGGGGATCACAGAAGTACAGTGCAGCAGGTTAAGCGTCACCGGTTATACCATGTGTACGCAATGAAATCAGAAATGAAGACGAGTTGAGAGGGGAGGGAAGGGAAGGGAAGAAAACACCACCAAAAAAAAAAAAGGTAAAGAGGAAGCAGGACAGTAAAACAAGCTATGAGAAAGCTATCGAATGAGGATGAGCGTGCTCATTTGAGGTGATATTTGTAATGCTAAGGTGTTTGTGATGCTAAGGGACTTCCCAGCTACAGAAGCTGCGTTGCCCCCAAATGTGGAAGGAGAACCCCGGCCTGTCTTTCCAGTGACAGGTTTTCTCTACCATAAAGCAGCTGCTAAATCCGATTTCCGGGCTCCAATGGGAAACGCTAAAACTTGCATTCTCGCAGGGCTCAGCCCAAAATCGTAGCATGAAAGGTATCCAATGCAATGCCATCCACAGGCCAAGAAGGTCTCCCGTCATGAGTCTGTGAGTCACCCACTGATCTGTAAGTCAGGGAAGTTCCTGATGTGAGCAATAAGAAACCCACAGGAGAACGACAACATCTTTTGTTAGGTTGCCGTCATGGGTAACTTACCCAGAACATGATTTATTCACTATATATCTTGCACTTGTTCTTTTCCTTGCTTAGTTTGTGGTAGGAAGAGATGGAGTCTGCGGTACCGTGTGCGAACATTCCCCTTTTGACGGCATCGTACTGGTGCAGTGCACTGAACACTTGCTCAAGCACATGTGAGTCCCCTTTCAGTACAGCTGTTGTACCCACCACTCCGGCCCCCAGGTAGCCTCCGGCCAGTGGCACATTCCCCGCTGGTGCACAGGGCCGCTACGGCCCATACAGCTGTTGGAAACCGGTCGTTTACCTGCTAAAAGAGCAGTGTTTTAACGAATAGATTATTCCTGTGACCTTCATGGCTTTTCTCTCGCATACTAACAGGAAAGAAAGCTCCAAGAAATTAGTCCGAGCTGATTCAGTGAGCGAGCTTCCTGCTCCACGGAGACTGAGATGGAAATGTTCCCCTGAAATTCAGGCGCATCTGGCATCGTCAGCAGAAAAGCTCCAAAGGTAGAACGGCTGCCTTGTTTTTCTCAGCGATGGCTGCAAGCTGGGAACTGGCCAGCACATTTTGTGCAGGCGTGGGTCTCCTCCTAGAGGGCTCTCCCTGGGTCGTGGGGGGGGGGGGGGGGGGGGGGGGGGGGG
>JAVKLA010000093.1:12183000-12216620 GCA_034782735.1 Sagittarius serpentarius | reverse complement strand
TTTAACACATAAACAACTTTTTCCCCGCACCCCCCCCCCCAAAAAAAAAAAAAAAAAACAAAAAAACAAAAACCCAACCCTAACCATTTATGCATTTTCTAATGTTCCTCTTCCCTAGAAGGGAGAGGTCCTTATCTGGGGCCTGATCCTCAGATGGACTGGTATTCCAAAGTGCAGTTTCTAATCAAGGTCATTATCAATGAGGGAATTATTATTGTCAGCTCTCTTTTAAAGACCTGGATGTAGTGTCTACGAAAAGGAAGAGACGCCCTCCAGTGAAGAAATCAGTTTAGTATCAAATACAGCACATTTTCTGTTGATTAAAAATGAGACAATTCAGCCTGGGTAATGCTCTGCATCCCACTGTGCCAAGACAAAGCACAGACTTAGTCTACAAACAACTTAGTCAAACCATTCATGAAATTAGTAAGTGTTAATAACCAGCTATGTTCAGTGAATTTGCTACCTATGGTTTTGCCTCAGACCATTGCCTAACAAACCCACGCTGCTGATTACTGTTTAAATACTCATAATATTAAAGAAATCATTTGCTTCCAGAGGTGATCTCAAAGGCGTACTCAGAGCACTGGAGAGGTAAAGTGTTGCTTTCAGGCAGGATTTGTTCCTAAGACTGTGAAACAAAAGCAGGGAAGGAAAAGAGTTCCGTGTTTTAAGCGGAAACCCTCATCTTGGAAGCTGAGACTCCACGTCATCGCTAAAGCAGAGGCAACTGTCTCACCTGAACCATCTCAGGGTCATCTCACAGTGAACGCAACATACTGTAGGTCTACTAGGTCACAACCGATGGAATTTCTGTACAGCATCTCTTTAAAAAAAGATAATAATAAAAAAAAAATTCCATCAAATCCCCCCTCCGAGTCTTTTCAGTTCCAGAAACTGTTATGGAATTCGGCCTCCAGTGTAGCTCACGGGAAAATACTAAAATTGCCATTGGAAAATTAATTTGTCTTTAAATCCAAAAAGGTCTCCAGGTATTCCTACTCACCAAACTCCACTTTCTTTCTCCGAATAGCAGAATGTAATTGTTGTGCCTTTAAACTACGGGCAAGACTTGCATGGTCTGACTAAATCGTGTGTAACAGACTGAAATGTAATAGCTCCTAAGAAAAACAAAAAAAAAAAATCTACTTCATAAAACAAAAAGCAATTTAATGATTTTATTTCCCCTTGTTAGGGCTTACTCGTAGCATTGCTATCTTAAATGCGGAGCTCCAAAATTCAATTTAGCACAGTTTTTTCCTATGCGTTGACTCACAGTTTATTTCGTTAGCCTGTCTCGGCCTCTCTTCAGACACGACATTGATCGATGTTGCAAAAATGTCATCGCTAGCAGCCTTATAAATCTTGTGCGATAGCAAAATATTTCCTTTGATTATCAAGTCAGTTTCACTCTATAGGAAAAAAACGACGTAAACCCTGCCCTGATGTACGCTCCTTTTTTGCAAGCATCCTTGCTCCGTCTGGGCTGATGAACAAATAGCCCTTTACCCACGGGTGCCTACTCCTTGATGAGCCAAACAAGATTATGCGCTCCCGGCCCCCTGCTTGGGGCCCTTATTAGCGGTAAAAATGATTCTCCTCTTAAGAGGGAAAGCAAACTTGTGGTGCTTTGCTTTTTTTTTTTTTTTTTTTTTTCTTTCTAATTCTCCCCTTAAAAAAAAAAAAAAAAGCCCAAGCTTGGTTTTCCTCTTAAATCTTGCCTTCCCTCAGGTTGCTCGTTTCCCTCGTCGCAAGGGCCCCGTGCCGCGGGGACAGCAGCTCTGCTCTCGGTGTGGTACGGTGTCCCTTGTTCAGCGTTCCCTTCCTACATGACGTCAGCCCGTGACTGGGGATGCGCTACAGCTCGGTCCTCATACTCAGCGCTCTCACCGGCTAGGACAAACCTCGACTGAAGGATTTTAAACGCACGTTTTAATATGAGGCAAATCCTGCCTGGCTGGAACAGCTCAGCGCCGTTCCTCAGACGCCAAAATTCCGATTTGGTTTCCTGAAGAAACCAAACTCCGTAACGGTCCTGCCCGCCCATCCTCCGCTGCTGACTTTTGATCCTGTTGGCCATCTCCAATCACGTTTTCTAGCAGAGCAAAGATCTCGAAGCTGGTAAATCCCTTAAGTCCATAGCATTAGGTAGCGGGATAGAGCAGACAGACCCAAGCGTAGCCAGCTCACGGCAGAAAGACTGACTGCAGGCTCGGCGGTACTTCTGGGGAGCTGGCTAGCTGGCCACCAGCGCGCCCCTGCTGCTGACGTTCAGCCCCGGCACGTGCTGCCGATCGCCTCGCCTGTAACCGTGAGACAGGAGAGGACACTGGGGACGTTCGGCAGCGGGGCGTGAGGGCGAGCGTGGCTGGTCCTGCCCTGGGGACGGTGGTGCGCGGAGGCTCGGGCAAGCAGGATGGCAAGTAGACTGCTCCAGGTCTCTTTCTTGTCACGCACGTTACTCTCCTCTGTTAAGCCCTGTTGCGTTTGATTCTAGACTCGTGGTGCCCGGCCTACGGTACCGTCCAGCTACGCTGTCCCACGCTTACTGTTTCCAGTTGCCTCATTACAGTGAGGGCTAAAGTAAGGGCTGCCCCTGAGATCATCCAGCTCTGCAACGGCACCAGCACAGGCAGAGTCGGGGGGGAAATTGGGATATTTGGGCAGTGAATTAAATTGTGAAGGCATCCGTGTCCCCAGCCTCGGTCTTCTCAAGCGGTGGGGTGTGCTAGTAGTAGATCTGTGATAGGCCAGTGGTAAATCTATTTGTTAGTCTGTGATCGCTGTTAAATCTGTTGCAGACACCTACCAGATCTTTGGATCTAAATTCAATGGAGTGACACATGCTTTACACCCGCCAGAGTGAGACGCAGGCAGCAAGGCAACGAAAGATTAATCTGTTCCAATTTGGAGGTGTTTGGGAGCCTCTTATCTTGAAATACAATCCAAGTGACGGACGGGAAATTCCAAAACACGCTTAGAGATTTCTGGCGTCCCATATGCTCCCCTCGGCAGCTTTGGAAGCCCAGGCCTTGATATTCAGCTCTGAGAGATGATGAGCACCCAGAACACCAGATAACATCATCACATAATACATCTCAAGACCATCTCCTTCCTAATTTTCACATCTTCAGAGCACCATATGAATTTCTAGTTACTGATCATCAGCAAAGTCCCCACCCCGAGTAATAGCTGAACATTCCAGGCATTACATCGCTCAAACCAAGTTCATCGGCTCTGACCAGAAAACAAGGCAGTAACAGCCAAAAAAATGTCTCCATACTCAGTTAAATGCTGGTGTCTTTTCGTGTTGTACACAGGCTATTACCGGAATGGCAATAGACAATCATCTGCTAGGGCTCAGAGAGGTGGCACGGGAACACTTGAAGGAACTGCCAGAGATATTTACGGATGAGACATATTTGACAAGCAATCGATTCATCCTCTCGACCAGCCAGGTGAGTTTCTCACGTTCAGTGGTCTCGCTAAGCAAAGGCTAATTCATTTGTTTTCTGCCAGACCTTGCAGCTCACAGTGAAAGTGATGTATTTCCAAAAAAAAAAAAAAAAAAAAAAAGCGTCCTGTTACCATCAAGAAGTCTGCAAAATTCTCCAGATTTTTAGTCTGCTTTTGGTTCGTTCTGCAAAACGGGCGCAGTAAATACGGACTGAAGTTATCACTTCCCCCGCACCATCCCAGAGCCCTTTCTGGAAATGCACACAAACAAACTCAGTGAAATTTGTACGGGGGCTCAGTGTTCCCTCACTTTCCAAACTACGTATCTTCCCGTTCCCTTTCTTCTCCTCCTCCCCCAAAGGTGACAGCTCTAGTGGGAATTCTTTACTCCGGTGACAGTACGGCCGCAAGCCAGACAGGCTGCCACTCTGAGAAACAAAAGCCAAGAGCCATGAGGAAATTTTACTCTTAAAAGCAGCTGTGTTTGAAATCGTTCCGAGCCTTCAGTTACTCAGTGTAAGACTGCAGCCTCTGCAGGCGTACCTCTTGGACTTACAGGCATTTTAGACATTTACGAATTTACAGTTATTTGCAGCTACACTAAGATACTCTAAGAGTCAACACTTCCTACATTTAACGTTCTGAATAAGGGAACATCTTTATAGCACGCAGCCTAAAAATTAAATGTTTCATTGCATGTAGTAGCAGTGCTAATGAAAGGAGAAATCTCTGTAGGAATTCATTTACTGAAACACTAACCCAACTGCACAGACTGGAACTGTGCAACAAAAGGGACTTCCAAGATCATGCTACAGCGTAAAACCTTAATAAGTAATTTGATCCGGTCGTAATGTTTGTCGGCTTTCAGACGTGAGTGAACGTAACCAACACGCTACTATATAAATTCTCCGAGAAACTATCCATGAGCAAAGAGTGCTTCTGAATGGCTTTATGGCCTTCGGCTGTTGCACAGCAAATTTATCTGACAATTCTATGGCTCTGTTAGCAGGACTAATGGCTTGTTCTACGCCATTAGAAAGCCAAACGTCATTTGTGAAGGCCCACGCACACAAAGGCTGAAACATATAGATTTCTAACACATCTTTGTTTTCCTGCAGGAGAAAGCGTTTCACTCCAGTATTATGCCATGATTAGACTGAGGTGTAACAGAAATATAACACCTAGTTGCATTAAAATATGATTTATACAGCATCACAATTATAAATGATTATTGGAGATGGACAATACTACTTCCGGTAATTGATTACAGTCGCCACATTCCAAGTTTAACATAACCTTACCTTAAGAAATTAAAAACCTTAGTGAAGTTTTCTGTATCAGAATTTTAGGTATGAGAATTACATGCAGCCTTAAGAGTTCCCTATCTATCAGTAACAAAGCTTACAGCTGTTAAAGATCAATATAACGTGAGCAAAGAAATGAGTTATATCCACTTCAAACGATACCAGTTTTCAAACACAGGCAAACAAACAGAGCAACCAAATTCTATCCCGAGATCAGCTTTTACCTTCCGAGCGTCAGCTCCAGGTCTGGACTTCTGAAGGAAGGGATATTCCACAGGGGGGATTCACCACCTTTCCAGCATTTGTTTATCTTTTTCCTCATTCCTAACCAGCTGATTTCAGGTGCCCTGATTAATCAGAGATCACTCCTTTCCCTTCTCCCTGCAACCAGGTTCCAACTACTACGGAAATGTTCTGCTGCTATGGGCCTGTCGTGCCCAACGGTTATGGGGCATGTTACAACCCTCAGCCAGAGCATGTATTGTTCTGCATCTCAAGCTTTAAAGACTGCAAAGAAACCTCCTCAGACAAGTTTGCAAAAGCTGTGGAAGAAAGTCTCCTAGAAATGAGAGATCTGTGCAGCAAATGCAACTCTACTACGGCAAAGCCGCTTGCTAACCAAGACGCAGCCACGCAGCTGCAGAGTGACCGCAAACTCTAAGAGGCTGTGGGAATTATTCTCCTGAATTCACCTTATGAAGAAACAATGCCGTAGTTGTTCAAAGGCAAGATAGTACTAGTAATATGTTAGCGTAGAACCAAAACGTCATTTGTTTTGCATTATTGCCAGCATTTAAAACCCTGTAAGTACTACGTCTACCATTTCTTGCTTGAGAGTCAGCAAAAAAGGTTTGGTCTCACTGGCTGAAATGAAGGAGGAAGGAATACAAGTATGTGCTGTACCGCCGTTTCTAACCATAATCAACTTAGGCCAATTTATCACCTGAAAAGTTGAGTAAATTTGCCTGTGACATCAATTAGATACTAAGGCACACCAATTAATTAATATCCCCTGCAAGCCGTTCTGAAATATTCACATCTATTCCTGCAAGATTTGCATGGAAAGGAAAGAAAAGGGAAAAAAAAAAAAAAAAAAAGAAATTTCCCCTATCAGTACTGTTGAGAGTAACGTTGTAAATAATAGGCTGATGCCATTAAATCTTGAAAATTTGCATGTATGTATGTATGTATGTAATACCACCATGCTATTTCCTGTGTAAGAAAAGCAGATTGTTTTTAAGAGCGGCCGCTGCGTATTTCCGCAAACAGAGTTTAGGAAGATTATACTAGTGTTTGCACGTTCCCCCAGTTCAAAAAAGCTGCAGAAATAATTTAGCCTTTATTCTGGTTTGCGCTGGCCTCAAGCACAGTCCCATCTGAAAGCAGCATATTGGAGATAAGATCCGTCACAGAGAACTGGGAGGATTTTGTCCGTAATAAATTGACTTTTAATTATTTCTTTCTATCGGTGAGCAAAATCCAGTCTGACAGAGGGGCAAAGCACAAAGCGTAAGTGCAATTCAATCCTACTTAAGACCTTTTGTGTTGGCACAGGAATGAATTTAGTCACTGTGACTAGCAGGAGGGTGCATGCAACCACACAAAATCGAAGAGCAATAAGTAACTAGAATGAAGAGGCAAACTTGCGATACAAGGAGGTCTCCAAGCCAGAGCTATAAATACCAGTTTAAGAGTACTGGTACTCATATCAGCTCTGCGTCATCCCACTTGGGAGGGGTGTGTATTTTATATTTTTTAATAGCAGGTATAGGGTGTCATATTCTGCAATACACAGTAAACTCAGTCAGGAAAATAATACAGTATCTGGTAATTCCCATATTCCGTGAGTGTTATGCTGAGGGTTTTCTCATTATCTCTTTCATTCCCTACAAATCCTTCCAAGGACCGGTATTTTCAGTCGCCACCTCTCAAGCTGAAGTACGTTGCCTTGCTTAGAGGTGTTCAGTCACCGTTCTCAGAACACGACTTACTGACTGAAGACACTCGCTAAGGCCAGCGCAGACCCCTTGCTAGGCAAGCTGGAGCACCCTCGGAAGCCTGCCCAGGGGCTGCTTACTCGCCCGTGCAGGAGCGGAGACCGTTCTTCTTCCTTTGCGGGCTGAACAGTCGCATGCTTAAACACTCTCAAGCCTAAAAGCAAGAGAATAGATTTATTTCAATAAACGAGAAGCGCAGATACGTTTCTGTCTCGGAACTCTAGGTACGGATTCGGCAGATTCTATACGCCCGTGCTTATTTTACTGCCTCCTTGGGGCTGCATGCACGCGATGAAGCAGTCCGGCGGATAAAGGCTATCCACAACCCCCTATCTGAAAGCAGAGTGGGCCTGATGATCAGTTGGAGCAAGTCAGCTACCTTGGAGCCGATCCGCTATGATGATTTACAGCGGCTTTTTTAAAGTGAACGCGTTCATTTAAAAACATGTGTTTTCCATTACTGCATGAGCTGTGGTTCAAGCCAAAGATGAAATCTATTGTTAGAGTGTATAAATAATAGTAGTACGGCATAAAAGCTGCCCCAAAGTTAAAACGTAAAAAAACCTTAAAAACCAACACCAAAAAAAAAATCAGGAAAACGGTTAGTGAAAGCAAACGTTGACCTTACGAATATACTGTTCAAAATACGACTTTAAATTGTTCCTATACTACAATTACGAAAATTACTCTGAAACACCGCCAGTAATTTCGCTTTGTTCTGTCTCATGTCACTCCAAAGGCATTCTGCATTTTTAGCACAAACGTAGCACTACAATCTCAAGATTTTTTTTCACAGAACTGTACGTTTAGCATTATAGCCATATTGTAAGTGTATAAAATGCTGTGAATGGTGATTTGATTATTTATTAATTTGCTCCTAGTGAAATACGTAATTTTATTTTGTATTCCTAGTTCCATAGGTACTGATATTTATTTGCAAATATTACCTGTGTTTTCATATTACTTTTTTGGCTGGAATTTTAACAGTAGCTCAGCCACCGTACTCAACACCAAGTCCCTAAGAGCTCAGGCAGAAACTGCGAGGACACCTGAAATTTTATACCAGTTTATCATTACGAGCCTCTTACTTGCCTCCAGCTGCCGTGACAGGTGTTTCGGATTCTCCAACACTAGGAAAATACCGGTGGTGGAAAACCCCGGCACCGTATGTTCACTCGAGGAAGAACGCAGCGTCCACCCACATCTCCTATTGATTTAGCCAAACGTTCCATACTTTTATCTTAGATGCTTACTGATCCGGTGTTGGTATTCGGCCTGAATACCTGAAGCGAGCAGCTTCAGTGAGCTCAGCCCCTCCAGAAGGCGGCACTGGGGTACACGCTTAACCTTAGCCAGCCCCCATGCTGAAAGCCGTATCTGCAAAGTACCTGCCTTTGTTCAAGAAACTTCAGATTCAGCGCAGGTGTGTTTAAATCGGAGCGTCCTGATTAAACCGCAGATGGATCAAATTCACAGCGTGGGGGCTTACCAAACCTCTGGGTTTGCCAGCAGGAGCTTCATAAGGGGCTGCGCTGCCCGGTTAGCAGAATCCCCTGCACCTGTGTGGTGTGAGCCCACGCTTCAGCTGCACCTGTTAAGGATTTCAGGAAACAGGTAGTTTTCTGAGGTGCGTATTTAAGATTATTTGTGTTACAGAAATGAAGTTCTCTTCTGAGGTTTAAAAATACACAATCCGTGCACGTGCACTTGCGGAGATCAAATGCGAAGCTTTTAAAATGTCTTCAACCAGGAAACTATGGATTCGATTGTTCCTTATAAAAAGGCAGAAAATCTTGACTGACAGGCGAAGTGCAATTACATTAAGGTAACAAGTGGCAGTGATTTACTGAGACCTCTTGGTGGGACCCGGGACACACAAACTCCCTGCAAGAGAATTTTAAGGTGGCAATTGTTTCGCTCGCTCCATAGGTGTACACCCACACGCAGTACTGGGATGTAGAAATCAAAAAGCCGATTTTTGTGAACTTCTGTAGTCACAGTGAACAAAAGCAAAAGAAACTTGACTTCCAGCCGGTGGTGGTTTGAGCGTGTTAAGAACCTGACCTCTGAGTGCTGTCAAAGCCCCTGTGCGACCTGTAATTAAGCGGGACGTGGTTGTGGCAACACGGCTGAACTTCTTCTGGCGTGTGAGTTGCGGAAGACGGGAAAATATGTCAGTGACACTTTTATTTTTGTAATACAGTATAGATTTATGACAAATGTAAATGTGTATTTATAGCACATTTTCTTTCTGTTATGTTTTGTGCGCTCCTGAAATACATTTATCTGTCTATATTAATGTGTACGACCTGAAGCGTATGCCGGTGACGCGACTCCAGCTCCTGTAAAGACGGAGGTCCGCACCGCAAATAAAAAGTACCTGAGGAAAGCTGGTGTCGCCTTTTTGTGCCGGGCAGCCCCGCCGGCCCCGCAAGCCCACCTCGTGCCGCCCCTCAGGCCAGGGGGAGGCGGGGCAGAGCCCCCAACGGCTCCCAACGGCCGCCCCGCCGTCCGTCCGTGCCCATCCGTCCGTGCGTCCGCGGGCGTGTCCCGCGGGCGGGACTCGGCCCTGCCCCGAGGCCCGGCAGGCTGGTTTACCGGGGGTTTCTGCCGGGTCGCGCTGCGCGGCAGGGTCTCGGCGTTGGGCGGCTCGCAGGCCGCAACGGCCGGCTCCAGCAGCCGCGTTGTGTGCGCGGCGAAGGAAAGAGCTGGTCCTTGAATACGCCTCGGAGCGCACAAACCCTTCCGTCTTTTCTGTTTGCTAAAGTAAGCGCGTATTCGAGCGCGCGCGTGTTTCTCTCCTCCCGTTACACGAACCCCATTCAAAGCACAGTCCGAAGCAAACTCGTAAATCAAAGATGAAATTGTCTAAGCTCAAACTGAGCTAGAAAGCAAAGCACTCGGGAGTACACGGTAACTTTTGTTGCTTACGGCTCGACTATCATTCCCAGCAATTAACGCAACGTAGGCGGGCAGGTACCCCCGGACTCGGGGGGAGCCGTGCCGCGCTTGGGAGCGGAGCTCGCTCCGACTCGGGGCGCTCGCAGCCAGGCTCCAGCCGGGAGCCGGCAGCAGGAGCGGACGGGGGCCCGCGGCCCACAGCATCGCTGCGGGCCTCGACACGGCCTCGCTGCAGATCTCGCAGGGCAGCAGCGCGCCGGGGTATCACGGCGTTTGTACTGCAGGAGTTTACTGTCCGTACCCGAAAGCTGCAGTGACGCACCGCCCACAGAAGAAGGGGTAGCTGGGTTTTTTCCTGGTTCACCGTGAATTAAGGATTGGCGTAGCCTATTTTCTGTTTACTGGGGAAGGGGCAACAGGTTTCCTCTGTTCTAATGCTTTCCAGCCGTAAGAGGATACATCACAAAAATTTCTGCCTCGCAAAACTAATCTAAGCTTGCAAGATAAATCAAATTACATGCGTGTGATCTAAAGTATTCAAATAAGTAAAATTTTGTGACTATAAAGGCTTTAGATCACATAGCTGCGTCCAAAAAAAAAAACCCGAAAGATAAACTCGGTATCGGACCGACCACTATTTGGCTGACGCTGGAAACGTACAAAGAGCACGAGTTAACGCAATAGATAGGCTACTGGCAGCTCGATTCAGATCCTCCTCCTGGGGTTGCTAGATCGTTGCGATGTACCCGGCACGGACCGAGAGAGCCCAGGCCTCAACCCAGGGAAACTAGTCAGGTTTCTGCTTTAATTTAGAGGCAACAGTATAGAGATGTCACCTCACTCATCCATTTTATAGATGGGAACTCATTGTCGGAGAGTGCCATTAAAATCTCCTAGAAAGCAGGGAGAGCTGTCCGATGCGGCTGACGAAGCAGCAGCAGAAGCTGAAAGCGTGCTCCTTTGTGAACCGGACTCCTTCCTCAGCCATTTTCTGTCGTTTTTCCGTAAGCTGAATTAAAACGTTGCGAACAGCTGTCCCAGGCGGACGCAGTTAGGTTAAGCGTCTGAGAAACACCGACCCTTGCAAGTCATACAGCTACAGCGGAACCGGGATGGAGGAAGCGGTACCTCTACCTGCCAAAATAACTGGCGTGTATCGGTCGGTACGCTGTCTCAGCCTGAGCACGTAGCTGATAAAAACCTGGCAAGGTGAGACCCTGAATGTCTGACTCGACCGGAATCTGCTTCTGCCTTGTAAAACGAGTCTACAGAATAAGATGAATTAAAAAAAAAAAGAAAAAATTTAACCCTACGGGGGCCCAGGCAGAAGCACGTGGCATTTCTGTGTTGCTGGAACTGCATTATCGGCCAGTTCTCTTATTTCCCCAGTTCCGATTAATTTCCAACGACACTAGACAACGTACCCTAATTCATGAACCCCACAAGCACCTAATTCATCTAAACAAACATGTGGGTCGAGAGAAGATTTTGTCCCTTCTGGTTTCATTCTCAGCTTCACAAAATCTCAAGTCTTTCACGTCCCGAGGAATTACTCTTTCAGCAGAAGCAAAATGAATTATGCGTCAGCGAACAACTGGGTTATCAAGGTTGTTCACTTAATGTTCCAGCTGTTCTGTAGCACCATCTTAACACTTACTGGCGATTTCTTTTGAATTTAGTCTTATTCCATGGCACTTACAACCAAATACGTTGCGTTTCTTACAGCTGCTGTGCCAGTTAATAGCAAACACAAGTGCATAATGAATTTCTTGCCTTTTACCGCTAGAACTAGAAACGACAGAGGGTGGAGGCTTCATTCAAAGGAGATCCATTAATGTCATAATAGTGAAGCCAGAGAGTAGAGCTGATAGGATTTGTGGGGACTTTGGTACAGCACGTAACTACATTAACGTTGTTTTTTTGCTCCTTCTCCCTCGTGAGTGCTACAACTTAAGACACACTCAGAGCTGACAGGAAACCAAGCAAGTACAGTACTGGCCGCTGCTTCTTTGCCCTGTTCCAGCTGTCCTGCAGGCAGGCGGCCATCGGCTTGTTCTGGAAGAGACACCAGGCTGGAACGCGGTAGAGCTGGCGGTCAGCGGGGAGACTGTATTTCGCTGCAGCATCAACGACCTGGATTTTGGCGAGTACGGGGTTTTATTCGTCACAGTCTCTCGCGGAAAGCACTTAGATTTTGAAACGAGTGCTTCCTAAGGCGCAAACAGTCCGGGTCCTGTCAACGTTAACGCTTTCAGGCTCCGCACTCCTTTGCATTTGAGGCAGTCTGAGGGGCGCAGGCAGGAAGAGAGGATGGTTTGGGAGTTAAGGCCGTGCTTGGGAGAGCAGCGTTCGGGGCCTTCCCGGACGCACCAGCACACGATCACAAGAAAGCCTGCTAGGTTTCAGTCCACGGAGGCATTAGGGCATCCTTTTGCTTTCACAAATAGCAAATACTTTGCTTCGCTTGGGCCTTAGTTTCTTTGGGGTTTTTGTCTTCCCCTCCCCCCCCCTCCGCAAAACATAGATCATACCGTTTCAGTGCCTTGCAGAGAAGGTTTTTTTTTATCATTTTTTTTGCTGCAGGTGAGACAAGGAGTTCAGGGCTCAAGTTTTCTCATCTCCTGTGCAAGCAGCTTCCAGAGAAAGGCCGAAAGCCAGGGCTGGTCACCTCCCCGCTTTTCAACAGCCTCTCTAGGGCTGGGGACGGGAGCTGTGGACCAAAAGCAGAAAACTGACCAAGGAGAATGGCATTTCCCGCGCCACAGCTGGGGTGGTTTCACCTTCCTGCAAGGCAGGCAGACAGGTCGGGGACCGGGAGCTTCCGGCTGGGAATTTCTTCCAACAACATACAACTTCCCCCCCCCAATCCTAGACCTACGCTAGACGGTGAAGCGCTGGCTAATAGGCCGCCCCACCGTCCGCTGAACCACCTGCGCTGCTGCCTTCACTTTTTGCTGTTTAAAATCCAGATCAAAGCTGAATCAATCTCAGACCATACGGCTCAAACTGGGTCCCAGTGCTGTGAGAGAGAATGGAAAGGAATATAGGTGCTAGGATAAGAAGTAGAAACGTAAAATGAGAATGAATTTAGTCGCATATACTTTCTAAGTTGTGTCGTTCTCCTTTAGGAGGTGACGGCAAGTTGGATCCCCCTTGTGCAGAAGCCAGAAAAGCAGTGCTAGATGCTTACTGACTTACAGGGACACATCCCCTTTTACCTTGGTTTTCTGTCAGGCAGTTGACTTGCATTACAAAGGTATTAGAAATGTCAGAATGCAGTTGGTTCTTTACACTTCCAGGTGGCTTAAAGGAGCGCTAGATAATCTTACTTGTTACACTCACGCGCCAACCAAGTAAGAATACACTGCCTTTTCCAGAACCCGTCGTATGTTACCACCCTGACTATTACAAGTTCATGTAGAACCGTGACTTGCACGTGGTTTTAATAATTTGATTTTCCTTAAAAGACGAATGAAACTCTTGGGTATCTTTCATTCTTTCAACTTCTAGAAAGTTTCCTGTGTCAAAGATAGTAATGTCAAAGTCATTCGTAGCTGATGATCAAGCCACACATACTCACGCAGGTGCGCCAGTTCCACTCTTCTCTTGGTCACAAACATCTCAGAGAACACTCGTGCAGCATTAGACGCAGCCCAAAGGCACAGAGAGAAGCTGGCATAGCCATAAGGACAGGATTAAAGCTGACCGGGTGTTACCGCAACTGATATTCCAGGTATCTCAAAAGTAACGCTGCCTTTTCCTCGCTATTCCCACCCCGCCTACACCCCCCCGTAACTAGAGTATGAAGCTTCTGTTTTGCTCCTGACTTGTCAACGTGTACTCTCAACCTCAACTTCATTTTAAAACCACTTCCGACTCAGGTAAACTCAGCAGTTTGCAAATAATCATATGCCAGAATGCTGGTACCCTGAGCGGTTTTCAGTTTGGCCCGTAATTAGTTGTGAAAGAAAGAAGCGGTTAGTCTTTGCATCCTAACAGAGTGGCGTGAACAACGAAACGCGGCATTTGTTGAGGCTCGGGAGCGCTGGGCGGCAAAGCCGCAGGTTCTAGCGCGGCTGCAGGAGGGACGGGCTGCCCAGCACGAAACCAAAGACAAGGAAACGCGATCGCTCGGTATCGCTTATCAGCTGTAACCTGCAAGGAGATAGCTGCAGTTACAAACGACCAAACCGCGTTTGCAGCGATACTAATCCAACACTGAAGTGCTGTCAAAATAACACTGCCGCTGTGTCCAAACGCAGTCCCTTTCCAGTGACCTATAGATGACAGAGGCATTAAAACAGTATTCTTTAGTGAGGAAAAAAAAAAGACTCGTGAAGCCGAGCAAAGCAGAAACCGGATTGTCCCTTTTGAAGACTGAGACATTTTTGCTTTCTACGACTCTGATACACCAGGATTACACAGTGAGAACATTCAGACTGAACCGTGTTGAGAAGATCGACACAATTAAGCTTGGCACAGATTAGAAAGGCGCTTTCTGCAGCAGACATTCGTTCCCCCCGACGGCAGACTGGGCTTTCAGCACCTGCCTCGGACAGGAGCGAGTCAGTTCACGCGCGCTGTGACGCTGACGCCGTAACTAGCGAGCAGGCTGTCCCGCACCACGGCCCCGCTCCAGCCTCCAGCTCCAGCGCGGCCCCTCAGCCCAGGGAAGGGCTTTAAAAACACCCGCCCTGCTGCTCTTGTCAGTGGGACACCGACAAAAACGGCTTTTCTGCTCCGGCAGTGAATTGTTTATTGGCCTCTTAGGTAAATGCGAATTAATTAGACTAAGTTAGTTTAAATAATGTTAGTTCTGGGCAGACTTTGCTCCCAGAAATAGAAGACTCAACTCCCCAGACCTCTTGAGCATGGAACACCGTGAACGTCAATAGAGACACTCCGGGCAGATGAACTCACCGGTGTGACTAGTTTATTTTTTAAGAAGTGTTTTTGCTTTGCTGTGATCAGTGCCGTCTGTAACACCGCTCTGAGGACGCTTCTGACACACATCCAAGTCAGAATGACAGCAGTTTTGTAGGGCGACATGAAGCCTTAACAGATCAACATGTTTAGCCGGAATAAACACAAACAAGCTTTGAGGAACACAAGGCTTCAGGTCTGAAAGAGAAGCAGCAAGCTTCAAGACAAGCATGGGTTGAGAACGACTGCTCTGACTTTGCTTTAGAGTAATACGATCACCAAATTGTGAAAGACCGGAGACAGACGAGAAGAGCTTTTTAACATGACAGTGAGATATCTTCCAGCGAGATAAAAAATGAGCTCCATCAGACGTCTTGAACACAGCCACCTAGAATGCGTATAGAGATCTCGGGCCCCGTTACCGTGCTTTTGTTACAGAAGGGAAAAATAAACACAAATCTGAAGTAGCCCTTTCAGTTTGGTACCCGTCCCCCAAACACTACCTGCGATGAGTTGCCATGGCACTAGCAGGCAGCTGGGTAGTTGAAGGCACTGGAGTAGCCACTTGGACAAAGGCATTTCATTTTTCTGTATGCGAAATAACCGCTTTTTTTCCTCCAAGTCTCCTTCATTTTTAAGGGGGGTGTCTGCCCCATGGACAATCATGGCCATTTGAAAACGGAACCGAGCCTGCAAGTCCTCTCTGCAGCGACTTTCATCCAGACCATTGTGATAAAAGTCAAATCAGGAGGAAGAAAACAGCAGCAGCGAATTATTCCAGTAGTAACACCAACTAAATTGCTCTGCAGCTTTTATGGTTTGACTAATTGTCTCATTAAGACGCATTTCTGATCACTGAAATGGATCTCAAGTGTTATTAATCACTGAAAAAATTGTGCCGCTAACAGCCTCCCTCCCTCCTGTCCTCGGCGCTCTTTGCAATGGAAAACACACAAAGGCTCCCGTTGATTGGAGCCCCGCTGCTGCACAGCTGGCAGTCAAACAGTACTAATGGCACAGTAACACAATATAACTAAAATAGTTTGCCTTTTAGAGTAACAATCTCTTCTAACATGATTAAGCTCTATCATGCGCGTTTCCTTATGTTTTGCAAATGGCTCAAAAAAAAAAAAAATCTGACAATTTTTCCAGTAATTTCTTCAAAAGGGGAGGGAAAATAAAAAAATCATTAGCTATCAAGAAACGAATTAACAACACTTGATACATTAAAAAAAAGATAAAAACAACTGCACCAAGCGCGGGCCGCACAGCAGCACGGCTGTGCGGCACCCAGTCCCCTCCCCCTTGCAGAACGCACCTCCAAAGACCAGGTTTGTCACACTTCATTGCAGACACTTTATTGAAGCACTTAGTTTAGGAGCTGGCTTGCCCGAGGCTAGCTCTGTAGCTGATGGAGCACGGCATCTCCACAGAGCAATTCAGATCTCTACCAAGTATAGACTGTAGGATCTCTGGGCTCCTAATTTAGGCACTTCTTCGGCGTTTGGTTTCAGACAACGTTAAAAGAGATGGAGCTTCTTCCTTGTATGAGGAGCACATTTCGAAAGGAGCAAGCTGGCATTATCCAACACACTACTGACGTGCTCTTTACCTTCCCAGCAAAGAGGAAGATTTTGCTCTTGGCCGTCACTCCCGGTGGCTGCACAAGCCATACATTGCAACAAGACATTTCCCCTTACAAGAGCTGTAGGCGTTTATCCCGTACGTTACCATATTAAAGAGAGCAGCCACTTAATTTTCAAGTAGCTTATTCTCGGAAGCCTAATGCAAAAGTGGCACAGCCATGGCTGGGCGAGATGTACGCTCTCATGATGGCCAGCCCGATCAAGAAAACCTGCAAAGGCCAAGGAGCTCTTTGGTGGAGATGGAAGTGGCGCATGGGAAGGGAACCACTCCAGGTGATTACTCAAGAAGAGCTGAAAAGATCCGGTTTCTTCTCAGACACGTTTTGCTGGGTTTAAAGCGACTGTACGACGGTAATCATCAGCTTCCCATGGGTGCGCTTCTGATTGCGTACTTGGCAGAAGAAAGCAACATACAGCTGGTATCAGCACAGTTCTCAGAAAAGAGTTTAAACTTCATTAGAGGAAGAAAGCTGAATTACTTTAATAGTTGGGTTTTTTTTTTTTTAAATAAAAAAATATCAATGATACTATACACAGTTACATTTCCTTCCTGTTCATTTTGGGTATTGGCCGTCCAGTAACATGATATTAAAAATGGCAGCACTAAGAACTTCCATGCATCATTTTTACATATAAAGAGAAAGTCTGTGACAGATTCGCTTTACAATCTGCAGGAAATCACTTCTCCATCTCCATCATCTGAAATGAAGATGACAGCTTTGAGTCACAGAGAACTTTTGTGTTCCCTAAAACATTTTCCAGTTCTCCTGTAAAAAAGTGCTGTACAACTAGTTGTATGGCACTCCACAATTAGTGCAGGGAAATGCGTTATTCCGGTAAATTCTTTTCAAAAATATTTTTATTTCAGCTTAAAAGAGGTACTTCTGTTTTTAACAGTTGCTTTAAACTGTCCAGATTTCTTTTGGTTGTTTTAAGGTATTTTTGTTTAAAATATTGAGAACATCCCCTATCAATGCTCCCACGTGTTATGAGTGGAACACAGCCCAAGAGAATACACGCCGGATTCTTCTGCTCTGTCAAGGCACGTATTTACAGGACTCACAACTCAGTATAGGCTCATTCACGTGAGAGACAAGATGCGTTACTAATTTAACATGAATTTGAAACGTGGCCATTTAGTTGCCACAGCTTTCAGTTTTGATCAGGTTTGTGAGGCAGTTTTAAGAAAAGACAGGGTTGTTCTGCGCCCACGCACAGGCACTATTCAGACACAGAAACATTTGCTCACGTACGTGTGTGTGTGTGTGTGTGTGTGTAAATGTACCCAGGAGGGCACGTACCAAGGTCGTGTGAAGTATAGCCAGAAACGCTACAAATGGGTGGTCTTTGTGACAGGCTTTGGAATTAGTTCTGGGGAACGGAATATGCTACAGAGGTCTCCGTTTACTTCCCCGTGGGCTTTGTTACAGAGACAGGTACCACAAAGTTCTGCGTAAATCTACTGAGCTCATAAGCTGCGCGGTATTGCGCTCACCCTGAAAACCAGTGTTACTGAGAAGCCTAACGAGGGGCCCGAGGGCCGTGATAAAGGCCTAAGGGGGAAAAAAAAAAAAAAAAAAAAGAGGAAGAAAAAAATAAAAATAATAATAATCACACTTCATGTAGCATGTCCCTAATTTTTTTAATGCACGTAATTATCAGAACAGTGATGCTGAAGAGAAGGAAAAATACTCCTTTTTTTTTTTTTTTGGCCGACAGTCCCTGCAGAAGCTATTTACGTGCAGTCACATACTGACGTGCATGCTCAGATATATTTTCCTGAAGCCTGCAGAGTTTTGTCTAAGCAAGAGCTTCAGAACGTCTGTGTGTAAATAAATTAAAGAATGTCTGTTTTATAATGAGAAGGGTGTATTGTGGTATAAATATTGCAGAGCACATTAAATAAACATGGTCACATATGACCAGGTATCTATTAAGTGAGCACATCACAGGAGAAGTTAATTATCTAAGAGTGTAACTAGGAACCATTTAGAATCACTGGAGATTAAGTTGCTTTATTTCTGTTTATCTTTCCCTCTGAACAGGCAGAAGGTTGTTGCAATGAAAAGTCCCTAGGCAGCACAGAGCTTCGGCTCTTCATCAGCCCTCAGAGGACAGAGTTTTGTCAACAAGAGTTTGACGTTCGGATAAACCAAAAATTTTCCTCAAAGTGATTTTGTGCAAAATATGCTGGCACGGAACAGTATTTAAGATGTAAAGGTACAAAATATTTCTGGTTCTTTTCATATCTTGAGCTGTTCAGGGGAAGGAAGAAGACTCACACGGTAAGTACGTATTTCTCTCATATATAGCACCCCCCCAAAAAAGTACACGCAGGCTTTTTCAAACCTGACCGTTAGTGTCGGAGACTAACATCCCAGGAGTAACGTATAACTTTACTACATTAATAAGATTTTTCTAGACTTGAAAAGCTATTGCGTTTCAGTCGACATGCAAGAACGTTAATTCCGATGGCATTTGATTTTGCTTGGGGCATGAAACGCGCGAAGAAAACTGTCCGCTACTCATCCTATACAGCATAACAATATTGCAAACGCCGTTTAGTTAAGGATATGTTTGTGCAAACCGCTGTAGCACAAAGAACAACTGATGAAGAAGGATTTAATCACATATTCCCGAAAGCAAGATGAAGCCAGTCCCTTTAAATTACTTAAGTACTGCTTAAACCCTGTAATTAACATATAGTAATAAATATTTCATCTTTAACAAGCCGATTGGGAGCAGTTTGTTAAACATTTATTTCTAGTCACAGGGAATTATGTACGGTCATTTTATCGTGTTCTGTATTAGACAACTGTACTTTATCCTCTTTATTTTATCCACAGCGGTGGAGACACTCATTTGGGGAAACATACTCTTTCCCCAGATGTGGGGAAACATGCTCTTTCTTCAAATGCGTTTTGCTTTTTACTGATTAAGTTTAGCCTTGCAAAGTCCTGGCCGGCACACAGCGATGGTTCACACTTGCCTGACGGCCTCTCCTGTGGAACCGACTTGCTACGGATTGGGGAGCTTTACTGGAAACCCCAGCGAGACTACCCCGCGGCGGTAACCTCGCAACCCGGGCAAGGTCATTTTGGGAGACTAGAGAGAAGAACCGAGGTCTCCTCTACGGCGCAGCCAAGCCCCAGACAGAGGATACCCGGGGCGCGTTGTCAGGCTCCTTCTAACATTGGCCTGCGCTTTTTCCTTTACCCCCGGGAGCACCGCCGGTGCCGGGAGAGCACCGACCACCGCGGCCCTGCAACCAAGTCCCTGTGCAGGCAGCTGTCAGGCCCCCGCGAAACCACTGCTCAACCGAACCCGTTATACCGACTGCGTTTAATGGCCGCCCAAGGAAAACAGCCGAGAGCCACGCTGGGCTCTTACGCAGAGCTGCTTCGCTTGCGGTAGTCTGAGCACACCTCCCTCCTGAAGGTACGACACGGGCAGCAGGTTTCCCTGCGCTCCTCTACGACAGCATCAGCGAGCGTATGGGCTGTCGGAGCAGGAAGTAAAGATTTCTGCTACAGAAATTGTGTTTCAGTGTTTCACGCAGCACCTTCAGGGATGAGCACAATTGTTTCCCCCTCTCAACAAATTAGATCTCCATTTGCCATTAACGACTGCGTCACTTCAATATCACAGAGGAACTGCCTGGTGCACTTATTAATAATTGAAAACTTTGAAGAAATCTGTGAAACATTTTCAATCAAAGCCAGTAAATCTCTAAAATATTCTTCTTCCTGAATAAATTTTCCTTTTGTTCTTTTATTCCCTTTGGATAAAAGGCTACACTTTAAATAACGGCATTAAGAAAAGCACAAGCTGAAATAAGAGTTGAGAAGTATCTAAAATCAGAAGTGGTTTCAACAGTTTGAAAAAAAGAAAAAAAGCAAGAATTAAAAAAGAGGCAATGTTCCTGTTTCCTTCTTGCAAGTACGCTGGATTTCTATTTCGGTTTGCACGCTGTTTCCTGATATCTTACACTGATGATTAATAAAAATGTACCCACTTCATGTCTGTCCTTGTTTTGCATAAACGTGAAGAAAAACTTTCAAGAATCATTTTTTAATCAGTAGAGTCCCTCAAATCAAGGCTCCTGTTGCTACACAACTGGACTTTGCAGAACCACAAAATGACCAAAGGGAACAACAAAAAAAAAAAAAACCAACCACAAAACTTTTTGATCAGAGCTAATACAAATCTTGAACGCCTTTTGCCATTTAAAGTTTCACGTTGTAGTTATTCTACTCAGTAACCTTTACCAGCCAAGAGCAAGGGCAGAAAGATAGACGCAAAATTACCCTCATCCGCAAAGATTTGTTCGGTGTGCTACGATGGTCCGTGTTTTCATCAGCACAGAAAGGTTGTACCACAGGTCCTGGGGTCAAAGCTGCGAGACCCGCAATCTTGGCCACAGGAGATGGGAGAGAGGGAGGAGCAGCAGTCCAGCGTCTGCCCATCCCGGCAGAGCTCGCCCGGGGATGATGGCTGCAGCCTGGCAAAAGGCAGGTCATTCTTCACCTCCCTCTAGGGAAGGAGGATTGATTTTTAAAAGGGGTTGTTTTGTTGTTGGTGGTGGTTTTTTTTAAAAAAAACCCATGCGTTTCTCTACCACCTTTCATGTAAAGGTTTCCTCACCTTTTCCAAACAAGCCTCACTGCACTTGCACTGCCAGTGGCAGTATTTTACGTCCCGAGCAGCTCTCGCCAGTGGCTTGCATCAGAAATCCACAGCCACGCTATGGGTTTTTTTTTCTCGAGGCCCTGAAGTCCTCAGAAGCTCTGATAATAATGCAAAGGACGGTGTTCCCTTCACCCCGGGAGCAGGATGAGGCCCCCCTACCCGCTTCCCACCAGCCAGGTCTCTTACCTGCCCGACGGAAGGACAAGCCGCTGGGGGAGCCTGCGGCCCCCCCCATCTCCCTCCTGAGCCTTTCCCAGCAGCCGCCCTCAGCCTCCTTCGCCGCGGTGTACCTCTGTAACTCTAGGCCTTCCTACTGCAGAAACGGCCGGCAAGGCCCCACGGGGGCCCACGCAGGGACCCCCTGCCCCACTGCCGGTGCCCAGGGGCCCAGCCGCAGCCCCCCCTTCCGCGACAACGAGGCGAAGTAGCTGCAGTAGTGAGCGGACGATGGCAGGGGAGACAGAGATGGGCCAGCTCGGACCAAAACCTGGCCTTTAACCAGCTAACCACCGGCAGCATTTGCTTGGCCACCCCCACACAGGCCCGTCCCCTCAGCCAAAATGAAGCGGTCACGCGTGCTGGGTAACTCGTTAGCCTGGCAGATGCCCTGACAGCCCCGCCGTGGCATCCCATAGCCTCGTGCCAACCTGAGGAGCTGCCTCCAAAATTAAAACATACTCACCGAACCAATACACAAGACAACAGCAGACTTTTTTTCTTCCATCTTTGACCGGACTTTTTAACTTTACAAAGATATTTCATCTGCTTTTAGGGATTTTCTGGCTTTACATGATTTTTGAGTGTGCCTCTATTTCATGTTTTAAACAATGTTCAAAGTCATCTGTGCCACTGGCAAAAAGCTATGTCGAGCAACAACGGTCTGCGTGAACAGCAGTCAAAAAGACTTTTACATATATGTACGTGCGTGTGTGTGCATAGAGGAGAGGTTCCCAAGCTTTCGTTTTATTATTATTATCAGCAGTGGTTATTCCCAGCTCTGTATCAGAGGCAGCAGGTCTGCTGTTTGTACACCGAGGTAAGAGCTACCAGAGCTCTTGAGGCAGCAGCCAGAGAGCGTAGCCAAGGGGTTCTTCAAACAAAAACAAAAAAAAACCAACCAACCAAACCAACCAACCCAAACAAAGAAACCCCACAACAAAAACAGAAACAAACACCACCACCTAACACACAAACACTTGCATTTACTCAGTTCAAACAATGCGCACAGATTCCCATTTCTTCTCTAGTCTCATACGTTAATTTTTACCTCCTAGAACAAGCAGAACGGTTCCCCTTCCGGAGAACAGGTCCGCTGCAGCAGACTGACTCCAACTGTACCACGGGCAGAGCGAAGGCTTCCACCAAGCACACCCCTGCTGTTAGCACGGTTCATCAGGTAGCTACCAGGAAACAAAACTAATTCTGCGACAGAAGCTGTTTGTCTTAGCAAGTCTTTTGCTGTTGTGGGCACGCATGATGTGGTATCTCACCCACAAATACAATGAAGTCAATGGATTCTCGTATTTGCTGTTTCTTCCTTCCAAGTTGCAAAGCTGCGATTTGCATTTCAGTGCAGAGTATTTTCAGAAGAGGCCTACAGAATACTTCAGTCCTTTTCAAGCACTCTACAAAGATTAACTGATTGCTATTTAGTATGTAAAAAGTATTTAACTTGTCAGGTAGGTATTTGTTTTCTGTGAGATCAGAGAGGTACTCTTAACCTGGTTTAAAGCTGCCATTACAGAAACTTGCATTCACTGTTGATAATGCATCTATTTAATGTGCATCTGTTTAAGAACCCTCTTACAGAGTTTTTTATTCAAGGGGCCTCGTTGAAGAAAAGCAGCAGAATTCTGGCAATAAGTATAACGTATGCATTTAGCAATTTATAATGCTTCAGTAAGCTTTTGAACATTTACTATCTGAAAGTGCAGGCAACAGGAGAAGTAATTCAATAGAAACATATGTTGAGCCAACATGTTTAGGGAAATGAGTTCCAGTGTTTAGAAATTAGAGAACTTAATTCCAGTCTAGTTCCGGTATTTTAAAAATTCCGCCTGAAATAGTAATGTGTTCATTTATTACTTTAAAAAATCAGAATAGGATAAAGCAAAATATTCTAATACAACCTCAACGCTATTACTACTTTTAACCCAATGGTTTTAAATAATTATCTTTTTCTAGTCCAAACGCTGTCTCCCTCACTGCTACTACATTTAACTAAGCCACTAGTGAGGAAATAAACAGAAAACTGAAAAATGAGCTGCCCTAGCACTCTTACCAATGGGACGCTAATGCCAGCACTCAAAGGAGAAACTGTCAAAAAAACCAGCCGTAACAGAGAATTTCCTTCTTACATATTTTTATTGTATTGGTTTTTTACATTCTTTGATGGAATTTTTATGCAGCTATTATGCCACAATCTATGATACACAATGAAAATGGAAACCTGTCATTTACCACTTACATTTCTATGTTAATTTTGTTTTCTGCCTTTGCATATACTGCGGCGTAAGTGCATTTATCATATTTCATGCAGTACTGACCTGCCTTATGCAAACTGAGAATACAATAAATGGTGCCAGCAATATTTAGCTGCGCTCAACTCCGGCCACAGAAACAAGCATTCACAAAAGCATTAAAATACTCTGGGTGAGGGTTACTGCCTATCAGCTTAATGTTTTGAGCTACAGCAACGGACAGGAGACAGTACTTGCTGCTGTCACCTGCAGTACTTCCCACGTTCAATAGGTTTCAAAAGACTGAATTGGCTTCAATGTTTCAATGAGAGAAAAAGCCCAAGGCAACCAGCCTGATTTAAAAGGATGCTACCGAGCATCACGAACATTAGACTAAGTTTGGTTCTGGATCCCATGGTAAGTACCTCACCGCATCAATTTTATGCTCTGACAGAAGGATTTTTTTTTTTTTTTTTTTTTCCCCACCATCATGTTGTCTCCAGGCCAAATAAAGGGACAGCATAAGGCACACATCCCTTTTTGGTAACCTGCTTGGACAAGCAGTACCTGATCATAGCTAGAAGTTTTGAATAACAGCTTTTCATTCTGACAAGACAAGAAGCTTTCCAGCATCACCTGCCTCTCTGAATCAGGCATAAACTGTCAGACCTTATTATGTCATCGCCAATACCGCAGCAGCAGGGTAAGACTTATTGCCAAGAACACAAGTATGTCCCAGGAGCACGCTCAGGACAGGGAACTGGAGATGGGGGTGAAGTGTCATCTATGTGTTTTCCAGTCACTCGTTACGATACGTCAAAGTGGCTGCTCAGCAGACCTCGCATAACCCTCCAGGCACTGCGGGGGCACAGGGCCCTTGCGCAGCTAGTTACTGCTTCCAGCTTCAGCGCAGGCATCGCCATTCCTCTGCGTCCTACTACACCACCTACTCTGTCAATTGAGCAGTTCCCTCTACCAGCCAGCAAAAAGAAGGGCAGAAGTCTCCCGCTACTACATAGTCTAGCGTTGCAGAAACCTGCCGTCACAAGGTTCACCCAGAGCCAAGCTCCCCTGGGGCAGAGGGTACGGGACTTCTGACGCCACCAGTCCTTGTGTGAAGAGGGGAGAGGGAAGCGGTGCCCACTTGCCTTCTCGCACTGCAGAGGAAGCACGAGCAGTGGCACTCTGGGACCACCCTGCTCTCCAGTGCCTCCCAGGAAGAGAAACCACCCCTGCTGTTCTCTCCCCTCCAGCACCTGCTGTACATCAGCCGCCTGACACAGAGCCAGCTCTTGAGGCGGTTCACTTTTATGTCCATACTGAAAGTACACGGCAACTGATACCCTAATTGACAAGTAAACACAAGGCGGGGGAAAAAATTGACAAAAATCAATTACTACTTGCACAAAACCACAGCACGTGCCTTTGGTCAATCAGCAACTGTTGCTTGCCCACCTTCCTCTTAACATAAATAAAAGGTGACTAAATCAGGAATTGCCACTTCAGAGTTGAATTTAATATCAGCAAGGAGACGCGAGGCAGGGATTAGCACCGGAGGAAGCAGAGAACCCACTCCTTGTTGCACACAGATTTCTCATCCAAACGCAACCTTTTTACAGGTGCTACCAGGTCAAAGAAAAGCAGATCCTAGTAGTTTGGTGAGGGAAAGAGTGTTCACCCAAAATGGCGACGTTCAGAGGACCCCACAGTTCCCTGATACCACAGAGCATCAAAACAGGCAACCCAGGAAGCGGGAGCAATTGGTGCTGTCACTTCTTACTTTTGAGGTCATTTGATGCTGAATTCTCCTGCTGATCACCCACTGCTCTGTCAGCTGTGGTCCTGTGTAGACTTTTTCCCTCCTCAACTCCCCCCAACAAACCTTTTCTTGGTCTCTTATTTCTGCCTTCATCACCCTCCTCTACCTTATACCGAAGTGGTCCACACCACTTTTGTTACCACCCATAGTTTAGCAACTCTGTAATCTGACTCCCTATTTCCAGTCTCCTCCTCCCATCACCAGGCTACCTTACCATCTCCTTCCAACAACCACAGCCAGTACACTTCTCTACCAAAGTCATCTATCAACTCTTTGCTTTTTGGTTTCATTACTCCTCTCCAACATATCTAGAAATAACTGTCAACCATTTTCCTTGTAACAATGCATCTTGTTTCCTTAGTGGCTCCCAAGCGTACTCTTTTCTTTTTCAGGGATGTGCATAACTATCATGCTGTCCGTGCCTGCTCTACTTACTTGCAGTAATCAGTGCCCACAGACCGAGACTGGAGCCTCACTGAGCTAGACACTGCATCCTTGTGCCAAAGAGGTCCCGGTCTAAATAGACAAGTGACAAAAAATGGTGGAAGGTAAGTTGGAATTTTTTTTTTTTTTTTTTTCTCCTTACAAACTGGGGAGCAAGGTGCAGATTAATGAAGTCGGCTGCTGGATCGTTTTGTCTGGTAAAGCAAAAATAGTAATTTCCAGTATTTCCCCCACTTTTGTCTCCTCTGTCAGATGCAGTGATTTGAGAGACTACCAGTCAGAGATGGGTCGATGCCCTGCAGTCAGAATGTCTTTCCTTCAAAGGCCTCCAGGTTGAAAGCTGTGTCCAAGAACCTTCTGAGCGACACCAGATGCGTGTTCTTGTTGCCTGTGGCAGCTGCAGCAGCAGGCTCTCGGCCAACATACCTTTGTGACAAAAAGAATCGGGCAGACAAATGAGGTGAGAAGAGAGGCTATTTTGACACTAACAAGCATGAGAACATGCTGCTAAATGCATTCAAGTCTGCTTGGCAGATTTGGGCGTTTAACCATCAATCTTTCTTAAATAAAAATCAATCTAAGTTGCACCATCAGTTACACCTCCTGGTCAGCTCCCCACTCTTTTCCCGCTCCGGTCAACATTAAGCTGTGTCTTCTCCCCCATCCCTCCCAGGGCAGCCAGCTACACTGTCTCGTAATTAGATAACCTGCTTTTGGCGATGAAGACTCTCATTCCTCCGACAGCTGCATGGACAGATCTGGGAGTCAATTATCTAAAATAAATGCAAAGGTACCTGGACTGAGCTCTTACAACAACTGTTTCCCCCAGAAACCTAATATTTGGAGCGAAATTCTTTAAAAAAGACAGAATATTAGACAACAAGAGAGAAAAATCCAGGACAGCTAAGTGCTGTGCTAAGTGACAATAAATATTGAGCTAGTTGCTACTGATTTTCTTTTAGAACTGCAAGAAGGAGCAAGATACGCATGATGTATTTGAGAAATAGTCATCTAGACTTCTCCCTCCTTCACCCAAGAACCCAGACTCAAGAGATTCTGATTTGTGAAGAACCTGACTTCCCCAGGAATAACATCCTCAAATCAAAAACAAATTTAAAAGGAAAAAAAAAAAACAAAAACCCAACAAAAAAGCAACCAACCACCAACCGAATTTAAAAGCAAACAAATCAGCCCAGCAGACAGAGCAATTCTTTAAAGTCTCATACCATATGGGTCGAGTGTGGTTCACAATAGTGCGGAAACGAGGTTTGACATAATCATAATATCCACTGTTTTTGTGTTCCTCCTGACACCAAACTAGATCAGCACCTGGATACTTCTCAAGTTCTTCTTTCAGCAAGTCAAAGGGGAATGGTGAGATCTGGAAAGAGAGAGTAATAACTGGCACAGCTTTCTCTTACATGGTGTTAGCCTGTGGTAAGAAAGCCTTTCACCTATCTGGTATTACAACCAACCACTGTAATTAACCATTTAGTACCTAATATAATCGCTGCATGTTCTTTAAAGTGACTCGTATTTCTTAATTGATTTCATGCTGTCAGAAGTGAGTACACACATTTTATAGTTGCACCAGTATGAACAGAAGTAGGTCATAGTCCAGATCTCCTGCGTTCCTACAGTTTTTCTAGTGAAGTAGCTGTGACAATACAAGTCCTTAATTAGTGAATGACAATATAGCTGCAAAGTGTACCATTCACAACATTCAAACCTAGCAGACTGGGTACACAAATGTAAGGCGTCATCATATTGTTAACCTTCACTTTGTTACGTTGTTCTGGAAAAGTCATCAAGCTTTCTGGATCTCATTGTCCAGTATACTCTTGATGTGTTCCTTCTCCACAAGGCCATGAAGGATTAGATAATGTCTTGTAAGACATGAAGTGCTATAAAAACGCTATCACCATTCTTTCTGGCAAGTGATACCTATTTAAAAGCATAGGAACCCCTTGCTGAAAGTCTCCCCAAGGACCCTGTCTTCTGAGGATCAGGAAGCTCACCTGTTCAAGCCTGGTTATAGCTACTTGTTTCTCCAGGTCCTGATTCTTTCTCTCTTTCACAAGATCATAGTATACTTTTCCTGTGCAGAAAATCACTCGCTTGACCTCATGTGGTGCATGAGCTGCCAGCCCATTCTCAGGAATCACGCGTTGGAAAGTGGTACCTAGTTAGAGCACAAATTAGAAAAGTGATCTCAGTGGAACCGACATTGTAATAAAGCAGCGCAAGAAACAGTACTTTACTGAGCAAGGTTGCAATGGTCACAGAGTTCTGCTGCCTCTCTAGTCCTACTTTTCAGAGCAGCAATTCTGCCAAAGTGCTAAGCAGTTTACTTTCAAGAAGTTAAAAGACTGTCAATAATCCACTCTTTCACACTTACTAGACAGAAACATAGTAACAGTGGATTCTTTTTTAGCTTTGTGTTGTATATTACACCTTCAATTATAAATTGATTGGATAGCTCACCTTTGCTTCCGGGGTTTTTTCAGAGAATTACCTGAAATCTTTTTTTCTTCTTTCCAAGATGATCTCAACCACATAACATTAACACAGGTTAAGAAAATTTTAGAATATTTTTTATATAAAAGCATAGCACATATTTATAATGTAACTAAATCTGGCAACTGCAGAAATATTTACACAAGCGCACATATTACTGACATAAACATACGTGATTTAAACCTCTGAGAGCTAAAATGGCATTAGCCAAAGGAAGAAATAGCATAGTACTGAGGGATATGTGTAAGTGGAAAGATACAATTTCAGATGCATACCCTCACTGCAAGGTATCTTTTCCCCTGTGATATCATCTCCCAGGAGAAAAAATTGCTTGGTATACATGAAACTGGAAGGAGGACTTGATGGTCTAAAAGATCCCTTCCTTTGCTCTCTTATATGATTGATTAGAACTATTCCTACACTAACCAACTGCAAGGTAGCAGACAGTGGCATGACCTCCCAGTCTGCATCAGCACACCCACTTAGCAGGAGAATAAGCTCCTGTTTGAACCATTTATCTTGGGGGGAGAAAAGCAGCAGCACAAACATATGAAAGAGGGACTGATTTATGTCAGAATTATCCTGTCTCACTGAACAGCAGAATTCATCATTAAAAAAGACTGAATCTGCGCTTCATTGGGTCAGCTACAGTCAGCCTTCCTCGCCTTCTCAGCTTTCCATTAAAAACAGGAAAAAGAGTTAGCTGAGAGTCAGCAATACTTTACTACTTGCTGTCCTCTTCAGCAGAACATGAAAGTATGTCAGAATTCAGTGTTAATTAGGAGTTTGGCCACTGTTGAGGGTTAGCCTGAAGCAGAGGGGACTCCCAAAACAAAGTGACAAATCACAATCCCTACAGGACTTCTAATCTGACTCGTTCTACAAAGCTTTTAAACAGTAATCAAAAATAGCAAATGCCTTTGCTTGAGAAGGAAACTTCACTCACCTACAAAAAGGAGATAAGGCAGTATTTAAGCATGTTTATACACTGGAACTTGCTTTTAAAAAACTGAGCAGTTACTCTTTTCTGACAGCAGTCAAGACACCCGCTAGAGCTGGAGCCAGACCACCACACCTATGCACACTCTCTCACTCTGAACGATCACTTTAACCACTCCCTCGCTACATTTCACTGCATTTCTTCATGCCACGCGAACACGTTCTAACCAGTGCATGGCAAGACAAATCCCTCCACTTTTTGGTATTACCTCTGCAGTTGGTACATCTCTCTTGGTGCTGAAGCCATGCCAACAACAGCTAGGGTGATAGCCTACAGCTCTGAACTCACTGATCTCACTTTAGATCCCTGGTGAGACGTGGCAGCCCCAGAACTGAGTATTTTAAGAAGAAATGGGCCCGTCATTCTTTCAAATGGGCACAGTGTGATTACCACCTCTCTCTCACATCTGGGGGCGGAGGGGCAGTACAAAGAACAATTCAGTTTTTATACGAAGAGAAAAAGAGCAGAGGGACCTAACAGCCTATTGAGAGCAACACCCCTGCAGAGAGGGGAGCGCACTTTCCACTGCCTTTAAGATTAATGGTTGGTTACAAGATAAGCCCGTTAAAATTAAGAATCCATACTTGAAAGCAGACTTTTCAGCAGAAGTCCATGCTAGATCTCACTACAACAGCTCCACAGAAATTATGCCAAAGGAAAAGGCAAACTCTCCAGAGCAGATTCTCTTCTTCACAGTCTGACGTGTGACTTGGTATAGCCCATTATTTGTCCGTAATACTTTAAGGTGACCTACCAGACACCATTTCATCAAAACTGGATTTAGCTTCTGGATGCCTCAGCAGCGACTTGGGTGTCAAAATAATCAGCTGTAAGACAGAAATTTTTCCAACGCTCAGGAGCTGCTTTATCTACATCATTACATGCAACATTTGTAACACTGTTCATACAAAAACCACAGACTGGATATGCTATAGATCAAATTAACGCAAATAGCAAACACAGTAAATTATTTTTTCCTGTTTTGAAAGCCTCAGAAGTTTCAAAATTATTCAAAAGACTTGGGTAGTCCACTGCCTTTAAAGGTTCTCAAAAACTATTGCTTATGCTTATTTTTTGAGAACAAAATCAAATCACAGGCTATGAACCAGTAATACATCCAACAGCTGTATCTTAGGTTTTTGAAGTTCCAGCAGTTAGACATGCAGATAATAGTTATGCAACCTGTTAGGTACGTAGTGTCTTGACAAGCTCATCTGAAGGTCTGCACAGCCAAAAGGAAGTAAAGCTGAAAATCAAGTTTTAAAATCATACTAAGTCAGAGCCGAGTTTCATTCCATCAAATCAGTGATTTCAACCTGTGTTCAATTAAGGTTTTCCACCAGTGACTCTTGTTCTTTTCAGCAGTATGTCATACACAAAGACAGACTCTTCTTTATGTGAGGGTTAACAAAGCTAGAATAATCAAGTCCATTACAGTAACTTTACCGGTTTTCTGAACGGCAGCAAGATCTGTCTTCTGAGGACGTGAAAGTAATTGGCTGGAGTTGAACAATTCACCACGATCCAGTTGCATTCGTACAGCTGGGAAACTTCAAACTGCTCACTGAACTCCTGAGAGAGATATTCAAGGCATTAGAAAAATGTCTAAAAGATCAGAAAAAAAGGCTTGAAAGCCATCCTTCTATTTCTGACTCTTAGCAGCTCCCTTCCTCAAAAAACTTAATCAGCAGATCTCTGCTGAGATTATATTATTAGCTAGGGAAGCATCCCTACAAATCATTCTCTTCTGTTTCTACTTCTTCTCAAAAATGCATGCAAATAAATGCAAAAAACTTCCATTAATTTCAGCAAGCTGGGAAGTTCAGGAAGGAAGGGTGTGGAGGACTAGGACTTCAGTAGGTGGAAGACACAAAATAGAACCCCTTTGAAAGAATTTTAAAACTATAATTAATTTTTTGAGTGTATAGTTAACTCTCTTTCCCCTCCATTTTTTGGTAGGTGTCCTGTTCTCTTATACTGTATTTTAATACATAAATTTCATATGCTTTATATTTGTGTATTTTACAAATACAGGGTTTTTTTATCCTTATCTACGTACATATATATTAGGTAAGCATATATAGAGGTATAGGTACAATAATATCATTACAGATTGGTACAGCATCTAACACGATTTCCTGGCCCATGGTTTGAGATCCTACCTTCTATGATAAAATTTCTAACTTGCTTATTATGTGCAATTGACAGTGCTTAAATGTAGTCAAACAGGTCTTTATTCTGCCAGTACACTGAAAAAATCACTTTCAGAAGAGGAGGAACATGGCTTTGAAACTATCATTGCCCCAAGGGTAACAAACTCGGGGCCAAAACTGAAACACCCATTTTATTCTGGTTTTTTTTTAATTGGTGGGCTTTTCAATTCACGTATAGCAGTGTTTCTTAGGAAAATCTGCAGTGGGGAAGCGAATGCCCAGTATGCTGTAGAGCTATGTACTTTATCTGTAGAAATGAATGACCAACATATGAAGGTCTTAGCTGAATCAAATTTAGAAGTTGCTTATTTTCATGTTCCCAGCAGTACACTTTAGCTCCACTGCAAAAAAACAGAGTAGTCTCACTTGGCCTCCTTCAGAAATTAGCTAGAGACACCTACTTGCAGTACGCCCAGCAATATAAACAAGCAGAATCACTGGCCCTGAGGAACAGCCATAAAAAGATCACGCTGCCAGAGATGAATTGCATATGACCTCAGCTTTGCAATGAAGCAGCACATACTGCATACTCCCATTACTTTTACTGGGATCAAGTTAATGTTACACCAAGTCTTGAAGCTAAATCTTAACCCGCTATACCTAGTTAAAAGGATGCTTCTTACAAAAAAATATCCCTGAGAAGCGAAGAGCAAAAAAAAAGGACATGGCCTTTGACAAATCTACTTACTGGAAAAGCATCAGAATCATCATTGCTCATCTGCAGAAACCTCTCAGGCCTGGCTGATGAATGCTCTGGACCCTGGTAAAGGTATCATTTAAAACAACGTTAAAAAGCCAAATCGGCAGTTAGACATCAGGCTAGGTCACTCACTGCGTAAGTACCTCCTGTCACTCTGGCAGCTCTGCACCAGGCTGCACACCTGCCCCCCCGCCCCAGCCGAAGGCATCAATGGCAGCAGCAGTGAGAAGAGAGGACACACCGCAGGACTGGAATTCTTTGTCTTCCACAAACTGTTTTCATAGGAGAAGATTAGGTTTCACATGGATTTCCAATGGGTTTACCAGCTGCAAGTAATTTCTGGCCTCAGTATAGCTGCACAACAAAGACCAGCGAAAGGGCAGTAGGTCCGCATGGGCACAAAAACGACCTTGCAAACGCAGGGCAAAAAGGAGCAGAAGGAATGTCAGCACGAGAAACACTGCGTGCCTCAGTGTACTGCAGTGACGCACACTTCCTTGGGCCAAACCACACTTGCATGCTGAACAGGAGCAAACACAAAAAGTTAACTGCCAACCATCTTTGCTATATTAGCAACAAAAGCAGACTCAGGCTCTCTCTTCTACCATTGCTCACTGTTCAGGACAGGACAAAATAGCCTAGATGAATGCTTCAGCTAAAATGCATCAAAATACATGTACACATTATCTGCCAAACTAACCTACGATTAATTTCTGCCTCCTCAGGAGGTATTTCACATTCTGTCACAGTACCGAATGCTCATATCCGCTGCCTCACTAGCAGTACCCAAGGTAGTTTCTTTTAGTGCACAAATACTGTTAGATCCACTTTACGCTAGCAAAACATGCATGCTGGCCACAGACAATATCAGGAATAAGAAGCATAACAGAATCTGTTATCTACCCTCTCATGTCCTTGTTTATAAAGGATGAGAGAAAGCTGTGAGGAGTACGAGAATGCAGTGTGCTTTTTTATTTCTTGCTAATGTTGGCAGCCTTTGCTTGTTCAAGTGACAGTTACTGTTAGGAAGGACTTTCGTTTTGGAGACAGCTGCAAAGTATTTTAACCTGAAGACATAAACTATTACACCTCTCAAATGTTTAGACTCGGTCAAGGGCTTTTCAGCTTCTCCTGCCGAGCCAGCAAGAAGGCTGGAGGGGCACAGGACAGTTGGGAGGAGGCGACACAGCCGGGACAGCTGACCCAGACTGGCCACAGGGGTATTCCATACCCTGGGATGACACGCCCAGTACATAAACTGGGGGGAGTCGGCCTGGGTGGGGGGGGTGTCACTGCTTGGGCATCAGTCGGCAAGTGGTGAGCAATTGCACTGTGCATCCCTTGTTTTGTGTATTCCAGTCTTTTTATTATTATTATTGTCACTTTATTGTTGTCATTAGTGTCACTGCTAGTTTCTTCCTTTCTGTTCTATTAAGCTGTTCTTGTCTCAGCCCACGAGCTTTACTTTTTTTCCCATTCTCTCCCCCATCCCACTGGGTCGAGGGGGAAGTGAGTGTGTGGCTGCGTGGGGCTTAGCTGCTGGCTGGGGTTA
>JAVKLA010000093.1:12131349-12182900 GCA_034782735.1 Sagittarius serpentarius | reverse complement strand
TCACTTTATTGTTGTTATTAGTGTCATTGCTAGTTTCTTCCTTTCTGTTCTATTAAACTGTTCTTATCTCAGCCCACAAGCTCTACCTTTTTCCGATTCTCTCCCCATGCCACTGGGTGGGGGGGGAAGTGAGTGAGCGGCTGCGTGGGGCTGAGTTGCTGGCTGGGGTTAAACCATGACAAAGATAACTGAAAAAAGTATGCGTTTAAATTACGTCATTAGAGTTGCAAGTCAGCCTATCAAATCTTTCCTACTTTTCAGTATGCAGCAATAATAGACTTGTGAGAAATCGTGGTGGATTTCAAATAGTTCTGCATTCGTTTCTCCCACATTTGGTGTTTGCTAGTCCTATCTATTAATTAAACAGTGAGCAAAAGTGGAACTGAGCACTTACTGAGCAAGTGGTAGTTTGAGTCCCTTTCATATTTAAAAGTCAAGCGGCCGTAACTGACATGGTTCAAGTTTTTCAGCCATTCAAAATAGGATACTGTTACACCACCAGCATTCAGGTAGAGATCCTGCACGGAAATAGTAAATGTCTTGAATTGTGACCATGCGACAAAGACAGTCTACTGTATTAAGCAAAAGCAAGCAGAAGTATTATGCACAAAGTACTAGTTTAAAACGCAGTACAGAAGACAGTCCAGTTGTTACTCTTACATGACAACACTTAACCTCTTCTGCAGTCCAGGAATTACTTCTACTGATTTAAAGGAAGACTTGACTTTGCAAGATATGAAGTTCAGGTGTGCTTGACGGACTAGTTTATTTTAGCACAAGTTTTTAATCAAGAAAATTAGGGCATTCTTTATTCATACACTTTACTCTCAGCCATTCTCTAGCAATATCACTTGATCAGGACACCCTTTCTCTGGGAAAAGATCATCATTATACCTGGATAGGTCTTATTCTTTCAAATTATCCCTATAGGCAACAATTACTCTATGCAATCTACAATACACAGTTCTGTCAGAGCATCACCCAGAGACACAATGTTTACAAACAAATCGGCCAGTGTATTTACTCTGCCTTCTTCCTTGGCTTAGTGGCCTGTTCAGTTGAGCAAACGTCGGCTAATGTTCCAAAATGCAAAACTACAGATTTAAGAACTAGTTGTGGATTGTTCTCTCTTCTGAATACGTAGCCTTCATGTAATAGTTATCTTTGGTCATTTACGGTTGCAGTGAGATCTTTAATTACTACCAATCTTAAGCAACATTGACACCCATTTCCTAGACATCAGTTGTTAAAAAACACTCCAAGAGAATGAATGGCTATTAACAAAAACCTTCAATAAATAACATCTTGCTACAGTTCACAGGAATATTACCCTTGTAATGAAAATCAAAGGTCTTAATAGAACCTTACAGGGATAACCATGATATTCCGCTCCAAAAAGATTTTGTCAGCTTCAGGAGTCGTAGGCCCATTGGCACCTTCAGCAATAATCTGAAAGGAATCACAGCAGAGTAACTCAGAGGTATATGTTTGGTTTTGTCTATGCTAATTATTGAATACTAGTATTTAAACAAGCCTTCCCTATTTTTCTTTTACATTTGAACTCTCCAACTTACTTTTGCTTTAACCTTGTGAGCGTTGGCCTTAGTCAACTGCTTCTCGCTGGCAGCAGGGATGAGAATGTCACAGTCTGTTTCCAGAATACTGCCCTCAAGTGTCTGTGCTTTAGGGAAGCCCATGATTGTCCCGTGTTGCTGTTTGAAGAAAACAAACCAGGGTGTTTTTAGTGTGTGTGTACTCGTATGACTTCCTTCCCTTCTAACTTTCAAAAAAGGAAGAAGGGAGAAGCAACAGTACTAGAAAGACAGCATATAACGCAATTCCTATCTTTACTTAGATTAGGCATAAAGCAAGCTACAAAGCTTGGATAACAGTCAAAGTTCCCATGACTGACGCATAACTGAAATGACCCACCAGCCTGCTACACACAGGATAAGTTCCATAAGTTCCATGTAAGATTTGGGAGTACCGTTTTAATATTTAGTACTACAGTGATAGCCTTTGTTTAGTAACAGAATCTTTTCACTCTTCTGAGAAAGGAGGTGATAAAGACATTCAAATACTCCCTATGCAAAAGAAGACACAACAAATAAGCCCCTTAGAAACTCCGAGTAGAAGATTGTATTTTAGTGCCTGTGAACTGTCCCCTCGACTCTGCTGCACTTGTAAACTGAAATAAAAAGACCATATCCAGTTTTCATTATAGACTACATATTCAAGTCACGCTGCCAGACAGGCTTTCAGTTTTTCAGAGACATCCAATAGGTAAGAAGCAGCAAAAGTGCACTTTGAAGTCTTAAATGCCCATATGCTTGTGATTCTCAGTCGGGAATCCTTCGGGAACCTCCTTGCCCTGGTTCCTTGAGACATCCTTCCTAGTTTAGTCATAAGAAAGGCAAAATAATCATCAACTCCAATTCTAAAACCAAAGTAATTAGCCTGCACACATGCAAGCCCTTGCCATTTTTCTGAGAGTCAGGTCAAAGGGTAAAAAAAGTACCACCTGCATTCATATTGGGGATAAGGAGAAAGCCAGAAGAATCATCATTCCCAAGGCAATTTGTAAGTACTAATTACAGCGTGATTTAAATATCACAAATTAACACCAGTCTACAGTCATCCATACTTGCAAAGCTGACAAAAATGAAATTATTTCTGCTCAGTTAAGTTTCATACCAACTTGTAATCTTCTAGTTCCTTTGGGTCAATCCCATCAGGGTTCCAGATAGAACCATTAAACTCTCCAACAGCAACACATTTTGCTCCAAAACGATGCAGGTATCTCATAGAATGCAAGCCCACGTTACCAAATCCCTGAAGGTGGAAAGAGAAAGGGAAAAGTTGTTAACCCTTCAGCTAAAATGATGATTACTGCTAAGGCTTACATAGCTTTGAGCAGTTTTTAAGTAGTTCATCTATTGGCATATCTTGGCATTAGATGATGTGTATAGGAAAGACGGAAGAAATCTACATGCATTCTGTCCTAGTCTGAACACCGTTGTAGAAGTTGTGCATTGTAGCCAGCCGTGTACAGTTGTGCTAAGTTTTTTACACCGGAAATACAGAAGGGAAATGTTAATGCTACTATGAAAGTGTCAACTATGAAATTTATCCACATAAGAACATTATGTGTATCTATTTTATAACCGGCACTGTCTTAGAGGGATTAATGGATTTTTCTGTGACTATTCAAAGGTTTGACTAACGTTTGCAGGCCAAGAAATATTCTCATTTAATTTGGGTAAGGAAGGCTTACAAGTATGGAAAGCACTGAACGAGAATATCATTATTTCTCCACGTTAAAACATACAAACTAGTAGGAAGCTATGTAATTTCCTGCATAAAACAGATTGCCTAAATTTTAATTTAGATAATCTTGCATTTCATTAGCATGTTTTACATCCTTACAGGTGTAGAAAACCTAATTTCAGGCCATTATTCAACATTCTGGAAGTAAAGGAACAGACATGGCAGACCAAAAGGTCACGTGATCCATGTAAAAAGTTTGTAGTAAGATTCCACGCTGGAAAAAAGCTGAATATTCAACTCCTCTGTAACATAGCTCCAATGATATTTAGGATTTTTGTTTATATATTAGAAGTAAACTTTGATACAACAGTTTGTCATGCATTAGGTCTCTTTGCAATGCTGTATTTCTTGTTTTCCTAGAAAAGTCTTTATCTATTCTTATGGCCATGTTTTCAGTCTAAGTTACGCTTCAATGCCTGTTGGTTAGCCCTCTGCCAGGCATGAAAATGCCAACGTGCAGGGAGAGGAGTGTGCTGCTGGGTCCGCGCAGGGCAGAGATGTTTGTTTCAGCCCACTGGTTCGCTAGAGGAGAACTTGGAGATTACAATTACTCTATTTCTAACCACCAGTGCATTGGTACTGAAAACAACAAAACAAGGCAATCCCTCAAATCCTCCATTTAACATACGGTTCAAAGCTGAACAGAGTAAGTTATTTCTTCAAAATTTTAAGAATGATAATGCATATTACTGAACACCAAACCCCTTCAAAATTCAACTACACAAATCCTGAAGTCTTATGAACACCAAAAACGTATGCTAGACCCTACAAATTTAGGAGAAGGTATTGGTTCCTACTTGTCCAGCTGCTCATTCCACAGTGGAACAAGAACATAACCCCCAATTCCTTCTCTCCCTAAAATTTTTTGTTACAAAGCAGGGCAACAAATTTTGTGCAGGTACAAACAGCGTCACAGCTCATTGAAAAGCGTGCAATGCCTTAGTTGAAAGAACTCCTCTAATAGTATTTCACTTTGTTCTTTGCAGCCTATGTTTATAAAGACTGTAGAGTGCAATTGAAAGTTCAGTTTTTAAAAAACAGTCCGAAATAAAGGGTACCTATGTTGCTTGAAAAGTGTTTCTAAAGTTTGAGAGTAAAGGTTAACTTTTGGAAGTCATAAAACCATAACAGGATTTATTGCTACGGCCCTTTCTAAAAGCATCTCTACTGGAAGTTTGTTTACTCCTTTTTGCCTACAGTTGAAGGAAAAAAAGTTACCTGAACAGCAAATGTTTTATCCCCAAATCCAGGAGTCATTCCTAATATACTCATATATGACGCTTCATTGATGAAATTTTCAATTCCATGGAAGAGACCACGACCAGTTGCAGATATACGTCCATGGATCCCACCCTGGCTGATGGGTTTACCAGTAACACATGCATGTGCGTTAATATCCTGTAAAACAGTGAAGGACTTGTGAGCTATGGAATTAATCAAAGAACAGCTGGAACAAGAAGTTTTGTACACTTGAGAGATAAGGGAAAAGAGAATTGTAGGAATCGGAACATGATATAGTTTATATACGTTTAGACTGTAAAGATGATTTCCTTCCTCACTTTGCGTGAACACCTTCTCGGAAGTACTCTAGTAGATGTCAGGAAAGTTGCATAATGCAATACTGGATATGCGCTGTAATTTTTTGTTGCGTTTAAGTGTACATGTTAACTTCAGTCTGTGGTTACTTAATGATGGTGACATCCATGTTGCCCTGTTAGCAATGAGCAGACCTCTGACAAATCAAAAAGCTTTGAGGGATATGTTTCTCAAAATTAGCTCCTACTACAGCCATAATTTCCATCATTATTCTTGACGTTTTCATCTTTTAAAGGGTTCAGGCATATCCTTGAACTGGTTTTTAATCATCTTTAAATAGGGTTTAGTGTTCCTTTATACCAAATTCAGTTATTTTGAAACAACAATACAGGCCTAATACCTTCCTGTTGTTAGAATACAGGGATGTTTGATCTCAGGAAAATCTACAGTACAAAGGTCATATGGAAAAAGTTAGATTAGTATTTACTACTTTTATTCAGAAAAGCAATATATACAATCAAGCCTCTATCCTTAATTTGGTGGCAATAAAATCAATTTTTCGATATGCTAGACAGCTAGCCAAGACAAAGCGGACTATTTAAAACCAGAGCTAATTTTTCAAATTGAAATTAATAACTTGAAAAAAAACTTTTTCCGAACTAGACACTGTTTGGGCCTCCCTCTTCTGTCACCAGTGGTTCCCATGCTCCCACACCCTGGGAGCACAGTCACACAGTGGCTTGGCCTCCCACTAAGTGAAAGAGTAGGGATGAAAGGGAATCCACTGAAACGAGTCTGCCAGCAGCCGGATGGGTTTCTGTTCCCGCAGCCACCTATTCACTGGGAGGCTCCCTCCTCCCCGTCACTTGTGCCAAATGCATTTGCATGCCTGTGGCGTGAGTGCAAGACGCTGGGTGAGAGGAAAGAAAGGAGCAGACAAAAGCAAGTGGAGGCGGAATGGCAGGAGATGACTAGAGCCATAATGGAAACGAAAACTATTTATTGTTTGAAAATGATAGTGAGTTCACATATAAAGCCAAAGAGAACCCCTCTTTAAAAAAACAATAAAAGCGATGCTGGGCTTGCCAAAAAATTCCTAATTCAGTTTCCCAAAATACAGCCACATTGCTCTCATTAAGCTGTATGCTCCCTCTGGTGGCATATCAACTGCAAACAAGATCTGTGGTGGTGGTTTGCTAGGAACAACTTGGCCTGGTGTTTTGATGTATTTTTACATTTTCATTCTGTTTCAGATTGAAACTACATTTTAGCCTTCATGCATTCGCAAAGGAGGAAGTATGTTTTATAAATACTTGAAGAAATGCAGCCTCCCACCATACATAAGAGTGTATTTATTAAAGTCCCTTCACATGTCCCAAAAGCCAGTTGGATGTGTCAGGAAGTACTGAAGAGTGGAATGGATGAATTTAATCAAAAACTTTAGCCATATATAATTCAGTGATCCAGCAACTTAAGATGGATTTTCTGGAACAGTTAACATGGTAGTTATTAAAGACTTGCATGGTTTGGCAAGAAAACAGAGGATGAGGTGAGGGCAGGTCTGGGTCTTCTTAAAAGTCACATATACAAACCACAGCCAATGCCAAAGTCCTAAAAACTTTGGGTTTAAGTCAGTCAAAAAAATGTTTAACACATCGTGGGCCAAAAAGAAAGACCATGGCTTTTACTGAGAAGCTTGTAAAATGGCTTATGGCTAGCATTAAAGACTTTTATATTAGCACTAATGGTCTATGAACTTAGTTGGCAAAGTTCAGACACTGAACTTTTGCTCGTTTCTTAACCCCTTTCCATGCTGCAGTAGTATTCTCCTTGTCTCGCCAACTTCCTGGCTCTGTATGTTAGGTTTCCAGCAGACTTCCCCTATCTGTTTATGTCTGTTATTTGACTTTTCCTTTCCACTCCAAGCACTTTCAAGAACATGTCTGTGTGCAACCACAGACTCACCAGGTCTGTAGATTTCTCAGATCCCTCTCACCAACGAGTTACCTTTCCACTCAGCTGAATGTGTAGTCCCTTGCATAGCTTCCATCTGTTTTCTGAATTATGGTTAGTTTCACTTTTGTTCAACGGTCATTTTCTGCTCTTAATTCCCTTCCCTCCTTCCCTCACGGTCACTTTTATATATTTGGTTTTCCTTAACCACCTTTTTTTTTTGCTCTTGGTATCTCAACCAGATAGTTACCTGAAACGCTTTCTTCTGCAAACTGGTTTTGATAGATCATTCCACTTTTTACAGCCTTGTCAGAGTTCTCACCTTCCTTCTCTACACCTGGTCATTCTCCACAATAGCTCGTAAGTTCCACTATGGCTACCATTCTCTCTTCCATGTACAAACAAGCAACCCAACAAAATTAAGTAAACTGGTTTCATTTTTTTCCTTATTTCAATTCTTTAACTTTTCAGAAAAATGTACCTAAATCCTCTCAGGTTTTTTTTATTCTTCAAGAATAAGATACTGCCACGCAGAGAGAGTCTAGGAATAAAATAAGCGGTTGTAGCATAATTCAAATTGTATTTTTATTCTCAGTAGTTGTTGGTTTGCTTTGTCATTGAAGCGTGAGTATGTGTAGGACTACACGACAAGCTGAGATGACAAAGTGGAAAGAATAAGAAATTCAGCCGTTTAAAAAACTTCTCCTGTGTCAGCATTTAGTTTTCCACCTGTTAAAAAACCTGAACCTTCTGTATAAAACTGTACGTGAACTATTAACAAATACAGCAAATCTTAAAGCAGGTCACGTGCTGTAAGCCTTCTGTGTCAGTCGTGATGTAACAATGCTGTTGTATCACAGTGAAACATGCATTTTAGTGCAACGAGTTAAATGTTAAAACTTAAAATGCTTTGAGGCAGTAGTTTTCTTAAATACTGGAATTTTAAGTTATGACTGAGGCAGGGAGTTGAAGTCTTTTTGAAGTCATAATTTTCACTCTTTATCAGGTTAAAGTTTTAAATAAAATATTTACATTTATATACGTGAGTAAGAAAAAAGCAAGTAATGTTTTACAGTGATATCCCTATCTAACAGACAGCTCTGTATAGAAGTGATTTAACTCAATCAGCATGCCACAGCCTATTCCTCAAGCATTCCTTCCCCACGCCAAGATGCCGTAGACTATTTCAGACCTAGGCTAACCTGTGCCACCCCATCCTCCTGTTGTTAAAGGCATCAGCGCAGGACAGGTATTCCGCCAAAAGACTGTCTCAGGAAAGCCAAGCATGTCTTTAACAGACATGCCAGAGGGAAATACATGTTGGGTGGCTTTAATGCCTTACTACTGGGGGCACGCACCCTGCTGTACTTCTGAGGAGCTGTTGGAAGGGACTGCAGAAAGTGAAGAGTCCTTCCAATTCAAAAGGAGCTGGGATAGGCAAACATGGAATAGCTTAGCATATTAACACGCTCATATGAAGCTACGGCAAGACTCCTTAGCAAAGTATGACCTGCTGGAGTAGCAGAAACAACATCTGAAAGAGAAGCTAGGAAGTTTGGGTAACACAGACAGGGGGAGCCTTAAGAAGTAAGTTGTCCATAACGCGTTTTTGCTTTTGTCCAACCTGTCCAAAGTATACAACAAAAGTGTTTGGTCACCAGTCATGTTTTTGGTACAGTCAAAAGAGGTACAAATAACCCCAGCAACGTAAGAACAAAGGCCAAATCAAGGGCTATAATTAAAAGCTAATTTTTAAAACCTTTTAATTTTTTTATTGCCTTCTGGGCAATAAACTATATCAGTGTCCTTTTGCTTTACATTTTGGAGAATTTGCTGAAGTCTGCACTGATTACTTGCTACTTTTAGGGGACCACAGAGAACTTTAATACATTTACAGGTTATAGCAGTAGTGCAAATTTAATTTACATGGGGTCTTGAATGCACAAAACCATGAGAATTTATTTAATAACACTTGTAAATTCAGTAGTCTGAAAGGGAGAGATTTCAGTACTTTCAGACTGTATAAACTACTCTGAACTAATTGTCTAACAACTTTAGTAATTAAGGTACTGATGAAAAACAGAGGGAAATGGTAGAAATAGAAACCAATTTTAGACTAAGTATGAGACTTTTAAAAACAGTGTACTTTCTTTTTGCTGAACAGTCACAATCGGTATTGTATCAGACAAACTTGATTTAAGCCTAGTATAAAACCATTAAAGTTAAAGCTATTTTTCCTTAACTGTACCCTAAAAACCTCACACCAATTAAGTTGTTAGAGTTTGCAAGAATGTATTTAGATCCACATAATTAAATAAAGTTGTATGATTAAGCAGCATGGTACTAAATTTCTAGATAAAAGGATTTCTGCAAAGACCAAAAAAGCTTTTCTACTTCAAAGCCTCTGCTCAAAACTTACATAGTGTCCTATGGTACTGGCATAGGTGTCGGCAATCCAGGACATCTCCCTCTCCCCTGTGCTCATATCAGGAGCAGGCACATCCACACCAGGTCCTGTTGGCAACAGTGAAAACGGCTTTTAAGGATCAAACAGGAACAGTTATCTTCAACCATTATTCCCTTGGGAACTGTGCAGGCCTTGGCAGAGGAGAACTGTTTTCCTGTTTAATCCTCCGTTTATTATGCAAGCATCAGATTCTTCTGGATTCAATTCAGTTTTAGATGCCGTATCACGCATTTGTACAATACTGTCAAAACCTCCAACCTTTCCCACAAACCAATCAGGAAAACGAAGGTCAGTTTGTCAAAAAAAAGTCAAGAGTAAGATCATGCATCAAAGCTTTTCTTTTTTTTTTTTTTTTTGGACAATCATTGCTCTAACAACAGGAAGGGCGCTATCTAGGTATGATTTCTATATACCATGATGGTTTGTTTGGGGTTTTTTTTGCATTAGAATTTCCTTTTTGTTCCTGAGTGAGTTTAAAAATTGAAGACAGGCTGTTCCTAGTCATTGCACGGTAGCACATGCATTTGATTTTACCGCTCACTTCAAGAAAGACACATTACATCTTTCTTGATGAAATAAACCTTTGAAAGAACTTTCACACACCTGTTGTAATAAACCCAAATTCTGTCTGGTTTTTGTAGATAACTAAAAACCACATTTGCCCAATCTATTTAAGATCAGAGGGACTTCCTCAGTCAGCTTTTAAACACAACTCTGCCTCTACCAATTTTTTTCTAAGTATTTTTAAAAGGTTTTTGAAAGCTGCATAGCACCATCCATAGAGCCAAAAAGGAAGACAAATTTAATCAAACCATTTCAATTGTCACTGAACTAACAATCACTATAGGTAGCATAGTGTATAGTATTACCTTAGTCACATGTAACATCAATAAGTGTGTTTATAGAGAAGCTTAATTCAGACGAGAAACACTCTGGCTGAAGAGCAAGAAAATGCAGACAAATGGATGTACCTTCCCAGGGGCAGCTAGACATCAGGAGTACGTGACAGACCTTTAACTAGTTACATGCCCTATTATTCACTTGATTAAGAACCTCCTCCAGGTAAAGATCCTCCATTTAATTACAAGTCGAGCTAGTAACATCCAGCTTTCTCCAGAGGAGACTTCCAGATAGCAAGTCAAGACAGCAAGCTATCAGAACAACTCCGGGTTTAGAGTCTGAATGAAACACCTACTAAGGTTACAGAAGCTGAGGTTCTGTTACCACAGGCACCTATGCTTCTTGCCTATGCTTCTCTTGCAGCCTGTGGTTGCCATAGGTGAAGCCATCAACTTTCTGTGGGGTGGATCTTCTATTTCCTTCCTCTCTTTCCTCAGATATCTGCCAAAAGCCTCAACTGAGACTACAGGAAGCAGTAACAGTCAAGAGTTTGATATTAGATATTAAAATTGCAACAAACTTGGTCACAATATCTACCTCAGAGAGAAATGCGATTCATTTTGGATCCCGTGAGCTCAGCTTTTGTGGCTTTTCATAGCAGAACAGCCACCAGAAAAAAGTTAACGCACGGTTCCCTTTAAAATGCCCTAAGATGCAATGACTTGATTCTTTGGGGCTCTTTGCTGAAAGTTCTATACCCAAATTATTTACAGCTCTCAAAAATACAGTTATTTAAGGATACTATCTAGCTGACACTGCCAATACAAAATAAATCAGATTCCTAAATTTTAATAGGAAAATTGCACAACATACCAATAAAGCCCTTTTTTGCCAGCTCCATGGTAAACCTTCTTGTGATCTTTTCCAATTCATTGTCCTATAGAGAAAATGCAATAAATATCACAAGAAATCATTAGTGGTTACGAATATTTGCTAGGACTTATGCCCAAGCATAAACAGATGCCCTTTTCTTTTAGAATTATATTTACATAATTTATATGCCACTCCCTAACAGACCCTTGGTATTCAGGCAGCACAAGGAAACATTCGGCTTGCTTTCTGTACATTCTGATCCACAGCAAGCTGGGAATGTGGCACAGGAAGAACCACCTGTGCTTGTAGCAGAGATTTCCAGCAAACAAATCTGATATCCTATGTGAGAGATTTATAACCAGCAAGAGCAATAGCCAGCCTGCCGGTTGTGTAATCAACACAGTTGAATGACTTCACGCAAATCCTTACAGGAGTTTCGACCTTAGAATATCTATTACATATCCTAGTATTCCTTTCGGTGTGAGTTATTTCAATTAGAGGAAGAAGGCAAGCCTGCAGTAAACCTGTTATAAGCCAAGTTAGTTATTATTCACACTGGAACACTGCATAGAAAGGTTTAATGGAGCATAAAACTATTTGTCAAAATAAACAAAAACATTAACTTTTTCCTAAGGGTAATTCAGTTTAAGCCTTTATTAACAGTATCAACTTAAAAAAATTTCAGGTTTCAAATTATTTGTAGTCTCCCGACTTTAAGAAAAAAAAGTAATAAATAATTTAAGTATTCCACCTCTGAAACACAGACCTTTTAAAAATCTTTTTGCTACCTACTGCATGCACAAGCTAACTTCAGCCTTTACAGAGGCAGAAGTGGCAGGAGGTCTTAAGTGGTCAATAATGCCCTTAGAAGAGTTTTTTTAACTGGCTGGCTTCAGTATTGCAGATAACCAAATTTTTATCTATGATTAAGCTTACTGTGTAGTTCTTGGGATTGATCTTGACACCAGCCTTTGCCCCACCAAATGGCACATCTACAAGAATGCAAAGGAAAATCATTTTACTTTTTCAACAACAAAGGCAGAACACATCAGTAATATGTGTGAGTAATTACATCTTTGATTTTAGCAGTGAATTTGGTTTTGCCACATTTAGGGCTTCACAAGCATAAGCTATAATCTGATCTAGGTACTCCTATAAAAATGGGAAATCTTCAAAGGGCAGGTTGAAAATGGTCTTTGAAACTCAGACGTTCGTGATTTTTATTTTCTACGCTTCAAGCTCTTGTACTTGGCACTTGTAGAAACAGTAAGTTTTACAATTTATATTTTACTAGTTTAGCTCAAAAATTTTACTTTGGAAGTCCTAAGTGAAGTGTCTCTATATACATTAAGAAAGTATTTTGTTTTCTTACACATAATGTGCAGATTATCTCCAAACTCCCTTACAATTTAGCAGCTGTGTATGAATTACACTTCTTTATAACCTATACAGGAATTTTATCCTTCTCTCCCCACAGCTTCCCTGCCTGAATCCTTTACAGCCTCCATCTGTTCCCCCTAAAATTAGCCCCCTCCTAATCCAAGTTTGTCATACTTTGATTTGAGTTCAAGACTCAGTACTTTTACAAAAAGGGGTAGCTGCTAGCAGAATTTGGACTTTTCAAATGAAAATGTAACTTTATTCAAGTATCTACAGTAACAGCAGAGGGAATATGTATTATTATTTTGGTCACTACATGTTTTTCCCCATCTTGCTACAGATTTTAGTCAGAGATTAAAGTCTAAAACTTAATTTAATCCTTTAGATGTGTTTTCTATAAATTACAGTAGTACTGATTGAAATTAAAGATTGTATCCTTGCTTGAAAAACTATCACTTACCAACCACAGCACATTTATATGTCATTAGAGATGCTAAGGCTTTCACTTCATCCACACTAACATCCAAACTATAACGAATACCTGCAAAAGACACATGAGAAAAAAAGGAATTCACTGAACAACTTCATAGGTATTTATAAATTGGGAAGGTTAATTCTACAGCAGCCATCTATAACACGCAAGCGTGTAATTTATCAACTTATCTGCTTTAAGACTGTCCTGGTTTTGGCTGGGATAGAGTTAATTTTCTTTTTTGTAGCTGGTATAGTGCTGTGTTTTGGATTTAGTAGGAGAAGAATGTTGATAACACCCTGATGGTTTCGGTTGTTGCTCAGTCGGGTTTAGACTCAGTCAAGGGCTTTTCAGCTTCTCCTGCCCAGCCAGCGAGAAGGCTGGAGGGGCACAGGATGGTTAGGAGGAGGGGACACAGCCGGGAGAGCTGGCCCAGACTGGCCACAGGGGTATTCCATACCCTGGGATGGGACATCGTGCCCAGGATATAAACTGGGGGAGTTGGCCGGGGGAGGAGCGCTGCTTGGGCATCAGTCGGCGAGTGGTGAGCAATTGCATTGTGCATCCCTTGTCTTGCATATTCCAGTCCTTTTGTTATTATTATTGTCACTTTATTGTTGTTATTAGTGTCACTGCTAGTTTCTTCCTTTCTGTTCTATTAAGCTGTTCTTATCTCAGCCCACGAGCTTTACCTTTTTTCTGATTCTCTCCCCCATCCCACTGGGTCGAGGGGGAAGTGAGTGTGTGGCTGCGTGGGGCTTAGCTGCTGGCTGGGGTTAAACCACGACAGCTCCTAAGCTAACGATGTTCCTAAGGAGCTTCTTCCTTTATACGGCCGTCTCTCATCATAACTTCCTCTGTTGAAACCTTAACATATGATCTCCAAAATCACTCACTATTTTGACAGCTAGTAGTCCACCTTGATTTAACACATCTTCCTCCCCAATTCCAAGTGCAGGATTCACTCTACTCCACTGACTAAGGGAATTCAAAGGAAAAAACACTCCACTGGCTAGAAAGGAGTAACACAAGCAGCCAAGAACTGTGCCTTGCATAATTACTCTTTTGAAGTCTGTCTCCACTTTTGAGGTGCCAAATAATCTGGTCGTAGACGGGTAAGGGCTTGAGAACAAGAAGCAAAGCCACGCAAAACTATGGTGCATAGTAACAGCCCAATAGTGCGGTACCTCTGCTGTATACATTGATTTGCTGTAAATCAAACCCTACACTAAGTACAACCTATACATGCACAAACATACGGCTTCAGAAGCACACTGAATTCGGTACGCTGGAAAGAGAGATGTTACCAGCAAACAATCACAGGAGAAACATGCGAGGCTTCCCTCATACACACATACACTGCCCCAGCAACAACCTCAATCCAGAGCCTCAGTGTTCACATCCATCTTTGATTTCTCTGCTGACACCGCCAGTCAGATTGCCAGCAACTGCTGCACGGGATGGGGTAGGGTATACTGTGACCACCTATCCAGTGAGACCTATACTGAATCCATTAGCTACTTTCAGATGAGCCCCCAAGGAGCCATTAGACAACAGAGTCTTTCAATCACAGCCAACTTGCCTGTGAACGCATGACCTAGAGGTGAAGGGATCCATATCCCATTACAAATCCTTCCCCAAATCATTCTGTCCCCTATACTGTAGTTATAGAGAGAATAAGACTCTTGTAATGGAAAGCTCCTCTGGGAAGATAACGGATTTCAATAGCCTGGTGGGATTCTTCAATATTCCAAAACCACCTGACACTAGTAGCAAAACAAGCATGTTTCATAAGATATGGGCAAATCTTAGCTGCCAAGCGGCTAAGAGAAAAGAAAGATTAACTGTATTGTATGTAGCAGAGAACAAGCTCCCTTCAACCGAGTGCTTCCCTGCAGAGGACCATACCTCCTGCTGAGGGCACATTCAGGCCGTCCCTCAGGATTCATTTAGAAAAAATTAATTTATCAAAACTCTTGTGAACAGCATCAGACCCTTTATTCTTTAGGCACAAATGGGTATGGAAAGCCATTCGTAAGATACGAATGCAACCCAGTATATCAGGACAGGATTATAATTGAATGAAAATAAACTAAATTGTTTGTGAGAATGGAAATGACGCACTTTGTAGTGAAAGGGTCTAAAGCCTTTATACAGATGGAGATTGCCACTGTAGCACATACTATGCTTTTCTTAATAGAAAACTAGAAACATACGTGCATCAATTCGTGAATGTTAATGCATCTGAAAAGGAGAAAATCAGCCTAGCCTGACATGATGTTCATGTAACCTTTAAAAATAATTTAAAAGATCTGAAGAACAATTCTGCTGCTGATATGAACTTCATATAACATTATATACAGAGCGTGCCCATGCCCTTTCCCTCTAAGACACTGTCTAGTTCTTCCTACTAGCCACCAAAGAAAAGAGAGTCGACAGCTAGTGGAAACATTTTCCTTTTCAGAAAGAGGGAAATTTCGTATTATATCAAAGTTACTCAATGTCAATGATTTTTGAAGAAGCTTTAAAGTTGTTTCATACCACTTCATTGCAAGAGAAGTTGGTGCAGAGTTTACACAGCCATAGTTCATGCAAAATAAAACCAAGCAAGTACTGCTAGACACTAATGACTTCTTTCTTACTGCACGCTAAGAATCCGGCTTCCTATGGAAAGGAGGCAGTGTCTTAGGGAAAGATACAAAAAAAAGAGAAAGAAAAAAGAAAAGAATGGGGAAAAAGTGGTACATGCCACTTGTGAAGTGCTCCTGGTGAAGGACACAAAGCTAAGAGTTCAGAAATGTTTCTCACCAATCAATCTATCCACATTCTTTTCTGTAACACTGAAGCAGTCCAACATGCTGAACAGTGCCTTCCTCCCCCCAGCTTCGTATCACCATTCGATCCCCAAGACACCTTTGGCTTTTACAGCCGCGGAGGAGGGCACAGTAGTCAGCATTTCCCTCCCACACGCACCAGCCAGCAGCTCTCACCATTCCTTCCATTCCATGTGGCAAGAGCAGGACGATCCCGTTGTGACGAACCCACTTGGCCTGGCCGGAGCTGATGAACTGGTCTATTATACACTGTGCCGTGTTGTGGAAGTCGCCAAACTGGGCCTCCCAGCACACCAGGGCATTGGGACTCGCCATAGCAAAGCCAAGTTCAAAACCTGAGAACCAAACAAGTAGGAGTATTAGAGAAGAAACAGGCTCACTGAGAATTCTGTTCATTTCTCATTTAAAAAAAAAAAAATAAAAAAATTAAACCAAAACCAAAACGAGAGCATGAACTGGATTTTTGTGGCCCCGTTATAAATCATGCAGTTTTCAGCAGTACCATTTCCACCAGAAAGATTAGCAAATAACATTTTTCTCATCCTGACTCCAATCCTTCAGACTTTTCCCTCAAACATTTAAATATCATAGGAGTTTCTAAATGAACAACTAAAACCCCTCGCTCAGCTCGGTCTTTCATGTGACGTTTTCTCGAGAGCTCGCTGTGGTAGATGCCATCTCTTCCTGTAAAAAATCCACTTACAGCCCATTACTCGCTCAAGAAGCTACTTGTTAATTTTATTACTTGCACAGCCCTGCACAACATTGTCTTCTTTTTTCCCCCCTCTCATAATCAGGTGCTGAAAAAAAATTACTGGTGACATCAATCTTCAGTCTATGGGCAGGATCACAATCTTTGGATCTTCGAAAAAGCTTGAACATAATAGGCGCGTGGGAGACACATCTGGGACTTGGGTAAACAATCCTTTCTTTGGCAGGGTTAAGGACCCTTTCGGTCTCTGCCTCAGTGGCAGAGAGGAGACCAGAAGTGCTCTTCAGGGGGAAGACATCACTACTTCAGCTAATGAAAACAGAAAGACGTAACCTTCTCCCTCTCCACTCTGTGTCAAAGGTTTCAGCTGGTTTACAGTAGCAGGTAAGTGCAGAAATTTCCCTAAACTTGTGCCGTTTGAACTGTAAATTCATCAACTCCACACAGGGCAGAAGGGCCACACATTCCCACTTACTCAGCCGTGTCAGGTTAACGCCGCAGGACAAACGTATCGCAGCAGTCCGGCTGACAGCAGCTCAGGTGTTCTGCACAGAGCAAGCCAGGCAGCTTGTTCTCTGCTCTTAAAACTTGCCAAGGCCCAAAAATAACAGGAGGCCCTCAACAGGCTCCATGAAGATCTCTTAAAGGCAAAAAGGAATTATTGCTCTCACTGAGAGACCTGCTGCAGTCCAATAAAGCCCCAGGTCTGCAACAGGACCTGGGAAGATGATTGCAAAGAGAAAAAAGAAACTTCAACTGCTACTGCAACGTAAGCTAGGCAATGGACTCCTAGTAGCTCTGCAAAGGCAAAAGACAGAAAACTACAAGGGTGTTTGCATGTGCTATGCAGCCTCTGCTGTGTAGCATTTAAAAAAAAAAAAATATGCAGAGTTTTGTGTCGAGTCAGAACATGAAAACCTTGCTATGTGCAATGTACCTGTCTCGGTTTAATGACCACGCTTAAATTTAAGGTATTTTTCTATACCACGTTCCATAGTGAACACCTAAATATATCTAATAATATAAAAATATATATTTGATATCTGCTCATATTTTCCTTTGACACTTTGATATAGCTGAGCCTGGAGGGCTGAGCGAATACCTGTACTTTATATTCTATACCTACAGGTTGGAATGATTAAAACCAAAAAAGTTAAAGCTCTCAGTAAAAAACAGTGCTATGTAGCACTGCTCCGGATGTAGAAGTTCCAACTGAGGGAAAACTGATTCAATACACATAGAGAATAAATATTTGATAGGTAATCATGGTTTGTGTTGAAGTCTAAGTTTTGCACAGAATATAAAGATTTGCTTTCAAAAACAGAACTAAAACACGGGAAGACTCTCATTGAAGGTCACCCCAGCACAGCAACTAGCTTTGCTGTTGTAGAATCCGATTTAAAAAGCTACAATAATGAGTTGTAACTCTTTCCTTAGTAACTGCAAAACTGTAAAAAACTTCAGAGTGAACTAACAGACTGATACGGATTTCTTACCTCTTTCCAGCTTCTTTATTTTAAAATCTGCACATGCAACCTAAGCTGCAGAGAGCCCCATCCCGCTACCACTGATCTACATGGAACTCAGCTTCATGGTTTTGCTGTGTACTCCTTTGTGACCACCAGTATTTAGTAAACTACAGTAAATGGTTGCGAAACCATGACAAAACCCAAAGTCATTAGAACTATGGTTACTGACTCTGATCAAACCCACTATACAACTCTTCTAATTAGAAAAGTTTCAGGAACTTCAAAAAACTCAGGCTTCCCGGAAGAGACGAGCTTACCGTCTTGCCATTCTCCACACACAGAAGGTCACCAGCAAGTGACAGATGACATCTCTCATATACTTAAATTTGCTATTTATACCCTGGTGACTGGAAGCTGCAGTCCTTCTAGGAAGGCCTCCCTTTGTGGAATTCAGTGGGTAAGAGAATTACTTCAAAGGGAACTATACCACCAAAAAACTATATAAGCAATAACAGAAAAATACCTAAAATACCTTTAAGATGGCCTGGCATTCCAGGCATTAAAAAAATTTAATATATTATGAGATAGAAGAGAACATGTGGCACATACACCATATGAGTTACTTTAATGTTATCAGTGCAAGGTAATTTACTTAGCTATGGAGGAAGATTTCAGGATCAAGTCAAACTTATTCAAACCTTCTTTGTCCTTTTTGTTCAACTTTTACTTTATGTTCACTATCAGAGAGATACTCAGAGCTCTAAGCTAAGATTGAGGTCTTCATGCACTGGATGCCACGAACATACACAAGTAGCTCCTTCCCTGAAAGTTTTACTGTCAAACTGGAAACAAAAACAAGAAAAAAAAAAAAAAAAAAGAAAAAGAAAGAGAGTGAAGGACAAGCATTTCCACCTTATAAAACTGAGAACTAATGAACATGCAGTTACAGAAAGTTTAAACTAACTTGTCCAGTTCCACAAGGAAAACCCTCAACAAAACCAGTGAGATTAGTCACGTATCAAGTAACTCCCTCTGTAATGCAAACTACAAGAACATCCTTCCCATACTTGACATCAAGTTTTGACATAGGTCATCAATGCATGAAACTGAAATTGCTTCGGCTTAACGCGATGACTACAGCTGAATTGGGACTACAGGATTTCTTTCTTCTGCTTCAGGAACAGGCTCTTCAGTCAATGTCAGCATAGAAACGTTCCTGGAAGGTTAATAGGGGGATGACTGCAGGACAAATTAACTGCATGAGAGAAAATGCAAGAAAAGCTTCAAGTGAAATTGTTTATTCACAGAGAAGGCACATTTTACATACTGCTTTTACAGTGCGTCTTCATAGTCTGCTCCTTGGTAATTCCAACCCAGCTTTTTGTTTACCATCTCCATGACATGAAATCTTTGAGTCACTTGGCTTCTGGACTGCTGAACTCTGAACAGTCCATCCATGACTCCAGCAGATGCTCATGTTCACACCAAAAGGCAGCTAGCAAGTTAGGGGCCAAAAGGAGACTTGTAAGTCAGACAGACGGCCTTTTGTCTGTGAGTCACCATGACAGTGCATTACTGTCATCAAGAGGATGGCTTTTGCTGACCGTTCCTTTGGCCTGACTGCCTGAATGGCCTTTCTTTCAGAACATTTTTTAAATCTCCGTCCTCCTTACTTGTGTGATTCTATTGTTTTCAACACAATGCAAACTGTGGAAAAATTTACACAACTCCTTCGATGCGTGTTCCCAAAGGTATCTGAAAAATAGATTTCCCTAGATAGGCTAGAATCCCATTCTAATTTTACACAAGCATTAAGAGACCATTTCCACTGATTGGGTGACATGGTTGAGAAAATATGCAATATGTTCAAGACTTATTTGCGCATATGCTGCTCTCTGTAAGGATGGGGTAATCTAGCTTTTAGAGAAGAACAAACTGAGGTCTTGACTGCTTGGAGTTCTCGATAATCACACAGTGCTTTTCAAAGAGTATGGACCTCTACGCATATTTAAAACATGGTCAGAGCACACATACAGTTCTGTTTCATATCCCAAAATCACCCCTAAAATTCACGTGGGAAAGAGAGTGTCATTTCTCATTTCCTACCTTGTTGCCCACTTTGTGCTAATAATCTCCACAAGGTGACAATGTTCCAGGTGAAGCTGCACTGAAAGGTGTGACCCTAACACAGATACCTTTTGCAAGCTTTCTGACAGCCATAAAAATATCTAGGAAAATATACCCAAATGCAATCTATACATTTTAATTAATATTTTGAAATTAATTCTGCCAGGACTACTATTTCATGGAACACGTGTCTGTGGTATACCCATCTTCGGTATATGAGAACTTATTTTCCACCAGGCAAGTGACAATGAGAGTTCCTAACATTAAAGCTATTCCACCAGCGATTACAGCAATTGCTAGGGAGTCTGTCAAGAATTAACTACTCCTACCTGCACGTGGAGAAAATCGTTTAAAGAGCAAGATCTGAACTGGTAAATTAAAAAAAAAAAAAATAAAAAATATTGGTGGAAAGACGCCTAGACAGATGCAAGGTGAACAACCCAGGAGAGGGTGAGGTGCTTCTCCTGAAACGGATTTTTTGGGGCACCAGATGAGTCAAGGTCAGGGAAGGTGACCTGAGCTAGAAAGACTCCACAGTTCTAGAGATGGGACATGAACTGCAAGTGAGCAGGTTCCTACCCAGGCCCCTCATGAGGGCTCAACCTCAGACCAGAGTAAAAGGTTAAAAATACTACAGCAGAGACCTTGCAAACTTGTGTTGTTTGTGTCTGCAGAGACAAGAACTGAACATTTTCTTCAGAATGCTGGGCAAACTTTGTGAGTTTAAAGGATTAACTCTTACACAGCCAGAAACACAGAGAACAGGTTTAAGCTGCAGAAATCCTGTGCCAAGACAACCAGGCTGCAAGATGTAGCTTTCAAAGAATGACAGGTAAAGAATCTGCACACCCAAAGGGTGGCAGAGAGCCACCAGCCATCTCCCGAACACCAGGCAGCCGCTCAGGGCTCAGAGCACACCAGGGCACAGGGGACCAGGACCCAGCACAGCAGTTTGGTAAACTTCCAGACTGAGGGGAGAGAGGAAAGAAAAATACACAGCACTTGGCTAAGGCTGCAAAACTCATGTTTTAATTGCTAAAGTTCATTAAGGTCCCTAGATGACAGGCATAGCAGAAACGCTTGTTTGTATTAGTCCAGTTCCTGCTGTGCTCCCTTACCGTTCTTTCGTCACTCTGGCAGAGAAAGAAGTGTTGTCAAGCGAAGTGGCAGCTTACACAGCATATTACGCTGTGGTTTTCCCCACAGCAGTTTTCATGACTGTCATAAGAACTGTAGCTTTTCAATTAATGTAAGTAAGGCTATAGCTTAATTCAATATGATCTCAAAGTAACCCAAGGCACGAACGTTAACTAATGGTTATAGAGGGCTTATCAGTGCAGGGATTTCACGTCAGAACGAGGAAAGTTACAAAGACAGATTTGTGCTATGTTTAACGGAAAAACTAAGCACAGGGACTAACAGAGGGACATGCATCCTTTCAGAAACCCAAACACAGCCCAGGAGAAAGTGAAGTTAATACCCACCTGCTGGCTGACTACTGAACAGAAAGGCTGATGCCTTCTTAGAGCTCCATGCAGATGCTATTGAGAACCTGGTCCTTGGTTACTACAGTCTGTCCTATTTCTTAACACAATTTCTGACAGGTAATTGTATTTGCTACTCCTAACCTTAAAAATATGTTGTTCTGAATGAGCAGTAATACGACATATTTCATCCTAGGAGTGTATTGCAAAGAAAAGTTTAAATCAATACCTGTTATCTTCCCTTCGCCTTTTGCTTTAAACATGACTTTCCCCCTTGAAAAAGCTGTACCCCAGGTCTCATGGTTCGGGAATCTGCTGAACTAGACGCTAGTTCCAAGTCTATCTTGCCTGGATGTTTCTTGGAAGTTCCCAGTACAGGATGCTACAGCCCAAGACCTCTCAAAGCCAGTACTGAACCTCACAGAGGGAATCACACCTCCTGGATGGAGAATCGGCACTACACAAGTCATTCCGAGGGCAGTAAAGAAAGACAGGAGATCCTTTCAAGTATTTAAAAAAAAATGCTGAAGAGGTAGCACGGAGTGCCTGTAAGTTACTTTTGCTTTTCTCCTCTATCTCAATCAGCAAATGAAATCAGACAAACTTTTTTACTTAAATGACTTCACATAGCCATCACTTACACTCCCAGACATTCAGTTTCAGTAAAAGGGAAAATTTATAGCTAGGTGGGTGGATGCACAACTAAATTGTAATAATCTGGATATAGCTAAAAATAGTAGACATAGGATGTCAAACAAAATTATTGGAGGTTGTTAAATACTCTGATTTAATGCCCCAGTACACACACTCCACAGCTTCCTGTATACAGAACATCAGCAATTGTTTGAACGCCAAGTTAACAAGACTGCCTTTGTTTTATTTCTGAATGAAATCAGTCTTGTCAGAGCATCATTTTAACAGAGCAGTTACACCCCAGGTGTTCCTAACCAGCTCAACAACAACTTGGTGCAAAGCCTCACAGCTCTGAACAGATGTCAGCTCTTGGCTTACGTACCTGCCAAGGAAATAATCTGTAGTTTTATCATGCTGGGCTGTTCAATCCATTTTTACTTAGCTCTAATTCACAGAAACTAAGGGAATTCCCAAAATGCTTCAGAGGGGCTGCATGGTAACACAGTCATAAATTAAATTCTTAACATTTTTTTTTTTTTTCCCTTTATATCCTCTCACAACCCTCCCACCCCCCACCAAATACTTTAGGGCACTAATCCCAAACTGTTCCTTGTAACAGGCTTATATAGTAGCAATAGCAGTTAGAGAAAATAAAGTGTTGGGGGTTTTTGCTACTCCTGAAGAATCAACCCTGCGAACTGCAAGCATTCACTTATTCTTCCATGTACTAAAAAGCAGACCTGGTGGTGTTACCAGCCAAACAGGTAACAATTCTAATAGCTCCTCTTTCACTGAGATGCTTAACTAGAACAGACATGTTCACAAACCGCTGCTTATCCCAACACTATCCCTCTATGGATACAATACACAAGAGTAAACATGTTGGAGAAGGTTGATACGTAAAAGCTAGCAAGGGAGAGGAAACTTCATTATAAAAATCACTTCATCCTAGAAACATGGCATTTTCAGTTTAAAAAAAGATAAATCATCACTTATCAACTATTTCTATCAATTTAATCTCCTTTACTGCTAAAAAACACCTCAGACATACGGGATTTAAAGTTCGTAACAATTAAAAATACCAGTATTATTAGTTTTGAAGAGCCTGTCATCACATCTGCTGAAGCAGAATTGCACAAAAATGGTACTCTTCTTTTCAGTGTATGAACAAACCCGTATTTTGCGCTATTGCTTGTATTCAATGAAAGTTATTAAATCAACTTTCAGAGGTTGCCCAGAGAGGCTGTGGGTGCCCCCTCCATCCCTGGCAGTGTCCGAGGCCAGGCTGGACGGGGCTTTGAGCAACCTGGTCTAGCGGAAGGTGTCCCTGCCCATGGCCAGGGGGGTTGGAACGAGATGGTCTTTAAGGTCCCTTCCAGCCCAAACCGTCCTGTGATTCTATGATTTCTGTTGCTGGTGAAGGTGGAAGAGCAATAGCGAGCAGGATGAGCTCAAGAAAGAGAGCCCACTTAGTTAATCGTTCAAAGAACAGAATTGTGACAATCAGACCTTGCCCTTCAGACCATATCAACACTAGGCTTCCTAGACCTATTGAGGTGTAAATTTTGGAACAAAATCAGATTTCAACCATATCCAGACATTTGTCACTTTCACATTTGGACACCTTATTTGAATGTAAAAAACCCAAACAAACCAAAAACCAGAAACCTATAACCCACTTATGCATGAAATTTGCAGCAACACTGTAACAGGCTCAAGTTAAGAAACCCCAGACCAAACTGTGAGAAACAACAGGAAATTGGAAACAAACAAAAAAAAAAAATCATTCTCTGAAATTAAAGTCTTGCTTTTTATCTACGCCAATTATTTTTCTTATGTTTATACACATCCTCCCTTGCACTCTCCTATTTAGAGTTTACATTTACGTGTTACTATATTAGCTTATAGATACAAACTTCTGTTCAATTCTGCCACAGAGCTAACAAAAATACCTAAAAAATCTCAGCTCTTCAGTCCATACTCCAACTATGCAGTTTTATACCACTTTAATTTTAATATTGTTAGCAATAGGTAACAGGTAGCATATGTAAAAAAGACTACATGATCAAATATTTCTGGAACTTTGAAGCAAGCAGCTAGCAATTACCATCTTTCTCTACTACAATGTTTCACCTTTTTCCTTCACACTAGCTCTGAAATGGATATGAAACAATATTTCATTATTTATCCATAGAATCAATAACATTTTTGATAAATTATTAGATGTATTTGTTTTGTGCTCCACATTCCTCTTGCCACCCTCATGATGTCAGAGTGAGGTTATCATTCTCTGTGGCTGAAGGTAAAATGTCTGTCCAGTACCAAAAAATATAATGCACTATGATTAATGCTATCACTAACAAGAATTTGTTTTCTTGAAGCAGCACATCCAGAACAGCAGTTCAGGTAAGGCCAGGATGGATTTTTATATCTGCATTACCAAGTGTCCCTGATTTTGCTGATAGTTCCTCCCCTTTTGAGGAAGCATTAGGTGCATTTTCCAGCATTGCCAAGATCAGCCACAGCAGATGGATACTTGTAGCTGAATCCCAAAATCGTAAAACGTGGGGATGCTTGTTTAAGAGATGCCAGAACCTGAGAGGGAAAGCTTTGATATCTGTTTCATATATAACTGTTTTACAGCTTTCTTCCCGCATTCTCTTTCTTGCTGAGCTCTGCTTCTTGTATAGCTACGTTATTCTCTGAATTCTGTCATTACTATGTAGTTTCCTGTTGAATACTAATGAGACCAGTGCTAGCATATTCTGTGACTGTTCCACTAAAAGCTACTTAAGTCTCCCGTTTATAGTTTTGAAGTACAAGCAGGTTCTAAGCAGCCTAAACAAACAGATGTACTATTTGAAGAGCGCAGACAGTTTGCAAGCACACTGAAACCTGCAGATTCATATGCCTGATACCACAGGCAACACATTAAAAAATTAACGAAAATAATAAATAAAAAAAGAAACAAAACCCACAAACACACACCCAGTTGAAGTTTTCCCCTCTAGTTTTTAGTTTATTCTAAAATATTAAGACTAAAATATACATTAAAACCACGACCCACCATAGCACACTGTAAGAAAAAACCCAAGAGTCTGGCTTAAAGTGTGTACTATAATGGTTTTTTGAAAACCCTTCAAGGTAAGAAGACAATAAGGGACAAATCTTACAATGAACAGGGTAAATTCACTGAATCTCTTGATAGAACTCTTTTTTTCAGAGAGTGGGGGAAATCAGTTTAGGCATTTTGATTGGATTTTAGGCCCCTATTCTGCAATTCCTGGCTCCCACCTGACACAAAACTGTCATGAACGTGATAATGTCAAACTACAACAAAGGCAGAGTTTGCTTATTATTAAATGCCACTAGCAGAAGGAGGCATTTGTTTGTTTGTTTGTTTTGAGGCTTGGAAAACTCAATAACAAAGTAAAACTTTGTAGCCAGAAGGCTTAACCACATTGAAGCAAAATCTGAAAAAAAATTCCTCTTAATTAGCAGTCATCATTTCCTACATCTTGTTTGAGACCTATTACAACACGAGCAGACCTGTCCGATTGTTACCCCGAGACGTACCTAGGACACCATATTCAGAAAGGGAGCTGTTGCACACCGTATAGGGGGCCTGCTGCTCCCATAGGTGATTCATGGGAACACACGTTCTCTTGTCAACTTCCTGATCGTGAAGCACGTGATGACGATGGCTGTAAAGAGTTGTTGAAAGACATTTATTAGCCAAGAATAACTTTGGGCTGTAACAGAGCTATTTGCAAAGACAAACCATCAAAGCTATGTTCTAGAAAGCATGCAAGCAACACAGTCTGCTTTACACAACACCCTGGTTTGGTTGAAACCTGGTGATACACGCACATGTCTAAATACAATTGCTGCACTATAAGGACTTTCACTGACTCGCCAGGATGGCTCTCAAGCACTCATGGAAACCGAAAATACCTTATTACTAGTAGAACTGGGCGGGGGGACTGGGGAGGGGGTGGGGAGGTTGTTGCTATAAAACAGACTGATTAAAGTAAAAAAACAACAACAGAAGAACAAAATTGTTATTAAAAACATTTCACTCTGCCTCCCTAGCAAATTCTATTAATCTCTTCCTTAAAACAACTGTTGTTTGTCTTTTACGCAAAAATTTAATCTAATGTAATCCCAGCACCAAGTCTTGAAGCAGTTGCATTCTCTTTCCTGCTATTTCCACCCACATGCACCATTTACAGTTCTCTAGAACACCATTAATCAGCATTAGAATGGGGCACCCAGGAACACTACCAAAACAGAGATGACTGAAGTAATTACTGCAATCCATTAACTCTCTGAGCAGACTAACTGAGTGAATCACACCAATATGTCTGCTTTACAACTGCTACCATAAGGACAGTTATTATACTGGTAACATCTACTGCGTGTTGTATAGCTGCCAACACCAAACTGAAGACTGAATCTTTTTGTACTTCCCTTTGCTATAATGAACGCTAGCAAAAGAGCTCTGAAATTTATTTAGAAGTCAACAATGTAAGGCCAGGAAAAGACAGAATCTTTGAAGAAGAGCACAAGGAGGGAAGTAGACAGAAAGGAGAAAATACACACAACAGACAGCTGTAAGGCAGGAATCATTTTTGCCGCTGTCGTTTTATTTTTGCCATTCAGCCGAAGACGGAGGGCCTAGCTAGGTGATAAGCTTCTTGAGCACAAAGTTTTGTGTTTCCCCAGCAAAAGGTGATTACAGTGAGCATAGATGAACAGCCAGAAATACACAGACGTAAAAGTCAGATATTGCCGTTGCACAATTGTCAAGTTTACTGACACCAAACCAGTACAAAATCAAGTCTCTCTCTCCTCCTTTCCTCTCCTTCCCTTCTCCAGAGTGTGTCTCCAAGATGAGTAGGGGCCCAGTCCTTCTATCTGCAGCTTTATCTAGCTTCTGTCTATTGATAACGTTGAGTACGCAAACAGCAAGAAAGCAAGCCATCACACTGAATACTGACTGAAAGTACTATTTTCTAGACAGCACTTCAGAAGCTCCAAAATAGTGAAAGCACTCCCATCATGTTGTTTTCATTATGGCAGAGCAGTATCTCCAGTTCTTCCCGAATTCTAGCTGAATCTCTCTCTTCAATTAGTCCCAGAGATTTGAGACATTATGTACTTCAAGGATTTTTTGGGGTGAAGAAGGGTTCTCGGCACAGAGAGAGGATAAAATGACATATAATTTCTGTGTGTTTGCAATGTGTCTATTTCCAATAAAATGCACCAGCATTTGCAAATGTCTTCAGTTGTTAAAGAAGTTGCTCACCTTTATGATAAATGAAAAGAAACTCAACCACAGCTTAAAAAGAGCAGCTTTACTGAGAATGGCAGTATCTCTTAGATGCGTTTGTACCACAAGTTAACTTTTCTACTTACTCCTCTGATGAAATGAGCCTGAATACAGTACAGTAGACTGTCTTACACATTTCTACAGTGTTCTTTTCTGTTTAACAGAGTAGTTGAATATTCTCTGACTTCCTCAGGTCTGAGGCATTTGTTCAACATCACCCTTCATTGTCCAACTGCCCCACCACATTCATAACAAAACTTCATAGTCACACCATAGGCTAGTATTTTGTAGCTCCTACGACCCATCAGGCAAACTCAAAACCCAGCGGTAAAGCAGAACCAGGTTACTATAAATCAAACACCTGCAGTACCAGCTTCAGTCCTGAACTTCACAAGAATTTACTTGAATGCCTTTTTAGTCCTTTGTTAAAAGACTGAATAATAAAATCCAGATGGCACAGGAATCCTTAGCTAGTCTTTGCCAGTCTGAAGAGCTTTTTATATGAACATGTTTTTTATTTTTTCCCTATATTGCTGTGAGCGTAACAATTATTTTTACCTTAAACATCAAGAAAATCGGGACAATAGTTCTGGAAAATCCTCTTCCACTAGTGAGAGAACCGGGAATACAGAAAATCAGTATTCTCAAGACAAGGCTACAGGCATGTGCTGGACATGACTAAGCACTCATCTGAAACAGCTAGGTATGTTGCTAAACAATGAACATGTGTGTTCCTCTCCCAGGAGATGCTCACCACTTTACAAGACCATGGTACTGAAAATCAAGGAGGATGAGAAATCGGGGAGGGGGGTGGAATCTCCTGATTTTCAGTTTCGTTTTCAGGTCTTGTCTGAAGGATTTTGTTAAACTGCCATTAGAATGGGAGCAAAAAGAAGAAAGCTCAAAATATGGGATACCAAACGAAGCTCACCACAGAGCACTGTACCAGAGAAGGCAGGCTCTCTTTTCTGCAAGCATTCACAATGAAGCACAGTACAACTGCTAGTTCATCCACCCCCAGCAATGGGCTTCGCATCACAGGCTTCAATTAAATACATCATTAACATTTTACTCCACGGAGAATCAGGCAGCGCAGTAGAACTGTATATATTCTACCAAGTGATCAGATTTTGCGTCCATTCATGCTCCATTGTCATTAAAAGTCTCGGTACAAAGGACCTTATTTCACTTTAAAAAGCCTTGCCAACTGGCAACATGTTTGTTCACAGGATACCCGAGTTCTAAGCACCCACCACTGGAATGGTATTTAAAAGACTCCAGAATCTGCAGCAGCAAATACTCTTCTTTTACTTCTCGGCAATTAGATGGATTGCAGCTGCATTTTTAGTTAAAAAGCTTTTCAGCAAGAGAAGGAAGTATCTAAGAACATTTGTTCTGCCTTAAAGACAATTTGTTAAAATGCTGTTTACAGGGACACAGGAGATTCGATTATTCTTGACTGCCAGAATCTATAACATTCAGACTGATGCTGAATAGTCTCAACTTGCCCTTCCCCACAGAAGACCATATTGTTTAAAAAATGCCAAGGTTTTTCTTTAAGTATGGGATAGCATTTAACACTTATCTCAGTACTCACCTAAAAGTACCCCTCTCCACATCCTGTCCACTTAGTCGGACATGGATCCCTTCTTTCAGAAAAGAGCCAAAAGCCATGTATTCTGCTAAGGCCCAGTCAACAACCCTGTTCTTGGTCATTTCCAAGCGGGCTCTCAAAATCCGAGAGAGTCCTACATTGGAATAAAGATCAGAAATCAATGGACCTACTTCAGAGTTATTTTATATTCGCATTACATTTGCCATTCTCCTCCCCCACTGGCTAAGTTAAACACAGATCCTAATAGGGTCTACAAACTGTTCTTCTAGAATTGAACTGCTAGCAAAGTAAAAATAACTTGTTTCCCAGGCAAAGGGCTGCATAATGTTCATACCTTGTTTTAGAAGAAGAAAATAAGATTGGCCATGTCAGAAACTACTGAGGACAATTAAAAAGACTCATGGCGAAATACTTCTTCCTAAAGACTTATTTTGACGTCTCTAACACCAAGTACTGTTTTATAAGAGACTGAAAATACCAGCTATTGGGTTCGTGATTTCTTTCTTCTCTCTTTCTCTCTCTCATTTTTTCTTGGCATTTGTCTTGTTGGACTTCTGGAGATGTTACAAAGCGAAACAGGCAGGATTAATCAATACTATGAATATATAAATAGGAAATTGTAGCAGCTGCCAACAGATTTTCAGCTGGTAACCAAGAGCTGGTTTTTTACAGTGAAGATTTGGTAAGCCAAAACGCAAGTTACAACACCGTGATTTTTAAAGAGAATAAAGCTTCAAAGTAGCACACAGGTGCTTCCAGCTTTGAGGCTATAAGCCTACTGTATTCAGTGCCACTTGACACCATCTTATTTTCACATCTGCACTCTGATGCTTTTGGTAAGCCGTCCTATTTGTTATTTTCCCATATTTCCCTTTGTTACCTTCCCCATTTTTACAAAAATCACCCTGCTCTCCTTCCACGTAAAACTATTCTCTCATCAAAATGGTTCCATTTTAAGTAAAAAAAACTGAGTATTTTCTCTTTAGAATATACAAAACATTTGATAAAACAAAATAATCTTCCAATTGTCTGTTGAAAGACTGAGAGATATTAAGCTGGTTTGTTCTAGTGCAAGGACAAAGTACTTCAAAGGTGCTCTTCCCCTTCTAATACTCCCAAAATTTTCTCTCATGGCCTTTTAAACTGCATAAAAGAATCTAGCAGATGGAAGTTTGCTTTGAACCATAAATCTATCTTATATACTGGCAAGTTATTACTTAGTGTCAATGGTTAATCAAGGAGAGACTGTCTTACCTTTTTAATTGGAATGTCTAATATTAAATCCTATGGGCTGACTATAATTTCAAATTTAACAGTGTCACAACACAGCGCACAAATGTTTAGAAGAGTTTTAAAGTTCATCGATTAATTGTATCTGCTCAACAAGCTTGCAACTGATAACTGGGAATGCCCTATCATCGTTACTTGTAACAGTGTTTAATTGTCCCAAAGGAACACAAACACATAGAACATCTACAGCAGACACACTTTATTCCTTGATGAACGACTCTGGAGAAGAAAGATTAGCTAGAGATTTTACACGATGGAAAAAAAGCTCCTTCTCCTGACCCTAAGTACATTCCCTACAAGCCAACAAAAGAAAAAAGATCCCCAAACAAAGTGTCTCCATGTTTCCCCATGGAATGCACATGTTATTGCTCCCTGTAGAGCTGCTAGACTTCAACCTGATGGGAGTAAAAGAATTAACTCAGAACTTTGACACAGCGCTGGGGCTCCCCGGTGAGACAGGCACATTTAACTTCTTGCTGTAATAGATGCCAAATTGAGAACTGAATCTCCTCAGACCAAAAGCTAAGACTTTTTGAGAAAATGCTAGATTTGTGCTATCATCAATGCTAAATGGTAAGTTGAAAGAAAAAGCGTCTGAATTTGCTCACACAGAGTCCATTCAGCTGTACCAAAATTAGGCTCATAGTGTATCAGCAGTGTTGCCAGGTCTGAAAAGACCAAGCTATATTCCCGAGTAGAAAATTATCTAACCACAAGAAAAGTGTCTTAAGTGGAACTGCTTTTAGCTTTTTTAGCTTTAACTTTTACTTCCCAGTTAGTCCCACAAATTTGCTGCATAGAGGCAGCATTTTCCACAAGGACTTGAAGAATGAAAGGAGGTATTAACTTAATGTTACAAAGAGACTTGTAGCTCCCTCAGAGGAAAATCTATTTTAATGAGGTAGGGAACAGAAGTGGCACGATACTGAAAGAACATTATGCTGAGAACAAGCAGCAGGGTCTTAACTCTCACATTCTCCTTGTCCATAGGGTGGAAGAGTTAAAATAAAAGTCACAGGCATTTTCCTCTTTGGGAAATGGCCCAACCACAACTCATGTGGAGGAATATAAAATCTGAGCAAGAAACGTAGCCACTAGGAGAAACAAAGACTCCAGCTGACCTGCATGTATTTTGAAGTCTTTGACTGGCACCGAACTAGCTACATTGCCAATGTGAGTCAGCAGGTCTTCTGAAATGCCAGTTGGAGGACAAGACATGCTCTTGGGTTCTCCATCCACGTTGAAGAATCCTGGAAGTAAAAGATCTGGTGAGATGTCCAAGGACTGATTAAGAAATACCTACACTATTCATAATTTATTTAAAAACTCACAACTCATAAAACACATTCTAAGCAGCAGCCTAAACCTAGTTCTTCATCTTTCACTGGGAGACACAATCATTCTGGTTGTCAGTATGACAACAGAACTTGATCTTACAGGCATACAATGATCTATTTTGTTTCTGCTTTCACTCCCTGTGAAGTCCCAACTATGTGGGCAGAGGCAGCCAATAAAAGGCATATGGCACCTCAATCCCTCAAAAAAAAAAAAAACAAAAAACCACCACAAACAAAAAACCACTTCTCTGCTAAACCAAAAAGATGTCTTTTTCAAAGTCACACCTTACTTTGCATGTTTTTTAAGAAAAGCATCTCTTTCAAGTTGATCTGGCAGAATGTTTTATTTGCTATTAACAGGGGCAAACCAAAGGTCACATATTTTATTTTAAAGGAACACTGTCTGACAAAAACCATTTAAGAGTCCTAGAATATGGACTCAAAAGAAAAGCACAATAATATTAACACTAGGGTAAGTGAAAGAACACTTCTTACCAGGCCAAGGTGAATCAAGCCAGTGCTTGATATGTAGGATCTTATTATCCTTAGATCTAGTATATGCTTCTTCACATATTCTATCATACTTCGCAATTTCTTCCTGTAGAACAAAAACTTTCTTTTTAAAACAGATAAACATAACACCCTCGTATCTTACAGATGACACCTATCATTCACTATGATAAAAACAGCTATTTAACTAACTCCTGAAGAAAATTTAGGTACAATTACGCAAACAATTTCATTTTATCTAGGATCAAACAGCCTTCTAGAAACATGCTTACCCACGTTATCCTAAATAAATTATTTAGTTTACTGGACAGGTGTTACAGAGGAGAGTACCAAAAGCTGAAGTTGCAAGCACTACTCTAGAATGAGAGAGAACTGAAGTACCAAATATAACTTATAGTCATACTTTAAGATCAGCATTATCCAGCTCTCATACTTCTGGCTACAGAAACCACCAAAGACTAGAAAAGAACCTCCTAGGAAACGAGTCTGGCTAGGAGAGTCTAGCTAAGAATCTGCTGGCCACACCTGTCAATGGCAACAGATACAAAGCCATATTCTGTAGAGGCAGAAAGCTGCTACGATATCTATGCTTCAATCCAAACCCGCACAAGTTATTGAGCTGGCTAATCTTTAAAGTAACTAACAGCAATGTTGAGCTCAGTCTGTACAGGAAGACATCCATCCAGGATCCTGGATCCGGTCACCGAAGCCGATGCCACTACTGGCACACTCTTACAACGATTCAGGATAGCTAGTTCTGCATGGGCTGCGATCATTCTTGCGGGTAACAGAACGCACCTACACAAACTGCTTTTTTTGTTGATCTGCAATACTGTGTCACTACATAGTTAGCCACACCTTCTCAGAAAGTCCTTTGTTGCATCTGCACTCTACATATTCACTTTCAAAAAGATTAAGTTAAAGACCTAATGAGCTTAAGACAGGCACCAGACTTTACCCTTCGTCTTCCTGGAATATTTCAAATGATCTGTGAACTTAGTTGAATTATTGCAAGAAAATAAAAAGTTTAAATTTATTTTATTGCATTATTGCTGCATACAAGCCTGCCAAGGTTATCAATACGAAGCTACAGTTATACCTACAAGTGTTCAAATACTGTCTTACTGCTAAATCAGGATTCTAGAGATGAAGAACAGCTGACAAATGCCTCCATCTCCAACATTCACATCTGACCACCTTTTACAAATCTCAGAATTGAAGAAAAATTTTTTTCTGTGCAACATGTATTAATTACTTCACAGCACTTTCAGTCCTTTTGTTACAGTCCTGTCTATTTTACATGAAAATCCAAACCAAATTGAATCAGAAAGTGTCAAGAGGTGAAGACTTATCACAGTAATGAAAGGAAGGTTTTTAAGCAGACAGCGTACAGTGACAGTTGTGTCTTCCTACTGACAGCTACTTAAGTTCCCTTTAACTCTGTTGACATGTACCTCAAACTCCTGCAGTGTTACTGTCCCATCTGCAATCAGTTTATCAGCATACTTCTTCAGCACTGGCACCTGCTTATGAATCTGCTTGTACATTAGAGGCTGGGTGAACATGGGTTCATCCATTTCATTATGCCCTCTCCTACGGTAACAAACCTACAAAGGGAAAGATTGTTTCTGTTGGTAAGGAAAAATGTAAAATGAAATCTTGCAATTTCATAGTTTTACAGAGATTTTAGGAGGTTTATAGTATAGAAAGATACATGGATCCTTGTGGGCCTGTTAGTTGTTTTGGTTTTTTAAATGAAGAAACTACAGGCCGTTAAAATCAAAGTATGTTTCTTGACTGGATCTTCCAGCCACAGAAAAATAAGAGAGTAGTACATAATACACAGAATGAAAAGCCGAGGAAACCAAGACTTACCAAGTCAACCACCACATCTTTATTGAATGTGTTTCGCCATTCTGCAGCTACACTGCACACATACATCACTGCTTCAGGGTCATCAGCGTTCACGTGAAAAATGGGAGCATTGACCACACGAGCAACATCAGTGGGATATGGAGATGAACGGGCCATACGGGGGTCTGTGGTGAAGCCAATCTAAAAATCCCAGAAACTTCCATTAAAATAATTTGGGCATCTCCCTCTACTTTGTTTTGAACACTTGAGGTTTTCATTTAATAGTCATTTACACAGCAGTAGTATCAGCTTTTCATTTTGGCTAGCTAGCTTCTTTTTGCTCCCTTAAAAACAAAACTAAGCAAACCTAATGCAATTAAGTGTTACAAATGGAATGAAATAAATGTAGGCGATAAAATGTTATTCACTCAAGAGTTGCTAGATACTATGACCATTTTCAGGAACATCTTAACCATTCTAGTAAACAGAGGGGACAATGCACCCAGCTAATAACAAACAAGAATAAAAAGAAATACACTAGCAACCATTCAGCAGACAAATTGATCGGAAAATGCTCTACTTATTACCTGGTTGTTGACCACAACATGAATAGTGCCATTCGTGGTGTAGGACGGGAGGTCACTAAGATGAAACGTCTCATAAACCACTCCTTGTCCTGCGAAGGCAGCATCCCCATGTAGTAATATGGACATAACCTAAGAGGGAGGATTATACACACATATCCACACATATATTAGAAAGCGAAACTGCAATTTAAGCTTCTCAGCAGGATTTCTTTGCTCCGTATTTCTGTAGTGCTTATAAAATAGAACTGTATTTTTGTAACAAACGACAGACTTCTCAGCATTCTGCTGCCTTTGCTCAGTTCACAAACAAAAGAAAGTTCTAAGCCTACTTCCTGAGGTTACCCTTGAGGTAACATGTCAAAAACCTTATCTAGTTCAACAGATGATATATCCCTTTTGTGAAGGGGGAAGAGAGGAAGACCCTGTGACACAAAACTACTGGTAAACTATTTTTATTAAAAGTAATACGAAAAACTACCAGGAAGAGTTACTATATTGAACTGTCTTTACCTTCTTCCCTGCCGTATCTCCTCGATAAAACTGTTCAGCTTTTGTTTTCCCTTGTACAACAGGATCAACTGCTTCCAAGTGAGAAGGGTTAGCCATCAGGGACAGAGTGATTTTCTTGTTTGTTGCTCGGTTGATCCTCTCATGGTACATTCCCAGATGATATTTTACATCCCCAGATCCCTAACATGCAAGATGTAGTCACAATTCAGGAATGTCATTCATACCAGCTGCATCTGATTGACTACGCCCAAAATTTGTGCTTCATTCTGAAAATGCATCTAGCTAATCGTACATCAGTATGCAGTTTGACACTGCAATTTCAAATTGGAACACTGTTCCTATTTTATTATCTTAGTGTCACTATCCAGTATTGGATAAATATTTACAGAATATTGATACTAATTTCATTTATATAAAACAAAGAAAGATGCTTAGAGCTTATGAACTCAGTCAAATGACCTGGAACTTACTTATCTACAATCATTCCTGAGATACCTTCTGCATGTTAGAGGTACAGTATAGTCTTTAAATATGTTAAGAAGTTTCACCGAATCATAGTCCTCAAACCAGAAAAGAAGACAATGCATTTCAGCAGCTGATAATGTTATTTTCATAATAACCATGATGAAAATGACTAAAAACTACCTTGAATGTTGACCTCGCTATATAGATCTACTGAAGAAACATCTTACCTCATCAGCTGCTTCAAGTTTGGGATCAAACTGACAGAAGATCTGCTCCAGCTCTTTTCGGATTACATTAGCCAATACATTCAGCCTACCTCTAAGAAAATTCCAAACACAGTTATGCCTCAAAAATGGTAATAACAGAGTTAACAGCATAAAACTTATCAAATCAGCAAGCCACTCTGTCAGAAATTTGCAAGTAAGAAGTTCACTTCTAACTTTTAGACCCGAGACCCTTTATTCTACCCTTCTTCCCATTGCAAAGTTCTTCCAATGCATTCCCACAGACGTCTTGTAACACCTCGTTATCCAAGTACGAGCGAAGAATTTTGTAGCTATCTAGCAGTCTTAATATAACAGCATTAATAATTAATTAATAAAGGTAGACTGCAAAAGTAAGTCTGATACTATCTCACCAAGCTTTCTCAGTTCTTGACTCTATGCAATAGGATAGATACCATGGCTGCTGCCACATTTGCTTGCAGCTTCAAAGCACACTGAAGTGAGTTTTGCTAGCATTTACCTGTGAAGCCTGCAGCCTCTCACTGACAGGCATTTGTTACAGTTCTGTGTTCCCATTACTCACTATGACTGACTCTTGCTACTCTAGCTCCTCTAATATCAACTTTGTTAATAAAATTCTAGAACCTGGAACTTAAGACAATAAGCCCGTTTGTTGGGGGGGGGGGGGGGGTGGTTCCATTGACATTACCTGTGAGGCATCCCCATTATAACATATTCAATTCCCATTTCACTGGATTTATCAATGATGGTCTTAAGTGCAGGAATCATTACTTCACATCCTTCCAAACCAAATCTCTTTTCGGAAGACCACTTGCGAGCAAGGAAGTCTTCAAATCTTTGCCAAAAAGAAACCCAAAAAAACCAAGAGAGAGTGTTTGTATTAAGATAGTGCAACAATACTTACTGTCCAACATCTTTTGGCAAATAAAATTACATTACACTGTTTTAAAACATCTGTGAATACATGTTTTTAGGACTCCAGAAGTAAGCCATATGTAGGGAGGGAGACATTGGAGAGAATTAAGTCTTCTTTCTCTTCCACCTGAGAAGTATTTACCAGGACTTTGAAACAATGCAGACAGGAAGAAGAGTCTCCACCTCAGACAAAATCCACTTCCCAAGTTAAACTCTGCTCCTTCCCACGTACACAAAACATATACTGACCACTGGGAAGGCAGAGTGACAATAAAGAAGTCTCTTCTATGGACTGAAGAAAACATAACCAAGAACCTGTATTTTCTGGAAGTAAGGATTAAATACTTGGAGAAGACCACAAGAGAAAGATGCCTATTTCATAGGTCCTATTCAATGGCAGGGCTCCTCAGGCTGTGTTTGTTGGTAACGTGCCAAGAACTAGGACACTGGCATCTCTGCCTCAGCGGGAGAAAGATGTCAATCCTTGACAGCTCTATGTTCTTTCATTTTTTAATGCATTTGGGCCAGAGGCAATGTGAGTGGTTAAAAAGTACCTTTTAACAAACGTTGAAAGGATTATATGTTGTAAAGCTTGGAGATACAAAAGGGAAAGAAAAATAAATCTTCATGAAATTAATTGTATTGGTTACACCATCTGTGCAACATCTCAACTCATAACACTGCCATAATCCATTAATACTCAGCTTATTCCTCACTTAGAGTGCTGACATTTACCTCTTTAGATTGAAGTCCTAAAAGCAGTGAAACGAAGAGTTGCCTAAAGACTCTCCTTAGCTCATCCATCAATTCCCTTACAATTCAGTCACCTAAGCAACAAGCTAGACTCTCAGCTGAGCTATGCTGCCAGAATTCCTCGTGGAAATCTGTGGGGCTATGCCAGTTACATAAACTGAAAGTGGGGTCCCATGTGAACAGCAAGTCCTATAGGGCAAATCAAAGTGGTGTACCTGCTGCCTTCTTCCTCTTTGCAGCTGCAAGTTAAGCCAGTACCGGACAAGCAGAAAGTTCATTATTTAAGGCAAACTGCCACCGAGTGTGCAGAACTACAATATTCCACAGTCACACCCTGCAAGTCCCCTATATGCCAGTTTGAGTTCACAAGGGCTGGCAGCTCATCCACTGTCACTGCATGTATTCAGTACCCAGTGAGGAACAAGTCTTACGAAAGATGGCTGCTCTCAGAAGCGATAATCTAGAAATGCTTGACCCCGCACAGGTTTAAGAAGATGCCCAGATCAGACTACACAGTCAGGGTCTAACACGTTTACTAATGTATACAAAAAGTGGCTGAAAGATAGACAATGAGTATTTTACAGGAGGAAAAGTTAAAAAAGACCCTTTGTTCAATAACCTATCAGTGAACACCACAAAGGATGAGTAATCCTACTTTAAAATTCAGTTTCAAGTACCTGAACTATGTAGTACTTGGAATGAACATTTTTGAAAATAGTATTCTTGAGCAAAATGGCGATTATCTGGTTTACAAAGCCACAAATCTCAAGAGCACAACCAGTGTTCCACAAAACCAGATTTTTTTGTGATCCTTTTCAGACCAAAAAAAAAAAAAAAAAGCATGCTAGAGAGAGCTGCATAGAAATTTTCGTAAAACTTTTTTCTTTCATTTTCAGCAGACAATTAAGATGAACGTTCAGCTCCTTCATGCTACTAGAAACCCCAGATCTTTCCACAGCTTAGTCAGGCAGGATTAAAAGCACAGATTCTTGTCTCAAAATAAATGGAGATGGTTCATACTAAGGGCTTGTTAAACAAACATCCTCAAGTGCAATATTCACTTGACCATGAAGTGACTTTTTTATTTCCGTTTAAATGAAACTTTTAACCAAACAACCTTGCCATAACACTGGCAAACAAAACACCTGGCAAAAATATCTTCTAACACCTCCAATGAGCACTTCATTTTTAACTTCTGAACACAGAAGCTTAATCAAAAAATGTGTCTTTATAAATCTCTAACTCTTGAGTTTATCAAAGGATATGCAAATTGTTTCAGCTTGTAAGAACTGGAATAAATCTTGTGCTTGCGAAGACAGTCCTGCTCTAGGGGTGAGAGGGTAATTTGATCTCTGGTATCACCGTTCCATACGGATAGCCACAACGGCAGCAATCAACAAGCCGTTTCCAAACATGCTTTCATATATTGCAGAGACCAAAACTCCTGCTGCCGGGTCATGCAACAGTACAGCACATCTTGGCAAACCTCAAAAGGAAGAGGGCAAAACCAGGACTTGAAATCACATTATGCCTCTCAAATCCAGTCCCATCTTGGCCAGCTTTCCAAAGAGACTCTTAGCATCCCAGCAAGCCAAACAATGCTCATGTCAACATTTCACCCATCTAAAAATTCCCCTTGAACTGTCTATTAGGATGGCTTCCTTTGATCATGTGCTACTAGAGAGATGCACAGTAGACAGAATAGCAGAAGATCAGTATCCAACATTGTTCTGACACCTATTTTCTGAAACAGGTTATGTATCTTTAACGCAGATGCCTGTTACTAGTCTGCTGAAAACAATTTTTTCCCAGTTTTTCTCCACAAGCCAATGAAAACATTGCCAGATATGCCACTAAAGGCTGCACAAGTGTTACAGAACACAACCTGCCTTTTAAGAAAATAGTATACTAGAAGTCACTACACGGACCCTGACATACCTCACAGCACACACTTTCTTTTGATATCACAGCCAGGTTAACTACACCCACCTGTGCCCTAGATTTCACTTCTACTCTTCACCTCAGCAGTTTACAGACCGCACCAGCTTACACCCAGCAGTCACAGAACAGTTTCCCAGCACCACCCCAGCGTACCTCATTGAGCGCACCAGCCTTGCCAACAAAGTCCTTTTTTCTTCATTAGTAAACTTCATAACTCCCGGCGTCTCAAACTTCTGCCGGATCCACTGGCACTGTTCCACATCATTGATGAACATAAACTCCAAGCCAATGTGTTGGCAGTAGGTATTCTAGGATGGGAAAACACCAACACATAAGCTTTAGGAGTTAATGGGCCATGAAGAAACAAATATATTTTTTAAATTATATTTTCTGTATATATTACTCTTCTGAAAGCTATCTCATCTTCTTCCTCTTCCACTATGTCTTGCCCACAGTAATCCTATCAGCAAATAAATTATTTTATTGAATCTAGTTTTGCGCCAGAAAGCTTTCTCTACAAAGTAACATTTCAAAATTTTGAACCTGGAAGATTCTGATTTGGTAATACACTGAAAGTAGGCCAATAAACCTGACGTATTTCACCTAACTTGCTACTGTTCTTACAGGATAATAGAGTCTTTTCTTTAGACGCACCAGCAAAGATTTCCAGTCGTTTATCAAAATTTACCCTGTCTTTTTTAAATGCTACCTGAAATCAAGCAATAAAGACAATGAGAAGACAGCTATGAAGCCTCATGCAAATTATCTGATAACTGTCAAGTCTCAGAAAGCTGGAAGTCTGAAAAAGAATCCAAGCAGCTGAGAGCAGAGAAAGGACAGGGGAAAATACAAAGACACTTTAACAACATCCTTGTTGCAATTTTTAAATTCTCTTCTTCTTACCTTAAAAAGAGTATTTCATCAGAAAAATGTGTCCAAAATACAAGTCAACAGAAGTAAGACCTACTGTGAGTTTAATTTGAGACAAAACCACTCTGAACACGTAGTATGTGCTCTCTGCTGCCTCTGAAGAGGAATTTCATGTTAACTTCAATTAAAAAATTCAAAGCTCTGGAGAGAAGACGGAAACCAGAGAGCTATTTCTCTTTAACACAAATCAGTTCATTGAGGCTTTTAGATTTTGCTGTTGATTTTGTCCATTTATTTGCACATTACAATTTTAAGGATTATCTCTTGAAAATCATTGCACAGACATGCTAGAAGTGCAAAAACCAAAAAGCAAATACAGAGCTCAAAGGCACATCAGAGATGTTATGGCTTAACAACTTACCATGCTACAGCTAAGCCAATGTAATAGTCAAACATGCAAGTCAACGCATTCTCTCACACTTCCAACAGGTCAAAGCCATGAACTCTTATAAGCTCAGTAATTACTTTATTTTTATTTTTACATTCTTGTAACTCAGTTCCATATTTCATCCTTTAAAATATTTCCTCACCCCTAGCCCTTTTTACTCCAATGGATTTCATCACCATGCGACAGAAATCTCTGCAACTTCAGTACTTCAAAATCCTGGGAAAAGCACAATCAGGAATACCCAATACTTACCAACTCAGTAGTTTACAAATTCATTACCATTCCTACTTGCTGTTTTGATATCTGGAGATGCCCTCTAATTATATTTACTCCTTTAAATTATTTTTGCTTTAAACTATTTTAGCTCTGATGACTTCATATGGCATAACCGTATCACCTGCCAGATAATGAAACTCCAGAAAACGGATTGGGGATGGAAAACAAGGACCATTACTATCTACAAGCTACAGCTGGGCTTTCATGAATTTGGTACCAACCCTCGTATTTTTGCTCAGATAAAAGTCTCGCTAAAGCTAGGGCTCTGAGAGCAGCCCCTGTATGTCCTGAGTACTGTATGCAAAGGTGTTTTACCTGCGGTAGGACACTTAAAAGACAAGTTCTAAAGGCTCTACTGCTTTTAAACGTCAGCTCTTTACAGAACTAGGGCCCAAATTAGCATTCTACCATATTCACCTCTTTTATACTCATCCTTAATCTATGTATTTCAGATATCCAGGCAATGAAATTGACGGTGCTGTCACCTCTAGAAACAGTACAAAGGTTATTTTTAATGTCATTTTAATTCTTTACATGCTCTATTAATAACTGACAAATGGTAAGTTTTTTGTGACTGACAACTGGAGAAAGTTCACTTCCGTTTGCATTAAAACAATCGCAGATCAAAAAATGTCTCACTGACCTCCAGCCGTTTGATGATCTCTCGTAAAGAAAGACTGTTCTCATTTCCTCCTATGAAGGTGGTTGTAGGCAGCTGAAAGACTTTGTCCAAATCCGATTCATGCAAACCATAAAACCCTACAACAGGTACATTATCAATTTGCGAAGCAGGGCAGGAGACAAAAAGGAAACCAGCATTGATTTTCAAACCACCATGACTTAAGTTTAATAAAGCAATATTAAGAAGGAAGGTACCAGATTAAAAACTGAAAGCGTGAATATTTTGGAGGCATCTGTTAGTACAATGCACTTTAACCTGGACTTTAAAAAGAAATGTTTTCATTAAATAGTTATTCTTTGATTAGAAGTACCAAACTATTCTTTCGTAAATGCTCAGATAGAACAACCGAAATTAAAATCACCCAAACTTTTTTATATTTTCGCATATTAGCATAAATGCCATCCGTTCTCCATATTATATCTTGCACTTCGCTGTTTAGTAAAATAACTAACTGTAATGACTGGGATCTCTTCCTCACTCTATCATGAACAACAAACACATAAAGAACCACTTTTCACAGACAGAACCAGTTGGTTGGAAGCATGCTAGATTAATTTATACAACATTAATAGACTAAGAGAATAAACAGAACACGTCCAATGTAACGCTGTGCAAACACTCTGGTGGAAATTCCAAGGTATCTCTATTCAGCCGCTTTCTCTTTATAGGGAAGTTAGTTGGAAATAGCCATGTAATGACTTGTACAGCTCTATTTCCCAATTGGCAACCTCTTATAAAACAGACAATTTCCATACCCCAGTCCCCCCAACCCCTGCAACTAAAACAAGGGCTTGTTTAAGCATATTGTCCCATCTTGATTTAGACATACCTAAACTTGCTCTGGCTGAGAACGTGGTTTAAGAAAATATTTAACTTAACCATTATGCAGTTTCAAAAGCCAAAATACACAACAGACAAGACCGAAAAACTGGTATCAATGCACGTTAAAGGCTTTGCATGATAACGTTTAATCTAGACCTGTTAAATGAAGAAAGGAAAAAAGGCTTCTTACAATTGTAAGAAGCAAATGTATAAAACTTATAACACACATTACATACAGTTATAGAAACTTATATATACATTAAAATCATACACATACATGTGCACCTGTAAAAATATTTTGAAAACTAAAAATAGCTTCTCTGTTTTTTATTTTGAACTCTTTATTTTGGTTCCAGATAAGCTGCAGGCATCCACTTTAACACTGATATGACAGCCTGCACATAACTGTTAAATCAATATAGAATAGTGCTCTGTATTCCTTGTTAAATGAATTTTCTGAAGATGAAAGCGAAGAAGCAATTTAAAGGTGAAATAATAACAGAACTTAGCTTTTAGAGTCGAAGTCAGGCCACGGGACTGCTTTGCCACCACTTTTACTACACAGCACTGTCAGTAACAACACATTTTGTGTTTTAAAAATAATATATTTAAAAATAATATATTTTAAAATGTTAATTTTGTTTTTAATAATGGTTTTAATAATATATTAAATATAAAATCTTGAGTGACCAAAAAAGGGTTTGTATACCACTATTTGTCATTTTTGGTACCATAATAGGTTTTTCCAGCACCAAATTAATTCTGGTTTTCTGTAATGCTAAAAAAAAAAAAAAAAATTTAAAAAAAAGAGAGAAAAAAGCAGGAGCGGGGAGGGATACAGGGGATGAGAGGGGCTTCAGCGCCATTTGAAACAAACCAGTGCCAACATCCTTTTTTTTCTTTTTTTTTTTGTCTGACTTTCTCTCAAGACTTCACAGGCTCTTCATGTTCCATCATGCAAAAACCAGAAGACAGACAGGAGTGATCTGGGCACACACAGAACATCTGTGCTTTGTCCTGCAGCACTGCATATTTACTGAAGCATCACCTCATGTTTAAAGAGATACAGCCTTATTGAAAGCCAGGAGATCCTAAGAGCAATCCTATAACTTGAATCATGCAGTAGGTACACCTGTAACTAGCTACATGTTTAGAAGCAACTGCCAGAAGAAACTTCCTACCAGCAGATTTCTCAAAAAAGAAACCAGAAGACGGGACACAGAAAAATCAAACACTAAAATAATTTTTGTACCACCAGAGACCTTTCACCAGTTTCCTGCCTGGAACATTCAAGGATAGGCAGCATTTGAGATCCTTCTCGTTTTTGCTGTGCCAAGACAAGGTTAGAAATTTGGTTTCCCCTCACAAACTGAAATATCACATCAGTTGCACTCTCAGACACATCCCCCCATGTCATTCAGAGGTCTAGCACACTTTTCCTATGCTCATGAAGGCTTCAGTATGATGCCTTCTGGCCAGCCACGACACTCTGTACTAAATGATCTGTAGAGTTTAAAAAAATTTGTGCCGACGTGCTAGCAATCACCCATGCTCCAAACAAATTATATTTACTCAGAAAATGCCTAATGTATTTTCTTGCAGGTTCTCTCCTTTAATTAAAGCTGACAAACTTCAAAGAGAAGCCCTGCTTTGTGTAAGCACCCCTCTATTTACAGTCTTAAGCACTCCACTGCCTTTACATGATCAAGGGTCAGAACTGCTTCTTTCTCTACCGCAAGCAAAGAGGCCGTAGATGTATTTACAGTAAAATTAAACACAAAGTGTTTTACCTACTACTTGCACTATGTTTTATGTCTGGTGCAAAAAGCTTCCCTACATATCAAAGAAAAATTGATTCAGTGTCTTTATCAAGTAGAAAACCACCTTTTAAACATACCAGGTAGATTGAAGAGTAGAGAAAAATCAATCAGATGGTTTTTTTATTCAAGCAGAGAGAAGCAAAGAAATTGATCGGCGCAATTTCTCAAAGACATGCCCTCTTAGCAACCAGAACAACCTTTGCAAAAGCGAACCCTAGCATATTATACTTCTCCAGCAGTACACTAAAATGATCACCATTGGGTATATACACAAGTCAAGAATTCTACACCTTCCATGTTTTCTTCTGGTAACTTCAAACAGACTTCTTCAAGCTATACAGAAGGAAGAAGTATCAGAGGCTAGAATCCAAATTTGGTATGAAATTTACCCTAAGTTCCTCTATCCAGCATTTTCTTTATTGCTTGTTTTTCCTATTGACTAGCCTTCGGATGTCCCCAGACAAAACAAGTATCAAGCGTAATGGTATAAAAGTAATTCAGATTACCAGAATCTTGGCCTAATGTATTGATTAGTATTAATTTCTGGTTTGGTTCAAAACCTTAAGATTTGGGGGTTTTATACAGTGTTTATAATCATCATTCATCAGAAGGCGAATTCATAGGAACTCACCTGTGATCTCAGAGTAGAAAATCCGTCATCCTGAAATTTGACCCTCCTTACAGATGCTCAAAGAAACAACTTCATGATACCAGTAAGCAGAAAAGGTTCCCTGAAATGTCTTATTAAATCACCTCAGCCCAATGAGACAAAAGAGAAATGACCATTGCAAATAACAAGGCATACACTGTACGCACCAAGTTTATCGATTGTAGTGATTAAGTCAGACGGAACAAACGAATCCAAGTCTGCATCCAGAATCCCAAGGGGATCCAGCTGAGCCACATGATGGCCGCGGATCTGAAAATGGAGGGAAGCGAGAGAAAAATGTAATCACACTAACAAAAGTCAGATGAAGGGAAAAAGTCACCGATATCTCTCCATAGTATGTATATCAGCCATGAAGTCAAATAAGCAAATACCACTAATGTCACGAGAGACTCATATTTCCCAAGTTTTCCCATGAGAACAGGAAATAAGCATTATATCTCCTGATACGTATACTACCTCTACTAAAAACTGCTGAATACACATTAGAACATAACCTTTCTTCTGGCTGACAGAAATTTAAACTGAAATTACACTGAAGTCTAAGAAAACTACTTAAGATTATACTCTAAATCTCTGAGAAAAATTAAAAGGTTATGACTAGTCTATAGATCCTATCATTTGCTAATTCAGTCATTTTGTATTTTTGCTTGAATCCTCATTTCTGTACCTGCAGAATACTAAAATACAGCACTGCTGACCTAAAACATAGATTGGTGCTGAAGAAGTTTATATCGGAAGGGAAGGGATCACTCTTCGTGAGCTCTGCTCCACATCAGATAGCATTTATTTTCATTCATGAAATTTCAGGAATTTGATCTATGATAAAATTGACATTCAAGACACCAAAGAACACAAATTCAATGGGGAATTTAGCCAGCTTTCAGTTATCAATATGACTGGTGTTAATGCATGCCTCAAGGTGCTATAAACTAGTGCCTTATATTACCATACAACATTGCTACAGAAGAAATAACTAATTGATTCAATAGAGCCACACAGAAAAAACAATTTTTTAGTATAATGTCTCCTGTGCGTGATTCTCATATAGCAAATTAGCTCATTAAAAGCTTTTCATAGATGAATATATGACTATTTTCTCCTTAATATTTTTCTTTTTAAGGACAAGTTCACATCACTGGGGTAGAATTTCATTCACGCTACTAGTACCTTAATTGTCTCTGGGGAAAAAAAATACGAATAAGCTGCAATATTAATAATTAATTACATCAGACAGTAATAGAATGTGATTAAAGTGTGGTTCATCAAGAAGTGACTTGTAAAGACACTACTCAAATGTTCTATATTTGCAGGTGAGTTCATAACAAAATGCTTTCCACATACACAAACAGACATACGGCATCTTTTTTAGAACCACCTGCCCTGTAAATTCAACCTGGCCTCTGAGATTCTTTGCATCTCATGAATCACCAGCAATAAAACTCTGACAGGCCAAATGATGCCCACGGCAACATCTGTGCCACTTCATTGTTTACAGAGGCGCAAAGTCTATCTGACTGGAACTAAGCAAACAATTCTGTCTCAAGCATCATCAACAGGAAAGACTCCACCTCCCTAAGCTACATCTGCTCTGCAGTATTAGTAGGAAGAAGAAGATGTTTAGCAAAAACACCAAAACCCAGAAAAGCAAATCAGTGAAGTGCTGTGCTGTATTACACTCCAGAAGCAGGTTGGTCTTTAAATAAGAAACAGTATTTTTCTCAAATTCAAGTTATTTTTTAAATAACTTCCACTTCTTTCACTGGATACAGAAAACAGCAACAACTGCAAAAATCAGAGATCAACCTCATGAAAATACACGCATGGAAAATTTTCATCAATTGCCATAAATTTGACTAAATGCAAGTACAGACTACCTGAAACTAGACTTTAAAATCGTATTTTCTAGACAGAGGTGCAAAAGAAATGAAATCTACATTATAAATTAATTTCTTGAGTCTTCTTTTATCCAGACTAATTTTTGTTAAGCGCACACACTTCACTGGAAATCCTTCTTTCAGTGCGTCCAGTGCTCTGCATTAGAAAAAGCAATAGATTAACTGCCTTTTCAGAAGACCGGCTCAACAGACCACAGAGCAGTTTACCACAAAAACCGTAAAATACTGACAGGTTTGAGAAATGAAAATTCTGTATCCTTCTCCATTTCATTTCATTATCCGGCAAAGGAAGGTCACAAATTGATCGTATCCCTTCCACACTGCATTTAGAGGGTACTAAATACCTTTTAAAAACAGACAGTTGCCTTAGGTAATCTTCTGGTTGTCACGGACACATCGGTGCCTGCCATTTATATAGACATTTCTGTTCCATCACTCGAGTCGGACGGCACACTCTTTCAAATACAGGAAACAAAATGGCAATCCCTGAACTATTTTCAAGTAAATGGTGTCAAAAGCAACCTCCCATTGTCCAATTTTCTCTAATTCTTCAACAAATTTTTTCTGCAAGTAAAAGTGAACGGGCTGAAGTGGCTGTTTTCTACATAGCTATTTCTAAGCAGATTTCATATATTCTTTATATTCACAAACCTTTCTACTCTTTTACAACACCTCCCCATCAGCTGGAATGACATGGTTCATACCTGAATCAAGGGTGACAATGAAATGCATACAGAAAAAAAAGGTTTTTTTTAAAAAGTTCCTGTTCTATTCCTCTGATGATAGCAAACAGGAGTTTAAATTCTTAGTGCAGGGCAGAACAGATGTGCTAAAGTCAAACTGTAACAAACTTCTTGGCAAGTTACATACTTATTTTTTAAAAAGAAAAAAAAAAATTAAAAATCAAACTGGAATATTTTTGCTCAACACAGATCTACACGTTTAGCTGGGGTTTTTTGTTTCACACTGGTTTTAAGCCTTTTATCGAAACAAAGGTATTAAACACAAGTCTAAATAAAAATGTTTAAACTTGTTTTACATTTAGAAAACATCTAACCAAAACCACTGTGCTATTTCCAAAATCCTCCTTCTTTTAGAGGAAAAAAGGAAATTAGACTTAATTTCTTAATTTAATAAAAGGGTTAAAAAAATCTGAGTGTGAAACAAAGTCAGCTTTGACAAACGGCTCTCTAAAATAAATTCATCAAAGCTGACCCAAACTCAGTACTGTCAGCCTCCCAAAATTCAGCTTCTGCTTAATTCATTATTTCTCCTCTCTCTTTCTACCTATAATCCTGCTCAAATCAGGAATCTCAAAGTTCACACCAGCTGTACGAGAAGGCAAGCACACTTCCCCCTTTAAGAAAGTAGCAACATTTAGAACTGTAATACGAACTTTTCCAGAGGTGAAGACAGACTTGGATCATGGAAAAGTTTGCTGTTGAAGAGAGGGAAAAGTTCTTATTTCACCGCACACATCAGGAGATTCGTTAGTACCAGGACATCCAGGACCACTCTCTTCATATGAAACAAAACTATTTCAGATACCTTAGTGTTCCAATTTGGTCAAGTAACTTACTGAATCAGAGGCACGCACACACACCAAAAAAAACCAACTTCGTACAGTCAAGTGAGCCAAAAGAATAGTAAAGGCTAAGCTTTGACACGTTTGGCTCCTGCTCCTGGTCAACGGGCAAAGAACAATAGATTCATGTTCCCTTTCACAAACGACTATCTCCACAAAGAGCTTCCAGGTTAAGTCAGATGACCAGCATCAGGGCTGTGGGTAACCTGAACCCTGAGTTTGCTAAGCCAGAGGAGCACCCCAGTCTGAATCCAGGACCTCAGTGTTCAGACACTGTGCATGGAAGAAAAGAATGTCTAGTTCAAGACATTTTGGACCAGAAGCAAGACAACAGGCAAGAGTTAAGACCAGAAGACAAACAAGAACATAAAAAGGAAGAAAAAGGATGTTTGCAAAGGAGAGGCCCTCCCACACCTACCCCAAAGTCTACTTACTTGGTACGCTCTTATCAAAGACTGCACAGCAAGGTGATCTTCAACAAGCTTTTCAGCTTTACCCGGTGTCTGGGCCAGGCCGTGGCTCTGAAGAAATGATGCTTTTCTTTCCAACTGATTTGGTAGATGGGGATCATATGCTTGGCCAGCATTAGCATTTCGGAAAAACACATCCCAGGACTGGACACGTGTACAGAGAAGGAAAGAAGAAGGAAAATTTATTACCTCAAACAGAAGTCTCAACCAAAAGCAGCTCCTTCAAGCTGCAAATGGTACCTCACTAATGGCACCTCACTACATTACAGCATTAAGTACCACTAATAGCCAGCAAAAAGAGAGCACTGATATGTTCACATCTTGATAGCAACCGTATGTTTCATTTACACAGAACCATTTTAATCTCATTTCTTACACTAAGCTTGTTCAGTGGAAAACTCGCCAGCACTTCCGAGGGCAAAGCATCTTCATACGTTGTTCATTCACACAGCTCTTTTCACTGTGATGTTTATTCAGGCAACCAGTAATGGGTATGGTATTATGCTGCTTGTAAAGAGGCATCAAAACCTTAATAAACGAAATTAATCCATTCCTTTTATGATACTTCAAGACACCCACTGAACATGCTAAATCAGAATCAGTCCTTAAGGGCTTTTCTTGAAGAAACTGTTTAAAAGCAATCACAGCTTTTCTGAGCGAGGCTCTTCGGCTAAGATTCTTTCCTCACTAGCGCAGGTTACCTTACTATGAAAGAAATTATGGACCTGGTTTCAGGTGCAAGGCGTAACTTTAGAAGAGTAGGTATTTTAGAAACTGAATCACAACATACGGAAGATCGTTTTATTTCCATCTGCACTTTTACACAAGCCACTTCATCCCCATACGCCCAAATCTTGTTTTCCTGAACCGTTTCCACTCTGATGAGGTGGTCACTGTCTCAGGTTAGAATAGTATTAGATACATGGATGCCAACAGACAGCAGCAAAATGGGATAAAACATCTGAGATGCTTATACCCAACAAAGAAAGCCGGCACTAGTAGGGGACTAATCAATACCTGTGCTTAGCTTACCGTTTCCATAAAAGGTAATGAAAGGTCATAAAACACTTTCCTCAGTTTGGCTAACTTAGGAAAAAAAGGAAGCTATTTCAAAACTTTAAAATCTTTGTGACTGGAATAGAAGAACTGTAAAAGCTAAATTTCATGTTCTAGAGTGCATGTTATTTACCCTGGCTGTGAGCTTGGAACAAACGCATTTCAAGGAACCAGTGCCAGAAAAGACAAAAAGTAGCCCTAAGATTTGATTTTAAAAAGAACATTACTTAATATATTCATTACAGAATATACAAAAGAATCAAAATAATGTAATACTAACACTGCATGGCAGAAAAATATTTATAAAATTCTGTTTTCATTCATAAAAAGTCTTCATATTGAAATCTCTACAAGCTTTAAGGTGTTCAAAAACACTATGAGAGGGGCAACATGCAAGAGCTAAACATCACCCAACCTTCCAAGTTCAAGTTATGGAACTGGGGGGGACTCGCTGAAGCTGTGGGCGGGAAGCTGATCATTAGCGTAAAGCCACTGCCTAAGAAACACTGCTTTAATGCACCTCTCTTAGTTCTTTATTGATACAAAGCTGCACTGATACAAATACGATAAACTTACTTGATTTATCATTCTGCTCTTACACAGCCTTGATCTAAACATAGTCCAACTTTTACATGCCATGACAAATTAAGGTAGACAAGATCATGCTTGGTGGTCAGTTCCAGACACACTGATGAAGAATTCATTCCTCCTCCTTTCTCTCATTTATGCCCATTTCCTATATTCTTCTTACCTTGACACCTTGCTAGCAGCACTGAGATTAGACGTCTGAATTTACACAACATCCTACACATGGTCTACAAGAGTCAGTCAGTGTAACTGCATTTCCTCTGATATTCTCTCCATACACCTTCTTACTCTGTGTTAAGAACAGCATTGTTACTCCATGCCTATACAGCACTTAGTCTGAGAGTCTGCAGATCCCAGACAGCGAAAACCAGATACAATCCCTTCATTTTACAACTAAGGCTACTTAGACTGGAGGAATTATTTTGGCAATACACAGTTATTAACTTTCATTATATTATGAAATTCCAAACACGTATTTGGATCCATGACAAATCTGACATTTGGTATTCATTCAAAGTTTTAATAAAGAATATGCTTTGCTTACGTTAAGGTTCCTTCCTCAATTTTTCCAACACCATGATACACATACGATGACGATATAACTATTCCTTTGTTTAGTCAAAAGCTTTTCATTTAGATGTAAAAACTATCACAGCACAGTCCCACAAACAACTGAATATGTTTTTAGACAAGTGCTCTGCTGAGACAGTTGCTAACAAAGTCCAAACAGACTTGTCCAACAAGCTATCTGTTTAAGAAGAATAAGCATAGGATCCTTTCTTCATGCGAATTCACAAATATAAATACATACCTTCAAAACGTTCACATCTGAAGATGCAGCCAGCTGGGACAGAAGGAAACCACACTATTTTTTCCTATCACATTTTTGAACTTATTGATTTGTTGGG
>JAVKLA010000093.1:12108635-12122582 GCA_034782735.1 Sagittarius serpentarius | reverse complement strand
GGGGCCGGGCCGCGGGGCGCTGTCCCCGGCACCGCTGGCCGACAGGCGCGGCCGCCGCGCCCCCGCCCCAGGCCACGCCCCCCTTCCCTCAGCGCCCCTCGGTCGCGACGCCATTTTAGGGGCGACGCTTGCCCGGGCCGGGGAAGGCGCTGAGGTGCGAGGCCGGGGAATATGTCGGTGCTGGTGTGCCCCAACAAGGAGCCGGCCATCCCTGGAAGCCCCGTGGTTGCTCCAGCCGCCTCTCCCAGTACGCAGAGAAAGCGTTTCTGCGCTGGAGGCCGCCCCAGCCGGGGTGCGTGACCCTCTGGTAGGGCCACCCGCTACGGGGTGTCCGCACCAGGAGATCTGCCCGGCAGGAAGGAAAACGGCATAAAACAAACATCCGTCTGCAAGATCTGCGGCGGATTGTCGAGAAAACTGGTGATGGAAGCAGACGCCTTTGCGGCTGCACGGTGTGAGGCATCGCGGGGACAGAAGAGATTATCCCGGTCTTCAAGGGAGTGTGCTGCGCCTTCCGCGCGTTAATCTTCAGGCCTGTAAAGGTCCTGGCGCAAAGAAAGTAATTGCACTTGATGTTAATGGCAGAGGGCGGCATTAAACTTCCATGTGTACACAGAAAGTCCTGTGGTGATCCCCGCCCATCAGTTTTCATTAAAAACAGAATACGAGTATAAATGAAAACACTGATCAAATGAATAGCTGTGAAGGGAACGTGGAAGGAAATCACATCTAAAGGACACATTGTTCACACAGCTCCTGTACAGGAATGACTGGAAGTTTCATAAAGGAGATACAAAGTGTTCCAAGGACACTTATGCTTTCTCTCCAAAATTCATACAGAAAGTAAACTGAAAACAGTAGACCTTGACAAAATGATTGGAACTACGCCTGAGGCATTTATTTTTTTTTACTGAGTTACTGTCCCAAGTTATGTGGCCCAATATAAAATGCAAGACAATACAATTTTAAGTGTTCCTTTGCTGGCAGAATTTTTATTTATATCTTCCAAGTCTTTATTTTTTTCCTGGATGTCTTCAAATTACAAATGTCTAACCATTTTCTGTAATAATTCAGAACATGACATATTTGTTATATGCCTGCTCTTAGTCAAGTTACACAGTACAGACAACCAAGGTCAATTGTCTATCCAGACACTAAAACTGCTATTTCAGGTAAATATTGACACCATCATATAAATATCAATGTTTGATAATTTTCTAGGTAAATAATAAGATGTGAATAATGGGAAAACCAGGCACACCTTAGAAGGAAGGAGGAGAGGGAGTTGGAACTTGTTTTGTGCTACGGGTTTACTGCAAAAATGAGTTCATCAGGGTCAGGTGGGCAGAAATGGAAAATAAAAACCTTAGGAAGGAACACAACAGGCTTCATCTGGGGCTTTGTCGCCTAATGGTCACACAGATTTTTCATGAGGCTTATTGGTTATTACAATTGCTGATTAGAGTAAAATTAATTTCTTCTAGATAAAAAAAAAATCTTAATCCTCACATAAATAAATCAAAAGCCTTATTATCATCTTAGCCATTTTCCTAGCAGCTCTGTGTCTTTGAGGAATTGCTAAATACTGCAAAGTGAAGGTGTGAATGATTTTGCGTTAACATTTTTGTGATACAGTATTTAGTGCAGGGAAGCGACTGGGCAGAGAGACGGCGGAGGAAGCACTGCGGGACAGCACGGTGCTGCCGGGGAGGGCGACTGCCACGCTGGCTGGCGCAGCCCATCACCACTGCAAAATGAAATGTGTGCTGAACCAGTTACTTGCGGCTAGCCAGATGCTGGTTGAGCCTTCTGGCAAGTGGTGAAATATTGTTCGATGCTGCAGCTTCTAATTGAGTTTTAACCTTGTTATGAGCAGACAGAAGCCATCTTTAGACCAATCATGTTATGCTGACTGAACATAAATGCAATTAAAAATTGTAGTGAGGACAAGCAGACCTCCCCTCCACTTCAGAGGGAAACCCACATGTCAAATCTGACTTTGAATACCATTGCAGTGACCAGGGTAAATATGCTTGGCGAGACCCTAAGATACTACAGTATGTTTTGCGTGCTTATGTTGTTCCCTGAAGACTTTGCCCAGTTTCACAACATCTACGTTCTTTTTTTTTAAAATTCTTCATACAATGGGAATTTGTGTGCTTGAAACAGCAAAATTCTGGTCTATTGTGCTTTGGAGCAACTCCCAAATTCTCCAGTATTTATTGTAACTGGATTTCGGTCCCACCTTTCCCGCTCAGGTTTTGGTGCCTGCCCCACCAGCTCTTGCTGCATTAAGGCATTGCCTTACTGCTGCTGGCTCTCCTTCGTTCCGTGTCACTTTGCCACCGGTCTGCGCCTCCTGAGCCGTACCTTCTTACCACTCATCTGTTTGCTCTCCAGTGAGCCCCTGTGATGGACAATCAGCTATTTTCTCATGATTCTAGTTTTAATTCTTACAGTTTCCAATTACAGTTTGCATTTTCCTGCCCATTTATGTGTCCACTTGTATACTTTCCCCTCCCTCCCACCACCCAAAGGGAGATACATACACTGGCTTTGCTTCCTGCTAAACTATCACACTTTGAAACTGGCCAGAAGGAAAGGTCATCAGCAGAACAAAAACTCAGAAAAACTGCAATTTGTAGCAGCCACAGAGCAAAGTTTGACGGCTTGCTTAGCGTCATTCTCGTGCCAGCTCTGCACTGAAAAGCTGTTAGGCGTTAGAGAAGCTTTGAACTGGGTAACAGGATGGTTAGTAACTACAGATAGTGGATAGATAGTAACACAGCATAGTCACGACAGCACCCCTGGTATGGAAGTCAGATGTGAAATTCTCTGTTGTGCTGAACGACACACCACCACCACCCCCTCGATTTATTTTTAGTATTTATCCTTATTCTCTGTAGCATGTCCGTGTGAATCTGACATGCTTTCTTACGTATTTCTGCCTCTTTTATGTCTTAACTCAGGCTTGAGTTAACAAAACTAGAACCAACCTATTTGAACAAACCAAAGCATCCTTTAACAAAACTAGAACCAAACTGTTTTTGGAAACACATCGTGTTGCCCCCTGAGGGCACAATGTGACCCAACGTTTGTTCCACGGTATGGGATTGCATGACTCTCTAATGCCTTGCCTTTGTCTTTGCTTGGTTTTGGTACCTCGGTTTTCCTTGCCGGATCAGCAGCTACTTGCAATCAGCATTGCGGTTCCTGTGGTTAATTGCTTCACACCACTCGCTCTCTAACGCAGCATGACTTCTCAGTAGGCTTGCTTCTTCAAAGGGTAATCTCATAGGAGGTGGTCTGGATACAGGATTACTCATAGAAGGACAATCTCATTAATGGCTTCCCCTCCTGAGATAGATACATTTATGTACTTTTGGCAACTCTTCATTGTTATTGGTAGTGTAATTCCACTAGAGAAAATGTTTACCAGAAGTTCTCTTCAGGCAAGCACAGAAACTCCATTTTACTTCATTTCCCAGTGTGTTTATTCCACCTGAAGACTACAAACTAGCATAGGCTCAAATCTAAAGTACCATTTCTTCTTAAAGGAAGGCAATTTGGAAATGGTAAAGCATTCTCTCACTTTGAGTCTAACAATAAAAGCTGTGAATGTCCTACAGGGCGCTGGTCACTAGGCTTGTCTAATATTTAATTTTGAGACTTAAAAACCTTAGAGCATCCTGGACACACTTCACAACAGAAGTCACGTCAGATCTAAGGTTCAGCATGCAATCATTACTTGGTCAACAGACAAATTCATATAGATCGTTCTACATGGATAGCATCTATCGTGGTTTTAATTATTCTCTCTTCTAAAATTTCAGGCTGTATTGCTCTGGAGAGAAAAGTAGCTCAGAAGTACAGAGTGTTTTATTGGAAGACCAAGATCACCGAAGACTGCTCCTCAACTGATTCCAGCCAACAGGTTGTTTTCAAGTGACTTTATTCTCCTAGTATTCCCGGGCAGAATCAAACTGCAGGAGCCCATTTGTCTGGCCACAGATCCGTTAGAGAGAGACAAGCTAGGCAATAGACCCGAATGAAAATCAGGAAAACACAATTTCTGCCTGGCTGTTTCACAAATCTTTCCTAATAAATTAGCCCACTACAACTACCAGAACAAAGGCAAGTGTTGCTGTCATTATTTCTCCGATATCTCACTGTATTATCATTAAAATGTCAGAGTAACCAATGAACTACAGCACACACAAAGCAGCAAGAGCGTCAATAAGAGGGGTAGGTTAGGGAAGAACTCTGGCATGCAACATTGTAGCTGCCAAAGAATGAATGTGTGTTGAAATTAGCAAGAGCACTAGACTTAATTTGTCCTAGTATTTTAACGGGAAGTTAGTACGTCGGCAGGAGAAACAGCAAGAAGTTTTCCCACTAACTTTCCCACCGCTGGCACTGCAAAAAAGCCCGCCAGCCTTCGGCACGTTGACAGTGAATGAAGCACTGCCAACTGCCCTTTTCTTAACCAAGAAAGAATTAAAAATACTATTTTTTCTATTTTACCAGTGGATTAGGAGAAAACGGCTAGAAAATGGTTTTCAATATTTGTGGGTGTTTCATAAGAGAATCCTAACAAAAACAGCAAAAAAAACCCACTTTATTTTTGATAGCTTTCTTTTAGCTACATCTAAAACACACCACATTTTTTTAGTCCCTTTAGTGTGAAAACAAAACATCGAGGTACCCTGACTTCATCATACTCAACTGAAAAATTCTCCTCATCTCTTATTCTCTACCACTGGCTGTGTTTTCTTCAGGAGGATCTATTTTGACTTTTAATGCTATTTATCCTGATGAGGGAAAGTATAATTATCTTCCCACTTCTTCCATTTGGAAGAAAATAAATAAGGCAAGGCAGTTCTCCATCAGTTAAAACTTCTGGGGTATCTGAGGTTTGCAGCTCTCACTGGGGGTAGGGTTTGCTAATGAAGCTTTTGAAGGCACAGTGGCGATGTCTGATTGTAATTGCTGAAAGGTGACTCTTGAAGAGGTTTATTTGCACTAATCAACACCATGTTGTGCCTCAAAGCTAGAGTTGCCTTAGATGCACTGTCCCTACCGAGTTATTCTGCAATAACGAAACAGGCTTTTCTGTTTACTTCTGTTCTGGCACCATAGCTGTTTTTTTAATGGGATCCTTTGAAGCTGCTCTCCAAACCTGGTGTACAGTTAAAACTTCACAATTTCTTTCTAACACTTCCTCTTGCAGCCCCCAACCCCTTCTCCTCTGGTGCCTGAGCCAAAGGGACCTTCCGCAAAAGTGTTAATGTAAAATATTCAGGGGCTCAGGGGTGGGCTGCAAATATCGAATCTATTACATGCAGAGTAACAATCATTTCTTATTTTCCTGATGGTGTCCATTTGGAAACATGACATTCGCAGTGCTGGATGCAGCTGGACAATACTAGAGAGTGATTCTTTTTCGCAGCTGAAACAGCTCTGTGCTTCCCTGAATGTTTGTGGCCTGTATTTTACTACACGATGGTTCTCCAGTAAAGTGGAAAATAGTCTGAGCATCGCAGTTACCAAGGTGAGCTTACTGTTCATGCTTCACGTGGACTGTCGATCTGTTAGCAGCCACCACATCACTGAACACTTTTTCAGAAAAATAACGTTGGTATTATAGGGAAAATGCAACAGCTCACCCCAGACTTACCCCCAGCGTGTTGTTTTGTGCTTGTTTTATCAACTCAGAATAAAATGTCCTAACTTTGCTCTAAATTCCTTTCAGACTAGATCGCCGTGCAGTTCAGGCTGTCACATTACACAGGGCCTCCTATTTTACAAAGTCTTCACCCACCGCTGCTGAGCTCATTGAATCGTATTAATGCTTACTAACAGGAGGCAGTTGTGGTGCTCGGGACACAGCACCGTAACGGCGTCCGGCTCTCTCGTCTTCTCTGCAGAGCAGTTACCAATGGATGCCTGGATGGTGCTTGTTTCACTAATGTGAAGGCAGTATTGCTACAGCTCCCTTTTAAAGCATTTTGAGATGCATGAAATCCTAGTCTGGTTAATCATAGTATCACCTTCAATGCACAGTACACTACATGAAGAAGAACATCATTAAGTGAAAGGCAGAACCCACAGTGAGATGAGTTTTGGACTGTAATGATGCCAGGTTTGGCTTTTTAGTGCTACTGCTGTGGCAGCCTAAGGCAATTACAGACGTTGCCTTAACGAGCAGACCTTTCCTGCGTAGACCCATTCCCCTGGATGTGCAGAGTGCCTGTGCAAGGCTGTCGCTGAAGCCAATTAAACAAAAAAAATTGAAAAACCTGTAAAGGTGTTTGCAAAGTGAGAAATAAATCCTACCTGCCATTTCTTACTCAATCCAGCTAGCAAATCATGATCCTCACTCATTACCACCCTTGCACGTTGTAGCAAGGGACGGCTCTCGCTCTGAGGAGCAAGGACTGCACATCAGTTTGGGGACTGCGATTAGCTCAAGCCTGAAGTAAATGAGTTTGCAGCTGACAGTTCACTCAATACCCTAAAGCCACTAAGCGTAGCTGGCACACACTGTCAGCACGGGCGCGCTGCATGCCAGAGAGGCTTAGCGGGAGCGAGCCGGGAGGCTGAATTACGATTCCTCTTGCAGACAGGGTGAACCTTTCGGGCCAAGGCTGAGATCATCGGCTAGACACCGCTGAGGAGCCGAGCGGCAGCGAGGCCATCGGACCAGAACAGAGACACAAAGCGAGCACTTCAGTAAACAAAGAGGCTTTTGCAAGGAATTAACACCTTCTCAAGCGTGGGACAAACCACACATGGGTTTCGCCCACCAGGCCTGGGTTTGTGGCACTTGCGTGGCTCACCTCTGTAAGGAAAAGGCGCTGCCTGTGTCTGCTGGACACTGACTGAGCGGGGGACCTGCGCGAGTCCCTCACCTCCTCCTGGCTCATTCTTTCCCTCAGCCCACTTCAGAGAATTTCCCCCACCTGGGGATGTTCCAAATACTCATTTTTGGAAGTGCTTTAAGACACAAACTACCAAATGCAACGTTAGGATACTTTGGCCACTAGTTGCTGCTTGTGTTATGTCTCGGCCCTAGGGAAATATTAAGGCGGCAGAGAATACCTGGCATTATTTGTAGTTTCAAGATGCTGGTCGTTGTGATCCATACACTCCTGTGCACGCCGTTCAATAAAACGTTGGCCGAGTATTGCTAGAGAACAGAATCCAAAGCTGGATTTAACTCCCTCAAGTCATAGGTCGGTCAGGTCCTTGCCACATGAATTTTCAGAACAGCAAAGCCTTCCCCTGCTCATTTAAGTATATAAATGCATTATTTTGGTCATAGATTAAACATTTTTCATGGGTACAATTTTACACAGATCTGTTAAGTGCTTCTACCGGACTGCAGCAGAATGAGGCTATCTGAAGGTCACATGTAATCAAGATTTGAGGCAAAAAGTGGGGGATGCTTGTTTAAAGCAAACAGGAATTTGATGAGCCTTGAAACCCTTCAAACTGTTGGGGCCAAAATCTTTCCTAGCAGGCAAAGGAGGTTCCTGCTGTCAGTCAGGATAACAAAACCCTTCCAACACTGGCGTGCAGAAGGTGCAGGTTCATCTGAGTGTTTCCAGCTCTCCTGCCAATGACTGACAAACAATTTTAAGACTTCAAAAACTTGAAAAAACAACAACAAAAAAAGCCATTCAAAAGATTTAGAGCCCCAGATGCTGAAGTCAGATGACTTTAGGAGGTACTTAGTTGTCATTAAAAAACACCTAGTCTTCATGATTGCCCGCAATCAAACCGTCAGGTTTCAGACAGGAAAAAACCAAAAGTTCCAGATCTATTGCATTTTAAATTTAATCTGCTGGACTTGGCTGCTAGTTTTTGTGTACATGGAGTTGGCGGAATGAGGGAGTGGGGGACTCAATCAATCAGTAGGTCTTTTTTTTTCATCATGAACGCTCAGGGAATTGTCATCACCAACAGTAAAGTCTAAATGCCACTTAGCTGAGATTTCCAATGCGGAAGAATTAGAAGCTTCCTTTTCTCACAGTGACGGTATGTTCAGTCCTTGCCCAGAAGACACTGGTTTGGTTTTGGTTTTGGTTTTTTTTTTCACATTTCTCCTCAAAATGCAAAAGTGTTGATTTTCCACAGAATGTAAAATCAAACATCCCTTCATTCCTGACCCACATTTGCCGCAGGTCAAGTAATTATGAATGAAAATGCCACTTTGTTTATACGAGTTCTGTTTATGACAGAGATTAAGTTACGAAATTTGTACTCCTGGCATCTTATTAATACTGCTCTGCTGTAAAATCCCTCAGGCAACAGGCAAAATAATGACTTAAAACTGCAACGAGATAATTACCTTACAGTGCAGGCATTTTGAAGATAGACTTAGGTCTGGATTTGAAAATACAATTTTTTTTTAGGACCTTATCCTTTATATAAAAGGGTGCGAAACACTTACAATTACCTTAATTTATTTCCATGACATTTTGGTTTAGATCCAATCAATTCCTAGTACATTAAGGGAAATCTTGTCATTATTCAGTAACGGGATTTAGCTATTCAAAGCAATTTTCTTAACCTTTGATTTTGAAAAGGTAAGTCTTCAAATCTTAGCAACATTAACTTCGTGCCGTGGTGAAATACTTTGATATATACAATACCTTTATTGCATCTGGTGTGCCAAGATGCTTTGATGAATGAAAGAAATTAGCAAATTCAGCACTTCCCTTCAATTTCCAGCTGAAAGCCCAGCATACACAGGCGGAGGAGCCATGTCCTCGCTGATACAAGGCCATGAAGCGTCTCTAAAGCAGACAACATAAAGTACACCTAAATGTGAAATGGACACTCTTCAAAATTAATTGATTTGATTTAGCTTCCTCTGCTTTCAAACGGAAGCAAACAAAGCTTCTTTCTGCTTCGTGATAATCCACACTAACGTCATAGTTCGGGATCATGAACTCTCCCACGTGCCTCATAGTAGGTAACACCTGATGTGGAAATAGCACAACGGGTTAATTCAACAAATGAATTGCCTTTAGGAGTGGAGCAGGTCAAACTCCTGCCATGGGAAAAGATCTCGATAGTGCATTTCATCCTTGTCAGTCCTGCAAGGCCATTTCATGCCGGAGGGGACACCCTGCCTTCCCTACACATGGACTCAGTTCCTCGCTTGCCCAGCTATTGAAGATTACAAATGGGGACTCAGGACCATTAACATGGGAACACCGTTACTGATGAAGACGCACAAGCCCATGGAAATGCTTCGCTGAAAACCTGCTTTCTGGTGTTACAGCTGCACAAAGGAAAACAACTTGGTTTTGGTTTGGTGGTTGGTTTGTTGGGTTTTTTTTCTCTCGTAGGCAAAGGAAGACTACTGTCAGCATCCAGTCAGGACAGCCTTTCACAAATGAAAAACATTAATCAAAACCCAGGCACCTAAGGAAACCCATACAGGTATTTCTTCTGGGACACCAACACGTGGGAGACGGCAACCCAGCAAAGGGGAATGCAGAAACAAAAATCAGTTGCCTCCCTGAAGTGTTTTCTGCCCTCTTTGCAAAGACCTGCAAACTTGGGAAGTAAAGGCTAATCAGAAGAACACCCCTCTCCTGTAACTGGTCTTAATAATGATTGCTGAGAGAATCTAAGTGTTATATTTGGAAAGCACGACTATGGCTGATGCCTGTAGTAAGTCTGAAAATGTTGAAGTTTACCCCTGGTTCTGCCTTTGTTTTCCTTGTTGTTGTTTTTAACAGGTACTATTAGCAATTTCTGAGAATAAACTTAACGGTTCCCCAACAATCAAAATAATTTTCTATCTTACCTCCATAACATGAGTGTAAAAGAAAGGTGAAAACACTGTCTTTGAGCGAGAAGAGTGCAGTGCAGCTTTCCCCTTTTGCCTCTTTACACACTCCTCCACTCTGAAACGGAGATATCAGATGCTCAATAGCCATTACAGAGCACACCCAGCCAGGATTTACAGAGGCTTCATTTCTCTCACACTCCAGACATTGTTCGTTAGTTTGCCCAAAAGCTAGCAAACATCGTACTTCCAGGCAAAAATACCAGCAATGCCTTTAACCTTCAGCTGAGGTCAGACGTATTACAAAAGAGACGACGTAAGGATACGGTAAAACAAAGTTTGTAAGTTGTCATAACTGCCTTCCTACAAAAACAGCTTTCGGAACTGAAGTTCAACATTTGTGTAGGGACAGTGATTAAACGCTGATACCTGTACGTATGTCTTGCATCCAAACCGGTAGCATCTTGTGTGGCACTACATTCTGTTTCTTGGTCACCTTAAACATGGACTTCAAAACCAAACTTGCTCCACTGGTTTTTTTTCTCCCTTCCTGTTTCGAGAATGCAGTTGTTATCTGTGCGGAATCTCACTTTGTTCATGTTAACTGCAAAAGGAAGCAGCTACAGCAGTTGCAGAAGGCATCTCTAATTTAAAGAACGAAACAAAAAAAGCAAGCCATCGCTGAACTGGGCCTTCCATGCGAGTGTAACTGAGAACAGGGTAGACAAAGCGTTGTTCCCAGAAAGCTCTGTACAGGGAGATTTACACAACCCACCATTTACCACTCAGGCAGACAGAGAAGTTGGGGCTTTTCAGTAATCTTTACCTCATCAGGCATGCTTTTACCATTTCACACCCAATGAAGAAATCCCCTTGTTGGAACATCTAAGTGGTCCTCTTAGATACTCAAAAAGGAAGAAAAAATGGGCAACAAATCTCCCATTTTTAATATCCCCTGTTCAATTTACCGTTAAAAACCCCCAAACCAAACCCCAAACCCCTGTCTTTTTCTTGTTGTTGTTGTTAGGCAGATAAGCTACGGAAAGGATTTTCAGTGCAATCTGTTTTCTGTTTGACCCAGAGCTGACTGCAAAGGCTGAGGTGTGTGAACCGCGGCTACCAGCCGGCAAGCGCAGTCAGATTGTAAAGACAGTCCAATCTCTTTCTCTCTCGTGCACAGGTTCCCTGCTTGGTAGATTTACAGCTGATTAACGACGTATTAATGACCCGCACTCCCGGTAGTTTGTGACAGCTTCTTGAAACTTCTGCAACGTATGTATCAGCTCGCCAGCAAGCACAGCTCAGCGTAGGCGTATCCGCAACCGTAGCAGCGGACCACAGCATTGCCAAGAGGACTTGGAACACGCCGGCGCTTCCTTTAGCTGCGTACCAAGCGCCACTTACCAGAACCACCTAATCTAACCCCGGCTGACAGCTCAGTTAAGCAGAAATTGATGGCACTGCTGTAATGGAGTTATCAGTGACAGATACCTCCTGTGCAGCTTCCAGGTCACACTCACTTAAGCAATGATAAACGAGCGTGAAACACTGTTAGCACAAAACAAGACCATAAATACTCAGTTCATAGTTAAAAAACCCCAGCAACTTCAGACAGCTGTAGCATCTTGCAGTTCCCATGATTTTATGGGGGCTGTCACTCTTGTCAAATATGCACCGCAAAATAGCGAAAGGAGATTTTTTGCAGATTTAAAAAAAAGAAAAAACTGCCAGTCATCCATCCAGAGCAAATACTGCACCGCCCTACGCTGGCCAATACACAAATACATCAGTGAACCTTACAGAGTTTATAGCAGCTTTTGGTCTCCCAAGGTCTGACATCCATCTGTCCGTCCGTGTGTCACGGAAAGCTGCTTAGGCTGAGAGGACGCAGCCTGTTTGGAACGTAAACGTCAAAAGTTGTGAAATTGAGTCGTCCGGGACTCCCCTGGCCAAGTACTGACAGAGGTGGGAAGCCAACGGTTTGCAATGGAGAAAAATGGGAAAAGTCCGTGGGGAAGCAGCCCTTGCAATTGTGCTTTATCCCTAAGGAGTTCTCTCCGCAGGCTCCAGTTGCTTTTAAGAATTAATAAAGCGTATTCCTGAGGGCGTTTGCTGATGACAGTTAGGTCAGTGACAGCTTGGGACAGGAAACGCTGGCACCTGCTTCCCCACTGCAGCAGCAGCGAGCGTCAGCACCTTCTCCAGCTTCCCCGCCACCTGGGATTCAGCGGGTACAAGACGAAGGGCATCAACCGGTCTCTGCCCAGACATCCCGCTACCAGGAGTCCGTCATCTCCGGATTATCCCACACTTCGCCAAACGCCTCTTACAGAGAGCGACACCGTTTTGGCCATTTACATGAGAAGAATTAAGTCTAAAACCAGGAACGACAAACCACGCTCGAGGATGAACCGAGACCTCGCGTGCGGCAGCCGGCGCTCTGGTAGCCAGAGGGAGCGTGGCACAGGGCACCCCTGCTCAGCCGCAACCAAGCTGCTCACTCCTGCTTCGGCGGACACGCCTGCCGCTCAGCGTCTTCGGTACTGTCGCTGCCGTACTACAGACTAAGTCCTTTAGTACTGACTCTGCAAACTTTAAAAAGCTCGGCTACATCTAAAACCTTAGGAGTAATCAGAAGTTATAGGTTATCCTAATTTTCTGTATTGCTAAAAAAAAAAAAAAAAAAAAAAAAAAAAAAGAGAGTTCCTTACTGGCTTAAAACAAGATTTTTGAAAAACAGTTCTAAAATTTTTCACTTAGGAGGACGTCAGTCTCACTTTTACAAACCATGCAAACATTTACGCAACATGTTCATTATTTATATCTTTTTAGGGTTTTATTCGCTTTTATTTAGTTACGTTTCCTTCATGAAGTTCAAAGAATAATCGCTTGCTTACCAAAAGCAAATTGGGAATTAACATCGAAACGTCTGCATATGGCCATACACACGTATGAAATCCCCCGCTCAGGCTAACACCCTTCCAATTTACAGAAGTTACTTCCTTTATACACTGCTACGCAGCCGGCAGCAACCGCTACAATACTGTACAGTAAGAATAAATCACTTGGTTATTTTATGCGTCAAAATACTTGAATTACTAAATCTGCTGCTAGAACTATCTGTAGTATTGTGTCATGTACATTCAGATGTGCTGGAAGTTCTCTGTCCTGGAAAGTATATTATGAGACAAAGCACACACTATTGCTTCAGTCAGAATTTTTTAATCATATTCCTACAAAATCATGTAAACATTAGCATACAGACCCAGAAAAATCAATATAATGTAATGGTGCATAAACTGTAAGTTTAGAAGAACATCAGGAACACTTCAACAGTTTATAAATTAATATATACAGTAATGGGTACTCATCATTAGATAAGAACACCTCAAAACTGAGGAACTTAGGTGCAAGAGCCGTAAAACAACGGAAGTGCTCCGACACCAAACTTGACTATGAGGCAACATTGCAATCGACGTGACTGCCTGTTGTTGTTTCATATTAAGCGTTCAATTTAGCTGCTAGAAAGTACAGACCAAAAGGTTTGGTAGGAAGTTCAATTTTTATTCAAAATCATATAGCAAACATCCCTAAAGTAATAAAAAAACCGCAAAAAACGGAATACTCCATAAACAGGTTTCTAGAAGAGTGAAACTGAAGCTTACTAGGCTGCACAAAGAGGTCACCGGCACCTCCGTTCCACGCTGCTTCAGACGGAGCACCAAACGGCATCTCTAGCTAAAGAAAACCTTTCAGGTAGTTTATAAATGGAGAGAAGAGGGGAAAAGACAGACAGATGCAGAGCACGTATTGGGCTGATGCAAAATTCCTGCTTCCACATGCAGCATTCTGGGCAGTTTAGCTCTTTATTGAATTAGAAAGTCATGGGAATGTAACACCGTCATTAATTTGTTAACTCTGGGCTATTTTGCTTAAAAAACCCCTCCCAAACAACCAAGAAAGAGACAATCTTCAGCCTGTCTGCGATCAAAGTCATATTCAAAGTGTTCTTAGGACACTGCCCTTTACGAGAGCAGGGACACACAGTAGAATACGCAGGATCTATCACTCTTATTTAGATGAGACATTAAACAGAAAATGAGTTACTACTTTCCTTTTCTCCTGTCCGTACAACCGTATTC
>JAVKLA010000093.1:12077636-12108535 GCA_034782735.1 Sagittarius serpentarius | reverse complement strand
CCCCCCCCCCCCCCCCCCCCCCCCCCCCCCCCCCCCAAGTATGGTAAACACATCCAAAACACAGGGCGTTCTTCCCCATATTAGAAAAATCTTAGGTGTCAGTGAAAATACGGACTGCATAAAATGACCAGGATTATCCTGGAAACACCTGACACTGCAAAAACTCTCTTAACTGGATACCCTGTAATATGATCTTCAGAGAATCTTTCCAACGTTAAATACATTTTTCTCTTTCTACAGCTGAAGTAGAACTTTATGCCATCTTATTTCGGTACGTCTTTCGTACCTGACCAATCACTTCCCCTTACAATGAAAATTAATATTGCACCAATAAAGATGTACTTATTTACAACAAAGGGGAGGTCCTACCTAGCCACCTAAAGCTTTTTGCTGCATTTTCTTCCAGTTGTTTAGGAACAAGTTCTGTTCACCTTTTCTATAGGAAATCCTGAGCAGTAAGGTGAAGAAGGTCTGGCAGATAGCACCAATTTTTCCATCGCTTGTCTTGATTAACAGGGTACATTTATCACCGGCAATGTACCTAGAAGCACGATCGTAGTTGAACCTAAATGCCCAAGAGCTTATTGTAAAACACGGTTACTCCTATTGCCGGAATCTGAGCCAACACTGAAACACCAGGAGCAGGAGAAAAGATTTCCGCTAACTCTGAGGACACAAGCTGCAAACACAGAAAAAGGCCTGAAATTCCAGCCCCAAAAAACTTTTCCTTGTAATGGATGGGGGTGAAGAAAACTACAGCTGGTGGGAAGAATAGGAAGAAGCCCTTAACCTGCTGTTGTCTGTCACCTTCCAGGCAACACGCTTCCCAGCTGCCCGCTCAGCACTGACGCGGAGGTGCAGCGCTCCGACGGTGTTTAGAAATGACCCAAACCCTTTGCTATTGCTTCCCCCCAGAGCAGCTCAAGCAGCGAGTGCTTTATTGTAAGCCAGACTGCCAACAGCTTCCAGCGTTTAATTACCACGTTGCGTTTCAGGCTTGGAGACGTTAGCCGAAAGGATTTCTTGATAGTAGAGCCTCCGCTCACTACATTTCCTGCTGCAGTTTTGACTTGTATTGCTAAACTCGTAATAGCAACCACGACAGACCAGAAAAATCTAACACAGCAGAGGCTAAACTTAGCAATTTGGGCTTAAACTTGAACTGGGTTTAAACTGCCAACAGACAAACGTTTCATTGGGTTGGCCCTGTACATGGACTTGGAAAAGTTTTATCACAGATGTATCTGCAGTTTTGTGTAAACTATTAATGTACTACAGCAACACCAACTTGGTCTTCACAGAGACAGTAGCAGCACAGTTTTTACGCATCTTTCGCCCTCCCTTCATTGTTGTTATTCCCACGCCTAAAAAGACACCGACACGAACTCCTAACAAGACCTCACGTTCTTATCTGTAGCCTGCAGGCTTTCCTCCCACCGTTATGTAAGTGATTTCCATTTCCTCACTCGCGTTATCCCACGGGGATCTTATACTCGCATATATGCATACTGTGATAAAGGAGAACTGATATGACAATATAAACACAACTAGCAGACCTTAATTCAAATGATATCACCAACAACAGTGAACCTTGAGAAACTCCAAAGATACTAACATGTCTAAGACCTTGTTCAGTGTTGTAAACAGATAGCACCAGCAAAAGGGTACTGAAGAGTCATGTTTCTCGCTGCTTCTAACTTTGGTCACATTTCTCATTTTCCCACCCTCCCATACTTCGTTTCTTCTCTGCTTCTTCATGCTAAATTTTGTGTCTGATTCGATAAAGAGAATGCAGTTGTGAAATGCATTACAGCTCCTCCAGAATCTTCCCATTTTTAACCATTTATTTAAAAAATAGATTTAAGCCAGGACATTTTAAGTTAAACGAATGAAAAAGTTGAGAACAACGAAGGTACTGTGGCAGTCTTCAGGAGGTAATCAAATTACGACAATTTTCAGTAAGAACGAGCATTACAATACTCCTCTCCAAAATCATCCCCGGGGTTACATGGCTGCCTGTACTCCAGCACTAAGCTTACATGAGAAATCTAGGTAAGATCTCTGAAAAATAAAAGCAAAGGAGTACAGAGAAATCTTCTGAAGTCTTTCAGCAATCTCTTGGCTGAAATACAAACGTGTACCAAAATATCCTGCTTAACAAGGTATAATGAAAGCCAGATTTACCAAAGAAATCTTTTCTGTACACACATGAACAAGGTTTTCATGTATGAAACCATCAAACAAACAAACAAAAAAATCTCATCTCTCAAAGGTGGTTGGTTTTGGTTTTTTTTTTTGGTTTGGGTGTTATACATAACTACCAACGCAGGCAATATATATTAAGTTAAGCCAATTCATACATTATATCCAGCAATTGACACAATATACCAGTGGGAGGAGATGAACAATATTCTGGTCAAGTAAATTTATTTTAATCCTCAAAGCACAACCCTTTCTCTTCGTCATCGTCGTCGTCGTCAGTAGAATCTGCATAGGACTCAATGGTGTTGTATATGAAAGAGTACAGCTTGACATCTGGTCCTGAAGTAGAACAGCTTCTGCATTCTTCATTATAGTATCTCAGTAACAGCCTATAAATGTCCCCTTAAAGAAAGAATTAGAAAAAGGCGTTAGGATCATGCCATATGAAGAATGCATGATTGCAAAAGATGACTAGAAATGCACGCTCACACTGAGATAGTGGCTAGGAACATCTCTCTAAATGAGCAGTGACAGAGGAGGTAGACAACTGTGTAAGGGGAGCGTGACCGTTTCCACGTTTGTTCGGAACACGTAGGGTGGCCTCCCTCAACTTTCCGCTGAGCTTTCTGCACGAGCTATCCGAACGTTAGGCTTGCATACGTATTACTTACACGCATATTGCCCATTACCTAGCTTGGTGCTTCTGTCCCAGAAATTAAAGACATTTAACAACTCTGGTGGGGCAATGGATACACTGCTTTTCTTGTATGGCTACGGCATAACATATCTGACCACATCTTGCCGGATCAAGCCAGAACCACTGTAAGACAAATCTATATCAAGAATGTGTAAGCAGATTTTCCCTTTTTAAAGCATTTTGAGTTACACTAAAAACTTCTGCAAACCTTCTGTCTACCACATGTATCTGTATTTTCCAAATTCTGCAGCGTAACTCCCAAGCGAATTAGGAAAGGATTCTAGAAGTCTTCTAGCAGATTAACACTGCGCAGTTGACCCTGACTCAGAAGAGTTCCCCCCTCTCTGGAAACAGGCACAAATAAACCGAGACCCATGTGCTTGTGTTCAGGACTCGATGACAATAATTCTTACGGGGCCACTTCTACTTACAGAGACGGCTAAGTCTCTTTGCTGCATGAAAAGATTTCTTTATGCTCACCAATAGTTTGGCCCTTCTCACAGAGAAAAGTGTGCATGCTGTAAATATCTCGCATCAGCTCCACATCTCCAAAGGTAAAATAAACAACATCACGTCCAGCCTCAGCAGCTGCCAATATCTGTATTAAGGCTGAAACAACAAAGAAGATCACACACAGGAATACAGCATAAAACAATTTGCCGAAGGGAAAAATACAGCCTAAGTTTACAGCAAATAATCATACCACCCATCTGCAGCTGAACGCTGCAAAGCACTCTGAACAATAGGTAGGTAAGTATTACTTCCACTTTTAAAACAAAGTAAATACTGGGCACTACAGCTCAGAGTGTTGAAGTGTTCTGCTGGAGTCACTAGTGACGACCACCCTTACTTTCCAGATAAACAACGTGCTTAAAAATCGAAGGGGTTTTTTTGGTCCGTGTCTGTCCCAAGCAGCACGCAGCCATTAGTTATCCAACAAACGTGCGTGACAGCCAAAGATGACAGAGCACCATCTTACATCCTGGTTTAAGCTGCCTGCATCGAGTCACAAGTAGTGAGGTTAAACGCATCCATGAGCACATCACAATTTCCGTTCTCTGCCACCCGTCAGAAGGAATGCAGCCAACCCTTTCACTAGCTAAGCTACACAGAGCAGGAGCTGACGCAACTTTCGGCTCCCAGGAGGAGATCTACGGTTCTGCAGCCTCTTACTGCACAATTTAAGGCGTCCATCTCACCTATAATAGGAGTATGCAGCACGGAATACGATGGCTCGTTCTGACCTATAAAAAGGGAGTGGCAATGCCAGGAATGCAATCCAGGTTATTTAGCTTCCACCTTTATGTGCTGCATCCCAAGTTCTGTCAATGGCTAACATTACAAAACAGACAGACTTTGTTTTCCTATATGGAAAAGAAAGAACGCTTCCTATCTTGGAAACAGATTTTTGAAGACTCATCTTGAGAAATCACCTGGGGTATTGATCAACGGTCCAGCTGAGCCAAGCTAACGACCCACTGCAACTGGAGAAAGGGGCTCTGGTCCAGCTACATTTTCTCCCTTCTCACCCACCTCCCGACTTCTCTGCAGCTCTCAGGTGCTCATCAGACATCTCACTGAGCCAATTCCAGTCACCAACCTGGCAGAAAAGTTATACGACAAAAGAACACAAGCCAATTGCTTTCTGCTAGACCTGCAGTTGAATTGGCTGAGTGAAGGGTTTGCCAAAGCCAGAGCTGATGCAAGGGAGGGCACCGGACCATCCGGCCAAGAACAGGGAAGGGGAGAAGAAAAACCAGAACCCTTTTAGGTAGCACCAAACTATTACAAGAGCACAGCTTTTTCACCAGCCAGTACTGTGAGGCTGGAGTGTCACAGACGCATGCAATCAATCACACGTTCGTTTCAGGTAACGTTACAACAGTCCAAATAACGGAACCCAGCAACTATTTAATCTATTGCGGCTTGTCTTAACTTCAGAGCTATGGGTGCAGTTCTGGTATCAATTCTTTCCTTTTCTGCCCAGTAAGTAAAGTTAATTAAAATGTGATTAATATTGTCTTTGTAAAGACTAAAATTAAGTAAAATAGCGTACATACTGCATTACCACCTGCTAGTGGAAACTAAATAGCTCAGCTCAAGAATCTTTCGCATTTTTAAACAGAGACCTAATAAAATACTGCATTCTTTAATCATAAAACCCTCTTGTAAACCCATAGCTAATATTATAAATTACATGATTCACATGTGAAATTAATCTCAATCTGGGAATGATATTTTAATTAAACTACTGAACCAGCTGTGGATTTGGTAAAGCTTCAGTAGTTCAGCTTTTAAAGGGTCTAATTAACTAGCTTGCACAGGGGAACAGAAGCTAACGAATCTTATTATTCATTCCAAACAAACAATGCAGTTCCATTTTACAGAAGATAATAAAAATATCCTACTGTTTATTTTGAATTGCTGTAGATCTTATGAAACAAGGGTCAAAATTTCTGTCAAGAATCAGGCTTCACAATCTTCTGGGCATTAATGATACACACCACCATGTGAAATTTCCATGCTACTGATACGGAAAGGAACATCACGGGAAGAGCAATAGAGCCTGTGGTAGAGGGGTCTGGAGGGATGCGGGCTCTCTCGCCCCTTGCACCCAGCCGACGTGATCCCATTTAACTCTTCTGGACTTGCACCTGAAGGAACGGCTGCGGTGACATACCTTCTTCTGCCACCCAGTGAGGGTGGCAGAGGCGTAATACAATTCCCTCCGGGGACCCAACTATCCTCACAGGCCCTACACGTTCAGTCCCTTTTATCCAGAGGAAAAGACGTTATCACCAGGGACCCCCCTACTGCGGTACCCTTGCAGCAGCGCAGCCAAAGTCCAGCGATCGGTGTGAGGGAAGCGGCACCAGAGACGCAGCAGGGGCAAAAAGATGTGCCAGTTCAGAACTGCAGGGCTATCACGGTAGCACCTCAATATCGCATGCATTTACATGAAGCACGACGCATACTTTTCTCTCCTTCCACTAATCCTGCGAGGGTCTTTTCAAAGCTGACGGCAGTCCTCCTATTGAACTTTATCTTCTCAGATAAACAAGAACACCAATTGACCTAAAGAGTACTTTCTCACAATCATTAGGAGTCAAATTGATGTATTTATGTGATGCCTCATCAGATCATCTCCTTTGCATTTTCAGTAAAACAACACTTTTCCAATCTTTAGACAGTTGCACAGAGCCTCTGCAGCTAGTAATTGTTAAATTATCTTCTAGTTTGAAGACCAAGACAAGATCTTCCAACCTCTCCCAAGTATATAAACATACTTTTTTCAGTATTAAAAGTCTTAAGTTTATACTAAAATTTTGTGGAAACATCCCTAACTTAGCTGGAATCTGGCTTGTTTATGTACCAGGTCTTTAATTTATAAAGACAGATTATTTTTTTTTCCCCTCCCTTAAGACAACTTTAGTTTTCACATCATCTGTGACCTTGAGCGAAACAGTGTTTCATACACAATCATGTTCCTTTAATTCATTACTAAAAAAAAAATCATGGCAAGATACCATAATGCATTATGGTGCTTATCCAGTTATATCCAGTTACATCAATTACTTTGGTGGTTCGGAAGTCTTTGTTACAGATCCAGATACTACTTCTGAAAGGACAAGGGTGTATATTTAAGAACATTAAATGAAAAAGCAAGTTTTTAAACTGTGAAAACTATTTTGTCATTGCAATACACTGTCAAGCCTGTGTAGTCAACAAAAGCCATTTATTTGGGTTTAGTGAAACGGTGATACTGATAATCTCAGAGTTTTCTAAAACATACTCTGAAATGAAGAATTTATGACTACCTACGAAGTGCAAAAGATTATTCTCCAGTGTCAGAAATTTGCTTATAATGAAATGAAACCATTGAGAGGAATTGCAGTTCAGAATAACCCTATACAGCACTTTAGAACAAAGGGGAAAAACACCTTTAGCACTTATGACTGTGCAGGGAGTATCTGTGAACTAGAAGAGACTTCATTTGGTTATCACACATCAAATGCAACTCTATTCTGACAAAAACACACACGACAAACTACTGTTTTCTTTTCGTAGCTCATAGTTTACGAAATAAAGAACGAAGCCCTCTTGTTTCTAGCCAGCATCAGCTCAGAGAAAAACATCGCATACTAAATGACTAGCTCCATATCCCATAGCACATCACTGTCATTTAATTCTCTTTATTAAGTATTGATTTTTCAGAGTCAACTCGGAAATTAAGCTACGTTTACAAAAAGAGAAACTTAAGTGCGAGTTAAACCAATCTCTCTCTTTGTAAGGTCTGCCAAAAGAACAGGAGAAGACTTGAGAGCACACACATAGGTGTAGATGAGTTTTTTGTAACAGCAGCAGTGCTGTAACTTGCTGTTAAGTGTTAATTCTCACAGACTTTGGGGAAAAAAAATAAGGTTGATCCAAAAACAGAGGAAGAGTTACATAAATGAAAGCTTGAACTAAAATAGTAAGTTAAAAATAAAACTGAGAGAATGTTCAAGTCTTTACACGCTCTTGTTCTGCCTGGAGTTCATATCCAAGTTACGAAGCACCACAACTCACGGCTCATTTCTCTGTCTACGCCAGAGACTTTTCCTACAGGCTGCCTCACCAAGCAGACTCAGCTCTGGTGGTCTTTGTCAGTATGCTTCAGTTTTGAGCTCTGACCCATGGGGAGAGGAAGTTAAGCACTGCAGTGAGCAAGACCTATTCTAAAAGTCACATCCAGTGTTGAACAAATAATAGCTTAGATCAGATGAGCCATATTTTTATCAGAAACCCACACCTTAAAAAAAACATACATGGGATATTACAGTTCAGATTCAAGAGGGGGCCTTATGCAGATCAAAGCATTTATTAAACCCTCCTAACAATCATAATCAAGTATGATCAGATCCTGCAGTAAATACTACTTCTGATATTGACGATTTGGCACTTGGCAGCCCATTTTATCTAATGGAAACCAAAAAACAACTGTCAGAAAATCAGTGAGCATTGAGAAAAAAATAGATGCTCAATGACTAAAACACATTAAGAAAGAAAACTAATGAAGCTGGTAGCCTGGTGATTGTTTGTCTCAATGTAACTACCTAAAGCTGTTCAGAAAAGCAAATTTTAAATCCTCTCCAAATCTTTGAAACAACAAAAATGTAAATTTCTGCTTAGAACTATATGAATCAGGGTATCAATTTAAACGTCAGGATCCATCAGTTCTTGGCTTGATGGGAAAAAGTCTTAAATGAAGGTAGGCATGTCATATCTGCCGCATTATAAATACTCTAATTAAAAATAAAAGAACACGAGAAAGCAAGCGATATAGCAGGCAAGTCAGGAAAGAAAGAAAAGCATGTCTGAGTGACTGGAAACCTCTCTGGCATACAGCAATATATTAAGGGGCAAAACTAAACATGAAGCATTGCCAGCAAGTTTGTGAAGCCTTGCAAATTACCAGGTATTTTAAACAGCTTTGCAGAGATACGAATTTTAGGCATAATCTACAAAGACTGCTCCAGAAAGGTCAACTGATTTATATGACTGAGGACTGCAATGAACACGTGCTTTTGTGAACTAATATTGCATGTTTGTGCTTTTGAAGGTTTCAGTGCTGCAGGTCCTTGGAAACCCGGCATTTCACCATAACGTACTTACCTCAAACTTTAAACTGAAAATAGCATATAAAAGCAGCGTGCATTTTTATTGTTTAAGGTCACATTACTCATGGCCTAAAGATCAAAGCTAATGAACCAGTTCTATGGACAGTTTAACTATTATTCCAAACCTTGACTAAAATGTATGAATTTGAACAAAACAAAAAAAATGTACTTGAACAAAAAAAAAACCAAAAAAAAAAAAATAAGGCCAAGAATCAAAATCTAAGTTATTTGATTCTTTTGGACATTAATGAATTGCTACAATTTACCTTTTAATCGGGAGTCCCCTCCGAAGGCACCACATCCCCAGTTTCCTGTGGCTATTGCAGAGAGATGTTGAGGTGGAACATTGGGTCGAGAGAAGCCGCAGTAGGCCTGCAGGCAGACAAGAGTCAAAAGATGAAGTTGATGGGCAATCTGGTGCTATATCTTCAAACAATAAGGTGATAACAATAATCAGTACTGTCTTCTAGCAATACCAAATTCAAACTACTTCAGTACACCATTACTCTTCATTTAAATTTAAGGTCAATCACTGAAAAATTTAAGGCAAGAAGAATTTTGCCTTATTTGGATCCAAGTTAAAAATTAGATACACGTGCTGACTCCTAGGGATTTCGTCACAGCTATAGGAAACTTTTCAGGATAGCCAGAGCAGAGAACAACTTTAATAGCAGACTGTATCATGTCTATTGCTTTTTGGCCCATTTTGCATACATGACAGCTGAGCTGCTGTGTCCAGCATTACTGAAATTTCTCAAAACTGAAAATAAAATACAAAATGGCATCCTAGAATACAGGTCTAACGCAATAAATGAGGGTAGGAGGAAAAAGTGTGATATTCACTAAGAAATCCTGAGTAAAGGCAGGTGCTTCCATGTATAGAAAAAAGGATAAATCTCTCTGGGAAGTTTCTCAACAGTACAAAAATTTATTGGTGCATTTGTGTGGTACAGATTGAAGTATCCACTGTTTCACTCCAATCTGATCTAAGCTGCAAATTCAGACTTCTGTTAGTTATAATTTCGCTGGGTACCATGATTCAGAGCTTGCGTAAGGAGCACTTACACATCATCAGGTGCATGCAGCTTCGTGAGCTCTTTCGAGTCAGAGCTATTAATGCGCTTAATGTCCAAAGCATGTTTGCATGAAACTAGTGGGCCAAGCAAGCTAGTGCTCTGGCTGCGTGGACAATAATTCTTCGAACTCCATCCTCCCAGTGAGGGAAACTGGACTGGTGTTGCAACAGGCTGCCATTTTCTTTTCAGCTTTTACTTCACGGGCATGTATTTCTCAACTCGCCAGGACATGGAGAACAAAAACTGTCTTGTCAGACACAGTAAGAAAGTCAGCAAATACTTGGAAGGACTTCAGCAGCAACGAAGAAAAATATCTAAGTAAGTGCTCCCATATGATTTTTCATAGCAAATACAGGATAAAGATAAAACTGATAACTTTTTTTAAAAAAGAGACAATGCACCAATATTTTAAATAGGTTTCACCTAGGAATACAGGAATATGAAAGCTTTCTATGCAGTTTTAAAGCAGTTGCTTCCATAAGGGAAGCAGAAGAGCTGTTCCTTTGGAACTACATAAATGAATCTGGTTTTAAGCTGTACACAACTTCAGATATATGGTATCTCATATTATTTAGAAGTTATGTGATGTTTACAATGGGTTTGTTTTCATAAAAACTTATACATAGTTCTCACAGCTAACACCATTTGAAACATAACCGTTCTGCGTACCATAACTCTTAGGGAAGCATTTCTTGCCAAATATGAAGCTGTAGCTTTTTTAAATCAGTGACTGTCAAAATAGGCTTAATGATATTTATGAGTGGGATTGCAAGCCCAATTGTAAGTCAGTTGTTGCTTAGGATTTGGAAAGTGGAACTTGCAACTGGAAAAATTACTGCTAGCGAGAGTCTTTATTAGGCAATAATCTCAAGGGGCTAGCAAGGATGAAACAGTGACATCTCCTACACATATATCTGCAAAAATCTTAATGCTGAAATCAGATACAATGATTTTTTTTCTTATTCTAAACAGCTGACTTTATACTATATTAATCTTGTTTTCTGAGTATGGTTTAAACCAGAAACAAGGGTCAGCCTCAGATAGTGACCTTTTGAGAAAATTAACTGAGAGTGAACATCTGGTTCTTTAAGACAAATAGCTTTTATAAGGAGAAATCATATAGGCTCATAAGAAAATACAAGTTGTTAAGAAGAATCACTAAGTTGTTTCAATCATTTCCTAATGTCTAACAAAGTAACAGACAAAAGAACCTCTGGACACTGGGCTGTGTCTACTAATACATAATACACTCGTATTTCAAAGCCTGTGTGCTTACTGAGTCCTGATTTATTAAATCATTACAGAAATAGAGTTGCAGCTTATTCCATCAACTTGTTTTCACCCACAGAAAAATCTTAAGGTTAATATTAATTTTAAGTCAAACTGAAAAAAAAAATCCACGAGAGTACATTCCAAAATATTTGATTTGTTAAAATATTATAGAACTTCCAATAAACTTAATGAAATTTTTACTGTAGTAAACAGAGAATTAACCCAAGCTTAAAATTTTCTTTAAACACTAATCAGTCCTCAAACATCAGCCAAACCGACACGCTGTAAAAAAGTTGCACGGATCTACCATAATTTATTTTAGAAATCCAAACCCAATCAATAACATTGAAAATTGTAGGCAGATCATAAATTCACTAGAGTAGGTAATTTGAATTTTGTACTAAGATATCACTGAGGTTAACAAAATTTATTTACTGTCTTTTTCAGGGCTAATTTCATCACCAACCATGAAGAAACAAGCTGATGAATGTTACTTTAGTCAAGATGCTAAGGTTTTATGACTAAACTAAATTGGTCCTTCAGCACTGTACATAGTTTCCGGGGGCAGGGCGCTGGGGGAAACAAACTACCACCACCAAAAAACCCCACCAAAACCAAACAAAAAACCACACCCACACACACCCCCAGGGAACGGGGGCGGGGGGGTGGGGGGGGTGGAGATGAGCTTTCAGGTATATTCCCTTTCTTTTTCCAGGTGAGAATTAGGAACACGCTGCCCTATGCATAGCATTGCCATTGCTGTAACAGGCCACAGACCTTTCACTACCTATGCCTTATACTAGCCATGCAAGGCCCTCATTCTGGCCCATTAGCCCTCTTACTAACTTACAAGAATTTGCTATGTGAACTGGAAACTGGTACCAGGCATCTCTTGTTAGGAGATAAAATTTATGTGTGGGGTAAGAGCAAAGGCCTTGAAAACATTGGCACAGGTTGAAAGCTAAGGCCTCAGAACTATAAACAGCTCGCTGATGGCAATTACTAGTCATTGGAAAAGTACAGCCTCAAGAGCTGGGAAAAGACTGCTTTAGCTTCAAGAAAAGAAGCAGCAGCAAAGCAAGAAGAAAAACAAACAACATGAAAATCTCTAGCCATGCAACATAAAGCACCTGCCACGGCCTGGCAAGGTAACCCCGTGCTCCCAAACATTACGCAGCACATAGTCCAGGGCAGAGACTGAGGGCTGGGAACCATCTAGAAACTCAAGTATCTTGTGTAAGGACAAGATCCCAAATTAGGGAGGGCAGGGGAGAGAAAAAAGATGCCCACTGCAGTTCCAGCTTCTCTTGTCGAAGAGCTCTTCAGCCTGGCAACGGCGATGACTATCAAGGACCACAGCCATTGCAACAGTGCAGTTGTGCACGCACAGCTAATGTAGGGTAAGGTCAAGGACTGACTGCTTTGAAAACACAGTGATAATGATTAATAATGTCTAAGAATTATTAGGAGGAAGTGTGCTGTTTCTGAATGTCAGTCTAAATGTTTTGTGTAAAGGATTAAAACAGGCCTGATTTCTCAGTCTTCTGAACACCCCCATCCTTGTAAGCTCTCTATACACCTATTCAGTTGCAACAGCCCTTACAGCTATTTATGAACAGCCGGATCTGATCTCAAGAAGACATCAGTATATGAAAAGATAAAGTCCCAGGTAATATGGCAATACCCCAAGAGCAAACAAGAAAGGTGGAAGAAAAGCAAGTGGCACCGTATTTATGAACTGTCACCATGTTAAAACAGGAGGCACCCCCTTCTCCACCTTGACTGCAGGGCTGAGTAGGATTCAGTAGAGCCAATCAAGGGAAGAGAACTTAAAATCGTAATTTAGAAGCAGGACAGGGAACAGTTAACAAAACGTACATCCAAATTTCATTTATATTTTTGAAAGTTAAACAAAATACACCTTTGAATAGTGTATCAAAGGATAAAAGTCATTCTATTTGACAAGCTGCTGCTTTAACATTGGACAGCAAAATCGAAGTACACCCTTTATGAGACACAACTGAGCAAGAACTTCCTTAGCTGAAGACAGTAATACAAAAATATTTGAAAAGGTACTATAAACATTAAACTGCAGGCCGTTGTAAGAAGTTACTGGCCTTGTTGAGCTCTCTTCTAATTTTCTCTGGACCAAACTGATCAAGGAAACGTCTGAAGTGAAATGCATCTATAGCAACAATTTCAGTGTAGCGTCGCTGCCATTCATCCCTAAAATCAGAGGGAGGAGAAAAGTAGATGACATTAGTTGTTTAATACTGGCGATATAATCATGATCTAAAATAAGCAATTCCCTGCAGAGTTTCTCTGTTAGAAGCAGCTAGAAAGGTGAGCTCATAACAGACAATGAAGCACTTTTTTTCTTTGTGGGTCGGGAATGAAAGCAGCATCAGAAGTGAGACAGATCTCCGTATAAATTTAGAAATACTCTGGCTAGACTTGGGGCATAAACGTGAAACAAATCTAGTTACACAGACTATTTATTAGTACGCAAGAAAACCGCAAGGTCAAAGAAAAGCCCTTTGGCTCTCTGCCTTCCTCCAACATTTAAATGAAAGTACATTGTGTATGTTTCCATACCAAATGAATAATTTTGTGTGTACGCTGTAACAACATTGTTGGAGAAACAAATGGAAGAGCTCAGAGCTTTCTACTCAGACTGATATTAAATCTTATTTTCCCACACAGGAGCTGCACTGTGGCACCTGAGGTATCATTGTCAAACTTCTTGTGACATTACAATCCACAGTTCAGTCAGTATCTTAACAAAAATTTGGATTAAATACATACAGCTGTAAAAACTGTTGGTTTAAGAACTGACATTGGCAGGTACCATTTATGGGCAGTAATATCTCGTTATTAATATGAGAACTTTCTTAGCTTGTTGGCTGTACTGAAGAGAGCAGGATCAAATAGTCAAATTCTCTGTTACAGCAAGTGCTAGGAAATACTTAAAGCACCAAGTTCTTGAATTTATAACATTTATTTATTCCTTCACTTGAAATATTTACGTGGAACTTTACCTTGGGGTCTTATCTTCGTGGCTTCTTGCCCACCGGTAAGTTTCTGCATAGCCTGTATACTCACTGTACTGCTCAGTACCTGAAACAAATTATTACAAAATATGTACATAATTTTTTCACTTGGCAAATCTTTCATAGGAATCACTGCTTCTCCAAATGAACAGGCAGCTCTCGGAAGCAATGGAAAATAGAGATTCATATCTGCACCAAGAATACAAGATCTTCCTGTAACCAGTAGAAGCATCTTTTCCACAGATGACGTGTAGCATCCAGCATAGAATATTACAAGTGCAGATCTATGTATACTGTCCAGTATGTAACCAGATAGTTTTCAACTCGGCCACTCTCAAGTTCAATAGCTTTTCAGCAAGCTGCCTGTCATCTTTAAAGTTTTACTGCCTAAAAACCTGGTTAACAAAGACCGTGAGTCTTCGTGTCACCAGTATTTTGCCTTTTTTTTTTTTTTTCTTTTTTGAGGCTACCACCTGTAAACACGGTAATAAAAAAGTCACTCCACTACTGAAAACGTGGCAACCCTACTTCATCAGAATTTAGCAAACATCCGGGCTGACAGTTCAGGAAACACGAGAAGAAAAATATAAAGTGTATGTGGTGAGCTATATGTCATTTTATTTCTCTTACAAGTTTTATTTCTCTAACAATATTAAAACCCAGAAAGCCAAAGAAAACCCTGACAGTCAGAAACCAAACAGGTTTCCAACACGCCAGTGTTACCCAGTTTGTTGCCCCCCAGTCTCTTGAGGGCAACCTTACGTAAGGATAGGTAGGGCTGTTAAGCTTCCTAGTCTCGTTGCCCAATACACCTCTTGCCCTTGTTATCGTTCTGTTTTACTCTTGTTCAGCATGATTTCTGCCCTATGGTTCCTGACGCAAATTCTCAGCTATCACAGCAACGTATGGCACTGAATGGACCAAAAGGCCGCTGCTCTCAGCTGCAGCGGTCAGGACCAAGAAGCTACTTCTGTAAAAGCTCGAGGACCCAGAAAACCATGGTCTGGAACATACTTGGCTGCTCTGTGGAAGAATCCAGCAGGGTATCTTGGCAAGCAGCAAGGGCTGTAAGAAAGTAGCTCATTAAGACCTCCAGTAATTTTAGCTATTATGCTCTACGCTATGCCGACTCCTTTTCAAAGGTTTATCCCAAGATCAAGAAGGAGAGCATTTTAACTGAGAGTAAGGATCCTAACCTTTCTAAAAGGCTGCCTTTCACCTCATTTTACTGAATTTCAGGACCTTGCTTCAAAACCTGGGGTTGGTTGTACAAATGCTTCAAAGAAATACTCCTAAAGTAATGTCACAGCAAGATGACAACTTTTCCCCCTGTTCTGAGCTTGCAATGGCTGAATTTCAGAAGTAGGGGACTGAAAAGAATACCTTGTTTGGAACATTTCAGCTGATACAGGTACAGTTTGGCACAAGTTATAAACGATACGAGTAAGAAGAGAACTGTTAAGCAACCCCTTAACTACAAACAGTGACACCAGCTATGCCTAGAAATACAACAGAAAAATAGGTTTTAGAAAGACGTGTAAGCTGACAGCAAAACACATCTGATTACTAAGACAAGAGTAGTGCCTAACTATTGCACAGATCAGTGATACTCTGAGAATACAAGTGTTTAAATTTAACTTCAAAGTTTTTCAACCTCTAAATAAGATAAAAGTTGAACAATCAGAAACAGAAAACTATTCACTTTTAACTGCATCTGACAAGGGAATTTGAATGCTTGCTTTCAGTAGTCTCAAGCATAGGAAACACAACCTGTTAAAAACTGTTTAAAATGATGCACATACTTCAAGTAGTTTTCTGCATTTAAAATGAATTTGTGTAATTAAAGAAGCGCTCATAAGTCTTTTCAACTCATCTGCCGTATTATCTACTCCTTATTTAGATTTGTCTAGATTAATAACCATACTGAGGGCACACAAATACCACTCCAGGCTATTTTGAAAAGCTGCTATGCAAAATGAGTGGGATGGTGAAAGATTCCTCACCAAGAATTCACCTCCTGTTACAAAAATCGAAGTCCCAAAAACTGTGGTGGCAGAATATGCCTATGTATTCACACACCACCACGCTCTTGTACAAAGGACAATTGTGAGCAGCTTAAATATTCAGAAGTCAGCCTTCTAACTGAATCGAAGGCTATCAACCTTCAGTAAGACTTTTCCTGACACAGGTAAAATTCAGTTTTACTGATATGCTTGGAAAGTATCTGAGCAAACAGTAAGAAAAGACAGACAAGGAAAGTATGTGACTCTTCGAGAGCTCTCTTTAGGGGACAACTTAGCAAAACTCCCCACTTTGAAAAGGAAGCACTTCCTTTGGTGTCTAGCATGTCGAAAGAAAAGACTAGGTTATCAAGATATTGTAACAGGATAGATGAAATGACAGTCAAAGTATTAAGCTGACTTTTTCAAGGTTCATTGTTTTCATTAATTTTTACAGAAGTACAGTGCCTGATGATGAGAGCACCAGGAAACAAACAAGCAAACACAAATATATTTAAAAAAAAAAAAAAATCAGTAACAGAGAAACTCAAGGAAATCACATGAACTCTAAACTCGTGTCCCAGAAACCCGAAGTTAATGAAAATCAATGGGTTTTCATAAGTGAAGCTCTGGAAATTTGTCAGACAAAAATGGTTATTCAACTGGAAGCACTTTTGCCTGTGAACTACTGGGATACAAACCGCTGTTCCGGGAAGAACAGAAGCAGTACGGGATAAATTGGATATGCTAAATCTTTTTTCTTCCCATTAAATAAATAAATAAATGTGTAAAGAAAAATGCAAGCCACATAACAGCACAGTTTCATCAGAACTTTAAAAACAAGTTACAAAAACTAAAACAGCCTACCTAAAGTGAAAAGAAAGTATATACAAGTATCATTCAAAAAGATATTCTTTGTGAAACTTGTAATAGTTACAGCATCGAACAGTGAAATTGCCAAGTGTTAGTGCTTACGGGACCTCATCCATCTGGAAAGAGCTGCAATTATTATTGAATAAAAAGGAGTACATATGAAAAGCGCAAGAGTATAGTTTTGTAGTCACCAATACAAATGCACATCTACTCCCAAAAGTCAGGGGAAGGTCCTTCTCTCCCTTTCAATCAGTTATTCTGATCCTTATCTTGTGCCACCATCAGTCTTCTGGCTCTCCAGACAGTAGCACAATCAGCCTGCTAAATCCAGTTGAAAAACAATTTTTCCCCCCCTAAGTAAATTTTCAGCTGAACCAATTATCTGATCTCATTTACTGCACGGGTAATGTGCTTAGAAGTCTCTGAAAATGCATTGCTAAGATGTGGTCAGGACTGGCCGTTGTTCAATCTGAAGATCTAAAGCAACCATGGAACGCAGCTTCATCTGCTCTTAATGCTGCCCAAGCATACATGAACTTGGGAAAAAAAAAAAGCCTGAAAGAAAAACACTGACACTTATTCACAGCTCTACCAGAAATGCAGCTGTGGGAATCTTTGGCATTGCTGCTGACATTTCTGTAGGTAGATGTCTGTGTGGAAGCACTTGACTGTTTGCATGACCAGTTCCATATTCATTACAGCAGTGATCTTAACCAGATACTGTGCAATCACAACAAATTTAATTTCTCTCCAATTTCTCAGACTCTTCTGCAAATTTAAGCTACACAGTTATACCCATTAGGCCGCTGAGTCAAGAGATGCATCACAAAGAATGTAATTTATCAAGAGGATTGTGACACACAGTGGAGACTTGGCTAAGAACTGAGGTGGAAGAGCTCCAGCGATGAAATTAAAATGATGGAATGGCCATTTCCATTAGAGAACACCATATCACAAATACTCATTGCAAACCACTATAAAGTACTCAAGAAAACAAAAAGAATAATGCCGCAGTGAAAAAACATCCTCACCTTTGTTTGTTCATGCCAAACCACTGTTTTTTGCAGGGGACTGGAAGGTGGTCTTTCAAAACATCCATTTAGTGTTTTCCCCCGATCGGTTATTACACAGACTGATAGCTGTGCTCTGTTTTGACCCTCCCCAGAGGAGCCTCACCCAGAGGGCAGTACCTCAATATGTTTATCTTGTTATAGTATCACATCCAAAATACACAACAGAAATCAGCAATGGCCAAGAATTTTCTGACTCATTTTTTTAAAAGGTAATCACAAAAGCCAATTTATCAAAAAGTTTTCACAGAAAAGGCATTAATTTTGGCAGGGTGGAAAAACAAAATAAAACACCATCTAAAAAGATTACCAAGTGTAAGACAAAAACCAAAAGATGCTCTGCCCAGTACAAATCAATAGCTCAGGACAGAGTAAGATTTGCAAGATCTAAGCTCAAATTTCTACTGTGCATGCATGCGAGAGAAAGAAGTGCTTTGGAAGGACTTTTCCAAGAAATGTGTTCTAATACCTGTACAAATTCCTGACTGTTGAGGTAGCTCAGGTAACTAAACGCAACATTTTTTACTACAGCAGACTGAAAAATATGAAATATACACAATCTGTTACAGTATTTACCCAGAGGATCTCTGCGAGCAAATATTTTTTCATTATAGCTGTTCTTTAGAGTAAATAAAAAAATATTATAGCATCACTTTATTTTTCAGTCATGAAAAATGCTCACTGTGTTCCTGTGTATAGAACAGAGACACACACAGCATGACCTGGGCCTCTCCAGTTCTTAATGGTGACATATGGTGTTTTGATGCTACCTGTTTTGATCCAACGGATAATAAAAAATTCCAAGTTCTATAATAAAAGTTCTGTCTGCTTGCTGTCACTTTTCTTTTTTTTTAATGTTTTTTGTTTCCTTCACAAAACATCTATTGGAACAGCAGCCCTGTGGTCTACAGAGGTGGGGTGAAGAAGGAAGCTCTTTGTCAAATGAGCATTATTTTTCTTCTTTTTTTTAATCCCTACAGCATTTAAACATACTAAACTTCAACATGGAATATATTTTCTGTATATAAAACCAGAGTAAGATGTGAAACATTTTTTTGCAGAGACTAACCTGTGATGATAAGACATTCATTGTGATCCAAGACTTCAGTGATGAGCCTCGATACAATCAGTTCTGGGTTGATTAAAAAACGGATTTCTTCTTGAACTAGTCCTGCTCCAGTCACACCACCTCCAACAAAACGGTTTGCAAAATCCACCTAACAAAAATATGTCCAGGAAGATTATAAGATAAGCAAACAGCATTAAATCCTTTCATTTACCAAGGTAAATAAAGTCCTGTACAAATTTCAATAATTGTGTTGAAATCTGCTGCTATCACTTAAAAATACAAGCAGCAGGACAGAGCCTGATGAACAGCATGCCTTTGTCTTTTTTTCCTTTCTCCATCTCAGAAAACTTAAAACAAGACAAGTGAGATATTACACAGCAAAATGAAGTTTTGCATATCAATGCTCTGAATCCAGGTTTTGTGGGTTCTCTTTGAAGAGCACATATTTAAGAATAAAACACATTTCAGTAAATGTTAAAGATGAAAACAGCAAATTACAGTATTCTTTTTGCATTTTATGGACATTGGAGAATTAAGTTGTCCTTTAATACGCATTCTGCCTCAGCTGTCCACACTAAAGCATTTTTAGAGTGGCATCGCCCCTGTACCAGTTGTTCTGTACCTAAAGAACCTCTTACAAATTCTCCTTGAAATGCACTTGAACAAGGCAAGTAATTTCAATCATTAAGGCTTCTGCATGAAACAGAGAAGCTCCGGACTCTCTTTTTTGCTGCAGTAATACATACTTTGCAAATTATGTTTTTATATAGGCAACATTTTTAAAAGGATTTGGTTTATTCAATAAAGTGATTACTATTTATGCAAATTAACTGCCCATATAAATTTATAATTTTAAGAAGTCACTTCACCTTTCAAATGCTATTAGGTTTTCCTGATTTTTATTTAGATAGCCGATGAGAGCACATTTACAGGAGGGGAACAAAAGTTGCTGGAGTGACATGAACATCTGTTGAGATTACAAGCTGAGTCAGGAGTCACAGAGTCAAGTCTAAAGCACACCGAGAGCGGGCCACTACAACAGCAAGCATTCCTGAAGTCTGTCCTGGAAATACCAACACACACTTCAGTTGTTTAAGAAACTGACTACGATACAAAAAGTAACATGAAAACTACCTAAACATTCAGTGCATCTGGGCTGCAAATGCACTTTAACTGTGCTGAGTCGCCTCGCCTTGGACCCTCATCCTCCGCCCCCGCACATGGTCCCCGTACAAACACCCCGCCTTGTCCTGGACCTCGCCTGAGACACACCGTGTACGGGCCCATGCCCAGCCCTGTTCTCTGCCGATGCCCATTTGCTGACCGCGGTGACCTGACTCATCACCCTGCCTTTGTCTGATGTCCGCCAGAGCCTGCCAGCAGAAACTGTTACTGTCACCATCCCTGGTCTGCTTGCCCCAGCCAGCGACCCTGCCCACCGAGGCTGGGGTCACTGTGGACTCCTGCATTTTCTTGCCTTCGTCATCCTCCTCCCTCTTGGAGTGAGAGCTCTTCGTCTGAGCGGAGATGCTTTGTTTGGTAAGACATGAAACAGCCAGGAGGAAAAATCCTAGGCCATACTCGCTTTTACAGACTGCGACAGAAACAGTGCGTGAAAAGGCATAACACAACCTTCCCTCACCTTTGAGGTTATAGTATAGTTGAATAAAGAAACAACAGGTAAATGGTTATCATTGAGCAGTTTCTGAGTTCTTAATGATTTCAATACACTTTTGAGTGCTCAAGTTTCATAAAATCATGAGACATTTTGAAGTTTGAGCAAAATGCATTGCATAAAAAAGTCCTCCTATTCTCCGTTCTCCTCCTCCGCAGCACTTGTTGCTGGCTAAAGAAGCTGTAATAAGCTCTAGAAGGCAGACTTTTTAAAAAAAAAAAAAAAGCAAAATACCAAAAAACTAATTTGAAAACCCAAATGTGTTCCTTGCTATAGACATGGACAGGACATCCTCCTTATGAATTTCTTTTGCTGACTGGCTCCCAGACCAAAACAGTGGTGCTGGCAGCAGCAAGAAAGTCTCTTGAACCACTGACCTGGTCACTGTCTGGGGCACAAGAATAATTTTTTAAAAATAAACTGAAATCCTTGACAACTCATCAAGATCACAGCCTGAAATGTTTATCTTGTCAATCTTTGATCCTGGTTTGAACCAAAAGACCTGAAGCTGTCCAGGCCTTGTGATTTTTTTGTCAGCTCTTTCTGTACCAGGTACATGTGCAAACCTAGATGAGCTGGGGAATATTGACAGTACTAAGACTGCCCATGGAATTAATTTTGATGTTTCTTTTACACTGCAGAACACCTTGCCATTTAAGTCAATTGAGGATAAACAAATAACTTCGTTAAGCTGGCAGACCATAAAAGTATGACGAAACCACGACATAAAGCCACGTTTACTGTTATATGCGCTTACCTGTAGCATACCTTGTCCATTGCTTTCGATGGTGCCTTCATAGGTGACATGCAATCTAGACAGTTTTTTCTGAGATCTATCAGTGAGGAAAAATATTGTACAGAAAGAATGATTGAAGAATCTCCACACAGAAATCCATTTTAAAAGAAAACCCGTCCAAACCCAAACTACTTACACACCTTAAACATAAGGTGGTTAAAAAAAAAACCCAACAAACCCTGATGGATTAAAGAAAATGCATTTTCCTTTCAGAAACAATTTGTAAAGGTTTAACAGTCAATTGTTCAGTTTCTCCACCTCTTTCACCATAAAACCCCAAATTTGAAATTGAAGTTCTACGTTTTTCACACAAGCTTGTCCCACATTAACTTGCTAACCAGAAACACTTCTGTTTTCATGCTGGTTATCACCCATGCTTCATTATATTTCCTGTCATTTCTGAAATCAAGTCATCTCTCTTTTCCCAACTCAAGCAGCAGCACCAAAGACATACTACTGTGTTAAAAAATCACTTCAGACTTGTTGGCTTCACAAGCAAACAGACATACTTGGGGCACTCAAACTACTTGTGGCAGTTCACCCACCTCCCTCTGTGCTTCTCGCCGTAACAATCCACACCAAACATTGTCTTCTGTAGTACTTCCAGGCCTGAATCAATTCCGTGTGAGTGGGATTCAGTTATCACGGATTTAAGAAATTTCTTACATTGACAGGATGCTTGACTTACCTTTCCCAGTCTGGAAACTCCTGGAGGCACTGCCTTGTAAACGTCACCAATCCCGTAGGTTCTACAGGCAAATCAACCCCAGAGGAAAACGTATTAACTGCTGGAGCTTTAGTCCTTAGATTCTTTTAAGTGGTAAACTTCTAAAATTACAACAAACAGCATTCTTGGCAGAAACACAAGAGCTTAACTTTCCTCAAGAGCAGCTATGAATTCTCCCGACAGCCCATGCTCAAATTGAAAACAAGTAACACGAAGACCAAAATATACACTTCTCTTCTCCCTTTGGAGTTTGAGTATTTTTCTTTTTCCAGACCAAGGAAAAACTATTTCTTAAGTGATTTTTCACTTAAACTGTAAACACTACTAGAAAGGTTCGATAGTTGAAGTAAAATGTGCTGCCACTTATAAAAGAATTGTGAACCTTTAGAGGTGGCGACTGTTCAGTGTCAACAGGCAATGCACAGAGTACTCAACCTATGGATGGATGAAGCAGCAGCTCACATTTCCAAGAAAGTCCAACTATGTCAATAAAGATGCAGTGTTAGTGGTTTCCAAATAAAGCCATTTTCAGCCCTGCCAGGATGCTGGCAAAATTCACTGTATTTCAACTGAGAAAAGACTCTTGCCCTCAGGAGAAAAAGCGGAGCCATTGCTCATTGCAGGAAGGAGGCATTACCATCTTCTCTCTGTGTTTTACCCCAAAAAAGTACAGTTTTGCAACAGAAAGAAAATATCAACCTTTTATTAGGTGATGTCATCCTAATAAAAACTTAATTTGAGACTCATTTCTTTGCTCCAGTAAGTCTACTGTGCTGGCTTGTGAAAATCATTCAAAACAGTATGTAAAGCACAAACATAATCTTCCAAAAGCCTTAAATAATCCTATGCTTTTCTTCAAAATTATAGAGGTTTAGGGGAAAAAAAGGGTTGCTTGCTCTTAAAAAAGCAAGTGCAGAGCTTTCAGTAACCAAGTGCTTTTCCACAAGGGAACTCTGGTATCTGTGGCGATATTTTACAAATTAAGGATTCACCTTTTGAGCACAAAGTCTTCAGCTGGTATAGTCTACACTGTGTTCTTATACAAGGAATTCAATTACCATTTACAATAAAAAGAGTTGCAAAATTATTACAGTAATTTATAGAGCTAAGTCACTTCAGTCTTACTAATTCCTTGGACAAAAAAAGAACAAGAAATGGAGTCTTTTAAAGGTATGATAGGAATTCTAATTCAAGAAAAGAGCACCCAAGAATCTCATTAAATATTATTTAAGGTTATAACGTTAAGAAATCTAATACGGTAGTTTCACAACACATGTTCCCAACAGATTTCATATGCACAGGAGGTTAGGCACAGCTACATAAATTTAGGATTCGGTTTGCATGAAAACATTATTACTCAAATATAAAAAAAAAGAAAGCTAGTACACTATCTCTTCTCAGTCCCACACATAGATCACAATTTACTTTTTACCTCAGAGATTTAGTTCTATTGACGTTGCTGAAAGTTTGATAGCTGAAACAGGATGTAGCTGCATTTAATTTGTGGTGAATTAAAATGATGAAATGAAGATGGACTGAACCAAGTAAAGGGATTTTTAAATGTAAGAGCTTAAAGCTGTCTTTCTTTTAAAAAAAAAAAGCCTTCTGAGAGAATATGAAGCTAATACTGAACTACTGACATGCAAAGAAGTTCTTTAAGAAAAAAACTGTAATAAGGATATTGTTGCAGATGTCATGTATGCTACTGCAGTAAAATCTCTTTCTCCCCCCAAAATACAATGTATAAGCTCTGATACAGTTTTCACAAAAACAAATCTATTTTTGAAAGTTTATGCAGGTGTTCAAATTCACGGTAACAACAGAAGATCTGACTACACACACTAAGGAAAACACTGCACTAACATCTAGAAGAGTTGGGGATATCTCGTGTCTTGCTATCACTTGTTTTATCTGAACCGGGCAGACTTCACAACAGCTTTACTTTGTGTGAATAGAAGGGAAAAACCTGAAATATCAACACACCTAGGGGAAAATTCCTCAGAACTACAGACATTACAGGCAAAGGACTAAATGTGCATACTGCAGGAAATCTGAAGCTTGATTCAGAATCTTTAAACCTGTGATTTTAATGATTATATGTGGTGCTAAGCTCCCTCTACATTCTCACTCTGATGCGGTGCAGCAAGTAGTTGCATATATTACAAGCATTATACATATGTGTATTTATATATACACATATACGCATTTATATACACACACTTCACATATTTAAAGGAGAGTGAAAATATTTCTCTATTTTACACATCCCCCCCCTCTCTCTCTATGTGTCAGAAAAAAGGAAACAGAATAAGGTCCGTACAAAAAATTCAATTACGTGCGTCATCTACATGAGAAGAAGTGACATTAATATGAATATCAGTGTACTTAGCAAGCTGGCGTTTGTTACACACTTCCATCATAATACTGCATAGCCATTTCTAAATTTAATGGGATTAAGTTTTTCATGTATCTGCTTTGCAGCTCAAAAGAAGAATAAAGAATTACTTTTTTCTGTGACTCTCCTAAAATAGCAGAAAAGGGTCTTAAGTTTCTCAGGCTTCCTTGGGGACCGTCCTTCAAACAATCTGAAAAACAAGAAATAAAAGGAATTAAGTAGATATAGTGCATAGTAATCAGGCTACTTACTCATTGTGATTTGATTTTTTAACTCTTACACACGTATTTTGATTAGCCTTGCATTTAAATAACTCCACTGTGGAAAGAAATCTCTAGACAGCCTCTCTGTAACACGGGTCTTTATGAATAAAAAGTTCGTTCGCTTGCCAAGTTTATGATGAAGACGCTAATAGAATGCCTATCTCATAGTGATTTTGTAATATCAAAAAATATAATTTCAATATGAACACCCGCAAAAGCTACTAGTTTTACTTGCAACAGACTGGCTTGGATTAAAGTAAGCGACCAAGGGGTGAAAACATGTACGTTGAGTACTCCAAGATCCAAATGTCTTAACCTACTTTCAGCTCAGTGAGTTGCAGAGAAGAATTAATGCAACCATATCGCTTGCAAGAGTTGCAGTGCACCAGCAGCGTTTCTAAAGAACCTACCTCCCACAGAAATGGCTTCACCCACTGGGCTACTACTGGCATTCTAACATTCATTTGTAAAAAACCTAAGCATTAAAAAGCAGCATCCTATTTTTAGCCATTAAGTGAATGTATTCTTTTAAGGTTAGCTGAAATACTTTTACTGCATCATCTATCTTCCAGCAACTTGAACACGCATTACTTAATTTCACTTCCAACAAAGTGACAAGGCATTGTTACTGGCAACACATAATGGAATTTATCTGGAAGGAAGAATAGCGGCAACTTCAGAAATAATATCCTTTGAGTAGGAAGTTCACTAAAAGATGTCTACACATACAGTGAAAGCCCCGAGGATGTAAGAATCCCCACCAATAAACAGGCTAAGTAAAGGAATGACACAACATTATTCATTTGTTTCCATGTACTGGAATGACAACCTGCCTTTAAAACCAGAATGCTGTCAGGTGAATTTAGCTTTTAGTAGTAAAGTGAACTAGATTTTTTCAGTATTTAAGAATTCTTATGAAGTATTCGTGCTGAAGAGATCAGTATCACCCAAAATCAATATTAAGTCACAGAAACTAATTTTAAAAAGGTTTTCATAAAACTTTTTTATTCTTTGAGTAATCAAACTCCAGACTTACACAGTCTATTTTAAAATGGGCCAGTATGCACATTCTATCAAGGGGTTGTGCTTGCTCAACTAATAAGGGGTTCATAAAAGAAAGTTGATGTGTGTGTATGTGCGGGCACGCACAGGTCTTGCCTAAATGCATAAATTATCTGGAAGTCTCATTTGGTATGAATCCTTTAAACCAGTAATTTATCTATCAGCCCAATCATGCCTTTACTAGTTTTTGTCTCTTTACATCAAATTGAAATCTTGCTTATGTTGCAAACTTTCAAGAGAGCGTTCTTCAGGTCACAAAGGCAATACATGATTCAGCATAACTAGCAGACTGGGCAGGAGAAGTCCAGGACTGGAAAAACTATGCCTGAAGCCAAGTTAAAAGGCAACAGCAAGGCAGATGAACATGGTTTCATCCGTTAACAATTACTCACCAAAATGCAGTCGCTCTGGCAAGCAGGGAACTTCCACCCAATATTTTTTTTTTAAATCTGAAGTGTTCGGCATTGATCTGTCTTTTTTCTCTTGTTAAAAGCTGTGATTAACTACCTCTCTTCTTTCTCCTCTGGGATCAAAGCTAGAGTAATGCTAATTTGCTTCTGAAAAATCTCATTTACAGCAGATAAATATTCCCAAAACACCATCTCTAATTACAATAATAAGAGATCCCTGTATTTCTGTTCTAGCCCTATATGGCTGGGTAAAAACCACAGGGCAGCACAAAAGAATTTGAAAAACTCTGGGTTCTGGCACAGACATCACTTGCTGTAGAAGGATACATACAGTGGGAGCAGAAGAATATTGTGGCGTTCAAAATTATCTGTATTTTGACCTAGTACCTACATGCATCCAGTAACTACATGCATCAGATCTTTTTTAGCTGTTAGCTCAACAGCTCTCACCACCCTTTTCCTCCTCACAGTATTTGCTTTTCTTTGCTATGACATAACAAACTGTACTTTCTCTTTGAAAATCCACTGATAAATACAGAATTTTTTTTTTTTAAATTATTTATTTATTAAAACCGAAAGCAGGCAACACCAGTCCTGCACGCATGTTTTAGGGCTGAATCCACCACAAATGACGTTTGTCCAAAACGAATGCACTCATAAAGGGATAGCCATTTATGGCAGCTTGAAGACAACAAGTCTTAGATGAATATGTTCAGATTTACTTAATATTTTCTGTGTCTAGAATTTACCTTTATTAGTGAGCTAGTGGCAAACTAGCTATCTGCAAACATGCTTTTTATTATATATATGTTTGCAAACCACTAGTATATTACTTGCATATTTTCATATAAGCAGACCAAGGAACTCTTGTCTTCAGCTATTTCAAGTAAAAGTGCTTTACAACATTAGGAATTTCTTTTAAAGGCCAATCAGACCAGCGGAAAATCCCCACAGATTTTAACGGGCTACAAATAAGCCTTAAACCCTCATAGTATCTAATTATTTAAAGTAACGGATATTCATTCAGTTGAATTTGATAGCTTCATACGTTCTTTTAAATTTCCACAGAAATCGCATCACAACGACGACAACGATTCAGAAGACTTCCACCAAGCTATACTGAAGTCAGAAGAAGAAAAGCACAAGAGAAAAACCAGGACCGCACGCCCCCCATACACGCAGGCAGCCAACCTTTCCTAAGCGCAGCACAAAGCAGCCAGTCAGCTTTGTGAACGCAACAGTAAGAGCAAGCGATAGTTACAACAATCGAAAATGGCCCAGTCCTGCCCCATTAATTTACGTGAGGATATAACATGGCAAACTTATGAACATTTCAACCTTGAACCTGACTTGCGAAAGGATCAATTGGGCAACGTTATGAGAAGTTTTATTTCTGAAGCAAGTATCTCTATTTTGAAGAGCAAAGCTAGATGACGGCATGAGATATTAAATAAAATCCTTCTTCAAGCTCGGAGACACAGATCCTACTAAAAAAAAGCCATCCAAAAATGTAAGTGGAAACCACATAATCAATTTTCTGACAGAAGAACCCAAGGCCAAAACCCATTAATTCCAATTAAAGAACGCATCCAGTGAAGTGCACTGTAAATCAAATGCAAAGCACTGCAAGCCCACTTTCAGTCGAAGTAATTGAAATATTACTGGCAACTGCATATGTAAGCTGTTTTGCTTTGTACAAGATGTTCCCACTGCCATGCAGCTGACTTCAATTTAGCAGATAGAGGAGCTAAGAAAGCTTGCAGGGCCGATCACCAAACACAGCTGCAAATTTGTCTCTGGTTCTCCAGCTTCCAAGCCAGGGTAGTGGCAATCAAGCCAGGGTAGTGGCAATGTTAATCAAGTAAGACCTCCACAGAGACACACTGAAGTATTCAAGGAATCAAGATCAGAGATTTAAAACATAAGAAAGTAGGTGTGTGAACCATGTCAAAAACACAAAGTAGATTATTAAAGTCATTGTGGCTAAATGAAAACTCTTTCCTAGCAAATATTCAGACATTAATTCGATTGTTCTGAAGAGAAATCCTATATATGAGAAATAAAATGTTAAAAATAATAAGAATAGATATTGGGAAAATGTAAATAAAGTTTTTTTAAATTACTCAACAACTGTCAATAAACATACAGTAAAGTATAAACCATTGCCTTGTAACTATTTCAATAATTATTACAAAAACATACATTTGCTTTGCCTTAGTGTTTTCCTAAAATTTTAGGGTGGAAAAAAGCATTTTAGAAGTGTAATCAATATTCTGGTTTTTTACAGTCTCACCGAGTGCAAACTCAAAACCATCTTACTTTCAACCAATGCCCCCACCTTGGCAAGCTGGAGCCAAAAGCTCTAAAGAACCTGCTCCTAAGTCCTTCGAGTGCTGAGGCAAGTGGCAAATACGCAAGATACTTCAAAGGGTCCACTTCCAAAGGGGTATTCCATACCATAGAATGTCGTGCTCAGTATATAAACTGGGAGGGAGTTGGCCAGGAGGGGCAGGTCGCTGCTCAGGCATCGGTCAGCGGGTGGTGAGCAACTGCATTGTGCATCACTTGTTTTTTTTTTTTTTTTTCTTAGGTTTTATTTTTCTCTCTTTTTGTTATATTCCTTTTCATCATCATCATTATTATATTTTATTGTTGTTATTACTATATTTTACTTTAGTTATTAAAGTGTTCCTTATTATTATATTTTACTTTAGTTATTAAAGTGTTCCAATCTCAACCCACAAGTTTTAGTTTCATCCGATTCTCCTCCCCATCCCACCGGGAGCAGGGAGGAGCGAGCGGGCGGCTGCGTGGTGCTTAGCTGCTGGCTGGGGTTAAACCACGACAGTATGTTGCCCTCAGACTCGTATTACTCTCCATATGATTGAGGGCTATTTTCATTAAAAGGCTGAGCATTCTCAATTGCTAGCAATCTCAATGGGAACTACTAAAATTTCATACTGATACATAGAACCCTAAAGGAAAAACTAACATAGTGTTGAATGGTACAATAAACTCATCATTTAGGATTACATCAGCTGTACTGGGGACCACACAAGAAGCATCTCTTCCATCTTTTTCCTGCAACTTTTTTCCCCCGGAAAAGAAAAAAAAAAAAAAAAAAAGTGGAGTTCCACAAACAGAAGAGAAAAATAAAACTCTCCTTTTTTCAAAAACAGTATCATATTTGCAATGAAGTTTTTAAGCTTTCATTTGCAATGCTAAGCACAGTTGATCAAAACACTTTGTTTCAGTAAGGGCTCTGTCACAATATTTGACATTTTTATTCAATTGTGCTCAAGGTAACCTTAGTCACACTAATATTAATGACTACCTATAGATATTAGTGTGTCTAATGTCTAGGAAACCGCTACGCATTAATGTGCGCAGAGAGAGAACCCCATCATGTAAGAGCTGGAATGTGTATATAATTATGTGTGCTTATCACACGATTGCACAGGACAGAGAACAATCCCTTTCACTCTCTAAATATATGAAAGCAATTCAGCCTACCATATAGGAATAACTGGAATTACATTAATTACCTGTATCCTTTGCCTGAAGTATTTTCTGAGAAAGCTGTTTCAACTGATTATGTATTGGGTGGGGTTCCCAAATAAATATTCCCAGAAATATTTCTCTGCCTTTTCAACCAGAGTGCTCCATCACTAAAGCTTTCCTTCAATGAAAAAGATGGAGAGAGTTCCAATTAGTTACTGGTCAAGGACTTTACATGACAAATGGAGCTGCAACAAGTGTTTCATTGCTACCATTTACACTCCCCTGATAAAGAGAAATGAATTACAGAGTGTTTCACTGCTGCTTATATACCTGCATTTTGTGAATAGCAATACCCTAGTCCCACTCTGCTCTCCAAAGCACCCCAGAGGGTGTGCAAGACAATGCACTAGGATGCAGGAAAAAATATTTCTTAAATAGTGTTTATGTCATCTTTAGCTCATCCTTTTTTAATTTTTTTGGTGTATGTTTTAGAATGCAATATATTAGTACAGTAGCACACGTATGTAATTTATAAGTAAATAAATATGCATATGTTGGGGGTGCGTGCTCAAAAATTTTTTTACTGGTAGGTACGCGTGATCAAAAAAGTTTGTGGAGACCACTGCCCTAGACAGCTTTCAATACTTAAACATTAATTACATAATGTAAGATGAGGAAACCCTAGCAAATTTAAAATGGGAAATTCTTGTATCCAATATAAAACAGAAACACTTACTAGAAAGTCCTACAGCCACTGAAAATATTTTAAGTGAGAACTAAAGGCTACTCAGAATATCAAAGCTTCAGTTCATGAAATGTGGACTTTATCAAAAGCAGAATAATCCGGATGAGAAATTCCTCCCAGAGAGATGAAAGGCAGACAAATTAACCAGTTCTCTGACAGTAGAAAAGCAAATGTCACTGTCCAGATCCTGCACTTCCTGACAGGAAGATGTAGCACAACCTTCCACAAGGCAAGTACAGCATCCTCAGTTCTGCTTTTCTCGTGGTTTAACCCCAGCCAGCAACTCAGCCCCACGCAGCCGCTCACTCACTGCCTGCCCCCCCCCCCCCCCCCCCCGGGGGGGGGGGGCGCCGCCC
>JAVKLA010000093.1:12046175-12074549 GCA_034782735.1 Sagittarius serpentarius | reverse complement strand
GGGGCTGGACAACTTGCCATTTTTGGAGCTGGGCTGTGGGGGGGGGGGAGCAGGGGTGGAAGTCACAATATGCTAGTTAATACCACATAAAAACCTAAAGCAGGGAGAATACTGGGAGGGAAGAGGGAACACGGCATCATTTAAATGTAGAAACCGTCACTATTTTACAGTGTATAAAAAAGGTACTAATGTTTAAGTAAGTCTGCATAAAATGAACTGATAAATGACTGCTGTGTAAAACTGAAAACACAAGAAAGAAACAGTGTATGCCATTGTGTTTCTAACTTAAGGCACAAATTTTACTTTTTCAGCCTCAAAGAGTTGAGGGGAGGGGTGGAAGCCTTTCGTATGAATGTAGAAAGGGCACGCATACTGGAATTGAGGAACACCACATTTGCTAAAGAAAAAAAATCCCTCAAATGCTAGCATCCGCTCACTAATTCTGCTTCGTTGGGGAACCTCGGCAGATTATTATTTTGTACCCAAAGAACAAAGTCATTCATTCACATTCATGCAGCAGATGAATTATGCTGGGGAAAGAACTAAGTCTGGAAAAAGCTGCAGACTGTAATACTGTGGGGAGAAAGGGCTGCTGCGTGGAACAATCTGTTACACCCATCCCTATGCAGACAAAGCAGAGCAGCAGCCTCCAAAGCCTTTATATCAAAAACATTGCGATAAAGAGAAAAAACAGCACAAACATTTTAACTTCAGTCATTGCCTACTGCCTTTTAAGTATGTCCAGCTTCACGAAAGGCATTTTTGTAAAAGCTGAAAATACACACTGCAACGGACCAAACCTCGCCGTCTTTACAAGTCTGAAACAATAGCCGAAAACAAGACATTTTATTCTCTGTCCTTGCTACTAAAGAACTAACTTTTCACAGTGAGAAAATACAGGGTTGACAGGAGGAAAAAGAAATAGGATACAATCCATCCTCCTTCTCCTCCTCATTTTAGATTTCAACTAAGTCAGGTTGGTTATACACAGTAGGACAGAAAACTGTAAATTCTTGTAGTAGTCTCTCCACCACTCACTCTCTTCCATCTCCTTTTGTTTTTATCCTGTCAGTCTCCCTCTCACTGACACATGCCCCACTGCCTGTCACACCTCGTATTCTACTTCACCAGTCTGCTCATTATCAAACACAAAATACACAGGGAGGGAGAATTTTGGTCCAACAAATGGTTAAGTAAAAGAAGGACTGAAAAAAGAAACTGTAATTATACAAAAATAACAAATTGGCAAACACCCAGGAAGAGCCACTTTTAATCCTCAAGAACCAGAGGACATCAGCTTCCCTTCTTTTCTCCAGTTTGGCAGCAATATTCTTGCACTTAAGCAAATAAAAATGGCTTTCTAGCCCATGTGACTAAAAGCTGAGCATTACCTCATCCATAATGCAAGACGAAGGCCTGAAGGTTGTCTGCTCTATTACGCCTTTTAAATAATATTGTTGGAACTTACTATGAGTGACAGCACTAGGAAGCCACGTCAGAAAACAAAGGAGGACTGACTGGAATAGGGCAGAAAATCCCAAATAGTTAATACTTTATACTACTGCTCTTTCTTTAAGTCTATGGCAGGAAACTATTTACCCAATAATTTGCCAAGGTTCTTTTATTTAGAAGTAGTTCAAAACATTATGCCCAGAGTTAACCACTAGTATCATACTGTACTACTGTGGCTTTACATTGCTGTGAAGCGTTCATAGAAGAGAAGATGAATTTACTCCACTGATTTAACAGCATTTTATTCTGTAGTTGGTAAGAATTTAACTGCTTGATTTACAACATGCTTAAGTTACAACAAAAACTGGCACCTTAAAGACCTTTAAAAAACCATAAAATTCAGCTAGAAGTGTGTAGCTGGTGCAGCCAAACAGAACTCTTTCCAGAACTTTACTGTCCTCTTTCACTACTCTGAACGTAGATCTTTTCTAATGTATGCATGGTACTTTTTGTTTATCTGTTCTTGTGAACTAATGGTGGAAAAGTATGCTGAATTGTATGGTACACTAATGCCCACCCACACTTCTCTTCTGTAACTCACTGCACTGTTGGAATAAACACCAAGACAGTGACCCAGGTCTCTCTTTTGAAATACACAGTATAGAGAAACCTGTGCTAGCCCGTGAAGACAGCAAGCACCAAAGCCATTATTAGTACATCAGCATGCCTGACAATTTATTCTGGGAAGTTCTAGTCTTATATAGCACTTATTCCACACGTACCCAAGTGTGCTGGGTCGCAGGTAACAGTATTTTTATATTTCATCTCAGTTTTCAGAGCATAGAGACTACATATGTTAACTGTGAGAAATAAGAAAAACTCTAGATCGATAATCCATGCAAGCTCCAGCCTAATAAACTTAAGGTTGATCTACACAGACTTGTATGGAAGTGCCCAGAAGACAAAAAAAAACCTCATTTCTAATCCAGAAGTCCATGTGAACCATACTATTTTGCAGCAGGAAATATCTCCATCTTCTTCCCCCATTTGAAATTGAAATAAGCATGTTTAAAAGATAAAAGATGTGAAGAAAAATTTCTAATCAAGTCTGACTGTAAGCTACTGTTGAGGAAAAAAGAATAAGCGTTTGTTTAGAAATCAGAGTACCTAATTAAATTCTTATTGGGGTCTTGAAACCTTTTTAGGCTAACTTGTAGCAAAAAGGACAGGTTTATTTTAACGTGCAGCTCTACAATTGCCTTAAAATGATAAGACTGTATGGATACTGAAGAATCAAGTCCTATTGATCTGACTTAATGTGCAGATCACCACTGCTGACACAAAGGAGACAACAGTAACAGGGCTAGGGAAACACTGACCTTTAATTTAAATACATATAGAACACTTGAAACACAACCGAAATACACCATTCTCAGACAAATGGCTTATGAGGAGGTAGGGAATTGTATCAGCCTAATTATGCCACAGCAAGAGTGTGCCTGTGCGTATGCATGCACGAAAAAGAAAAATTTGGAATATTAAGCATATCTTCCTGTGCACAAGATCCTTTCTTACATAGTTGCATAGCTCTTTTGTCCCTTAAAGGTAAACACAAAAGACAGAAAGCAAACTACTGAAATTAGTGACAGAAACATGAAAGAAACAATGCATTTCTCCGGTAAATTACAACAACAATATTTTCTTTGAAGGGTTATGAGCTTCATTTACTCCAGAGTGCCATACCTGTTGAAGTTAATGTCTGGATAACTAGAATACTCAGACTTCATCTTTGCATTGCGACGTGGAAAAGTACAGAAGAAAGCATTGGCTAGAAAACTAGCAATCTGTTCCTGTGACATTGTGATGGAGTGATTCATCTTTTGTTTCAGCAGAGGTATTGGCTACCAACAAAAGTAGTAAGGGGGAGGGAGGGGCAGGAGGGAAGGGAGGAAAGGAGAGAGAAAAATAATTAGCTTACCCATTTTAACAGCAAAAACAGGAGCACAAAATCACATTTGTTAAATTAGAGCAAGAGTAATTTAGGCCATTGGTGAACCCTTTAATCAGCAGCACCATTAAAGTCAAGAACCGTTTATTCAAGACAATTCAGAAAAAGCTTGCTTGACAAACTGCAGATTTCTAATCAATAATAAAAAGAAAGACCAAGAAAACACAGCTTGTCAAACAAAACCATGGGTAATGGCGGGGGGTGGGGGGTGGCGGGGTAGGGGGGTGTGTGTGGAATAGATGGGGTGTTGTAAATCCTGGGCAATCTTAAAACCTGGAGTAAAAATCCACTTTCGACAGCTGTATAGTTAAGAAACCTTAAGGAAGGCTTTCAGCTACAATAACCATGCTTTCTACTTCACAAAGAAACGTGGAAGTCACGCCACAGATCATCACTCTATGACTTGGTTCAAATTTTTTTCCATCCTACCTGAAGAAATAACACTGATAATATTTGCAGGAAGTGCATGATTATCCATTCTTTTATAATCAGAATGAACAAAAAGCTCAGCCTCACTTTGGTCTTCAGTTTGGAGTTTTATTTGACTTCAGTCAGGGTTTCTTTAATACAAAAAGAAACAAAGGGGCAGGGGGAACAAAAAAAAACCCCAAACCTGAAGTGTTATGCACCTTCCATTTTATCAGGCTTTAACTTTCTGATTTGGAATTTTTGCTCACCACATTCACGGCTTTTTTTTTTTTTTTTTTTAAATTATGTGATAATACTAGGCGGGGGGGGAAATCATTCTTACTGCTGAGGAGTCCAGTAATAATTACAACAAACCCACTTGACAGGAGAAAGAGAACACAGTATTCACATCTTCTTCCAATATTCTCAGCCATCATCATTAGCGTAGCTCCAGGACAGCTGAGCAGCTACACTTTAATCCTTTTAGTTGTGAATGAAGAAATTGCTACTAATTTAGACTGTTGAATACACAGCCCTGTTTACTCCACAAAACAAGTTTTCCTTCATTCTTATAACTCCTACATCCACGTTCACTGAATCTCATTCTGTCTTCTGGCTAGTTAATTAACAAGCTATATTATGATGTCTGAAGTCACACAGCTAGAGTGGGAAAAAAGCCTGAGAAGCTCTCTCTAGTAAGTTCTATAACCTATAAAAATAGGATATTTTGGACAGTATGTTATATTGGAACAAATTTAGCTTTATGTCTAATGAAAAAAATGAGTCTGACAAAGTTCTTCACAATTTACACTGCCTAACAGTACCTCATCTTTATAAAAGGCATTACTACATGAACTTGCAAGTCTTGCGCTTGACTTCGCGTTCAGAAGCTTCATAGCGTTCACAAAAATTTCCCCCATCAAGTGACTAGTATAACAATTTTTAAGAAATATTCATACTGTTTGAAATTATCTCTCTACTGTAGGACCCCTGCAGCATAACAAAGTAGGGAGGTATTTTTCCCTGCTCCTGTCCAACAAAATCAATTTAGAAAATTGTAACAAAGAAGCTTTCAAATTGGAGTTGTTACCCTGCTGATGTGTTACCTATCATACATCCTCACTTACTTGATCAGTCCTAGTCACTTCTATCACCCTTATGACCTACGGAACTGATCCCCATAACAATAACAAAGAATTAAGGTTTGTACGTGTGCAAGGATTGTGATGCTGTAAATAGAATAAAACATGCTCCCAAGTAAACGAAGGCTTTATGAAAATACTACTTCTAGGATTAAAAAAATTCTAAAATAAAAATATTACATGTTTTAAGATTATTCAAGTATTTCAGTTTATAAGTGTGCTTTTCAAACCTGAAAGGTTTCACGGTCATTTCATTTAAAAATAGCAAGAAGCAACTCCAGCATATAGAAAGGAAAGTGTTACTGAAATTCAGGCTAAAAATGACAGCGATATATGTACAATTTATTTTTTTTTTTTACATTCTGTTTTATCATTACAGATGTGCATTGTCCGTTCTGCTCCCTAGGCCTCAGCTACATTCAACACAAAAACTATAACTTTTATTATAACATGATTCCCATGTTTTGACCTTAGCCATTAGTTACAGTTTGCAGAAAAGTGGTTTGCCACAGAGCACTTGGCCAGCTCTGTTTACTTACCTGGGTGCAGATACTAGGGAGACAGAGCGCCAGCTTGACCATATCAGGAAGAATGGACTGGAAGAGATGTTGAGCCTCTGCATCTTCGAGAACCTGATAAAAAGAAAGGGAGGAAAAAACAAAAAAAGTTTTTTATCTCAGAAATAATGATTGTACAAAAAGTCTGTGAAAACAGGACCCATCCAAAAGAAACAAGAGAAAAAAAAAATAGGTCTAATTAGCTTAATGCAAACCTGTAGCATTTTTCATGGTAGTATCTCACTGCATTTTACCTTGCAATAATCCACTAAATGAAATACAGAAACAACTCTCAAAAGCTGCAGTTGAGAAAACGTGTCAACAAATGCCTTACAAAGGAACCTTGAATAAGTTACCATTTGACTCTTTCCAAAGCAACGAACCAAATTCTCAACTGATAAAAGTCACTACCTAACCACAAAAGTACTGGAACGATTTACTTAACCTTCATATTCAGATCATAGCCCAAGACAAAGACCTGTAACATTCTCCTGTTAAGGACATACGAAACACACCGCTGGGTCACATCAGTGGTCCTCAGCAGCAGCAGCAGCAGCAACAGGCAACGCTACGTAAGAAGGGCATGCAAGCCTGGGCACTTTCTGCTGCCCGTCCCCACCGTGTTCCCTCAAGAACTATCGCTGTTGGATTACATACGTTAACGGGAGCAGCCTGCCTAGTCCCGCACGCTGAAGCTGCAATCTGTTCAGACTCTTCCTGTAAGACAGCTGGTCCTATGACTATTTTAGCTGCCCCTCCCTACCTGCTCTAACATTCTTCCTGAGAAGGAGACACCAGAACTGACAACATTCAAAAACACATGGGCACACCAATGTTTCACAAGGCTTCTCAAAGCTTTTATACTCAAGACCAAGTCAGATCAATCCCTTCTTGTCCTATTCTCAGTTCCCTTCCTGACACTGTCTGGCCCACTGTTGACGTGTTTGGCTGCCAAAGCCTATCAAGCCAATGTGTTCACAGAAAGTTCAGGATCTCTCTTCTAAGTTGCAACTGCCAGTTCTGAGCTCAACATCACGTACCCAGGGTTTAGATGAACCCACCCACACCCCACACCCCCATTCATGTATCATACGCCTATTTTTAAAAGGTGCAAAAGGTTCTTTACCATGGGCAATGCTCTTCTGAGAAAAGCTAGGACAGACACATGAATAGAGGCTGTGAAAAGAAAAGCAACATAAAGCAGTGCAGCTGCAGTATGCAAAGTGGCACGAAAGCGTGCCATATCCTCCAAAGTCTCACATTCTGCCGTATGAACAGGCTGAAGGAGAGAAAAGGCTTCAAGGAGAGAAAAGCGCATTCCCCGTCTTCCTGTGCAGTGGTGCAGTTTCTCCCCTGATCTAGGGATCCAGGCACCAGATGTGACTGGCTGTTAAGATTTGCACGCTGCGTTTAAGGCAAAAAGCAGAGAGAAGAGAACGCACAGTTTGCACTACAGCTGGGGAATGGAAGACAAAGGCAGCCGTCTGCCTCCCTCTTTCCCCTGCATCCAGGGAATCTGTATTTGAGACAACTGCCTTCTACCAGTTTCTAGATTAAAATCATTAAAGTTCTGAAACTGTGGCTTTACAGCTACAGAATATTAGTTTTCAAGTAAAGCTGTTAGAAAATAATTGGATTTACTACTGTTTTCACACAAAAACAGTAGCAGACAGAATGGATGAAACAGCATCAAGGTATTATCAACTTTACTCTCTGCAACACTTAAGCCTAATTGTGAAATCACAGAAAGTGATCTTTTTAGTCATACAATCAAAGCTTTGTAATTCACACTTCAATGGAAAGTTTCACACAGAGTTCAGAATGTAAAAAAGATACTGGCAATTTTCTTGAGAAGAGGAAAATACAGTGCCTCTGATTCAAAGCATACTGCTCCCCATAAATGCCAAGCTGAAAATATTGTTTGAGGGCTAACAACTTCTGGTCTTCCAAGATCATTAAAATAACTATAGAAGCATCTCTGCTCTGTTCCCTCCCGTTCCAAGTGATGTAAAGAGACAAGTACTCAGGAAGTTAAAAAACAAAACACAAACAAATGCTCAAAGGACAAACAACTTATGGCAGGGAAGAGGGGAAAACAAAACAATCCCAACACCTACACAGATACTTTCCATACATTATGTATGCTGCTCATGGAGACACACAAACAAGGCTTTAGTTTAAAATTTTAACTTGAAATAAGAACTTACAAGGAACAGCAAGCCTAGAAAACATGAAAGTCATTTGATATAAAAGAGGAGGAATCCAAGTAATATACATATTACTGAAAGTAAACTTTTTTTTTTTTAAGATTAAGAAATGAACAAGACGCATCTCTCTCTCTCTCTCTCTCTCTCCCTCTCTCTTCCGTTGTTGGCTGCATATGCACCTACATATTTACACAATATAAGTCAGATATTGAAAATTATGACCTAACCTTTAACATCATCTGCTCTATCAGGAAACTTTCCTCTGTTCTTAGGCTCAATGTTTTCAAGTGCCATAAAGTAACAAAATAAGCATTTAAAGGCTGGAATTTCAGATCTCAATACATAAAATGAATATGTAAGTTAAATCTACTCAAAAGATGACATTTAACCTCAGATGTCTACCAGGCTGTCAAATTCTGATATTCTCTCCCCTTCGGGTAACACTTCTTCTCTTTCAAAGTTGACATATAAATAGTGGCTGCTATGCTTTGCTGACTGCCACAGACCATACAGTATCATTTATCTGGTGACACATTATGGCATTGGACTTTGTCATAGCTGTCAAGACTTCAACCTTTTCTTTATGCTCCTTTGAAAACAATATAATAGCATGAGACAATTTCTTCCCAAAACAGAAGGAGGACCAGCAATCGTACAGCTCAGCTCTGATACAAAATGCGTTAACTACAAAGTTCACTTCTTAAACTCTAAAATTCTACTTTTCCTTCTCCTTACCTTCCTAGTGTTGTACCAGAGCATGTTCTTCTCTCTACATTGTTCCTATGCATGACTCTTACTAGACATCCACTGATGAAAACCTCAAAATTTGGAGCTCTTAACAACCAAAAGTGTTCTCATTGGACTTCAGACAGATTATTCTTACATGTAAATGACAAATAAGGTGGGGTTTTTTTGTGAAGTGTTGGGTGCCATGAAAACCTTACTACATTTTCACAAGTCACTTAAAGGACCCCACAACTTTAAAAAGATGATCATTGTGAGTGCTAAGTTCACAGACCTTGCCAAGAAACTCCTCACTCCGCATTGTTCTGTAATCAAACCACCAAGCAGCCTCAGCATCCTTGTTTTGAACGCTCCCCTATTTAGGCAAAGGTCTCCTAAGTGTTGCAGGGAAGCACATCAATAGTTTTCACACTCAAACATAGTTTGTTTCTTCCCAGAAGCATTCTAAATTCACAAAATAGCTGCTGCAGTGAGTAATCCAAGAACTCTGTTGTTCAACTGCAGGTGCTGTTTTTTTTAAAAAAAACAACCAAAACCCACCCCTTCTCCCTAATAAACTTTCTCCCTAAAAATAACTCCTTGGGCAACTATTCAGTCCTGTGCTTCCCATTTATATCTTGAGGCTATAACCCCTTATTGAACAGCAGCAGGAAGCCAGAAATATGTATCCTTCCTTGCTTTAAGTTTCTAAAAAAATGTAAGAAACTTGAGCCATGGCCACATCCATGTAATCGTAATTTCCCCTTTCTGCCCATATACTCTTCCTGTACAGGTAACATTCCTATAAGGTTTCTATAAAAACACCTGCAAACCCCTGGCTGCTGGGCCCTCACCACCCTCTTTTGACCACTAAACCAGCATGCCACCACAGTTGCAGCTTTGTAGACCAACGACTGTCACTGCATATTTTCAGCTATGCTCAGTGCAACAGAGACTGGTTTTATCTGCGACAGTCTTTTCAGACTTTGAAAGCAGCGAAAAAAACCACTCAATCATGGAACGTAAAAGGATTCCAGGATGTGGAGTGCTGACACCACAGCTACACCTGACAGACATCCCACAATGCAAATGTCAGCCTGGGAGAACCTAGCAACAGCAGAGAAAATACCTGGTCACAGATTGGAATGAAGATTTATTTAGAAGGAACCTCTCTCCAGGAAGCAGTGACTTGTACCGATGTAAAGTCCAGCACATTTAGAGGCACGTTACATATGCTACTTATTTGTTGCTAGTGAAAGAGGGATGTGTCGTTCTATCTCCCCAAACACATGCGCCCACCCACCGCATTTCACCAGTTCCCACGTTCATCTGATAATTTCTTGAGATCCTTCAGCTTGCTAATGCTACAGGAAAATAACGGGGAGTAGGGGGGTAGTCTTCCTCTGCATTAAGTCGAACAACCCTCCAAAAAGTCATGCATTATTAGATGTCGTGCAGGGTGGGTGGTAGGTGAAACAGAACCAGTCACACCCCTTGGACTACAAAGGCAGATACCAGCCGCAACTCTTCGCACTGAAAAAGCAGTAATATTCTAGCTAGTATGAAGCTGTTGCAACGAGCACCTCGCTTTGAAGTAAATCTCCTAGTACAGGAACGTCTGTATGGATTCAGTAACGTGCTTTTATCTGCGTACAGTCTTTTTCAAGGCTGCAACTATGCAAAGATTAAGAGAAAGGATTGGATTTCCATTGTTAAAAAAATAACATTTCTTTCATAACTTAAGGAATTATAAAATATGAAATGGTTGTCAACAATTTTTGGTAAAGGGAAATACATTATGTACCATAGCAATTTTGTTTTTAAACAACTGATCAGTTTCCCCTTTCCTAATTATGCATACATGTCCTTTGCAGCTTCCTCCAGGATTTGAAATACAAACAAAAATACATTGTTGACTTTATTCACAGTCCTCCAATCACACACACACACAAAAAAATCTTTAGGAATGAAATAAAAGCAGGGGTCATACCCCGAGAGAAAACTATATGCAATCAGAGTTGCAAAGCATGACTTGCTTTTTGCCAAGAAATCACTTGGCGATTTCATCAGTATTTGCACTGGAGTGACGGATTAAATGAACATGACTTAGGGCTCCAATTCATAAGATGCAAATGGTTCAGTGAGCCGTAGCAGAGGTAAGAGCTCTTGGCCAAACCTGCATTGCAATTTTGCAAAATGAACATTTATACTGCAGCAAAGAGGCCTGACTAAACGCTGCCATAAGTAATGGCCTCTTGTCACTATAAACCAGTCCTCCAAAATGTAATGAACGAGTATGCCTGACAGTCCTAATAAGAAGGATCTGAGGTAGCATGGGGTGATAGTGATGGTAGAGAGTTTAAATCTAAATCTGACAGCTCATCAAACCAAACAAACTGTACATACAGAACACAAATTTGGACAGCTCTATCTATCACATGGGAAGGTAGAGTCATCACACCAACAGGCAACCAGCATGCTAAGACAGCAATGGCTTAACGCTTTCAATTTGTTGGTTTTATTTCCCCATATTAACTTTTCTGGCACAACAAGGACCAACTGAACCACATTCTTAACGATGAAGGGGAAAAACCAGAGTGCTTCCTTCAGACTTTGTCTTTTATTTTGTAATTCTATGGATTTTGACCTTCTGACTTCTTCCTTCCTAGCTGTCATAGTGCCTCATGCACCTTCTTAGAACTGCTTTGTTTCAGTTTGTACGTGCTCTGTACCATCAGTTACTATACTGAACTGTCTTTCCAGTAACAGCTCTCCTAATTATTTTAATGTAAGATATCATATGGTTAGAGGTGGTAATAGCCTCCTAATACGACAAAACGTATAACTTCTATGTACTCTACTCACAGTAAGTTCATTCTCCTAATTTCAGGAATAATTTTTTTCTTTTTCTTTCTTCATGATCTTCGGTTTGTCTCCAAAAAAAATCTCTGTATATTTTTACAGGGCAGTAAGACCAACATGATGAATACTTCCAAGCTGAAAAACTTGGTTGCAAACAGAGGTGTAGCAAATAAGGGCATATATAGCCTACCTAGACAGAATATCATTATTAAACTCCTTCAAGTCTGCAAATCAAAGAAAATAACAAAGAAAGATAAGTGAACAAAGCAATACTATTAACATTCTCACAAAGAGAAAGATTTGCTCAGTGGCCCATGCAAGGAACATGCAGGTGGAACATGCCATGAAGTTTAAGACAACTCAGAATGGTCTCCTGAAAAGAATTTGATCGACTTTTGCAATTTTGGTGATGACAACATGGAAGGCAAAAAATTGGAAAAAAAAGTAAAAAACCCCATATTTGGTGAACAAGGACAATAGGAACTTGTGTTTGAAGGCTTAATTTCTTTTTAAGACTGTTAACAGTCTTGTTCTACCCATAAGCATTTAAAATGCTGCTTTTTTCATTCAATGCATAGACTGTACCTCTCTTCCAAAGGCTCCCATTTTACTGTTAAATGAGATGTAAGAGTTCAATTGTGCTCTTGCACTGTTCTACGAGATACTGGTGCTTGTGCGCTTTTGGATCATGTTAACAATTTTGACTTCCCACTGATTTTGTGTGTGGGTTTTCTTGTGGTTTGTTTTTTTTTTTTTTAAAGTGTATTCCACAGAAGGACCTCCCAGGCCTCCTGAAGCGTCTCCCTCACTGTTCCGCTCCAGCTAAGACTTTCCTTTGAGATGACACTTACACAAAAACTTGAATGTACGTAAGCAATCACAACATGTGGCTGCTCCTTTATTGCACTAAGCAAGGTTGTCTTCATTTTCTCTTCCTTCCAGAGCAGCACGTACTTATTTACTTGTTCTCCTGTCTCATACAGGAGTCGCATGCTTTTTGTATGCTGTCTGTGTAATACTTTAACATGGTGGAGTCTAGATCCATGACTAGAACTCCTCGGTGCCAATAAAACAACCAAGCCACTGTCTATGACATTTAAGTCTTTTACTTGAAAGTAAACCAACCTCAGACTGCCAACCTCTATTCCCTTTCTTCCCCTAATCCTTGTCATAAGTGCTTTTAAACATTACAAAATCATAAAAGCAGACTCTTAATCTGTTATTTGGAACAGCTGGGGGAAAAAAAAAAAACAAACCAAAAAAGCCTAACAAGTTTTTATTGGGTGACTCTGAGTACTACTATACTAACTTAATACACCCCAAAAAAACCAAAACAAGCTTCACTAAGTCACATTCTCTACAAAGCCTTTTCGTCTGGACAGAGAGTAGATGCATTCTACTTAAACACATTGTGCCCCAACTATAAGCATATCCGATACCTAGACAGACACTAGGCTGCCACCTGCTAACTTGTATGCCTATGTAAAACAGATTCTTTGCCGTAACGTAAAATACTATACATATAAACAAGACTGAAACCAAGAAGCAAAGTGGGGGTCAGGGGGGTGGGGACTTTAGTTCCCATTTTACTGGGATAATGAACTTCCAAAACTGCAGGAGACAAACTCATCTGCCTCCCTTCGTTCCCTTACAAAACTAATTCAGTAGGAAACACACTTAGCTGTCAAACCCATCCCATTTCTTGAGCACTTGTCTGATTAGAAACCAGAGGAAGGACAAAGTAATCTTTGGAGGGAAGGGGAGGGGGGGAAACCCAAACAAACCCATAACACTGGATTATGCGGAGAAGAATCTTATTTGAGAAGAAGAATGCTTCTGACATTTATCAAAACCACAAGCTGACACCTCAAAAGGAAAAAGGAAGACAGCTTACAAGGCAGAGGTTAATTCATTTTTGTTTAATTCCCCCCCCCGCCCCCCGAAGGCTCATTCACGTCTTCTGCCAATCCAACCCTGGAATGATCTCTCAGGTGTATCATCCCTAACAATGGCAGCTTTGTTCACAGAGCTTTTCAACATTCTAAATAAAATCTGAGAGAGAAATGTATATTTATATTTCCATCTCCTCTTAATGGTTTTAGAAGCCCATTTATATACTTCTAAGGTACTGGAAAGCTAACCTCAATCACTTTCATTACCAATAATGAAACCTCAGTCCTGATTCTCTATAGGTCACCAATAGATTCCACCTGCACATTCTTGCAGAGCAGTTCTACCATGAATAGAAGGATCACAAACATTTCCAAAGCAGTGGCAGAGTCCTGGGAAGAAACGTCAAATACTGCTGCTAAGTACTTTTGAGTTCCTCTTGGGAAGCACAAAGCGGTGGAAAGGACAAGGACCTCTTTTCTACAGCAGGACTGTAACTTGGAGGGGGGGGTGTGGGGAAGTATCTTTCATCTGACCAACGTAAGCTACGGGTGAAAACAATCTGTTTCCAGGTTCATTCAAAACTTTTACCTCTCTAAACACAGTACTTGGGCAGGGGGGGAAATGTTTAATACCGCTATGATTTTAAAAACTTCTGCTAAAAACCGTAGTGTGAAAGCATTCAAAAGCCATCAGACATTTAACTACTACTTTTTCCAACCATTTTTGAAACAGATAACCTTGGCACTAAAAGCTTCATGAGACAACATAGCTATTGCCCTTATGAAAACTGTATTTTCTTTAACATTAACAAAACAGAGTCAAGCACAGACAGAAGGGGAAAAAGAAGGATCAACTAAAGATAACACAATACCATCGTAGATTTCAACATATCTACAGACTATTTTTTGCTTGGTTGTCAGAATTATAGACTCTTGAAAAAAGTATCCAGTAATTAAGATTATATTGGCCAAATAAGACCTTCAGACCATCTCCAGGGTACACACTCTGCCAGCTTTGCAAACCTGCTCTTTAAGGAACACGTGGCAACTAACAAGAAACCCTGCAAGGAAGCAATATAAACAAATTCAGTTTTTCAGATGAAAAAGCATGAGGAAAATTGGGAATATAGTTCCAATACATTTCATTTATGCTTTCATAGTCATCCTAACAATGGCAATGCCTCTTTATTGCATCCCTACTTCCATGTACGCTTTTTCAGAGGGTGTTTCTCTGGAAAGCTTTGAACATCATCAGGTTTTTTTTTATTCTAACTGCTCCAGACATTAAAAAAAAAACAAAAAACAAACAGACAAATAAATCTAAAGGCACAAAGCAACTAAGGAAAGCTACCACAACCAAAAGGAGCTTCTCTTAGTTATTTGGGACAGATAGGTGAGCACAGATAAATGATGATTTACACATAATCCAATGGAAGCACATAAATCTGCTCATCAGCCCCCTGCTCCCAAAACAAAACAAAAAAAGCAACTATCAGAAGACACCTTTTAAAACCACAACATTTATATTCACTATATTTTTTTATTTTCCTTTTTTTTTTTTTTTAACAGGAATGTTTTCAATACAGTGAAAAACCATGGAAGAGATCCTCAGGATGTACCTCTACATCACCTCAAAGCATTAAGTATCTACAAACACTTAAGACACAATATAATCAAAACTCAACAACTGGTATGTGTAGATGATATCCCTTCCCTGGTAATTCTGAGTCAATAGTCTGATGCAACGATCACTGCAATAGTACACAGAAAACATCACTTAAAAGATACTCAACTGTTTTGCTGAGAAAGTACAGACAACTAAGAATAAGCCTTACAGTACTCAATGCTATTTCTCCTCTGTAACGCTTAGCTTCTACTGTTTTGAAAGTGTACAAGATGCACATTCCCTCTGCCCTAGAAAAGCTCACATTTTGTTCAATATGGGGACAAATTCCTTTCTGCTACTGTGAAAAGAAAACCCTTCATGGCACACTCAAAAGACCTTTTCAGTTTAGATTTTAAAAAGGTAATCTGATGTAATGAAAATTGTTTAAAAACATCTGGACTAAAATGAAATCCAGCAAGGAGCAATGAAGAGGCTATTTTCAGCCTTGGGACATTTTGTTTCTTGCTTAAAAGCCTACATTTGTAGTGCTGACATCGCTGTACAATGCTTACTTCTGTTAGTACTGTCCAGACAATTATAAAAATGATTTATCAAAAACTCAGTCACCAGAACAATCTGGTACTTTAAAATTCCTTTTATTCCAGTATCACTGATTACAGCAATCATTTTTTCAAGCAGGTCATTCAAACAACAAAACACACAGGAAAGACTGACATGTTTCCTAGCAGGCCTTATGAACCAAGAGTAGGATAAAGCCTTACTAGAACATAAAAATCTCCCAAGATATCCACGTACTTAACAGTAACGGGTGTTCTTAAACAGTTTGGTCTTTTTCAAATAGGTGAAAATCCAGAGCTCAACCATAATCCAACTAGACTATACTACAGTCGCATCGTCTTCAGATGTTGCATTTATAGTCCTTTTTTTAGATGAAAAATGGAAATAATCGTAAAAAAAAAAAAGGAAGTTTTATTTCCACGATTGCCCAGATAATACCTTAAGAAATTTTGGAAATTAAGTTTAAGGTTATTAAATTAAGGTTATTAAATTAGGGTTAAGAGCATACACACTTAAAGGCTGTGTGGTTCTGTGGCTGTTTGAAATTCTGCAGTTGGAGTATTTCATTGACAAGACAGTTCTTAATTTCATTCAAATCAGCTCAGTGATCTCGAAACACAACCAATTCTTCTTAGACAGAAAGCAGACATACTGCCAGTATTTGCACATCTGACTTTTCCTGCTCAGTTCTCAAGCATTTAATATGCTCTGTCTTAACTCAATTACTTGCATCTGACACATTTTCTGAAAGTACCCAGTTCAGGCCAAATGTGCTAGTATACTACATAGCAACATACATTCAAATAAGAAACTACAGTTTGGCAAAAAAAAAAAAAAAAACAAAAAAAAAACCCCAAAAAACCAAACTAAGCACAATCTGTAGATATTATCCTGGGTTTTACTAGGTTTACACCACAATTCAGCAATTCAATAACACGTATTTGTTAGGTTTTTCAGTGAAATATAAGTTTTCTTCTATTTATTTTAATTATTCCTAAGTGCAAAAAGCATTGACTAACAGAAACAAGACTCATTGCAATATGATCCCCCACTCCTCACTTTAAGAGTATTTGCCTATATTCTGGAATCTGCAGAGAACACCTGCAGCAGGAAAAAAAATGGTATCTTAGAAAGTGTATGCACATATCCATACGAATATTGCTAGGCCAAAATAGTAAGGATTTGTGCAAATGAAAAATAATTTCTAGTACAATAATTAACTCCAATTTTTCAAGAAAAGGAACCCAGACTTTTGGAAGATCAAAACATCTGTAATATGGTTGTGTGATATTTATGGAAAACAGAAAAAGTGGTATTTATAAATTAATTTACTTATATATTTGTCTTGCATATTATATAAGTGTATGTATTTGTAAGTTTACAGAAAATTTGAAAAAGGTATTAAGTGAGGTTCTATAAATTTACAGGTAGGCACTTGCATGTAAAAGCAGACGGTAACAAAGCCTCATATCCTGACTGTTCTGGACTTCTAAAAGGACCTAAAAGGATCTAAAAGGATCCAGAAGTAAGATAGTCATGCAAGTTTTAATGGAAAGAAGCAGGGAGAAATGGAACTCCTTCTCTAATCCAGTTTCAAAACTAATTACAGCTGTAATTGTGAAGACAAACATTTTTAATAGTCCATATTCTGTATCATGTAAAAGCATAACTAAAGGGTGAAGAAAAAGACCAATATATTCCTTCAGCTTGACAACTGGCCTTGTTTTCTTGCTACATAGCTTTTTATCAGATTTTAGGATAAGCAGTTTTTATGGCACAAATCTCAGTTAACAGCCAGTTTTGAGGCTAAAACTAGCAAACTCATGCTTGACTAGAAAAGGAGAAAAAGGAGCACAGATAAAGAGGTCTGGTACATTATTCCTTTTCCTTCAGGCTGAAGGCTCTTCTCTGCAATGAAGTATAGACAGGAGAAGAGACTGGTCTTTTTAAAGAGCATTGTCATGGTTCTTCCAACCTCATAGAAAAATCCAAATGTAAAACTTATGCAGCTTCTTTCATAATAGAAAAGGATTTCCTGAATGCTGAATTTATGTGGGAATCGACAGCAAATATGCAGACCCTGGTCACTAAACAGATTGATCGGCTTCAAACAGCTTTCCCAAAAGACAAAAAGACCACAAGACATTCATAAACAAGCACTGCAGACAGACACACTTTTTCCTACACTAAAAGCTAAATCTAACAGTTGGAAACAATATTACACAGTGGAGAATGACAGAGTGTCTTTGTAAAGATACCAACAGCATACCCCTTTTAAGTCTTCCTTCTTTTATCAAGTAGGCACCAAGGGTTTAAAGTTCTGCAGAGAGCCTGGAAAAACAAATTTTAAAAGGCAAGCGCCTTCAAGTGAGGTTCATTTAAAATGTCAATTACCTTTACTACTTTGTCCTCCTAAAATAGGGTAGTGTATAGATCCCCATGCCTTTCTGTCAGCAACACCTCATATTGGTACTATGCCACAATGGGGCCCACGTGACAAGGCCACTTCTGCCTCTCAACTTCAACCCAGAAAAGTCGTAAGAATGTAAAAACGGACAAAAGTTCGTGAAAGCCCATCAACGGAAGATGCCTTGAAAAGTCTAAAAGTAAAAAAAGCAAGTAATCAGCAGCACTTCCTCACAAAACTCTCTACTTGCAGTAATCAGTTTCAGAAATTTCCAGAGGCCATCACAGTATCTGCGTAGATGTCAATGAGATCTTTCTACCAGCAATTTCTCCAAATCCTTTCAAAACCTTATGTAAAGCCATAGCACATTCTGCATCCCCTGGATAAGGAGTTCCACAGCCTTTTGTTCAGCATCTAAATAAGTAATTACTTTTGTCTGGTTTTGAAACCCTTACCTGCTAGGAACACTCATCTTAACTGTTCCCTTAACACGTCCCTTAACTGTTGTACTAGAAGAATGAACAGTCATTTCCTCTTCACCTTCTCTTACATTTGTTTTAGATACCACTGTTATACCCATTCTGCACTTCTCAACCAAGATGAAAAGATGAAACAGTCCTAGCTTATTTAAATGTTCCTCATAGGGAAATTATTACATACATTTACACCACTCCTGACTCCTCTCATTGTATCTTCTCCATTTCACAGATACAAACTTTCCACCATGATGATCAAGTTCAAAGAGTCCAGACAAACATAAAAATATTTATGGATACAATGCGAACATCCGCAAGATGTACTGTGATCCATTTTTCAGATGACTCACAGCAGCTCAGAAACAATCACTGTCTATGCCACAAAAATTGACCTGAACTCCAATCTTCGGTCTATGCTCCTTAAGAGATCAGTCAAACCTATGCCTAAACTATTTGCCATTTCCAATACACGAGTAATCACCAGAGATTAGTTTGACTTTTAATGACATGCCTAAGTACTGGATTTAATCCTTTTCAGCACTGAATAGCATACAGACATTATTTCACAAAGTAACTTTTTAAACACAAATATTTTGGGAAGCCTAAATGCTAGCAGTCCTCCATACATAACATGAGTCCCTCTTTCTGCTTTGCATATACAAAAATGTAGCAAGAGTAGCTAAAAATCAGATGACTAGATCCGATTCTTTCCTTTTACTGAAGCACATCAGGAAAGCCTGTAACATGGATAACTTGCAAGTAAGAATTGAGAAGCATATGAGCATTACTCCTTTGTTTTCTGACACTAAAATGATGTAAATGCTATAGTTCTTCTCCAGGTTTCAAAGGCATTTAGAAGACTGAAATTAAACCACGCGAGCAGTAAAAGCGCCCATTGTTGTTTCATTGCCTGCGGAGTTCGTTTTTGTCACTTTGTCAGTTTTTTTCAGTAGATTTGTTATTAAGTATTGCTGCTGAAACTCACGCATTTTAGATGGGACCAAACAACTGAGTTTGATACAGCTCTACTGTAAAGGACAAAAACAAGTTGTGAGGCTGCTCACTGACTGGTTCACCTCAAAAGAGCTCAGATTTTAACGACGACAGAGGTTCTGCATCATAAAGGTTCCTGAAGATTCACAACATAAATCCTGCTGACTTAAGTTCTTCTATACTATGCAACTAAAACTGAATTTTAAAGAAGGATCACCTTTAAAGAAAGTTATGCACTGCTTATACAATGTCATGTCATTTTCAGATTTAAACACTCTTCTCTTCCTGAAAAAGCAGGACAGATGCAAGCAATAAGAGGAAGAGTTCATGAAACAACATTAACAAGAATTATTCTTAAGCTCGAAGGGAGTTTAAAACAATACAATAAAAGCAAAGCACGTCCAGAACAAGCAGGCCCAATCTAAAGCAGCAGACCATGTGACCATCTTAAATTATAAAGTTCTACTTCTCCCTTTAAGTAAAGTTGCTGTTGTTGGAGATTGGTCTAAGACATAAGCCTTGAATGACCTCACTAGACATTTTGTTTCATGCACTTGGGAAAAAGCAAAATAATTTAGTCTTGCCTGGAAGTGGAAGGGCAAATCTACAAGAAAGAAAAATAAAAACTACTACAGTACGTACCACTGTTGACCAAAAGCATGTAATAAATTCCCAACCTATCATTCACGTAAATAAAGCTCATCTACAACACACTGTGGGTCCCCAGACAGCTCCATCCACAGCAGTTTCCTCACGTTTCTTTTTCTGCTTTTTCTTTACTCTTTACTGTCTGGCTTCTAGGTAAGTTCTGGGAAAAAAGATGCAAGGATGACTTTAAGTGACAAGAATTTTGCAAGTGAGAAGAAAAATGTTCGCACTAATAATTTGCATCTACTAAGTAATAACTTGAATAAATCCTAAGCCCGTTTTGCCAATATTAACAAACAGATGGCAAAAAAATCAATACAACAGTGTGGAAATTCCACAGAGGACAACAAAACTGTCAGATGTCTGAAGCAAATAAGCTACCGAGAGCTTTATGTACATTAGTGATGGGTGCTATGAACCTCTTTAAAAGAAACAAAAAAAGCCCCCAAGCTCCCAAATTTACTTCAGTGTACGAACAGGAATTTTACTTCCACACATTAACTGGCAGCCAAAAGAATCTTTTGAAAATAGTGCGAGGGCTCCCTCTTGTGACAATACTTTGGACAAACTGTAAAACTGGTCAGCCTGTACATGACAGGGTATATGTTGTTTTGGAAAAAAAATCCTGGGCCACATACATGATATTTATTTCCCATTAGTTAGGAAAGCTGAAAGAGTTTTAATCTTAAAGGAAAATAAACTTAAATCCAAGAAACTGGTAATTATTATTACAATGAAATTGGTTTGAATCTTACAAGTAGAATTTAAAAATAATGCATATTATGACTGTGTAACTTGGAAGGAAACTACCTAAAAGAGGAAACACAATGCAAGACTGATATGAAAACATTTAACATATTAATAGATAAGGTGAGCTGTGTCCAGAATCAGACGATAAAACAACAACGGTGCTTTATAATTTACCAAGCACAGACCTATTGAAGTAATATCTGAATACAGTGGCCTTAAATGAATCACTAAAATAGATGCTATTAGATTTGTGGACCCAGCTCCCTTCTAAATCAGACCACAGAATTCTTGGTGAAGAATGCATTGGAAGTCAATAGTACCCAAGAATATAAACAGGTATTTGAGGATCAAAGGCCCTGTTTTAATCTTTTTCTTTTAATATATATTTGTGACTATTTCTCCCTGTGTTGAGCTGCTGCCCCTCCCTTTGGGCTGACTACTCAAGCCAGCTTTCCTTTCAACCAACCCTCTCAACTTCTGCTGAGCAAACGTCACCTGACACAGTTCCCTCAAAACCATAAGATAAACAAGAAAATACACAAGCCAGTGGTAAGCCCTTAATCCTTAACTCCCAGATACGGTAACTTCAAAGGTACACTTTACTACAGCTAGTATATTTAGGTCATTTCCACAGAGGATCTCAACTTTTCAGTCAATAGCTGCTCACTTAAGCAGACTGCAAACAGTCTTTGAAAGCAGATGCCTTGTTAACTTACAGAAATTGAAGAGTTCACATATCCCTTAATAACAGAAAATATTTAAACAGCTTCCTGCAAGATGTGTTCCCTCCACATGTTCTGTTCGCTAAATTCAATATATTCAATAAACAAAGCCAGGGTAAGATTGTGCTCCTGTGGTCTACAAGGAGCCACTGTCTTAAAGTGCTTCACTGCTCCTTATTTAATATACTGCTGCACACTCTTCGCCTTGGTCTAAAATCCATGTTTTGAAACAGCTCTCCTCCCTTCAACCAGAAACCTCACAAATAAATCATCATTCCCAGGTGACAGAAATTGCCTTTTCACCCTCAGCAGAAGATTGATGCCCAATACATAGTTTATTTCCCTATTGTTCCTCTCTTCTCTGGAGACAGCTGATATTACTTACTCACTTTGGCTGATGATCTCTGAATCTAATCATCCATAGTTTCCAAACTCCCAGATGCACGATATGAACGCATCAGGACAAACTCAGCTGTGTTTGTAGCAATACGATGCAAAACTGGTACATTCCCGAGTCAGATTTTTAAATAAATAGTTTGCTTGTACTTTAAAACATTCTAATAGTTTAAATATGTACTCTTCAATAACACAAGATTGAACAGTCGCAGATCCCAAGTTAATCTCAGTTAGTACAAGAGTCAATAGGAGCAAAGAGGCCAAACATCCACAGCCTCTACCATCCAGCCATGACAGCCTGAAAAACAGATACAGCCCACAGATGAGAGGAGGGAGCACTAAATTGGCAAGATGGGCAAACACAGTAGCTCTCATGGCTAGCAAATATGATACCACCAGTATTTTTATAGGTACCTTCTGTCAGCAATAACAATATTGTGTTGCATGCAAAACAAAACTTACTCTGTAAAATAGTAGTCCCTATACGCAATGGAAACAGGCAACAGAAAGAACCGTTCCTCTGATCACATGAATTAAGTAGACATCTATTTTAAACATACACAACTAACAAAATTAACTTCAAATGAAATTTAGTTTCCACTGAACCTTAATACAGCTTAGCAAGCCCCTCCCAAGAAAACAGGCACTTCTGAATTGGTGGAAGAAAAACACAACAATTTCTACTGCATCTCATTTAACCTCCCATACTGCTTTAATTAGAGTGGTTTCTGAACATCAGTCAGGGTGTACATTAATAATAGTCCAACTTGCATTTGCTACCTACTATTAATTTTTCTTTTCCATCCTCTTCCAGGAAGGTAATGTGTGGTCATAAAACCCACCCCAATCTTTCAAAGGCTCTGCAGTTTAAATTCACCATCTCAGCATACAGCAAAATTTTACTGCTAGACGAGCAAAGCACAGTCTACACAAACACCACTGTAATATAACACTGAAGTTGTTTAAACAAGGAAAGAAAGAACACCACTTTTTAAAACAAGAACCATCACACTGGAAATACTAATACAATTTATTGATAAATCTGGTTATCATAAGAGAGAAAAGGCATTTCTCACCTTACTTTCAGTAACTTTAGTTCTTACTGAGGCACCCAAATTACCTGCTTAAGATTTAAAATTAATCCAGTTTATAAAGTATAATTATCATTTCAACTGAAGTTACCAGCCAAATAACTGTCCACACAGATGATGACTGCAAAACCTTTACTCTTTAAAAGGGAAATAAAGCCAAAAGCATTGAGACATATAGACAAACTACTCACTTATATTTTACTTTTCTTCCTATTTTAAACTTGGTTTACCTTCTCACAGAAGTCAGTAAGAGCAGTGAAGTCCCATTTCTTGGAATAAGCAACGTTGTATCTCAGTATAGCCTCCTAGGGAAAGAGCACAACAAAATAAAGCTTAGAGATACTTATTAAGAGAACAAAAATTATTTTATGACATGTCCTTTTTGAAGGAACAGTACCATCTAGTGGCTAAAATCTGTCACAGAGTCTACCAAAATCATAAAACTGTATTAATATGGTGTGACTCCGTGATACTGAATCTTTAATTTCTAGGTTTAGCATTGAATTAGCTTTAGTCTACAGGTTTCTCCTCCTAGCACAAAACAAGATAAGGCATGCTTGGATCTGCCTACAATGCACAACATAAACGTTCCCCACCCCATGCTTGCTCTCTTTAAAAATACCAAAAAAATTGCCCCTCAGCAATATAGCAGAAGTTTTACCAGTTTACAGACTTAAAAGAATCAGAACTGCAACAAAACTAACTAGGCCCTTTACAACAACAACGACCTTTAAAAAAATCCTCCAGGAAAAATACCAAATAAAATAGTATTATCAAGGGAACTTTCATTAGTTGCCAGGAGAGCACTATTTATTCGTTTAAAGTTTATCTGTAGCTTTTGCATCCTCCTCCTTCCCTGCCTTTCAGGTATAATCTAAATTACATTATTCTTCACAAAGAACAGCTCCAAATCACAATTCATTACAAGCCAATGAGGACTGTAAGAGGTATCAGCAGAGCACTAGTCTCCAAAATGTAAAGATTTTTGTCAGGAGCTTGAATTGTTGCAATTTTAGTGGAGTACACTGGTGTGAACAGTTACTGTGCATTGCCCTGCCGTCGCCTTACAGAAGAAGTCTACGTGCTTCATTTACCACAAACCAGTAGATACAGCTGGACAAACGGAGTTTTGCATAGCCTTATAAAGACAATTCATTTTAATAATACCTAATAAATTCAGTGTTAACACTTAAGACTTATTAATTCCCTTAATTCATTAGGGAATCCCTTGAACAGCATAGATTTTTTTAAGACTTTTTTTAATAAGTGATTAAACAAATACGACTGAGTCAGAATCACTAACAGCACACAGAGAGCCTGAATGGACTTACATGTATATAGACTCGATTTCAAAGCTTACCTTCAAATCATGCGAGCAAGTAAATTTGTTAAGTAAGGCAGTTTGGATTAGTTCCCATCGACTTCCAGCAGTTCTATCTCCGTTCTTTAAAACAAAAGCCCAAAACAAAGTCAGATGAAGTTACTCAAAACAAAGACCTATTTACTAATAAATGTCTTCCTTGCCACTTTTTTTTTTTAAATAAAGTTTTCTCTATTTGTGAAGTTCCTCAAAAATAAACCACATATTTTGAGTTACTGTGAAGTACTTCTGCAACTTCTAGCCCACTGCCTTTTACTTCCTTACGAGTTCCTTTTTAATTGAAGCATTCACAAAAGTCATAAAGAGCTCTTTTTCACATATGCAGCACTCTCTCATGCCACATCATGAAGGGCAAAAAATGCACAGTATCTCCCTTATGAAGAAAGTAGATTTACATGACCACAGTTAATAAGATCCACAACCCAAACAAATAAACTGAATCAACTATATAAAAATGTAATATTAAGAATAGTAAGAGCACAGATTATAAAAGTATATTGCTGTGGCTGACTCTTGCGCCAACCCTAATTTAAGACATCCTGTGGTATTTTTCCTCAACAGAGAGTCTTATTGCGCATTGCAAGCAATAATGGCATTTCTTATAAGACTACAAGGGCAGAGACCACTCATCTTGCTCAACTGGCAAAGATCTTATCAACGCTTTATTTCTGAAACATCATTTTAAACTGTATCTGTAAAATTGATAAATTAAAAGAGTATTTCCTAGAGGCTATAAAAATCCTCCGTTCCAGATTCAAGTACCAATAATCATTATACAGTCTTCACTACAGGACATACTCGCTCATTTTATTCACCACAGTCTAAAGTATTTCAATGGGTACATTTAAGTAAGTCTCGAGCGGTGACAAGAAATAGCAGATCAACAAACCATGCAGGGACAACTCTAATCTCTCTGCCACTGTTTTAGTGGAACAACAGACAAAAACCTCAATCTATCAGCAATACCTGACAGAATATTATAATTAGAATGTGCATTCACATCTGTTGGCATCCCAAATTGCTTCACCAAAACCACAGACGTATAAACATATAACTTACTTGGAGTATAAGCTTATACTTCATATAAGTACAGAAATATATACACCATCAAATCAATGGCTAAATAAAATAATTACTAGGAGGAAGAAAAAAAAAAAGTTTTCTGCTCTGCCTGAAGTATCACAAGCCAGAATCCAGCTTTTCAGACCAGGTACGTTCATCTATTTGATTTTCCAATTCCATACACACAATTTGCTAACTGAGCAAATGCAGTAAACTGAAAACTCACCTATATGTGAACAAACTTACCTGATTACACACCTGTAAATATGTTATCTTACCTCATCCTCTACAGGGTATAAATTTTGTTCTGAGCAGGGCATTTTAACATGTTTGTTGTCCCACAAATCTTTGTAGTGAGTTGGAAAAGGTTTAGGCACCTCTCCTTCCCTCAGGAGATCTACCTGCAACACAGAAGGAGGGGGGGAAAACCTCAGACTCTGCTTGCAAGTTTTTAAGTGGAAGAAATAAAAAGTAAGCTAAAACATAGTTAAAAAAACTCTCATCTACAGCCACCCTTTTTGGAGAGGGGAAAGCTACAAACCCATCACCTGGCGGATATTCAGTTAGAAAAAAATCCATCCGTTACTCTGTTACTCTTACGTTATGCGTGGTGAAAAGATCACCACCTTATCGTTTGCCCTCTTGAAACAAAATACATAAGATTATTTTCTGTCCAATTATCAGCTAAATACTTCCTCATTTGTGAATTTTAAGTATCTACATAGTTTCATCCAAATATTTTCAAAATGTAGTTTTAAATCTAACCATAGTCATGTGCAGAAATAACACTTTTTAACCTAACACTGAAAAGGATGGGAAATCATTAGAGATACAGCAGTATTTCAAGTTTACACCACAGAATATCAGAAATGTAAAAATAAACAACACAATGTTCTTAAAGACTTAATCTGCTATACAGCCTTCTGGCAGCACAGATTCTCTCAGAACTTGCGTTTAAACTTAATGTGCTTTTCTTTTGTTTGTGATTTATCCATGATGCTACAGGTTGGTTTCTGGTCACATGTTTTATTTCAACAATAATTTGACTGTATACTACTCCAAAGGATTAAAGGCAAACGTATCAGATTTGGTCTAAAACGCAGTGGTAAAATTGGCAGAAAGTCCTCTTCATTCTTTGTCTCTCTCATATCTTGACTATCCTGAGCCTTTTGTATATCTTGAACTCAAAACAGAATCATATTAAAATGAAAATATAACATGAAAACGTTGAACTACAAATTCTACTTGCAGACATACTTAAGTTCCCACAGTTTACAACTCAGACGAGGAAGTACACATACACCTAAGGCAAAAGAAAAATACTTGTCCCTAACAAGCCAGAGGCATTAAAACCATAATTACATTTCTTCTGGATCTTAATACCCTAATTCTGTGCATCAAAGTCAATTTTCAGGAAAATCAGTTGCCCCAGTCTGCTCGCAAGGAACGACAAAGAAAGATTTCCACAACTTAATACTACAAGACTAACATTCGGCATTTCATAGTACTGAACAATTCAGTAAGAAATCTGATTTCAGGTAATACACTCAATTATCGTACTCTGACGGTTACTGTATGATTGGCTGAGGGTCGCAGATGAGGAAGACGGGCCCCACACATAGGCATTCTTCTCATCTCTTCAATCGGTGTCCCAAACCATTTCTTATTAGTTGGAAGAGGAGGTGGCATATATTTAGGAATCTTTCTTCCTGGCCTCTGGGGTTTGAATTCACACTTTTCTTTTCTGCTGTTAAAATAAAATACATTGAAACATTTTATTTCCACTGAAAAACCTGGGAGGCAAACACACAAACTTCCACTCCAGGGTTATGTTTGTAACAGTCAGCTTATTTGCTAGCCTTTGCTGTGGCCCCAAACCAAAGCTTTATTGGGGAAAACCCCCACCAACAACCACCTCCTCCTTGCCAACACATGCAAGTACGTGATGTCTACCAAAACACTCTTTTCTACAGGCTTACGAACACCTTCACAGAATTGCAATATGTTAGCAAGGCAGGGTTCTCCTCTGCAGGGTCATGTTCTTTCCCAACAGGATCTGTTTATGCAGGGCCAGGAGACAGACTCGTTGGTCTGCGTTTGTCAGGATACCCTCTATAGCCTCTTCTCAGCTGTTAGAAAACAAACACATGTGCACACACAGATGCACATATTCCTTCTTCAAGCCAAAAATAAGCAAAACCCCAACTTCTTAACCACCCTTTGTCACTAGAATTCTGTTTTTCATGCCAGGCACACAGTACTTGCAATGGAAGTAGAAATCTGAAAGTAATCCAAAAAACACTTGCAAAATTCAAATATATGCAAAAGTAGATGAACTAATCCTCTTTAATGATCAAAGGTATTTGCATGGATCTGAGATATTCTGGGGAAGGAAAATTTGAACCTGCTGTATGTTTGAAGTAACATACCACATGTTTCTCATGCAAGAGAAAGTTCTCAGAGTAAAACGCAAAACAAGTTAAAAGCCTACACTTTGAGGTACTCTTCAGACCTTTACATTCCCATTAGTGAACTTACTCCACCCCTGGATAAAGATGCTGTCCAACCTGTTCGCTGCATCTATGGGTGTGCCAGTATCTTCAGGTGCAGACAATGCCTCCAACCCAGCCATCACATGCAAACGGTGTAGCCACATCAGCACCACACTGAATACAGGCCCACTGTGCTCATTTGACAGCCAAAGGTTAATTCTGGCATGGCATTACTCATGACTGAAACCTGTTTGATACACTACTGCTTCTTTCTCTGCAAGTTAAGATCTGAGCCACTCTATTATCTGCTGTAGACCTGGTCTCACAAAAAACAGGAAGAAAGCTTGAAGATTTTCTAATTGCCCTCTTAAGCACCGTCCTGGTTTCAGCTGGGATAGAGTGAATTTTCTTCTTAGTAGCTGGTACAGTGTGTTTTGGATTTGGTGTGAGAATAATGCTGATAATACCCTGATGTTTTAGCTGTTGCTAAGTAGCGCTGATCCTAAGTTAAGGATTGTTC
>JAVKLA010000093.1:12006918-12036442 GCA_034782735.1 Sagittarius serpentarius | reverse complement strand
CCGGCCCGCGTACGCCGGCAGCGGGCGCCCGGGCCGGAAAGCAGCGCGGCGCGCTTTACGGCGGCGCGCGGAGGTCGTTGCTGCGGCGGGCGCGGGGCCCGGCGGCGCCATGGAGGGCGGCGGCAACTCCAAGGGCACGGGCCTCGGCGGCCTCTTCGGCGCCGGCGGGGTAGGCTACTCCCACGCCGACCTGGCCGGGGTGCCACGTGAGTACCGGCGCCCAGGGCCGACCGGCGGGGGCCTGCGGCGGCGCCCAGCCTCGGCCCGGGTGGTGGGCCTGGGGGGCGGGGAGGAAGGCCGTATCCGCTTCCCGTCAGCGCGGCCCGGGCGGCCGATCCCTGCGGGCCCGGGGGCGGCGGCGGCGGCACCGCTCTCGGAAATCAACGTGGTGCGGCCGAGCGCCGCCCCCGAGGGGGCCGAGGCCCAGCGCCTCCTCCGGGTGCCCCTGCCGGGGCGGGCGGGGGGAGGGGAAGGAGGGGAGACGGGGGGGTCTGTCGGTCGGTGCCATATTTTTATCCGTTGTGTATCTGAACGGCAGAATGTTCTCTGCTTCCACGCAGCAGGTCTGCCCCCTTGTAACGTACTGGACGTGAAATTGTTCTTAGGGAAGTTGGTGTTAAAGTATTCTGGGTTTTTTCCTTTCAGTAACTGGAATGAGTCCTTTGTCCCCGTATTTAAACTTGGACCCCAGGTACCTAGTACAGGTGAGAAGGCGGCTTGTTTTTATCGTGTTGAACTCGATTCCATTGTTTGTATGGTCATATGTGAAGACCTCAAAAATCCTGAAGTGCTGTGCAGTGTGTACTGGAGTCTTGAGCGGATGAACAGTTGAAAGGAACGATTTTTTCAGTATTGTGCCTAATAAAAGCTTGCAGTGCCGTGGCATCGAGGAGAAGAAAACCAGTTTTAATATAGAGGATAAGTAAGACTGTTACGTCAATATAAGCCTGCCAGTATTGAAAAGAGGAGGTCTCCCTCCCTACTCTGAGGCGTACAGCCCCAACGCACCCTTGTACAAGTTCTGGCATTTGTCACACCCTCCACTAAGGCCCTCCAATCAGTAAGAGCAGCCAGAAACTCTCCGCTCTTTTGACGGATTAGCTTTCTGTACTGTGATGAGTTGCATCAGTTTACAGAGCTGTTCAGCCAAACCGTAGGCCTGATACAGGCTTTGTCATTGTATGTGCTGTCATCACAGCATCAGCAAATGTCACACCACTTTCCTTATGTCATTTCCTAGCTGAAGAGAGACCGTTGTGAAGTCGAGCTTTCTGATTGATTCTACAGAATAATGTAGCTATCGCACTTACGCAGCTTAGTATTAGTTAAGATAACATCATGGCCTGTAGGCCACCATAAGGAAAATAAAATAATTTAAAATCCTATAATGTTTTCCTTTATCAGCAATATTAACTAGCTGAAAAGGTTTAAGTTAATCCAATAAGGATGTATGTCTTAATGATTTTATTTAGTTAGTATTTTCCTATATGTTTACATATATATGGCCTATATTATTTGAAAACATTAAATTTGGCAGAAGTAGCATTGAAGATCAACAGCTGTATAGTATCTGCTAATCTGTGTGCCTTTTGTTGCATGGTACACTGAGTCACTGCTTCTTTTGTAAGTGGAAAGCTCTGAATGCAGTTCTGGGGGCTGTTTTTTTATATTTCTCTTTCCCTAGAAGCTGTTGTAGTCAAGATTACAACATAACATTCCCACAACGGTAGAAAACAGGGGATATGCCTCTGAAGTGGATTCACTAGCATGATTATCTTGCCTGCTGTTGTTAAGTGGTTGAAAAAAAGCTAAGTGATTATTTAGACCTCTTCTGAAAATACCCTCTAAAGTTGTCTTGTTTAGCTAGTACAGTATATCTGGGAACATGTTGGTATTGAAAATGGTATAACGAGTTTTTGGAACAAAGTCTGTATATACTAACAGATTTAAAGAAAAAAAAAGAGCTTGCTTTAAAAGAAAATAAGGTACTGCCATTAGTGTCATGAGTAACTTATAAAACAGTGCTAAAAATACCTATTGACATAACACTAGTGGCTACGGTTTGTGATCTAACACTTCACTGCTCTTTATGTTTAGCACTAGCAAGTACATTGAAATAAAAGGGAATTCCATTTAAGTGTGAGAAATATTTTTTTTTTACTTGAACGAATTGCCCAGGAAGCTGTGGAGTCTCCATCCTTGGAGATGCACAAGACCCAGGTACGGTCCTGAGCAACCAGCTGGTGCTGACCCTGCTTTGAGCAGAGTGGTTGCACTAGACAGTCTCCACAAGTCCCCTGCAACCTTAACCATTCTGTGATTCTAAAAATTCAAGGAAAAAGACATAGCTAGTATTTTGAAATACAAGAACTTAAATTATTTGGTTAGTCTGTAAAGGTGTGCATGGAGGGATGTTGTGGTTTAACCCCAGCCAGCAACTCAGCCCCACGCGGCTGCACGCTCCCTTCCCCGCCACCCACCCAGTGGGACGGGGGAGAGAATCGGAAAAATAAAGGTAAAGCTCGTGGGTTGAGATAAGAACAGTTTAATAGAACAGAAAGAAAAGAAAAAAAAACAACAGTGACACTAATAACAACAATAAAGTGACAATAATAACAAAAGAATTGGAATACACAAAACAAGGGATGCACAATGCAATTGCTCACCACTCGATGACCGATGCCTGAGCAGCGTGCCCACCCAGGCCAACTCCCCCAGTTTATATCCTGGGCACGACGTCCCAGGGTATGGAATACTGCTTTGGCCAGTTTGGCTCAGCTGTCCCGGCTGTGTCCCCTCCTCCCAACTTCCCTGTGCCCCTCCAGCCTTGTTGTTGGCTGGGCAGGAGAAGCTGAAAAGTCCTTGACTGAATCTAAACACGACTGAGCGACAACCGAAAACATCAGAGTGTTATCAACATTCTTCTCCTACTAAACCCAACACACAGCGCTGTACCAGCTCCTAGGAAGACAATTAACTCTAGCCCAGCCGAAACCAGGACACAGGGTGAGGGTCTCCTGTATTTAAAGACCATCCATTTGCTTTCAGAATGCAGAGACAAAGTCAGCATTATTGTTGAGAATCTTACATTTTGATCCTGGCCTTCCCATAATAACGAATGCTACAGTGGTACTCGTGACTTCAAAACCCATTTTCTATAGAGTTAGTCCATTAACGCAGGCACAAACCAACGTGTTTTCTGCAGTGCTTTTGTTACCTTCAGCAGGTATCCATTATGAAATAGCATGCCAGCCTTTGTCACAAACCTAGAGGAATGGGCTTCCTAGGTTGTTGTCTCTATAGAAACACAGAGGTTACGTACAGACAGTGATTGCTTCATCTTGCCTTTTTGGACAATAGTGAAAACTGTAAGAAACTGCTAACCAGTGTACGCACTGAATTTCTCCAAATACCTAGTTACAGGGAAGATAGAAACCATATTATAGGTTCCGTTAATTGATAAAGTATTAACAATTTTAGAAGTTGCATACTTTTTATGTATTGCCGTCCACGTTTAGTGCCAAGTATGGACTAAGAAAACCCCTTAGAATGCAGTTACTTGAGCCTACAGTTGTTGTGGTCGTATGTCAGTTAAATGGGGGATGAATAATACTAGGACTGGAGAGCGCAGAAGCATAAAGAGAGATCTTAACTGCTTTAGCACCTTATCAGCACCTGTGCATGTTGTCAATGTGTCATATTGAAAAAGTGCTTTGTCCCACCTTATCTCTACACATATGCTAGTCGTCAGCCCGTTTCTCTAGCTTTTTAGACCAATCTGATTTACAAGAACACAAGCCTGTCCCAGTGGGAGAAAGATGCACAAGTAAAAAAACTACCAGCCTCGCGTATTTCATGCCTGGTCATCGCTGGTTTTGAATGTATTCCCTGCTTTTTTCATGTCCTCAAAATAGGTCACTTATTTCGGTGCAAGAAAATACTTCTTTCGGTACAAAGGCAGTTTTTCTTTGGTGTCAGCATAGTGGGAAAACTTAATGTATTCCTGCATCAGTATAGGTTGCCTAGTGAGGAAACAAACAACAGGAAGGTTTTTAGAGAGCAGAGTCTTGTATTGCCTGCTACAAGATGTAATAAATAATTAAGCAAGTAGTCATTTAAAAAAAAAACAAAAAAAAAACACCACCCATAGAACATGAGTTCCTTGGCTGCCTGATGTAATTTACAAAGTTAGGACAGGTAAGGGGAAAAAAAAAAAAAGGTCTCGGTCAGTTTATCTTTTTAAAGTCTTTTTTCATTCATATTAAAGTATACATGTAGTATACTCCATCTGTGTGCTAGCGTAGACAACAGTTTTCCAGAAACACTGGTTGTATCTGTCTTTTCTTTAGTTCGTTGTACGGAGTAAAGAAAAAAATTTATTACGGCCTACATTTTGAAGCAGGTACACTTGGAAAATACAAAAGCGTTTGTTGATTTTGTTTTCCCCCAGGATACGGATGAGTTTATCTTGCCCACAGGAGCCAACAAAACTCGAGGCAGATTTGAGCTGGCCTTTTTTACCATTGGAGGATGTTGTATGACAGGTAGGTGGTTCTGTTTTTCACTTTTCCCAGCTGTCCAGGTAACACCTGTGTACTGCAGTAAATGACGAGATTGTAAATGTCTTGTTCTGCAGTCTAGTTTTGCGTAAACAGCTATTTGACTTCAGTCTGTACACTGAGGTCTGTTCTCAGTATTTGCTTCTAGTATTGTTCTTTTTGTTACTTCTTCTTCTTAAAAAGATATAACTGATATTTTGCTAACTAGGGGCAGCATTTGGTGCGCTGAATGGTTTGCGACTTGGCTTGAAGGAGACGCAGAATATGGCGTGGTCAAAACCTAGAAATGTACAGTAAGTGTTTAATCCCCCCAAAAAGTACACCTTAGTTAAATATTTGAGAATAAATTACTACTTTGGTATTTACTAGAAATCTACTTGAAAGTCAATACAGTGTTTTTATACATTGAAATATTCCCGGAAGCAGCACAGCTTGCTTTGAGCTATTTTTTGCTGTCACTTACCTGAGAGCGAGTTCTCTCTTCTTCCCCAAATTTTTCAAAACCAGGAAGAGATTAAAATGCAGAAGCTGGGCCTGCCTGGATTTGCATTAGGGATGACATTCGTGCGTGCTACTGAGCAAGTGTTGCATGGTGGATATTGTTACGGATTACGGCGTCCAGGAATACCCATGGCATTCCCGTGTTTTCGCCTTACCTGATTGTTTGAAAGAATGCAGTAAAGATAGGAACACATTTTTTCTGGCAGTATGCTTCTCCTTCTAGAATTATTGGTATTTTAGACATAACTATAAAACTTCAGTGCCTGTGAAGGAGACATAGGAAACTAGAGGAGTGGAGTAACTGGGGGAAAACATTTTCACTCCCACAATACTTTGGAAAAAGGGAATTTTAGAGGAGGAATTTAATATTTTCTAGGACAGTTTGTACTGGCTCTGCTCCTTTTTAAATTCTGTTTCTGTATTCTTCATCCCCTTCTTTACCATCGCTAGATTTAGAGCTAGAACCAAAATATTTCCCACTATAATTATGACTCTTCCATAATGTTCTAGATGAACAGAATCGTCCTTTATGTATTCCGAACAAGTCAAAAACATGTTTGTTGTTCATCCCAAACTTTGGTGGGTCGAGCCCAGCAGGTGGCAGTCAGGGCACACGCTGCTCTTAGTCCTTGCCCTTCGAGGGAGAAGGTCATCACCTTGATATGGTGTGTTAAGTTCTGTGTTTTCCTGATCAGATGCAGGGAAGAGACTTGCCTAGCTAGATTTCCTTCAAATTTATCCTTCATGTACACAGATATTTATTTTATGAATTTGAATGTTGCTGTTAATCCTCGTCATCAAATATCTCACAGTATGTCATAGTTATTAAAATTATTTTCTCATCAATTCAGTATTGATGTAATGTCAACAAAATGGGGGTGAGGGTTGTAATTAGGGGGGGACTGTCAATACCCTAGCCTCTTGGATTTTTTTCTCTTGTTTCAAAATGAGGTTTTCCATTGTTGTTTAATTCATTACCTAACCATGTTCAGTAATGGCCTGTGTCTCCTAATGAAAATTATTAAAAAGGGAAAACAGTGGAAAATGAACTCAAATCAGAAAGAACATAATGTGTGACCCTTTCATTGGTTTAAGTCATAAACTAAGTTCCAGTGGTAGTCAGCTGTCCAGAGCAGTACTGTGCCTGTGATAGTGTTACACTGCTGGGAGATAAAGATCAGTCATTTCTTCTGGCTGCTGTTGTCACTGTTCTGGAGACAGCTGATGCCAAAAAGAAGTGGCATTGTGCTTCCCTGAGAGTGCGCTAAAGATCTGCTTTCCCTCTTTAGCGCTAGTCTGGAAGCACACATACAGAAATACTCGGGGTACTTTACCTTTTGTTGGGTGCTAAGTTTGACAAATGGAAGTGCAAAAGGTTGCCTCTTTTCTTCCTGACTTGCTTTAGTTCAGACTTGCTTTTAATACCCACGCCGTTTGTCCAGGCGTCACCGTGCTCCCTGACACATGGTCCCTGTATTGCTTGCACCTTCTAGAAGAGCACTCTAGTCTTCTTGGAGGTCTTTTACCCAGTTAAGTCAGCGTAAGTGTGTATCAGTCCTTCTCAGTAGCTACGTGTACTCCCCACATAGGGAGTATTTATCAACTATCGTTAGAAAGTCATTTGAAGGGAAGAGATTGGATTCTTGGTAAGGGGCAAGTATGACTAGAGAAGAGAGAAAGATTTTCTTAAGACTTGACAGGACTAAATATTTGCCTTCAGTATTGCCTGCGTTACTATTTGTAGTATGCATGATAAAGGAGCTTATGTATTACCAAGCTGTGTGCTTTTCCTTACTGTTTGTTTTGTTTTGAAGGCCTTTTGGTTCATTATTCCAGTTTTATTAAATCAAATGTATAGTGTAAACACATTACACCTACTGTCATGAACACTGCCTCAACGTAAACACAGAGAGCTAAAGGTTTTAATACCTTTTTAACTCCTTTATAGAATTCTAAATATGGTGACAAGGCAAGGAGCATTATGGGCTAACACTCTGGGATCTCTAGGTAAGTAAACTCGTTATTTTGTAGGGAAAACAATTTAAAGATGTAACTGTTTGACGGGAAAGTGTATTCTCTAAATTTTCTTTAATAAATCCATCAGGAAAAAATGCAGGTTTTTTTCTTTGGGACATGAGGGCATTTCAGTAGACACTGAAAGGGAAATTGAAGGCTAAAATAGGATTTGACATAAGTAGCCAAAAGCCTGTAATTAAGAGCCCCAAATTTTTAGTATATTACAAACGAGAACTCTAGCTATGGAATAGCAGGAATAACTAAAAGTTATAGATAATGCTTACTTGTTAATAAATTCCACTTAATTCACAACTTAAGGCAAAAAATATAATTGAATACTTCTGAAATAACTTTAAGAACCTAAGAAGAGACTCAGTGGTCATGTGAGGAACTGCCTGATGTCTGTTTCCAGTTAGAGTCAATGAAATGTTTATCTGTAGAAGAACTGTGATAGTGACTACCAAGATTTAGCCTTTTATGATGGTAGCTTAGCTCAAAAAAATCACATACGATACCACCCACCTTAAATCTAAACATTGCTTATAACTAATACGGGTTAGAAAAAAAGAGAAAAGAAAATGATCAAAAGCCTGATGTATGAGAAAAACTTCTGTGAACTGAGGTTTGGGTGGGGAAAGGGGTGGGAAGTAAAATCACATCAGTTACCTCAGAAAAACAAGTTCAGATGATTTCATAAAAGTCAGTGGAGTAACTAATGCCCTAGAGAATACAAGCTCTTTGCCCCTGCCCCGAATCTTAAAAGACCAAAGGGTGGTCACTTTGAAAGGAGAAATCCAAAACTGATGAAATTATTTTGAAGATGATTAATGATGGAACTCATTGCCCTACAAAGCGGTAACAGAAATTAGCAATATTTAAAACAAGAGATTGCATCATGTTTTAACCCAGTCTACATATATCTGAATTTTGAAAAATGCATCAAAGCATAGGCTAAGTTGCATTTATTACATTTTGTTTCAGTCTTATTTCTAAAGAGTAGATTAGTCTGCCATTTAACTTGGACATCAGCTTTTAAGGCATAATATAGAGGCCATGGTTAGAGATAGGATTCTGAACTATAGTAAGAATGGCACTTTTCATAAGAGATGCATATTGCCTGCTGAGTTTTATGGTGGGATGTTTGCTTTGTTTTGTTTTTCTTTTCTTATTTTGTATTCCAAATGTAATCAAAACACGTCTGCAAACTGAGATGCAGGCACGCTGCAGTTCAAGGTCCCACGTCAAGTGACACATTAACAGGTTCTTTCAGCTGTGTTTGAAGAAAGATTACTCAAGAAAATGTTTGTGCATTCCAGTAACAAATTGTTATTTTGCTTATAAAATATAGCCTCCCAAGTCACAGAGTTAAGCAGAACTTGGTATTTGGTATAGCACTGCCTTGTCCTAGCTACCAAAGAAGTTCCTTTCAAGGAGTTGAAATATTTTTGCATCTTACTTCACTTGCGCAGCATTTCTGTACCTCAAAGATTCCTTTTGTCACGGCTGACCGTTTTTGTCATTCTGTTCCTGAACAGAGGTAGCAACATCTGTGTTAATTATTTTAAAAAATGTTGTTGAATTCAGCTTTTCCTTCCCCTCATTGTTAATACTACATGCTACTAAGACAAGGTAAAATACCATTGCCTTTGCTGAATGTTCAACTTACCGACGTTCATGCGGTTGCTTATGAAGGATTTACATGCTTCTTAGCAGAAGTAAAGATTTTGAATTCTTGGAGGACAAGGGATGAATTAAAGTGGCATGGTGTCTTTCTCACTTTAAAATGCCGACATGCTCTTCTGTTCTTTGTCAGCATGAAATATGATTATATCATGAGGGGTGAGGATGGGGGTGCCTTCTCTCTTCATCAAAATGCATAGATCATATATGCATCCATACTAAAAGCCCGTGCATTTCTCTTTCTAATCCTCTCCAGGACAGTCCCCAAAGCTCTCCCAAAGCAAAAGGCCCTCTGCGGACAAAGTTTTCCTATGCAGGCAGAGGTGAAGCAGCTGTAATTGTCAAATCCCAAGCAATCTAACAGTCATTTATATGGGAAATGTAGCCCATTGTACTCCAGCCCTTGATAACATGATCTCAGTGCTGCACTTAACTTGCATTTTGTCTCGGTCACATGTGGGCAAGAATTTTCCCTGCTACCTAGAAAGTGGTGTTGAGTTTAGTTTATGCCATCCACAGAAGACAGTATAAAGCTTGCCAGTACAAAGTTAAACCCTCAAAAGTTTTTTAAACAAATTTGAACTACCGAAGTGGGCTTAAGCTTCAGTCAGTGCTTTATATCACATATTTATCATGTCTTGAGGCAGCACTACATGTCATGAAGAATGCTACTTTATAACCAAACTATAGCTAGAGAAAGAAAAATTATCTGTCAGATAGGAATAGGTCTGAAAAAAACCATGAAAGACGGGATTTTGCAGAGGATTCCCCCCCCACCTTTAAATAAACAGAAAATCTGTGCTTCAGAAGCATAGCCTAAATAGTTACACCGAGCCTGGATTCTAAGCCTTGTGTCTCAGAGAATGGGAGTTTTAACTTGAATTTTTAAATGTTTTTCTTTCTCAGCTCTACTTTACAGTGCGTTCGGAGTCATCATTGAAAAAACACGAGGTGCAGAAGATGACCTGAACACCATAGCTGCTGGAACCTTGACAGGAATGCTGTACAAAAGCACTGGTAGAGTAGCAAAGTGTTTCTAGTTTTCCTCTTCTTGTGCTTTATCCTAATTATTAGGATTCTCATTACTTTTACTAAATACTGTCCTGCTCTGAAAATTGGCAGTGTAAAAATGGCACGCTAGGAACTAAGACCTCCTAGTTCGATATCCCCTAACCCACACATTGTTTTTCACACAGCTAAGACTACTCAAGGAAAACTTGCACTGAAAAAAAAAAAAATTCCAGCTGAATTAAATTAGATTCTTTCCAACTTGCACAGGATTAGCAATAATCACAAGGGCCAAATTACGTCTGTCATACATATATACTGAATAAACACTCAAATATTTACTGAGATTTATAGTGAGATTGTATAAATTACATACCCAGCTCATTCTTAGCCATGTTTTTCAGGTATAGCAGGAATAAAACCAATAGTTTCTCAAGTCCATGGGTGGATGCAGGCAAATGGGAACTACCTTCCAAAGTGAAAGGGGGCAGGGGAGGGGAGGAATACACAGAACACAGCTTGACTGCATCAAGATGAAACTTAGTAGAAGTGATTCATGTGACAGTACCTGGAGCTGATACTGATGTATTTGTATAGAGAGAAACTGATGTATTTATAAAGTTACTACTTAGCTGTTTGTGAAACTGTGGTCTTGTGGTAGGACTCTAGTCTTTGCACAGTGGTCAAAACCAACAAACGATGTTATTCGAGAACAGCATGGATTTAAGGTTAGTTTGCTGATGCATACGGAATTGTTGGCAGAAGAGAGGGTCTGAGCTTCGTCAGCAAAATGCCTGTTAACATGTATTCCAAGCTCAACAATTGGAGGGATCATCTTCTTTTAGAGGACGGCTGGGTACCACAGATCAACATGACCACAGGAAATGTGTGTTTTAAGTACCTCGATAAAGGTTTGGCTATATGATTCACCTGCATTTTACTGAGGAGATAATTCTAGAATTAACCTATGTACTTTTACATATCTAACTGAGCCTCAGTGTCTTAGAAGTTTTCCTGAAGGCCACCCTCATATATGGGGCAAAACAGTTTGAGAGGTCTTATTTTCCTGTTGGCCTAGACTGGTCGAAACCAAAAATACTTGGCTTGAGCAGCCTTCATAAATACTAGCTTTTGCACTTAACCTTGCAAGAGCACATAGCTGTCTTGTAATCAACTACTTATTTGGGATTTCATGAGTGATATGACAGATTACCAACAACAGCTGGGCAGGGTAGGAGTACAGAAGTCTAACGTTTTCTGTGGGAAGTTATTAAGAAGGAGAACTGCCATCTACACTCCAGCAGAAGCTTCCCCCTTACCTTTCCGACGTATGGAGCTGGCATATGTGTAAATCTTTTTGGTGCAGTGCAGCTATGGGTTACTGCTCCAGTCACATGCACAGTCACCTGACACTACAAAAATTTTTCCTACAAGAGCACAGTGGGACTTTTGTTTGTAACATAAGATCTACTGAGCTAATAGTAGCACTGATATAGGTAAATGTAGTCAGTAAGTCTGTATTCGTTACAGTATTGTATTTTGAGTATGTGTTGTACATACAATCTGTAATGCGCAGAAACAAAAGAAACCCATTTTTCACCACATGCAGGAAATTTGAGTGGCACAGCAGACCTTAAAGGTCAAGGATTAGTTCTGGAAATGGAAAAGATGATATTCACATCTGTTTGAAGAATTTAATTCCAATCTTACTGTCCTTTTTTTCTTTCATGCTCAGTCCCTCTTGCTTCCTCTCCTGTCACCGTATGCAAGAATGCCCTTCCTAATTCTGTGCAGTAAAGCTTCCCTCTAAGTTTTGCCTTCACCCAGCATCAGTATATATTTACCTAAAAAAACCTGGAGCATTTAAACCATGTGCAAATGATCAGTTCACATCTGGGACGTATATCAAGACTGTAATCATTTCCTCTGTTACATGGAATGCCATGTTGTGTTGGCATTAAAAAAGGAAAATTTGAAAGCCATCAGGGGCATTTCTGTTATAAATACCCCTTATTTTAGTGTCGGCTGGAAACTCCCACAAACACAGCATTTCAAATCAAGGCTGTTCTGTAATCCACAAAGGGTGGATCCAGAGTTGGAGGCCGTGCTTTTCAAACACTCAAGATGTCCCACTTCCATCATTCCTGTTTTGTAAAGAGATCAGGAACATATTTAAGAAGAAACTGGAAACTGTATATGGCAGGTTTTTTATTACAACTTTCTAAGTTCATGTTTAGACATAGCACTGATGGGAGAATCACAGCAGCAGCCCTGCTGCACTGAAAAGTAGTCTTGTGTACGCTACAAAGCCTAGATTGAATTTCTGAAACAAATGATTTAGCCTTCGCTGAGGGGGATGAGTGGACAGGAAAAACAAACAGTGGGAAGACTTTTTGAAGGCTGAGATTTGTTACCCCAAACTGGTCCCAGTTTTCACAATTTGTCCTTGTAGAGGTGTTAATCATTACCAAAATGCCACCAGTCAAACAAAAAGGCTTTCCAAAATATGCACGTTCTAAAGCCATTGGGTTGTGAGCAGTTTTGTGCAAGGCTACTTAACACACAGTTTGCTTGTGGGAAGACAAAAGAGCATTAAAAAGTCTGCAGGTGAGGACTCTGGAAGTTCAGCCCCCCTGCGTTCACTGGAAGTGGCGTTAGTCACAGAAAACCCCCCATTGCAAGTGACTAAAGCAGTTAACACCCCAAGACTTCTGACAGTCCTCCTCAGAGTGAGTCAGGTACTGTTAATTTGCCGTTATAAATCAAGTGTTACCTGGAATCCTTCTCGGCATACTGTACAGGTTAGGTTAACAGATGTTGAATTGAGTTTGAAAGCCAAACGGATTTGAGGAGCTTTGAAACAGCGGACTAGTTGATCCCTTTGACCAAAGTGATCTCTGGCTTTCACATTTTATTTGAAATGAGATTTAATACCAAAATTACTTACTAGATTTTAGCCCAAATGTAGCAATATGAGTACAGTATTAACGTGTTACAATAGACTTGCAACTCTGTGGAAGCTGTGTTTTGAGTTCACAACTTAAACTGAATGTTCTGAGTAGAAGTTGAATGACAGAGGAAAGAAAACCCTTTGTGTTCCTTTGCTAGTGGCATACATAGAAATGTTGTTGCAACTTATTCAGTCCTGTTTGAGTTTTGCTGAAAGGGAGTCTGATACCCCAAGTCCACGGGGATGGCTTTTCCATCTAATAAGATACTATTCTGTATTCTTCAGTTTCAAGCGAAGGCAGAAATTGAGGTCTGTTATGCCAAGTTTTTTCTGACAAACGTTACGAAGCCCTAATACTAACATACCTTAAACCAAACAAATATTTAGCCCTCTTGCATGTGTTTTCAACCTCTTTTCTAAATCAAACATCTCTATTTTGTTTTTTCATAATTGTATTCGTCTCTGAAAGTAGCAAAAATATGACTATCACTGTGCACTATGTCACTATTACTCCCTCCCACCATGAAAATGCACATGGTACCAGTCATCGTGTCACAAAGGTACAGCCGCTTGAGGAACTTACAGTCCTCCTCAAGTACGCAGGATTGATCAGTCAGGAAAAAGATACCGAGCTAGGTGGGACTTTGGTCTCACCCAGTGTGACAGCCATTAATTTCTCATTGAAATTCCTGACAGAGGCTTCAGTAAGCAAAAAAGTTAAATAACCTTTACCTCTTATCTGAGGGTTACGCAGGTTGTAGATGTTCTTTTTCTTAGATAATTTTTTTTCCTCTCTTGAGGTTAAGGAAAACAGGAACAAAAATAATGCTTTGGACAAACTAAATTATTTTGTTTACTGTACTTCTGTGCAGTAGGAACCCAATACTAGATAGAGCATCTCACGCCTTTTGCACGATAGATGTTACATAATTTGGTATAACATGGCGTGCATCTGAAAAGAAGGGAATTCCGTGCTAGCAGTAGCTGAAGGGAGTAGTTGCCATTTTAAGACCTCGGAGCGCAACCCTGAAAAGTCACTCCATTATGAATTAATTAAAGAAGGGCTAAATGCTTTACTGCTAGCAGTGAAGTCTGGCCAGAGCTAAAGATCAGTTTTGTGGCATTCAGCGGGCAGGAGTTCAGGGCAGTTGCGTTAGCTAACTGCTTCTTGAGCTATGGAAGCCTCTTCCCTTTGGGCTCAGTCGAGGGGGGGCAGACAGGGCTGGTTTGGCTTTTTTTCTTCTTTCTCTTTGATGGAGAGGGGAAGCTTTTTGCAGACTGCTGCAGGTATGGCCCTGGGATATCTTATTTTTCTGCATTATTTGGAGAATATTTACTTCTGAATTCTGAAGTTGAGGGCTGTCAGGCGTTTTAGAAATTAAGAACTTCTGTCAAAACCCGCTTTTAACGTAACAAGTCTACAGGACTATTAATCAAACGGTGTTTAGTGAAAGGATTTTGTTTCAGGTCTGAAATAAGAAAGAGATAAGGGCAGAGTACAAGCAGGCGCTACAGGTAACGGCTTGTTGAGGCTTTCTTTGTTACTTGAGGGCTAACATCGAAGAATACGTGCGGCCACCGAGAGCAGTGCTGCCTTCTGCCCTGCTCTGCTAAGCAGGAACAGTGAACGAAGTTCTCTGTGCTGCAGGAGACCAGTAGCTGAAGTAGTCTCCTGTCAGTCAGGTGCTGCTGCTTTCACTCAGTGAGAAGACAGGGAATTTTAATAACGTTTGCAAAGTAATTTCAACAGCTTTAATACTTCTAAACTTGTAAATTAAATTGCAGATTCTTACTGTTTTTCTAATTTAGCCTTTGCACCACAGTAACTATAGGAAACGTTCCCTGTTTCAAGCTTTGTTGTTTCTGTAGTTTAACCACAATGCTGTCTTAGCTGCAGCAGTACGAAAGTGGAACATGCTTTTCTGGAATGTATCTTGTTTTCAAAAAGAAGTTTATCAGTTTCCTCAGTAATTTCTGTACCCACAGACTTTGCCCACACTTACAAGATTTCATAAAATGACCCGTGTGGAGCAGCAGGAGGAAAGTGTTCTAATTTTCCACTGACACAAGACCACCCAAAGATGTTCAAACAAATATCTCCCTGATGGTTCAGAGGGTCTGCTTAGCTACCACTGTGCTTGAATTTGGAGCAAAACTGAGAGGTTGCCGTGTACATTTGAAAAGTCAAGCCCTTTCAGCCATTTAAAAATATTTTTGTTCCTGGGAGCCCTAAAGGAAGAGAAGCTGTTTGCATTCTGAATATCTGATAGAGAGAGACTGGAAGACAGAAAACTAAGCACAACTTAACTATTACACTTCTTTTGTTTGGCAGAAATATGTGGGTCTGGGTTTTCAGTTAAGGTATTTCTAATCTTTGGTGCTGGATGGTTCTTGCTTTAAACATCCCGAGAACTATCCCAGGATAGAGTAACACGTTCTGAAAAGAGAGACAGTAAGGTCCTAACTGGAGGATTTTCCCCACATGTTATGCCACAGAGATAGTGGTTTTACCTACTATAGGAGTTAAATTCAGTCTTAGGAGTGGATCATACCACAAAGAAATGCAAAGCTGCATTACTAGACCGCTGTGTGTCATTGCATAGCGTACTCTGAAACCTATTTTAAATGTATAGAAGAGGGACAATACCCTGTGGTGAAAGGGTGCAGCAGCTAAAGCCAGAGAACTAAATTCTCATTTAGAGAACATCAGATGTATCTTTGGAAACCCATAGCAGTTCTCAACTATTGTGCAAGTTGCCTGGTCTCAAAATACCTGCTTTCAGAAATGTCTGTCAGCTGGAACTTTGAAGTTATCTTTTGCAGACATGCAAGATTAGAGGCTTATGACCATGTTTCTAGCAGGGTTTGTCAATTCAGACTTGGTATCGGAGGCTCGCAGAGGGTGATTGCAGAGGAGGGGTGGGAACGTGTTCTATCATGCAGACACAGAGCTGGGATGGGAATGGAGAGTTTTTTTTTTTTTTTTTTTTTTTATAACAAGGTAATCCTCTCAGAGGGCTTAACATTTCCTGCCCAGCAACCGGGCTGCATCCCACCGTGCGCTACTGTTTGAAGTCTGCCACAGACTTGGAGGTATTTACTCAAATGCAAATCTAACCAGTTAGGGAAAGGAAAGTTTGTTCTTTCCCTTTTTTTGTAATTACCGTGGATAGTTCAGAAACCAGGTGCAGCTGCTACAAAACACATTACTGGCAAAATTTTGTAGCAGAAGCATAGGTAAGAAACATTTCTTGCACGTTTTCTTCTTTGATTTTTTTTTTCTCAGTAATGCACCTGTACCAACTGCACAAGTTTAGTTCCTGTAACTAAACTTCCACTGAAACATCTTCTTCAGCAAAGTTCCCAAGCTGTCTGCACGGCCTCCAGGCTGCTTTAGGCCTGGTGGTTGGCGCTTTGTAAGTGGATTCAGAGCTGCCAACCTCAACACGTGAACATATTAAGAACATTTTTTGTGTTAGGAGTAGTACATCTTAGCAGCGCCGTGTCTGCGTGGATGCTAGAAAGTGGCTCAGCTATCCAAATTAAAGAAGATACCTTTCTTGTACAATCCTGACTTCCCAGAATCTGGAACCAGGCTCGCTCAGCCTTCCACCTGCCTTTCTTCTATAGGAAGAATAGGATTTTAAGGGGAAAGTAGAGGAATTGAGCCTGGGGGCTGAGGGAAGAGTCTACAGGAATAGCCATAGCTCTGCACTTTGTTGCATTCTATGAGGATATTCCACATTTCATGCATTTGCCTGTACACCATAATGGTTAGGAGCCCTCTTTGGGTTTTTTTTCTGTGAGCAATCGCTTTCTAATATGAACAGCAGAAAATCAGGCTCTCTAATGTTTTATTCATTTTCCCCCAAAGTAACGAGGAGCTAGTATTTTTACAGATTATCTCAAATATTTGTTTTGCACAAAGTGTCCTTTACATTTCACCTGTGGCTTTTTGCCAGAAGCTGCTTGCACACGGTTAGTTCTGTGTACCCAGCTGCAGCCCCTTCATGTGAAAAGCTTTTTGTGCAACAAATTCAGGACGACTTATCAAAAATAGAAGTCTACATTTGCATCCCTAAATCCTGATTCAGGCACGTAGGCGCATAACCACTATGGCTTTCCTTAGAACTGTCGAGTTCTCAACAGTTAGGGCAGTGAACGGAGTTACACTTATATCCCAAAAAACTCTCCAATCGTCACAGCTAGTCTGGCAATGAAATTTCTAGAAACTATGGCCAGACATGACCTCTAGTACCGAGTCCAACTTCTGCAGCTTCTTGTTTTCACTACATGCCTGGGCGACGTGAGTAGGTTTAACAGCTCCAACGAAATCCATTTAATCTTGCAGCACAGGCAATGCAGTCTCAGTCTAGCTGACGCCAACAGCTTCTTGCCCCACTTACAAGCCTAAATGCAATTCTGCGAGACTTTATCACCCGTAATGGGAAAAAAAACAAAAATCACTGATTACCGAGATGCGTTTCAAGTTTGAGGAACGCGAATTCCACTGCCAGTTTACCAATAAAGCAGGCAGGTTTTATCTAGCTGTAAGCAGAAACTGGCCTTGTTCTGTATACTGTACACATTATCTAACTTGCTTCGGCTGGGATTGATAAACATTGCAGAATCAAACTCGGTGAAGTTTTCCTGGTGTTAAGGGTCATACTCTGAGGTGTTCCTGTGCATTTATAGGGCATTCTGGGAGCTCTACCAAGGCACGTTCTACTAGTGAGGAACAGAAACATTCTGCTGTTCAGTAAAAGCAGCAGAAGTCTCTGCTTCTGTCCCTGTACACCACAGCCCTCGCACGGGTGGAATGGAGTGGTGATGCCAGGTGCGCTGGCTGCCGGTAGCAGCCAAACTCGCCCTGTATTTTTACCTTCACAACTTGCAGAAACTTCAAGTCTTGAGGGAGCAGTAAAAATAAATTTTTTTTAAAAGTTGTTTTTTTTAAGCACCTGTGTGACTCAGTTTTTGCCATTGCAAGATGATAATTTTGAATAATAATAACAGTAAGAATAAAGAAAGTTGTTCAATGTATGCCCTAGTAAATTCTTGCCAGTTGATCCCTTTCATCTACTTTTTTAGTTTTTTCAGAAGGTTTTAAGATTCCAAAGGCACAAAAGCAGTGCTAAGTTCTCCGTGATGGCCCTCATTAATGTCTGGAGCCCAAGGTCACGTCCACATCAGCTGCTGTTGTGTTCACTTATTTCCCTCCTGCCCTCTCTCCTTCCCCCCAAACCTAGTTACCGCAACTGACAAACATTGTTATTATTCCTCATCTGAAATCCTAAACGGAGGAGTTCTTAAAGCAGGACGAGATCGTACCTATCTGTAAACACCTGTGTTGAGGACAGGTGGAATAGATAAAGCAGGACTTGGGAAAAGCCATCTTTGCTTCAAGTGTTCTGTAGCGGTTCACTCAGGCAGTAGTGCTAACTATAGTTTGAGAGAAAGTCGTACCAGCAGAATTAGTGTCAGGATTAGGAATGACCTTTCTTGAGCCTGGCGGCAGGTTTGAGGGGAGGGCAGAATTAGCACAGGTGCCCTTTCTAGGAAGTTACTCAAAAAAGAAAACCTGTGTTTCGCTAAGATGCCTCTGGGTTTGAGTAGCTTCTTGGAAATTGCTGTAGCTGATCATTTCCTCGCATGTGACTTCAGTGGGTTTTAATCTGTTTTTCTTTCTCAGGTGGAGTGCGTGGGATAGCACGAGGTGGTATCGCCGGTCTGACGCTTACCGGCCTCTACGCTCTTTATAACAACTGGGAGCACATGAAGGGCTCCATAGCCCGGCAGTCCCTCTGAGCAGGGCAGCCAGCGCTGGACGGAGGACACGCTTGCATAGTCACCAATCAAATCAGTTGCAAGATCTGTCTGGTGCCCCTTCCTATTCTATTTACGATTAGTGTGAAACCGAAGGAAGCTATGCTGGGAGGAACCTCTTGCCACCACGTAGCTGGACTGGCCCTTTCCTTCCCGCCAGCCAGCCGCTGGAGAGGCAGCAATATTTGTCGGACCTGCACGTGAGGAGAGTGGCCACCGAGATAGAGTCTCCCTGACACGCTCACCAGCTAGCCCTGGGCCCGAGCTACGAGGCGTGCTCGAGTCCCATAGCTATACCTGCTGCGCTACCAGGTTTGTTTGGTTGCGTGTATTACGACGACAGCGCTGCGCAATAAAGTCTGTGTCCATAGAGCTATCCGCTGCAGTTTTTCAACGTGCATCGCCCGGCCGGCCAGCGCCCAGGCAGCTGGAGCCAGCGGGAGCCTTTAGTAGCAGCTGGCACAGGGCAAGGCTTGTTACTCTGGCAGCACAGGGTAAGCTGTAAAAAGGGACATCATCATTAATAAAAAGGGTGGTACTTACGCAATACCGTTTCTACGCTTTGCTGTTCCTACTGCTGATAAGACAAAAATGTGCTGCATCCAGTGACTTTCATTTACGGTTTTGTTTTGAAGGACCGATGTGATAAAATCCTGGGGGAGTTAGTGAGTGAGGGGGGGCAGCGAACTAGCAGGCCGATTGTCTGCTGACGCGAGGTGATGGTGAGGCATACCAGGGCTTGACTCCGCTCCCTTACTTGCGCGAGTAAACAAGGAGCTGGTTGGTTGCGGGTGAGGTACAGTTGCTGTTGCAGAACAGCTGCCAGTGGATTATCACAACACTTGGGTGCTCCAGGATCTCGGAACTCGTTTAGCTAACTGTTACAAACCAAGCGGTATAAATACTCCTCTCATTGCCCGTTAGGGGATTTTTAATAAGCGACAAGGTTTTTCCCCCCCAAGTACTGTTTGTAGGTTATGGGCAGAATGAAGACGTGATGAACCTACACCTTCTCCAGTGTTAAGCCACAGACCAAGCATTGTTTGCAGACTAATTAAACAGTAAGTTGTGAATTAGTTCAGTAATGAGAGTTGCTGTGTAACAGCTCGTTTCTTCAGCCTTTAAATAATTAAACAGGTCGGAGACAGCGTGAAGGCAGGGCAAGGGAAAAAACCAAGAAACTGACTGCTCAATAGGCAACGTAACGCAAAACAAGAGTTTCAGTTCTCCCTACTAAAACAGCTCTTGGTAACTACATTGCACCCGACAAAATAAAAACAACAAAAAAAAGCAGTAGAGGGAAGGTGGTCGCTCTTACCTTCCTCTGAGGAGAAACGCAGTCTTGCTAAGAAGCCTCTTTAGGAGGAGGTGACTGCTGGGACTAGCTTTTTATAGAGTGAGTGCTCTAGCTAACGAGCCTTCACAGTTGAACTCAATTAGCTTCGCTTGGACACCAGGTCAAAGGAGATGCTTTGGGCCAGCAGCACTTAACTAGATGTAGCATAAAGGAAGGAGAACGGGCCTTCCCTCACCTGCTTTGTACCTGCTGTTTCTCGTTAAGCTGTACGTTCCCCCGTCTTTCAGCGGGCTGCGTGTTACTGTTGCGGTGTTGGAGCTGGACCTTGAGCAGCGTGCATTTTCTGAGGGCTGTATCAGCAAAGAAACTGCTCGCAGGCTGCAGAAAGGTGACGTGGACGCCAGCTGCGCAGCGCTGTCACGTGGGACGTCGGGAAAGCGCGTGCGCCTTCTTCCTGGGCTTTTTCTCTCCCCGTTGGCATCAGGGAGTTCCTTCCCACCCGTGTTTCTTGGTCACCGTTAACGGGACTTGCACTCCTGCACGCTTGAGCATGCTGGAGGAAGGATTGGTAGCTGCTTTGGGGGCTGGTGGTGGGCGAGGGTTGCATTCTAAGTGTCAGGAACTTCGCAATCTATCTGTTAGGTTTTCTAGAGACTTTTGGGGGACTGCAATATTACCCAGGAGCTCTCTGTCCCTAATTGAAGTGGGAAAGCTCTGAAGCTTTAACAACTGTCTTTCCTCCTTTAGGTGCACTGGAGATAATGTAGGAACAAGCTTTTGTAAGTTCAAAGTGGCCACAACCTTCAGGCTAGGCCGAGCTTGAGGCAACTTAGCACATTATCTGGTCTGCAAAAGCCTCAAATTTCCTGGAACTGCTTGCCTCAGGGGCGGAGCTGAGTGCGTGTTTCTGAAATAGCCGCGTTTCTAGGGCTATTAAAAGCTTTAGTTCGTATCCGGGTTGATGTGGAGTGAGCCATAGCTTGAGCTATGAAACACAACCAGCACGGAGGTGGCCGTGAGGGAGGGGAATTGTACGTATGGAATACGGAGAACGTCTTTACGCTGTTCCATGTTGCAACTTCCCGTGTTCACAATTTAGTGGCGAACAACCAGTGTAAAGTTGCCACTTAAAGCTGTCACCAGAAGTATACCCGAGTTCAGCAGAAGTAAAATCAGGCTGCCAACAGGGTTTGGCAAGCCAGTTACAATCCTCCCCTGCAGCATTACGTGACTGTGAGCATGGGAGACCTCGGCCGTCTGGCAGAGGGGTGTTCTATCCTCTTGCGGTGCCAGTCACGGCATCTCGTTTTTTGCTGGTAGAGCTGAGACAGCTTTCGGTGCTGCGGCAGCAAGCGAGGGAGTCTGGGACAACAGGTGTAATGAAAGGAAGTTTTTTGCCTCCTGTAAAGCTGCTTGCGGATAGTCTTTGGAACAGAGCAAAGCAAACCGCTTTCACTGTTCGTTCCCTGTCAGCAGGTGACTTCTCTTAAGAGTTGGGGGGAACGCGTTGAACAATCCCTAGTCATGTGGTAGGAATCGCCAGCTTCTTCCATGAAGCAGAGGCTGCTTCTGAAAATGGGAGGGAAATGTATGTTAGGGCAGAAAAATGATGCAGTGTTCATAGCCTGTGCTTCCTCTGACCTCATCTGGGACTGAAAGAGGAGAGGAAAAAAAAATCCTTTTTTATGCTTTAACAGAAGGTCACCGCTGTGCTTAATGAATTCTAGGTAGGAAACTGGTGTAAGTGGAGCTTTGTGTACGCTGTGGGTATTGGCCTGTGCTGTTGAATGCCAGGCACTGCAGGGACACCAAAGGGTACTACAGCCTTTTTTGGTACTTTCACAGCGTCACTAATACCGGTCTTGTGTTCCCCCTCTGTCAGCCACCCTCCCTCCCTGCCCTGTGAGCGCCGCTGCCAGACTTGCACGGCAGCCGCTTTGAGTCCGAGGAGTCGAGCGGCGTGGTGCCCCAGGAGCCCTGCGAGCCACCCAGCTCCGGGTCGCTGCTCGCGAGGGAAGGCGGCCTCTGCCGCCGCTCCCTCGCGTACAAGGCTCTGCGTGGGGCGCGGGCTCACACCTTTGTAAAGGATTTCCCCGGGGTTCCCTGTGTGCCTAACAAAGGGAACGGCGGTTTGCTTTCTTGGCTCACCTAGCCAGTACCGCGGCCGGGGCTGCTGCCCGTCAGGCGCTGCCTTGCCCCCTCTGCTCCCCTGGCCCGAGCCTGGGGCACCTTCCCTTGCCGCCGGCAGCAGCTCTCGGGGGCAGGGGTGTGACAGGCCGGCCATCGCCACGCACGCTCTCGGCTCGTGGAGTCTCCCGCCTGAAATTAGCCATAAAGCTCCCTACTTTCACCAACGCATACGTGACCGCAAAGCATTTCGGTGGTTTTGCACAGAAGCAAGTCAGGAGGATTCGTTTGTTCCCAAAACTCAGCTGAGGGAGAAGGGGGAGGTAACAGCTCCCGCTCCACAGGGAGGGAAGCGAAGTAGAACTAAGCATTCCAGAGAGGACCCCATTCCTCAGTACAATCCGATCATCTCGGATTGCTCAAAAAAAGGTCTCCAAGTGTTACCCGGAGAAGCCAGGAAGAGCGTTCTCTGCTCCCGGAGAAGCCAGGAAGAGCGTTCTCTGCTCCCGCTACTCTATCTTCCTTGTCTTTGGAAGACCTGAAGTTTTGCCCCCCCCCCCACCCCCCGTCTTTGAAAGCTCTACTCCAGATACGCGTTCAGGAGTCCTGCATGTGGCTGCTTCTAACGACGACGCTCTAGCGCGTTCAGAAACACTGCGTGTGTGCACACCCACACATCGGATTCAGGGTACTGTGGTTGAAAGGCTGCCAGGCCCAGCTGCGTGCTGTCTCCCGAGAATGTTTGTTATGGTACAACGCAGCCTGGAGTTTGAAGGAATGGAAAATCCTCAAAGGAGGAACAGAATGTGCAGGGAGGCTGATGTTAAAAAAAAAAAAACACAGGCGAGCAGAAGAGCCCCAGGGAGGAACTAACGTCCAGCTGCGCAGCCAGACCAAAGATGTTCTACAGCCGTGGGAGAAGACGACCGAAGGCCACTAAAATCCATAAATCCTCCTGAAGTATTCAAGAGTGGGAAGAAACAAACACGTCATTTTGTCTAAACCCGTATTTCTTCCAGCACCTGCTGTCCAGGGGCTTACGTGCTGCAGTGCAGTAACGGACAGGAGTTACCCATGAGGTGTGTACCTGGTGCCGGGGTTCCCTGCCTTGGAGAGCGGGGCTCCGCGCAGCTGCCGGTGGCGGGGAAATAAAGAACTCGGACCGGCAAATCCAGTCCGGCGATGGAAGCACAGCTGCAGCGACATCCAAACGGAAGTTAACTAGGCAACGTGCCGCGGCATTTTTAATTCACCATCTTGCAAAGGAGACGTACCACACCCTTCGGTTGCAATCATTTTTTAATGGAAAAGACTAATCGATGTTTTACATAAATATCAATTAGTGACAACAGGTCAGTTGAGTAAGTAAAGGAATACATACCCCCAAGTTTTAAAGGCTCGTAATGAACGGACGAAGTAGCACACCATGACGACTACAAGGAATTGTAAGAGGTGGGCTGCACGTCAATCACCTTCATGAAGTTCAACTGCTAATCAAATTAGGCTACTATTGGAGTTAGTCACAGTGCAGTCTTCCCATGCCGCAACAAGGACACGTTCAAAGGGGAAAGTGAACTTCAAAAACATCTTCCTGCTTCCAGGAGAAAGCCCCGGCTACGAAAGCACGAAAGCCTCAAGTGGTCCACTGATATCAAGCCCTTTCGGGGTCTGGTTTCAGACGTGCAGTGTCCCCCTCTCAGACGAAAAACTCTTTGTTAACCAAATGCACAGGTTCTACCAGACGGGAATGTGTTCACACTGCCAAGTGATACCAAGGTTGGATCTTGCTAATGATTTCTTTTCTACAGGGCTGTGAAGAGCTGCAATCGCTTTTATTCCCAGGCAGGCTGCAGGGACGGGGAGAAGGGGAGGCTACGTTTATAGTCATTAAGAGCAATTTGTTAAGTGAGTAGAAGCTGCACCAGAAACTATGTAACTTCACAGTTTTTCGTGCAAGCTGACAGGCGTGATCCACGTTTCCATCTAACATCTCCGTGCTCTTTCATACGGGCTCAAAATGCTAAGTACCTGAAGAGGTGTTGCTCATATTCTGTCCACAGCTACAGGGATCAGAGTTACTCGATCCCACTTTCATATCCGTAACAACACGGAAACCCACAGATTAAATCTCTTTAAAATGGATCAGTGGGAGCCAGGCAGTTTGCCAAGTTAGTGTTTCCCAATCAAACAGCATGACATCAGTCTGATGAGAAGGCATCAAATTCCCCAAATACTGCCTTCAAATACCATGTGGCTAAGACGCCTGCTTTCCAGTGGTTTAGTCAATAAAAGTTCATTATGAATTACCTAGAACTAGCAGAAACGTACACATTTCATCTTACAGCTTTTTCCGTGAAATTCACATAGTTATTAAATGCTGGGGACACGGTAGGATCTGACCTACTGCTGCATGAAAATTAACACCCTACCCTGTCCTCTGAACGGCTCAAAAATTTGCAAGCAAAGATTTCACTCAAAACTAAGTTACCCATTCTCCTGTCACGTGTCAGGTCCCATAAATTCATGTCTTTTCCAAACTCTGGACTACACATACTCAGCTGGGAGACACACCAATACAAGATGCAAATGAAACCTTTAAAGTCAGCAACTGCTCAATAAAAGAAACTGCTTCCGAATACGGCCTAAGTTATCCTGCAATCCCAGTAAGCTGGAACCCAACTCCTGGCAAAGCTGTAGCAGCTAAAAGGAATGGCAACACTTCAAAGTCCCTGCCAAAGGTGGACGTTTCACAGCACCAGAGAGATTTTGCTTTATACTTGCACAGGCTTCAACACACTTCAAGTGACAACCCATTAAAGAAGATTCACGTAGCCCCATAACAGATACGAATTTACTAACACCTCTATAGTATCAGATTGCTTATGCTCAGTGGGTTTACATTTCAGAATTAATCATAACGAAAGGCATCTTCTGCACCGTAACTCTGGCATAGGAGTAATCTTTCTTTTTGTTATAATTTTAGAAGAAAAAGCAGATGGCCAAACACAAAACACAAGAATTCAGCTGGCTGCAGTCACTCAGCGTGATGTGCGATTGATCAGCAGGAAGGGGATGATTTTGATGCTTCCAGTTCTTCACATCTAAACAAATTTAAACTGGGGTTATTCTCTTTGATAAACAGAAAGCAACACTTGGAAAAAAAACATGGATAAGACATCCTAGGAAAAAAAAAAAAAAACCAACAACTTCGTACTAAAAGACTTCCTAAAACTGAGTATCTTGCCTTTTAGGGTTTGAAGTATGCCTGCTGAGAAGGACTTTTTTCATGAATTTCAAAAACAATGATAAAGAGTTATCTCATCAGGAAGGAAAAACATGGCGTCAGCTGTAAATACATTACCGAGATAAAAAAGCAGCTGCCTGGAAATTTAGACATTCACTGCATGTTCTAGTTAGAACAGAAGTTACCAAGATTTTACCAAGTGTCAAATGAGTTGAAGAGCGATTTACTGAAGAACCTAAGTAATGCCCTCCCTGGGTTGTGATCAAAAGAGGAATAATGAAAAAGCAGAATGGTCCAAGCTGTTAAAAAGGTATATGGGGAGGAAGTCACAATGCCGTTAAACATGACACATAGAGAACTCTGAAGACGACAGTTAGCTGCCGGTATTCTGTACCCCTGAGTTCTGTTTAGGCTCAGCTGTTCCAATACGTTCTTGTGCAACCTACCTGCAAAGGAGTCCGATACAGCCATTTTTCTTTATCTCCACTGAGTTTCATACAGGCAAAAAGGTCACAAACTGTAGGAAGCCCAAAGTCCTGAAAGAGAAGTCACCTTAATTACTGATCTCCAAACATAAGTACATTCTGATGCATCTTCAAATTCTGTCAAGTGTTCAGAAAGAAAATAAAACTGACTTCTGAGTCTCTGAGATTAGTATTTTCTTCATTTAGTAAAACATATTAACTTGTTTTGAGTTAAATGCTGGCCTCATCTACTTAAGTAACTAAGTACTAATCACTAAAAACATTAGGAGACCCGAGAAACCTAAAAATTGTCAGTCAGTATTATCCAGAAGAGCTATGAATTTGGAAGAGAAGGCAGGCATTCAATTCAGTAAAACAATAAGCCTGGCACATTGGCTCAAGACACAGCAGTAACAAAAACTTATGCTCACTTGTGCTTTCTTGCGTAGAAGCCATTTATCTTCCGCTGGAGGCGGGTTAGCATTTTCTAGGTTGTTTGAAGTCAACACCCAACTGTTTACATTCAAGGGGAGGTGGAACGGAGCCAAGAGGTCTAGGAAAGGACTCCTGAAACTATTGTCTGCTTTTTCCCTACTCGCCTTTTCTTCTGCGCTTTCTGCTTTGTGCTCAGACTTGGCGAGCCAGCTTGTCAGAGGCCTTTCGAGCAATACTTTCACGGGTTCTGCGATCTCTGCTGAATAATCCGCTTTCTCTGCACTAACGGGTTGGCCCGTGAGCTGCTGTGCGGGGTTAAGCCAGGTACTGGCAGCAGACTTGGCCGCCTCGTGCTCGGGGTTTGGTACATCTTTCTGGCTGACCGGAACTCCATTTTTATCCTTCCCTTCTTTCTTCAGAAGCCATTTACACAGAGCCTCTTTTCCACAGTTTTCATCACACACGCATTCTGAAAAGCTGGCACACAGCTCGTTAGCTTTGCACACATCTTCCACTTTAAATGGGGCCTGGGGATGCTGAAGAAGCCAAGCATTCACAGCGGATGTAGCCGGTGATTTCTTTCCATCAAGATGTTCGTTCAGGCACTTCAGATTTCCCAGGTTCTCAATTTCCACGCTTTTGATCTGGCTGCCACAACAACTGGTACATGTTTCAGCTTTGAGGAGCCAATCGTTCAAATTAAATTCTTCCCTAAAAGGTTTAAATTCATACTTCCATTTCTCATCTGAAGCACTACTTCCATTTTCTGTGTCGGGAGTAAGCAGCCAGTCAGAAAGGTCCATCTCTTCTTGTCCAAGGGATTCCAGCTCCTCCACCTTTTCAACAGCGGAAAAGGATGAGTTGAAAGTAGTGGTGGAGTCCTTGCGGCCAGGGGAGTCTGTCTTCCCAGCAACATCACACTGTTGATTCTGCAGGAGCCAGTTTTCCAAATCTTTCAGATTTCCCCAGGCTTGCTCAAAATAACAGACTTTGGAAGAGTTTAAATCCTAGTAAAAACACATTGAAATGCACCTATTAACCCTAGAAGACAACATTCAGTAACTGTTTGCACAGTTACAGCTTGGAGCATTCTGACAGTAAGTGCAAAAGTGTTAGCTGAACATGAGGCAGAGTGAAGGGAATTAAAGCAGGTTTAATTCCCACCATATTCCACCTGCAATCGGATACTGTGTTTTCCCCTTTATTAAAAACTAGGTTAGTGCCTACAAGGCTTACCTGGCTGGGCTCTGACACACATTTTTGCGTAACCCATTCTTCAAGATTGGTGCTGGGAACATACGGAGCCTGGCAAACACCCACAGGTCTGCTTCCAAGTAACCAGTCAGCAAGCGAGGCACTCACTGTCCCACACAATGTTTTCTGCTGAGAAAGAATGTTCTTGGTGATGAGAAAGCCCAGTCGCTGAGGCAATCGATGGTGAACATCAAAAACAGGCATTCAACATGCATCGGTATTTCTGAACCAAAAGAAAAACCAGTCCCTTCTAATTAAGAAAAAGGTAAATCTTCAGTCGGCTGTAGGACTTTAAGCCACTGCACCGATAGATTGTTTTGTGATCCCAGGTTCTTCAGAGAGCAAATGACAAGAAAGGGAAGCAACAACTTCTACAACGCACAGTTCTGGTATGTGTAACCCAGCCATAACCCTCCTTCTGAGCACAATTCCCGTTAGTAATTTGCTACCCTCCTTCACCGACGCCGTTTCTGTGCAGAGCCCAACATAAGATTTCCCATGAATTTCTGCATTAAAAGGAATTGCATAGTTCCAAGTCCTGGCTTGACAACGTCAAGGAACATTCAACTAAAAAATCCTGACTGACAGCCACACTCCAAATTCACTTTCATACTATGTTCTTGCATGCCTGTTCCTGGAGCAACAGACAGACAGAAGTTGTTACTCAAGCTTGTGTAACATACTGCTCTTGAGTTCTCCTTTTCCCTTTAACAGAATTAAACATTCACAGATGCAAGTCAATCTTACCTGATCACAGTTCATCAGGGCACAATTCTGCCCTGGGAACCAGGGAGAAGTATTCTCTCTCTCCGAGGTCTGCTGTAAGGAAAGAAAAGTAAAAGTTAACTTAAACCTCAGTTTTGTCCAGTTTCTAGGATGAATTCTACAATAAAGCAGAAGTAAAGCGCAGTTACAACTGGCCAGTCCTTTGTGGCTAACAATTTTCTCAACATTTAAAAACAGAATGGAGAAAGATTTGCTACAAAATACTACCGTCAGTCCACTTCCTTTAAGAGAATTCTCTCCAGTAATACAGGAGATACGTTACTTACGTAAGAATCCCAAAATATCTGTATCACAGAAAGCCACCTAGGATGTATAACTATTAATATCTAAAGAAAACCGTTACCCTTAATTTTTCAGTTGCTGGGATAGAGTGAGAATACAATCATCACTCCCTCAGTCTCTGCCAAAATATATTAAAATAACACGTACAGAACTAGATGTAAGCTCAGTCAAAATCAGAACTACATGCAATAGTTAATAAACCACTGTGTGTAGATCACACAGCTAAGACTACATGACTCGTACACAAGAGCCATTCAAGCTAGAAGTTAAAGTAGAAATATCACTCGGGATATGTCGCACCACTGCCTCAAACAAGATTTTTTTTCAAGTATTCCGACCCAGGAAAGTCTTGGTGCTTACCATCGTTTTAATTGAACCAAAGGAGGTAATAGCCTGGCGAAGGTAAGATGTGTCAGCCTCAAAATTCAGGATGGAAGACTCCTCTGGTTTAAGAGTGAGATTTTCCAGTCTGAAAGAGCAAGACGATAGTTACAGAAAGAAAGGGGGGAAAAAAAAAAAAAGAAAACAATCTTCTATCTGTCACGTTTTGGGAATCAGTCCATTATTTCATAAAAAGGCTTCCAACCTGACTTGGCCCTAATTAGCTAACAAAAAGGCTTTTAATACTTGCATAAAAATAAAGAGATGCCTATCCACAAACCAAGAACAGAATAAATAGCCAGCAAAACACAAGTTTCTCCTTCTTACTTCAATTGCCATCAACAACTAATATTTGAAATAATCTGCACAAATGAGTTCCTCCCCTGCTCGTTATAGTCCTGTTTTTTCAGTCTAAGATAAAAAAGATGAGAGGAATCATATCCCAGACTGCTTTGAAGATCTTATTTCTAGGAAGCATTAAAAACCTAGAAACAGTGAGTGAGATCTATTATTAGTTCTATTAGAATCAAAAATCAGATTAAATTCGTGTCGTGGTTTAACCCCAGCCAGCAACTGAGCACCACACAGCCGCTCACTCACTCCCCCACCCACCCAGTGGGATGGGGGAGAGAATCGGAAAAAATAAAGTAAAGCTCGTGGGTTGAGATAAGAGCAGTTTAATAGAACAGAAAGGAAGAAACTAACAATGACACT
>JAVKLA010000093.1:11974563-11997146 GCA_034782735.1 Sagittarius serpentarius | reverse complement strand
TTCTCGCTGGCTGGGCAGGAGAAGCTGAAAAGCCCTTGACTGAGTCTGAACCCGACTGAGCGACAACCGAAACCATCCGGGTGTTACCAACACCCTTCTCCTACCAAACCCAAAACATACCACCACTGTACCAGCTACTAGGAAGACAATTAACTCTATCCCAGCCGAAACCAGGACAACAACTCTAACACGCAGTCAGGCAGCAAGCACATCGCTGCCTTTTAAAAGGGAAATAAAAGAAGTGCAGCACACTGGCAGCAGTGCAGCAAGCACGGCACAGCCAGAGGTGAAGCCACATGCCAGGGCAGTCTAACAAGCTGACAGCAGCTCCTCTCAGGGACAGCAATGGTCCCAAAGCAGAGGATGAAATTATAGAAGGGTCATCATTGCAGGCGTCAGGGAAATTCACGCAGCTCCCGCGGGAATCAGCAGTAGCTTCAAGCTCTGCTGCTGGAAGTGGCTATTTTCTCTTTGTCCCTGCCAGGCCGGGTGCGTGGCCCTCCCTCCCGCATATCGTCTCTGACGTCTGTCCTTGGTCCCCCTTCCAGGCAGGCCGTGACCTGGCACTCGGTCCCACAGCTGTGTGCCAGATCCATCCGTAGCCTTCCCCCAGAGCTTGTCCTGCCCGTGGCCAGAGGCCGACCTCGCAGCCACCAACCAGCCCCAGGAGCTGAGCAGGGCAGCAGTCACTCGTGCTTAAGTCTGAGGCTTTACTTCCCTGCAGGGGATTTTTCAGAGCTCTCTGCGCTGTACTTACTCGCCTTGAATCTTTGCTTTGGTGTCGAGCTACCTCAATGCCAGAGAGAAACTAAATATTTTTGACTCCCACGCAAATGGTTTCATATACAGACTGTAAACAGATGTTTTAAGAACCTTTTCCTGCACCCCCCATTTAGCCTTTTTCCTTCCCCTAGTTCCAGGATTTCTCATTTCCGCAAACTTTTTTTAATTACCGTCTATTCATCTATCCCACTTGACATGAAACAGAAGTACAGACTACACCTAACTCCACATGCATCTCTCATTCAAAGAGGTTCCCAGAAAGGTTTTCTGTAGCTTCTCCGTGAAGTCCAACCAAAGGCAGAACTTACTCCTGGAAGCAATGGCTGCAGGGAGAACCCAGCGTCTGTGAATAAGGGTCCCACCAGAGACATGAACAAATCTCTTACTTGTTGTGGTCCAACCCTATCAATGCAAAAAATAACAACCGACGTTTTAACCAAAGAAGTGTCATCCCTGAGTAGAGGAACAGAGAAAAGGAACAGATTAACTTGTGATAACAGAAATTATTTCTCTTGTGCAATAGGGGTTACTAGCAATTGTAGAGGGAAATACCTTTACTTACGTACTACTTCATCACGTATGCAAGGAAGGCATTAGGACTCCATACCCCATGCACAGACACCGCTGGTAAGCACATACCCCAACATTCAGATGTTTGTCAACACAGCCTAGGCAAGCAGGTTTTCCTAAGTGTCCCACACATCCTCTAACACAAAACCACGAGTAAGGCCATGTTAATCCTCACCCTTTTTTTTCTTTTTTTTTTTTTTTTTTTGGTTACTCATTTTTCCCTCCTGAAACCCTCTAAAGCTACAGCTGGTGGGTGCGTCTCAAACAGCAACCACTTCATATGCACGTATCCTTTTGCAGACCCAGGAGATTCTTTGATGGCCAGAAATTAAATGTCTTCCCACCTGTCAAGAGGAAGGCACACTCAGTTCAGGTGTGATGGATAGGTACTGCAACTCACATGTGCTTTACAAGCAAGAGGAACATCCGTGTATGTTTTGTGGTTACAATAGGCTTGACCCCATCTTCAACGACAGCAGGAATGGCCCAATAGCTACGCAAAAACGTGCCAACACAAAGTCAGTTATTTGTCAGTAAGCGTGTTACTGACTTCATCAGCAACCACTTCCAAGACAGTGATATTCACATCACTGAAAAATCGTCGTAAAGGCTGTGCATACCTGTATCGAGACTTGCCAAGGCCAGGAGTGTGCCTTTGCTTCAGTGCCTGATATAGTTCTCCCTGCGGTGTTTGGCTGAAAATACCCTCTGCCACAGTTTGCTGGCCAGTCTGCAATGCACAGAGAAATACATTCAATAAGCAAAGTCACATCCCAACAGTGGTTCATTGATCCTAGACTCGGTGGCTCCTACAACGTGAAATACTGAGGAAGGAGACAAATAATAAACACAAATCCTTAGTCATGTTCCCCATACAGCGCACAGTCATTTTTTGACTGACTGCCTGGCACACTTGGGATGTTAAAAATGCTGTAAATTTAAGAAATCAGAACATCAATGGAAAAACTTCCCATGCAAGTGTAGAGCTCGCCGTTAATATTTCAGAGACCTATGGTTTCCCGACGAGCTGGGTTTTGGGGTTAAAACCCCCACACCTCTCAGCCTGCAAACGACCAGCTTTTGGGGCAGGGCTGCCGCTTTGCTTTTGGCTGCTTGGAGGATTGCTCCGATGCAGGCTAATGGAGAGCCGTTAGTGTTCAATAACGGGGCATGAAACTAAGTTTGAGTTGGTTTCAAGACACGAAAAACTATTTATCCCCAAGGGCTCACTTTGCATTTTAATTAAACAACAAACAAACAAAACCCACTTGATCCCGCACAGTGTATTTCTCTAGATTGTTCATTACATCCTGCTCGTTAGGGCAGGGATGAGGCGGTGAGCTTAAACTCGGCCACGTTATTATTAGTCATCTTCGGCAAAAGACAGTTGGCTTCTGCGATGCTAGAAAGGTGGGGGAGCGAAACGGGAAAGAGCTGGTGTCTGGCACAGGGTAGGGACTTCCAAATTTAATATCCCCAATAGAGAGAAGTACTTTATTTCATATAAAGGCATATAATACGCAGATATTCCATTTTTCTACGAGAGAAATAACACAAAAATAAGAACTTAATAAGAGCAAATGCACAGGGAAGGCACAGACGTGGTGACCCAGGTGGGGTGCTGGCCCCGCCACGAACACTGTATTCGAACAGGAGGAAAGGGCCTCCAGGGAGGCAAAAGCAGAGGAGATGCACGTCCCCGCTTTCTGCAGCCCTGGGCAAGGTCTCGGCGTCAGTGCTCAGGCACAGCACCAAAGGGCTCACACTAGGAGGGAGGGAGGCAGGCATGTAAACTGCCTGCCGTTTCAATCAGTTTTAACTAATCTAAACCCGTTTTTACAAAGCTTCAAACTACTTCAGAAAACTGTTCTATCACAAACATACAGTCAGCCTCTAGTGAAACAGCCGTGTGATTTTCGTCACTAAACGTTGTGAACGTTTGCACCCCCGTACATATAGACACACGCACATATCCCAGTCAAAACTGGAGCAGGAAAAGACTCTCAGTGCAGGCTTAAAGTACGAAGGCTGTTTTACCTGACAACTATGCTTTGTACAGCTCAAGGGGATTGCTCTCATTTAAGTGAAGTGGGTTGTTGAACAGGCATCACACAATCAACACAGGTCTCTTCTGCTTTCTCAGAAACACCTGTCTCATCTTTTTCCAAGATCCCTTTTAAGAGAGCAGCTACAGCAGCATGGCACTAAATTAATTCCTAATTCTACTGTTAGAGTGAGTCTGATGCTGAAAAAAAGCATGAATTTAGCAAACACAGATCACTATGAAAACAAGGAAGAAATTACAATATAACCCATCGCACCATGAACTCAAATTAACGTACAGGCTGTCCCAAAATAGGATTCTCTGAGGCAATGGCATATGTAGGGTTTTCCAGACGACACGAACACAAGACAGCATTTAACTCACCCACACGCAGGAACTTCTGCTCAGTCCCCGTCTGGGGTGAAGCACTTTGCACTACAGCCAGCGCCAGAGGCACGGTAAGCAAATTACCTACAACCACCGCAAAAAGCAATCAGGGGAGATGGAAGGACTAACTTTTTACGTATGTGCCATTACTGAGGACGTTCTGTCTGTGGCAGGGGGAGGGCCAGAAACGCCAGCTCCTGCCATTGCTGTCAGGGCAGTACAGTGCCGGTCAGATCAAGGACCCCAAGCCTGGACAGTCCCGTGTGCCTCATGCACTGCGAAGAGCTGCCCGTCAGCAGTTGCGCGCTGGAAAGCGCAAACAAAAGGGCGTTTCGGCAGGGCTCGCTGCGCAGGGAGCTGCGACCCCATCTCTGCTTTACAGTACAAATGGTAGGAGGTGAGCAGGGACCAGAAAATGCAGGGCAGAAAGAGCGGGTCTGTACTGCCAGGCTGCGCGCCAGGTGGAGCTAGGAGATGGAACCGGGGCCAGCAGGAGCTCACGGAAGCTCTTGACCCAGATTCGTTGTGCTACGCTGCCTTTAACACCACGGGGGACAAAATCTCTCCTTCATCACACTGCTGAGCCACTGCGACACCGTTGTTGCTGGCGCTGCCTCTTCTGCCCGTAGGTGAGCGGGAGGTGGCTGGAACGGGATGGAGGTCTGCAGCGTCGTTTCCTTGCTTGCGTTTCCCCCCTTTGTTTTCTAAGCTTCCTTCACACGTCGTCTGAGTCGCGTAGCCTGGAGCATATTGCAAGGCTGATAATAAGATAGATGACAACAGTTTAGGTCACATATTAGATAGGATTAATGCTTCTAAAGACTTACAAGCTACAGCTTAGCACTCTGCTATCTGAGCACATTGGCCCTTGCACATGTGCTGGCTGTCAGCTCAAGACCCAGCACTTCTACAGCTTGAGAAAGATGGAAGCCGGACCTCCAGGTGACCACGGCAAAGGGTGTGCACCGTTCCCTCCACGGATGCAGACGAGCAGTAAGAGCCGCAAGCGACCGTGTGCTTAGCCTTGTGAAGAAATGACCCCTCAGCACTGGTTTTGCCTGGGGTACGCTCATTCCAGCTTGCAGAGGTGAAAAAGGAGCACAGCCAAGGCTTTGGCTGCAAGTTTCTTTTCGAGCGAGAAAAGGAACAAAATTCTCACTAACCCACACCTCACCCCCAAAACTTACCCGTCTCTTCCCCTTTATAAACTACGTGGTAGAACTAGCCCCTGCAGCAGGGCAGGGGAGTGGGATGCCCCAGACTATAACATCGGCAGAAGGCAGCACGGCTCCCTCCCTCAGCAGGCACGCAGTACCCGCGGACACGAGCAGCCCAGGGCTCTTAGGCACAGGCTCACAGGCGTTAGACTCTCCTTATTTGCAGAGGGTCAGCTGGATCTTGCGACCTGTGTAAATAACAAGGCTTTGGAAAGAAGCTCAATAGGCACGTTGTGTTCTTCATTTCAGATCCGTAGTTCTGAATGGAGGGAAAAGAAATAAAATGTAGAAATCAAAACTCGCTTCATTCTTAGAGTCCTGAAGTCCCCTGGAAGGGAAAGACCCAAGTGACTGATGCAGCAAGTCCCACCAAGTTATTTAATTGGCACTGTGGGAGTTGATTAGAATTATTTACTTCCAACTCATAAACCCACATGCTCCCTCTTTCTCTCTTGCCAATTAACAGTATTACTTAGCACTAATAGACTGCTTTCATTTTCAAGGGGCTTAAGAAGACAAATTAATCACCTCAGCACGTCTGAAAGGAACAGATGGTAATGAAGAATTAACATTGCAATTTCACAGCTGGAAAAGCTCCTGAGAGAGGGGGCTATAGCAGTGGCTGGGGGGCGCCTGGCCCCGCTCCCTCTTTGGAGCCGGGGTTCCTGGGTCTCGTCTCCGTGCCGGGATTGCGCTTTATCCCCACCTCACCACACGTTACTTTTCCTAAGCAAAGCTACACGGTTTTTCTTACTCTGTCTACGAACAGGGAGTAACGTCCTTCCAGAAGGCCTCTTACCTCAGCACGTCTCCAGACAGGTCGTTCCTCCTTTGGATTTAAAAGACTAAGTGTCTATCCAATAATGCAATTAGTCCAGCTTGCCGTTATTTCTTACTGGCTATAAGCAGAGAAGTGATCAGGAAGAAATCCATTCCCCTGTCTGTACAGTGGAGATGCTATTTTCCCCTGAAACAGCTTCGGTTACGGTTGGGCACAGAACAGCTGGTTGCATTTTCCTCCCCACTCGCTCCTGTCTCGGGGGACCGTGGGCACGGTCGCTCCGTGGGGCCTTTTGACTTCAGCTGTACAACGCACAATTTCTTACACTGTGTCTGGGAGGAAGACAAGCTTTCTCCAGAGCTGGGGTTCCTACAGCAAAACTTGCGTAGGAAGGGGGAGATCTGTGGCCGTCCTCAGCAGAACCAGCTCCGGACCCAGGCGGTAGCAACCAAGAGGGACCCTTCCAGCAGCGTGAGGTCAAGGGCAAGTGGTCTGCAAACGCGGCAGGCGGAACCAGGGGCGAGAGCGAGCCCACAGCACCCCTGTCACGGGGCTGCCGGCTTCGGAGAGCCCCACACCCCTGCCGCCGTCTCCTCATCGCCCTGGGAAGTTTGTTACTGGGGCACCCGTGCTACTGGGCCGGGAGTGAATTTGGTTAGGCAGCCTTCCCACCTGCTCCCCCCGCCATTAAGCAACCTGTCAAAAACACAATGCTAGAAAGCCGTTTCTCAGAACAAATTGCCATTTTCAGGAGAAGACGAAACAAATAAATACAATGATGTTAAAACTAACTGATATGACATTGGCTAAGCAACTTTTTAGGGTTTTCTTTAAAGAACTGACTTAACTACAGAAGGTTTTTATTATAAACATTGAGACAATATCCTCTATTTCCATATTGAACCCCACAGCCAAAGATTGTCTCAAATTACAACTGATAATATAATGAGAGAGAGAGAGAGAGATGCTGATATATAATGATAATAAAGTCAGTGTCAAATGTCTGACAGGTTTTGGCCTCTCCTCCAGGAATAGTAACAGTAAATATGGTGATACATCTCCTTTGTTACTAGAGCAAGATAGTAATTCAGAGTGAAATGAATTATTATAACTCTTTTTCAGAGCTATTTCATCAGCACACTGATATTAGGATCAGTTCCCTTCAATCTGTGCTGAACCACTGACATAAGCATCTCAGCCCATGATCAATCCCATAGCCATCAGGTATCACGTACAGTTCAATCCTTCTCAAGACATTAATGTCTAGGGATGACATAACACATCCAAAATACTGCAATTACCAGGTGGCTGTTCCCATATTTTAAGGGCAAGAAGGAGCACTGAGGCAGAAGGGTTAAGCTCCCTGCGTGCCAGTGCAGCCCTCAGCGAGGATTTGTGCGAAAGGCAATCCCAGTTGGGTCAGCTGTAAGTGGTACCTGAGCATTCGAGGCTGGGGAGCAGAGGCAACATGATGCAATGCGCACTGGTTTTCAGACGGGCTCGGGAAAACAATACACCCCGATTTCACCCTAGCTTGACAGGCACCTGTGTTCAGCATTGACCCGCTCAGTTATAAATCTAGCGTAAGTTTTCCTTCTACTTTATTTATATCTAAAAGTCGAATGTAATGGGTTTGGATTTTCCCAAGTTAGAAAACATTAAAAAACAGAGAGAGAGTTCTCACGTTTACATGAGTAACAATTGAACAGAGCACTAATACGAAGAACACTTAATACACAATTTGACGGCATTTAAGTTTAAAAAGCACTGAACCCAAATGGAAAGTGAATCCAAACTCCCTTTTTTTGAGGCATCCATCATATAAGTGAAACAACTTATTTTATCCATGTAGCTAATATTCAAATGAGTGTCTGATTTCCCAGATCTTCATTACTATACCTTGTATTTTAATCCTTTCCAAAAGCATAGGAAATCCTCAAACACAAACGCTATTTTTGTTACCAACAGCGGCTCCAGTTAGCGTCCTAAAGACTCACAATGCCTGTAGTGAGCGAGCATCCTTCTTGATTAGCAAATCACTGGTGTCCTTTCCCCTTGCTTGTCATTTATTTTTCTCATCCAGGAACGATAATCAGCATTCAGTACTGTAATGGCAAATCCGTACCAATGCACAAACCACAGATAATTCACACCGGAGTTGTATGAAATCTAAGAGTTGTTCCAGCTTTGGTAGTATATAACAGCCAAAGCACTCGAGGACTCTGCCATGTCATTCCAGTCCTTTCTGCAAACTCTCTCTTTTTGACCAGTTTGATACTGCTCCTATGTTATCATCTTCCTAGAATTGGGGGCTTTATTTTGGAGGGGTACTTGGGATGGTGGGGGTGGGAAGGAGAATCAAGATTATTCCACATGTCAAATAGCTTAAAAGTATGGATTACGATGGTCACGGGAGCAAGGTACGCTTGCTATTTTTAAGGCTTTAGTTTGACTGCTCAAATCTTTAATTCTCCTGCACACCCAAGGACAAGCTAACAGACAACACAAGGGTTTAGGCCATTACAGTGCTTAAAATGCTCAGAAGTGTAATATTTGAAGAAAGGAAGAAATCAACGTTTGGTACTCCTTATGATACCCCGGACTATAAAATAAGCCCGTATAGAAACTCTGTAGCTAAACACTAAGTAACAGCGGAAGTGACTTTTTTTAGTTACTCATTACTTCTTTACTTCTAGTAAAGCTTTAATAAGAGGAACTTTAACATCTAGGATCATTATCAAAACTTGGATGCTCACGGCTATAGAGGCACCCTGAGTAAGGCGTCACATTCCAGTGGTTTCAGACTTGGTTTGTATAAAACTCATTTTGAGTTCAGACATTACTGAGGCCAAAGTCACAGGGCCTGAATGAAGCCTCCTGAACCCCAAGTGAGTTTCACAGGAGCCTGCTCTGTTTAATTCCACTTCGTCCAGGAATGAAAATTTGATCTTGAACTACTCTGTGTTACTAAATTAGTGCATCACAGCACATTCCAGCTAGCAGGTCCTGTATTTAAGGGGTTTCTAGATGAAATTTTAAAGCTGTCCTACGCACCAGGGGCTCCTGGTCATATACAAATGTCAGGTGAACATTATGTAGACAGCCTGCTAACTTACTGGAACAAAAACCGAACCGAAACAACAAAAGCACACAACCACACACATTTAAAGAAAGAATGGGTAATTCCACAGCAGTAAGTTCTCTGACGTCGCAAGTTTTCCTTTGAGACAGAAACGAACGTTCCTCCTCTCCATCAAAAAATACTGCACATTCCTAGTTTCCTGAAGAATCTTAAGACACTGACCAAAGGCCACATATGACGCTAGAAATAATAGTCTCGGCTTCCTTGACAAACCTTTCGCGCCCTGCACTACAGCTGCATTACAGTATCATAAAAGGTTTCTCACTGGAAAATAGTTTGCAAAGTTGTTTTTTGGAGAAAAGAAATCTTTAGGCTGCCCACATGACCATGGCACTCAGAACGAGTAACCTCAGAGCTGTGCTTCGGTGAAGACACGAAGTCTCACTTTCAGCAGACGCTTGATGTCAAACCAGACGGGGAACGCAAGACAAAAAAAGGTTACCTGCAAACTGTTGCCTGAGGCTTACGCAACAACAAAATAACCACTGTTCAGGATAGACGCACACAAAAAGAACTCACTGGAAATTACTTTTAATGTAAGCAAAACAAAACTGCTTATGATTTGTAGGGCATGATAGTGTGACAGGCTAATCTGAACAGCTTTTGTTTCGTGTCTCTAAGACAAGCATTCAATAAGTAATTCACATTACATAAGTCATCTTTGGTAGCATTTGCGTCAACCACTTGGTAAACATCAGTTCTGGATATTTGGAGTGTAATTCATCATAACTACAAACTAATGTGAAAGTTGCAGGAGCATCCTCCAACTGTACATGAGCTTGCGAAGGGAAGAGTTCAGACTAGAAACACCAGAATTACTTCACGGCGTTAGGTAGCAAGAGTTACAATTCTCTGTCATACAGCGTTACGCTAGTTTGTCATTTTGTCTACAGTTTAAATAGGCTTGTAGTCAGCATTATTATAAATTAACAATTTAAGGGAGTAGGATTGAAAGCTAAGAACTTTGTTTAAAGCATCATTTTCTAACTCTGTTTTCTAACCCTAAATTATTAAAACACAGAAAAAAGTGATCATTATTTTAAAAAGATGCATCATTTAGAAAATCAGTCTCATTCCTTACAGTACGATTTAAAACTAACACGGAAGAATAAAACAGTGCTACATCAAATAGTGTCAAGAGCACTCAGATGGCATGATGTAGGTACAACCTTACGTCCTCTGTTATATGGCCCAGCCACGGGTTTTCCCCTGCTTTGATGTGTATTTGCTGGTCACTGAACTGTTCCCACTTATCCTGAAGTAGACTGCCCACACGTACTGTGTTAACACTCACGAGTCCGCATTTATTTACAATTTAAAAGCAGCACAGCTGTCCTGCATCCTACAGCTGTGCTCACTCTGCTGCAGTACTGGAACGAGCACAACAGCTCGGATATCTCAGGGAATGCATCATTGCTCTGAATGGCCTTTTTTTCCCTGTTTTATCACAAGATGGCTCGTTATTACTTTTCCCAGCCAGCTGAGCAGGCTCTGTCTGGAATTGTTCTATTTGAATCTCGAGATGTTTTTGAATGGCTAACCCAAGGACTTCTGGATCCACAGATGCCCCATACACTTCCCATGTCATTCCTTCATCATCCCATCTCACTTCACGTACTGGAGATTTGGGGGCCTCCAAGTCTTGCTCCAGGTTCACCTCTGGGAACACGTGCGAGTGGCCTTCTGCTGCAGCCGCTGGGCTTGTTGCCACAGATTTGCATTCCACGGTTGGAAGAGTTTGTACCTCGGCATCTCTACGCTCAAGAGCTGGTTTCAGTCCTTTGGTTAAATCATTCATAGAGGTCATAGTCCACGTATCCTTAGTTGTCATTACCACGTCTGCACCTTGCTGGCTACTGAAGGCAACACAGGCAGCCTTTGTTTCTGGAGGAGCGCCCTCCTGCTGAGCACAGTGCTGAGCATGTTGCAGTTGTTCTCCGGGAATGCTACAGCCCTTCAGGACTCTCTTGGCATCCAGGCCCGATTCACTTACTGAAGACACCAGCTTCGGATAGGTCAGAATGTCTGAAGTAGAAAAGGAATGAAAATAGCCAGGTGCTGCCTGCTCCTTTCCCGACTCACTCACGGAGCATACCAACCGCGGAACGAGTTGTATAGAGGGTATGGGCAAAGAATGGCAATAGGCAGGGACAGTGGCATCTACCTTCTTCATGCACGGGTCCTGCCTTATATTGCAGGGCCCTGCAGAATTGTTATGAACTGTCATCACCATGGGGGCATATGCAGAGTTTGGAATGTTACCATAAGTCAGACCACTATGAATAATCCCAGTGGCTTGACTGAACATTGTCCTCTTTGAGAAACCATTTCCAGGCACGCGGGGTCCTAGAACAGCAGTGTGAAATGTTCCAGGATCCGCATAAACAGTCGTGTTACGTGGAATACCACCACTGTCAAAGCTATTTGTGGGTACTTTCTGGTCTCTAGGTAGAACTGGAAGATGAGTCACAAGGTTTTGACAGTGAGTTGTATTTTCCTTTGTTTCTGATCCATACCTCTCTGTTTGGTAAGACATCCTAGCCACTGGTGGACCGTGCCTGCAGCTAGAAGAGCTTAGGCTGGAGAGGGTAGCACTAGTTTCTATGTGAGTGACGTAAGTCTGCTGTTTGCAACTGCAAGTTAGGTCTGAGTGGCTTCTCTGAAGGGCGGTTCCTGGTTCTTCCATTTTACACGTGCTTTGCTGGTGGACAACGCAAGCTGAAGAAAAGTTCTCAGCAGTGCTGCTCTTTACACACATCTTGGTGTCCCCCACTTCCCAGGATGCTGGGGACTGTTCAGTGGCAAGAAAATGGTTTGTAGTCTTAGTTCTGCTCTGTGAATTGTCATTGGCTGCCTGGTCGCTTACGGTTTGGACCACTGATCCAAGTCCCATCGCCCCAGGCTGCGAGAAGGGCCATCCAGGGCTTGGCACACTCCTTGCATCGCTCTCGTTTCCCAGGGTATGGCAGATGGTGCTGCTATGGCTTTTCTTCAGCTCCTGTTTGTTGCTTTGCCTTTCCTCTAAACTTGATTGCCCAGTATAGGCCAGACTTGAGGAGCTCTTCGACAGAGGGTGGCTGTTGACATTTAAGAGACCGTGACAAGTAGAACTTAGAGAGTCCTGGTAGGAATGAGTGTGCAGCTGGTGGCTGTCAGCTGACATGGCAAAAAAGAGAGATCTGCAAGAAATGGTGGAGAAGAAAAAGAAGAAATTTAAGAAGGAAATATATGCACTGGAAACTATCATCTCTATTGACCTGCTGCCTGGCCTTCTCGCTTTTCACAGTTCACAAATACTTTTAAAAAAGCACTATACTGTAGTCTCTGTGTACTCAGACTGGCCACTTTCCATTTTCAGTTTCCACAAAGCGTTCTTCTGTTTGGAAGATTCAGGATTTATTGAAATTCTGGGGCTTTTTCATGTCACAAAAGACAAATGGGGAAAAAAAAAAATATCTTGGTTTCTACCTTTTAAGAATAACAATCTCAACATTGCCAAGTATCATCTCCCCTAAATTTACTAGAGCCATTTTTGGGACATCCAGAGATGTCATTTAACTTAAGCAAAGACAGAAGCGTTTTTAAACACGACAGCTTTTCGCCACGGTGTTCATCAAGCCAGTGACGTTAACAGTATTGTCAAAACAAAAAACTGTTCAGTTTTTAGTCTCCTGACATTGTCATTTCAGAAGCTATCCAATCACCGCTGGAGCTTTCAAACATTAACAAAGCCTCAACAACTGAACAACTTCTCCCCTTTTCCCCTGCCCTTCCTAACAAGCTTCTTTGGATTTCATGTCACAAGAAGATCACTATTCGAGTCAACGGTTTTCCCCAGAGTCCGCACAAGTGTACAGCAGATGTGGACAAAACTGTTTTGACCACCTGTGGCAGAGGAGACGTGACATGAAACCCAAGGAAATGAGCTCTGCCAGGCCTGTGTGGAGTTGGTGCCAGCGTTCCCAGAACAAATAAAGCCAGGCAGCACGGGGCGAAGATACCCAGCTGGCCCCTGACGGGGTCAGTGGGCTTTCTAGCTTGGGCTTACCACTGGCACGATAGGTGGTGGCAGCAAACAGGGATCCGGTGAAAGGCTGGAGGTGAAACTCCCCTGGGAACCACTGAGCTGTACGGAAAGTCTGCATCTCAGCGCGGAGTCTGTTAAGGGTACGTGCTTCGGTGCATGGTTTGGGCTTCTTGTGCCCATCACCTTTGGGAATTTGCAAGTTCAGACAGGCATATAACTCACTGAACCAGATGCAGGGTAAAAACAAAACAATAAAATCTTTAACCGAAGTACTGTGGTTGTTCTGTCCTTTTTTTTAGTGCAGTCAGTCACTTCTATTGTTAGAAAACACGTGTTTCTACTGGTTGTTCTAGCATCCTGTATGGTGTTAACATTTACGTTAGCACTTCCACATCTAAGAGAAGTTGTAATTGAAGATTTTGAATCTAACCAGATTTAGTGATCCATTTTGTTGATTGAATCAGATCTTCCACTGACTGACTATGCACATTCCCTTGGTGTCACAGGGGTCTTGCAACATCTGTATAACGAAGTTATTTTAATACGCTCATATATATCTATATCTGTCTACACACATACATATAAATACATCTCTTTCCTGAAAGACCCCATTCTGTTGAACAGAAAAATCTAGAGCGTTTATTCATTGCTTCCAGGTCAAGTACTACTGGATCTTTTGTTGTCCAGAAGTATAGTGGAAGCCACAAGTTCTCGTTTTAGAGAACTCTCCCTCGGAGGCTCTCTCTACACTCTGTCTCCCTAGCAGGACTCCTACGGAAACCTTCACAGTTTCTTGAAATAAAAATGAATGTGTGGAACAAGAAAGGTACGTACGCGTGGTGGACAAAAGCACTCTGTAAATGTGACAGGAAAAGTTCACTCATAACACCAAGAGACCAGTTGCTGCAAGGGCTCACATTCACACCTCTCAGTGAGAAGCTTTTAGTGTGTGATCCTTTTAATATGGTATTTACAGGCTCAAAGAGTCATCTACCAACATAACTGATAAAGAGCATGCCTTTTGCTCCATCCGCAAACCAAGAGCTCAGCTGCTGATCCAGACAGCTATCGGGTCTTACACTCGTAATTCCACGGTCGTCATTAACTTTGGCAAGCTAATAGTTCAGGTTGCAATTTTCCCATCACCTGAAATCCACTTGCGTTGGCTATTTTCCCTCAAGAAATTAAATTGAGCAAGACAACATTAAAAAATAGAAATGTCTGCAATCACTACTTTGAGAAGCTTCTCATTGGGGGCTGCGTAGTAGGGACTTGTGATTGGCAGCATTAGGGTTTTCTCAAATTTGGACTGTCTGCAGGAAAAAAAAGGCAGTTTCCCCTCCTTCATGCGTGCTTGTTCAGTTAGAAGTTAAACTCATAACAGCCTTAGCTCTGTATGCCACGCAGCCTCTCTGGCCTGTGGGACTCCACAGGCTGGCGGCATCTCAGGACGACACAAAAGCATCTTTTCTTCCGGGAATGGAATTTCGGATTCCTACGTTAGAGGCACTGCTGAATGCAGCTGCAATCAAAAGCAGTCGCTTCTTGCCAGGCTGGCCAGCAACGTATTTCTGCGTGTTTTTCAAAAGCCCTCACAAAATCTCGCTCAACGCTTAGAAGAGAAGCAAGAACTGGGAAAGCGACAGTTTTAAAACACTTCGCTCATCTCCTCCAGCTCGTTATCTGTCCTGCAGCCACTTACACATATGGGTATAGTCTGCCACATGGAGTTCAAAGGAGTCAATGGGATTAAACACCAGAGCATAGCCGTCTGCAAGAAGACCTTACATTTAATCTCTTTAAAAGATAACACCTGCAAAGGCTCTCTGTTGTTGGGATGAAACAACATTTACTAATGGAAATCCCCAGCCACAAATACTGAGTCTCAGGTGAAAGGAAGCTTCAAACGTATCCTGTTACACACGATATAAGGCTGCGCAAACTTCGAAGAGCTCTCGCCCAAAGTTTACATGGTTCAAATACGCATATATACACAGATGCCAAGACCTCTGTTTGCTTTCTTTATGTAGCATTGCTGCAGAAACCTCTGTAACTGGAAGAAGTGAATGGAATTTGAGGTTAATTCATCACCTGAATGTGAAGAAACACATTCAGATGAATGAAACAGTCCAAATATATCGACATTACTGAAAACAACATCTAAGTGTGATGTTTGCAATGAGCCCTTCAAAGACAACTCTAAAGAGATTTATTTTTGCCCTACCGACACAGACTCCAACTCCCCCTAAAATCAAGACCAAACATGGGCCAATACTACATATATTACACATGTACAAATACACATATAACCTTATAACCAGCAACTATCAACAGCATTTGAACACCTTTGCTCAGATAGACCCGTGTTCCATGCTAGCACAATTGTAACAATTACCCCACGAGTCCTGGGGCGTAAAAACAACGGGAACAATTACCAGGTAAGTAAAACACCATCTCACCTGATACTTTAGGACATAGTTAAGGACGGGGAAAAAAAACACAGTAAAAAGGAAAACAAAGTCCCATTAAAACAAGATGAATCAGCTTCCTTTAGAATAACGCACTTTCCGATCACGCTGAAGACCAAAGTTACTTTTTCCCCAGACAGCTTGAACATTTCCCCATTTATAGGCCCCCTACTGCTTCCCCCCCCCTCTGCAAAGGCCTACGAGCTCTTACACGACCGGCACATTTTGCCCGCCTGGCAGAGGCCGGGCCCTGAGCTGGACTCGTGCGTGCGTGGGGCTCTGCGCGGAGGGTGGGGGCTGCAGAACAAATCAGTGCCTGGTCGATGTAGTCTCTCCTCACCTCTGCTGCAGCCAAACGTTGCCGGCGCATTTCAGAGTAGCGTAAGTGAGCATGCAAGCGCGCCACAAACTACACCAGCTTGCTGACCCGGATTTTTCTCTTCTTTTTTTTTTTTCTTATTAAATGGCTTAGCTCTCACTTCATCAAGTCATTAATCCAGCCGCACCGCTCGCCAGCGTCAGCACAGGGAGGAAACGGAAGACCATTCCCCTCTGCAGAAACACAAACTTACTAGCAAACCTGCACATGCAGTGCCCTTCTGCCTAAGAGTTTGGAAATGGCATGTAATCCATACCCACCTTCCCAAACTTGACGTCTCACACGTGCAATGCTGGCGCTGATTCCCCAGGGTACACAAAAATTCCTACATGTACATATACGCCCCTACAGAAGAGAGACAACACTGCCTGTGCACACACTAGAGGCGCTGCACTTTCTACATGAGCTCACGCAGACTGTACTCGGCCGAGGACTTCTGAGATGGGGCAGGCAGCGGAACTGTCTGGATGGTTATACCAACACGTATACCAGGGAGGGGCTGGGGGCAGGTACCGAGAATGGTGCGACAAACTTTTTAGCAAAACAACCCAAAAAACCCCAACCCAAAACACGGAACCTCTCTAATTTCACAGTCATGCAATGCCATTGTATTTTGTGAATCAGCTGATCAGGAATGGATTACCCATGCGAAACACGGATATAAACACAGCTGACTTAGTGGGTGCTTAGGGACCTGAAACAACTGTTTTTGTGCGTGTTGGGCAGAGAAGACTGCTTTGCTCAACTTTGCTTTTTAAAAAGTAAATACATAATTTACAGGAAAGCAATTTTATTCAAAAATACCTATTGTCGATTCTGAGTTGATCTGAGAGATTTTCATTTGGAAATGCAAAGGAAATCTCCACCTGAAGCCACAAACGAGAAAGCATGAACCTTGAGGCAGATACCCTCCTATGAATATATAGAAAATTGGTAGCGGAGCAGAGAGAGGATTAGGATAGAAATGGAATTAACATCCACTATTTTTGGCTTAGCTTCAGATAGCTTATGAGGAGATCTAGGCTGCTTTCACTAATTCCACTGAACTACTTTAAAGCAACAAATGTGTATTTTGCTATGACTTATGATTAAAGTTGTGACCTATTTAATGCACTAGTAAGTTTAGTCTCAGAATATTAAATATCATGTATGTTAGCAACTGAAAGACATTCCCTGGTAAACTAACTACGATTCTGGAATTCTTCAGTATTTTTGTATTCCATGCATGTACTTTTAATTACAATTTTGACAACAAACACAAGTGGATATAAAGTGGAATAATTCCTTACAATCATGCCAATATATAGAGCAAGCTTTCACGTAATATAATAATGCCACATGATATTTCAGTATGATTGTGTTTAGCTCCTGCATTATGTATTTGCTAGTGATTGCTTTCTTCCCTGCATTGGCAGGCTTCAAAAGATGGATATGATAAACAAGACACCCGCAAAACAAATCGTAGTTTTCATCATGAGGATAGTAAGATGGGATATTAACATAAAACGATGTGTTAATAACAGCAGAAATCCAGCCATGCTTGCATTTCCTCCAACGAGCAAAGAAACTACAAAATACCATAAAAGTAACACAGCTGCTGGATCCCTTATCCCAGGGAAGGATTTTTTATTTTGAGTACTGGCTCAAGCAAAAATCTGCACCATAACTTAGCAAGTTACATGACACTGATGATGCTCTTTCGTAAGTACTCTGTTACTACAGTAACTAAGCATATGGTGATGCAGTATGAATTGTCTAACACATTAAACAACAAAAGTTAGTTGCAGAATTTGGGAAGAGACAAAGAGAAATTTCATTTAAAATTTAATACTATTTAACTAGAAAAACGCATGCCATGCCAGAGACTTTTTTCCACAGTTTGTTTTTGCTTTATATAACTAACTGTGATGGTCAGCCCGCAAATTAACAAGACTTGCAATAGTGACTGCAGGCTGTTTCACCCTTCTTCACTTTGCAGACCATACAATCAAAAATAATTTTTTTTTTCTTCATATATTTCATTTTATGCTTTCAAACCCAGCGTCTCACTGCAAAATAAGCGATAAAATCAGAGCCAGTTTCAGAGGTGAGCGCATTGATACGCCAGTGTGGAATTTGGAAGAGTTAGGTGATTTGATCCATACCAAAATTTCTGGATGATGACTGTTAACGTCGGGTACTGACCAGGACCCTCCATGGCGAGCACTAGCACTTTTTGAGAAGAAATGCAGCGTTAGGGGGTTGCAAGGTCTTTGCCCAGAATTCGCTCCTTCATTTGCATTGCTCTGGCTCCGCTGTGCATCAGCGCTTGGTAACCTGTACAATAACCAGCTTCATAAGACAAACACGGAATTTCTGCAATAGCACCAAACTCCAAGGCAAACACACGTGCGTTTTGTACAAGGAGAACAGTGTGATTTTAATTAACTTCCGAGATTTACTTGAAAAGAAGGCTGCTGTAGGTAGGTTCTTAACTCTATTTAATCTTATTACAAACACCTTGGTTATAAATTTGAAAAGGCAAGAGCAGTTAATAGTTAAAATGACAGAACTTTAATTACAGCCTCAGGGGCAGGTGTCATTTAGCCATAAACACTGCTGACACCTGCCTGGGACACAAGACAGCACACACGGAAATAACTACATTTCTGCCTAAACAGCCACGTTACCTTGGGTACCAGAAGCAACGCAGCATATTCACGCTGTGTTCTCTTCAGGCCTGGTGTTTTAAGCAATGTGTCTTCCTTATTGGCATCTACGACTGAACTTCTAAGATAGGTGTTTACCATGGTAAAATGACACAAAAAGGAACATCATCTAATATGACATTAATTTCTTTTAGAGCTGTGCTCATTTTAAAGAGGCTCACGCCACCAAAATTAAAGAAAGAGAGTATGGTCATGTCTAAAAATTTCTCCCTGCTTGCCCACATTGAGAATTACCGGTAACTTGCACGGGGTAAGAAACACCTGTTTTGCACTTACACAAAGACCGATATGCTCGTATTATGCGACCTGATGGCCTCTCCCTAACTACACTCCCCTGAAAGAAATCGTCCATTAACAGTAATCACTAACATCTACTGTTGGGCGGGGGGTGGGGGGGAGTCAAACCACTTGAAAGGCATTGGCAAAACAGGATTAGCCATGGTAAAAAGCTTAGAGATTCAAGTGTCTGGGATTAGGGGGTTTTTGGTGTTTTTTAATTGTTATTTTATTTTGGTGAAGTATAAGGGAAAGGAAAAACCAGAGGAGTTACAATAGGGGACAAGGTATCACTCATCAGGGAACTTCAAGGAATTTCTCTAAATTATGTAAATACAACTACATCAACGCAACCAGATTTATATAGAATCAGGTTGAGACCCCAATTACTTAACCTTTAATCCATCATCTTCCTTTAGGCTTCCCATTTTGGAATAGCATTATAAATTAACTATGCCTTGTTCAGTTCAGTCTGCTAATGCCCTCTCGGAAATATTTTGGCTCATCTTATATTTCCAAGTATCAGACAGATCTACAGCACAGACTGATCTGGGCATCTACAAATACCATCAGATGCTCACAACAGACTAGTGCATACTGTGTATGCGAACGAATGAGATTATTTTTCAGTTCTGCACCCCTAGAAGCGTCTCTGACAGTGGTGCGTGTCGCTGGGACCATAATTCACTTGTAAGAAGAGGAGTACATTTGACAGGCTAGAAAACATGAGAGCAGAAGAGTTATGACGCTCGGCGCGCTGCACGGCAAAAGCATAGATCGTGTGTGTTTTATGTACATACAAGCTGACTAGTCACAGCTTTTCTTTCGTTTCTGTTAATCATGACTTTGTCAGGCTTTTCGAAAAGACTTTGTCTTTTCCCCGTCTGAAGCTGAGCACGCTGGACAGACATCTCTCTGCACTGATTGGCAACAAGATGAAAAGGAAGCAGTCCCCTCCTTACCGCGTATTAATGAACCTCAACTATCTCCTTACTGAGGGACCAAGCAGAGACCTCTTCCCCCAAATGCTGGTTACCATGGGTAGCCTAGTTACCCATGACCTCACCTGGGGATAGTATAATAGCTGCCATGTCCCAAAGTGAATAGATTCAAACCCTTGCTGATACATTCCCCTCAAGGCAGAATGACAAGTCCATTGTGTCCGCAATTACCCAACAGCATAGGGAAAGTCATGCAAGAGCATGAGCATTTACTTTTAAGAAACAGCAGGGGCAGCCCACAGCCCTGGTAGGATCTGAGCCAGGGAAAAAGAGCTGGGAACTCTAAATTCTAAAATGAAAAAGGCCAAAATGAGAGCGCCATGAAAGAAGAGCCTGAGATGGATGAACCAAAGGAGACTATTTTAATGACAACTTTAATTGAATTCCCAGGAAGGAGAATTCACATGGCACTGTAAATAAATTATTGGGAAACCAGAGAGGGGTGCGCTCTATCACAAGGGACGCATGTGTTGGGATGTAGTCCTGACACCACCACATGACGCAGTGCGCAACTATGCATCCTCTTCGCCACCTTTCTTTATTTAATCATCTGTCCCAGAAACAGCTTCAAAGATCTCTTAGGATTTTGATCTTTTTTTAGACGAAATTTGTAAGAAAAACAGTACTCCCACTCAGTCTCCATGTGCACAGAGACCTAGCTCAGTATACAAGCTGCCCTACAATATACCCGACAGCCAAAATATGAGATATTGTACAGTCATATTTGATGCTCAGTGTTAGTATTTAACAGTTCACTTTAAAGCTCATCTCTTCAGTCAGAAGAATTAAAACATTTTCATTACAAATGAAATATGCTGATATGGTCGTGTAATCAGCTGTTTTCAGCAGCTGGGGCTTCAAAAAAAAACCAGACCATCAAATATTATGACAGCAGGCAACACTGACCTAGAATCATGCTTACAAGTGCATAGTGTGTGCCTACAGAAGTGGTACATTAATGTAATTGCCTGTCTGGTTTAAGCAGAACGGAATTATGCAAAATGAAACTGTTAATTCAGCTGCCAGATTTATGCTGTTAAGAATTGCTGGCTACTGATATCCAGTGCAAAAGAAAAACATTTCATAATTTCTTCAGGAATTAATCTTTAATGCACAAAATTGCAGTGACCTATCTACATTTGGATTTATTTCAGAGACACAGACACTAGTGGACCTTTTCCTCTTCACAGCAGAGGATCAAATCCCATTCCATCCCACGTACCAATCTGGAGGGGACAGGGTCAGGCTGGTACTGAATGACCCATCCTCCTCAGAGCTCCCTTTTTGGGTCCACTCTTCAGTCCTGAACAGACTACCCCCAGAGCAAACCCACTGATCTGGAACTCTGCAAAAACACGCGGCCATGGCTTGCTCGGCAGGCCGCTACCCATCAGAGGCCCAAGCCTGCAAACTGTGTGAATCACAGTTGCCCGTGAAGCGTCACAAACTTAAAAATCTTATGGAAAACCAAAAGCCCCGCTTACGGCCTGCTTCCAGTCTCACGGCAAGGGAGTACAGCTACATATTAATGCAATCTTCACAAGAGGCCAGCAGTCTGCACGTCCAACAAACGCCTCCCAAGCTGGCTAAGTGACTAAATTATCTACTTGTAAATTCATGTGCTTTAGTAGAAAATACTCAAATCATCATTTTTGCTGTTCGCTTGAAAGCTTAATAGCAACAGTTAGAGGGAAGATAGGAACTCAGCTTGGCTCAGCCTCCCAGCCCTGTGGATATCCTAGCTTTAACTTCAGGATTCACCACTGTCGTCAGTTACTTTTAAATACAAGGGCAATGAGATACAACATGTGAACGTGCATCTGACACCGAAAGCTCTGTCACACCGTCTGTGCGAGCCCATGGACAGTTAGTGCGCGTGTGCTCTGCGCTGACTGCAAGGAGGTGGGCAAAAGTGCAGAGCTGAGCCTCTGTCTAACACGCCTGGCCTCCCAGAAAAACTCGCTCACTCAGGCTCAGCTTTGTGCCGACAGAGATCAAAGCTTTATAACTAGTTACGGTGGCAGGCAAAGCAAACTCGAATCTGCTTGACAAATACTGACTAGGGAAGAGCCGCAAGTACAGCGGCTTTTCATGTTCATATATCATCCGTAATAGAAGGATGGCAATTCCTATAACGGCATCAAACAGGAATAATGGCGACATAAACAGACGTAACAGTAATCTGAAGGTCTCCAAACATCTGTTAGGATAGAGGAAGACAATATTTACAAACTGAAAGATGACCCCCCCCCCCCCAAACGAGCAAAGATGGTTCATTCTTCTTCTACATGTAATCGTTAAATCTCTTTCCTGCCTAAAAAAACCTGGCAACTTATTCAGCAAGACCTAGTATTTTACCTTCATTTCTTGCTCCCTTATTTTTCCCTGTGATTGAACACTACACAAAGGCTATAAACCCCACCCCCTTTAATTCTTTATCTGAATGACAGTGTTTATGAAGTGCACACAAAACACTGAGAAAAGAAAGATTCAAAAAGGCAATCTATCTACCTCCAGAAGTTGCTCTCAGCAGTGGCAGGGAAAAGGCTGACTTCTAGATTGTAAACTGACAGAGAACTGACTTCTAGATTGTAAAAAACAATTGCTCAGTAATTAGAAAGAGGAAACAATTGCCTTCTAATTCTCTCTGTGCTCACTGACATACTGTATGGCCTTGAGCAAGTCATTCGCTTTGTGACTCAGTTTACTCATGTGTGACTCAGGCTTTGTGACTCAGTTTACTCATGTGTGACTCAGGCATTAGATGCAGAAACCCCTGATGTAGGTATCTAAAGGCTTA
>JAVKLA010000093.1:11958343-11974463 GCA_034782735.1 Sagittarius serpentarius | reverse complement strand
GCTTTGTGACTCAGTTTACTCATGTGTGACTCAGGCATTAGATGCAGAAACCCCTGATGTAGGTATCTAAAGGCTTAATTCATGATTGCAGAGCACTCCGAAATCCCAGACTGAAAGACAGTAAATATAAGACATGGAGAAGAATGTGGTTCTGGCCCTTCCTTTGTAAAATTTGGTTTGAAAGAAATAAATAGAGCATCTCTACGTGAAATTCTTGTTGCACTTGCAGAAGACTCATCTTATTGGTAAAGTTCAGATACTATCCGTGCCTCAGAAGCATCTGTTTAAAGCACCGCCCCCCCCCAGCTTCCCAGCATCAAGTAAGAACGAGTAATCTTGAGGATTTCAAATACTTAAAACCAGTATTAACAGAATTTCTCAGATTAGGTGTCACATGTATATATAATATGCATGCTAATAACATGCATATTATACATGCATAGTATATTAAGTAGCCATGATTTGTCGTAAGTAGATTCATTATACCTTTATAAGCAGAGCTCACAACTGCAGCCCATGTTGTCCCGGCGTGCTGCATTCACTTACAAGCTTTTATTTGCTGTGATGAACTTTTCATGAAAATCTCTCTGGCTGAGAGATTCTGTGACAAATTTAAGTCTTCGGTTCACACTGCAAGCTGTCTTTTATGTATCTTCAAGCTGGAAAAGAACTGGCAATCTCTATCCAGAGGGATAAGTGGTGCTATACACATATAATCAAGTGAGCATTGAAAAGGACTAAAAAGACGACCATCTAATCATGTTTCATAGCCTTGCTTAAAGTTCCCATTGTCCAACTGTTGTATAAGCTAGCTTTGAAACTATATAAACAAAGAATATGGGAGGAACCAGGAAGAGTAAGTTTCCATTTCAACTTGACATTTCATCATAAATAACAGTTATTATGTCAAAGTATGTTGTCTCTCTCTCAAAAAAAGCAACTGTCCCAATTACTCTGCAGTCTAACCAGAACTTTGTGGGAAAATATTATCTATAGCTTCCAGAAAACACCTGAAAGGGATGAAAGGGAGCATCTCTACTCTCTCAGGACTGAGAGAAGAAAAACATCAGAGCTTGGCTAGAGGAGAGCCCATGCTCACAAGATGCTATCCCAAAGCTGGTTTGACACCAGAGACCTTAAGGAGGGAAAAACCAAGACACAGTACAGCAGCAGACTAAAGCTTGCACATGTTTTGTCAAATCCAAGTATGTGAAGAACTTCCTCAGGAACTTATGTTTACACCCTGTTCTACGTAAACAAGCAAGCTTCCCCTCCTCTTGGTTAATCTCAACCACAAAATAAGCTGCAGAAGCCTCTGCTTCCTTATTAACATTTAATAATGCCAGAGACACAAAATATTGAGGTATAAATTCGAAACAACTCAAGAGCCACAAGACAATGCAGGTTCCTGTCGTCACCACCTGTACGAGGAAGATCTCACCTGTACGACATGGACAGCTAGAGGATAACTCTTTAAGTATCTGCCATTAAGGGCTAGCAACAAGACACTGATTACAAAGAATGAAGTCTCTGTTACAGGAATTCTTTGCTTTTCAAACATTGGTTTGACCGTATTCAAGACCCAAGTGGACAAAACCCTAAGAAATCTGATCTGACCTCATAGCTGTCTCTGCTTTGAGCAGGAGGTTGGAATAGATGAGTCCCCAAGATCCCTTCCAAACTGAATGATTCAATGATTTTTTTTTTCATTGTTTTCATAATTTTGTGCTTTTATCTGTCATTGCCAATGGGAAGTTTTCATACAGCTTGTCATCCTGAGCCTCAAAAGAACCTGGGACGTGTAACCATTTTGCAACATTAAACCATTTGTTTAACTGAACAGTGGAACCTGTACCTTTTACTGAAGCGAGGTACAACAGGAATGACTTCTGAAAGGAACCAGGAAAGTGATCCCTGTATTCTACAGGCAAGGTGATACATACGAAGGAGGCAGTGAACTCCCAAAGTTTCTTCCCCATCTGTTAGCACCTTTCTTGTTACTCAATCAACAAAAGCACTCCACCCCTTCCACAGCTGAGAGGCTATTGAGCACCAAATAAAACTGCTAAAACAAGATGTATCTTTTTCCTTTACAACATTTCAAGACGTCCTTATCCACCCTGTTCAGTCATAAACACTGACCTTTCCCAGCAGATTCTTGGCAGAAAGCAATAAAATAATTCTAAAAGTCTAAAAAAAAAATCCAGTTTAGAAGAGTTAGGGTGGCTTTGTGCACTCATCTCTCCAATTTCCATGTCAGGTTTGTTTAGTTTGAGATGAAAAGGAAGCTGGATCTTTCAGTTCAGCTCAGATGAACTGAGCTCTGTCAGTCTTATGCACTGTTGACTAGAGTAAAGCTCTGCAAGTCAAATGAAGGTATTACAACTGCTCAATCCCATTAACCTTCATTTGCACGCTCAGGTGTGCCCTTGCTAAAGCTTAATAAGCAAATATTCTGCAGATGGAGAAATACTCCTGCTCCTTTCTCTGGTTTGTATTAAATCCACACTGCACAAGAGTTAAGCCATAATTTTGGAGACATATCACTTTAAATATGCACACAGGGACAGGCCAGTTCAAAGGTGATCTTTCTTATGATGCTTTTTTGGTGCAGAATGACACTTGGATATAACTCAAATGCTTAATGCTCACACTCACCACCACGCTAGCAGAGACTTGGCTGATGTCAGCTTCATTTAGTTGGCCTCTCCCCGTTCCAGTGCTCTGAGTATATATACCTGAGCAGCCCCAACGTGATTTTTTGTGGTTCCTGTTGCTAAAGATAATTTTCCTGAGTGCAACTTTATTCTGAAGAACTTTAACAGCTTTTATAAAGGAAAGAGACCATCTTCTTCCCCACCATCCACTAAGGAATCAGAGGATACTTCTAAAGGACAGTTCTTAACATCCTTAGGAACTATCAGCTGCATAGCTTTAGATTAATTCAGTGGTTATAACGCATCTAGAATACCGTATCAAATGATCTTAACCAGAGAGCGGCTCATTTAGTAGCTCTCAGTTCACTGCCTTCTCGTCGCATCCCTCGGACAGATCGATACTCCTGACCACTGTACTCCAACATTTATTTTCATTGTCCCTCTCTTTTTGCTTTTAGAGAAACAATCTCTCTCTTGCCACTGAAACACACCCCCCCACCGCCCCAAGGCCCAAAAAAAAAAAAAAAAAAAAAAGGCTATTAAAGAGTTTGGATGATTCAGATCTTCCAGAATTTTAACACCCCAAAAAGAAGTGTTTTCACATATGATACTGTGTCTGCATACAGCACTACAGTTTATACCAGTTAAAAAATTAAACTGCAAGAATTAACCAAAAGGCCAGTGCCCACAGACCCGATGGGGCTGCTCACGGTCACGGGCCTGGGCCCGGGGGCGGGGGGTGGGAAGAAGAGCAGAAGGCTGACAAGGAAGGCAAAGTGCAAGGTCATTTGCAGCCCATGATTCAGGCTATTCTGTTATTCTTGGGCCAGAACAATCTTGCTCCTGTTCTGCACAGAACTAACCAGCCTGCAGACAGATGTAACGTTATCTCACTGGTACAGCAAATACCTGTGCTCATCTGGAGTGGTTTAAAGCTACCTCCAATTTACCCTCTGGCATGGCCCTTAACAGAAAGAAAATTAAACTTCAGAAATATAATGATCATCAATAACAATTTTTGTCTGTTCCACCCTCCCGCATACACTCTTAGTTCTCAAGTGTATTTTGAGTACGTATAGTTTAGTATGGAAGGAAAGACGTGGATTTGGTATGGCTATCTAACGGAGACTTATCACATTTGGTATTATAAACCAGCTCAGGCATCACAAGGCTGTATGCAGTTTTTACTGCTCATGTTGTTTATGCAGCCCTAGATAACGGTCAGATAAACTAAACTGCAATTGCAGCTCTCTCTGGAGCACAGTTAAGATAAAAACGTCTGGATGGTAAAAATCAACAAAACCCTATAATCAGAGAAGAGTGTTTTACAGAGTGACTGAGCCACGACATGAAAACATGAAGCCTTCATCTAATCCACCCTCACAAATGAAACCTTCCCCAAACCTAATTCTTTAACACAAAAACTCCATGCAGAGGTCTTTGAACTTGGATCTTACTGCAGTCTAGGTCCTGCAAACATTCAGACATATGCTTAACGTTAAACATGCAAACAACTATTTGCAAGCTTTAATCAATGTCTTGGTACAAGGAAATCACTGATCTTTTTGTATCAGATGATTACTTTGAAGCACGAGTCACTGGAAAAGAGGTAGATTTTGATCTGTATATGGTCCATCTTATTTATGCACAAGATCAACATCTTACAAAATACATTTATCCGATGGTTATCTTTCCAGTCACCGTTCATGCTTAGAGTTCTCTAAACAGAAATAACTGCTTGCTTTCCCCTTCCCTTTTAAACCTCTTCCCTGAAAATCCAGAAGTGCATCAGCACAAATTCTTACTTTTAATCTTAGGAGGTTATAAACTACAACATACGCACAAAACACTCTTCTACTATGGTTTCTGATTTAAAACATTTACTCTAGTGACAATAAAAAGCCAAACCAAATCAAATCTTTGACTTTGGAAAAGACACGTTTCTGTTTAAGAGAAAATTTTATCGGTCATTCTAAAGAGTAATTATACATTTATCTAGGAAAGAAGAGTGTAAACCAAAACTGATATGCAGAAGACACTGAAATATTCCTGTTTTTCTCTAGTGTTAGCTATTAACTTCTTAGGAATTTAAAAAACACGTGGTACATATGGTGGAAAAAACAAGGGAAGCCATCCTCTGGCAGATTAGTACTATAAGGTAACAATTTAAAGCAATATAATTTACTCTTTTTTTTTTTTTCAGTAGCAAAACCTCAACACACACACAAAAGATAATCAAAAAGCGTCTTTGTAAACTTGCAGATGTGCAGAGGAATAAGATGAACGGGATTATGGGGGTTTTTCTCCCCCAAACAAACAGCGACAAGTATATTCTAGAAACACCTGCTAAAAGACAAATACATACACGTCTAAGTGAAGGACACCAGCACAGATAACACCTTCTGCAGAACTACATTAAATGCAATTAAAGCTCAGAGCCATAGTTCCCATCGTTTTAGTAAAAGAGAAAAACCACAGTTTCCTGGGCTTTTCAGTCCAGCTATCAACTCCCTGCTGCCAACACAGCACTTACGGAAGCCTGGGTCTGTCTCTGTGCAGCTCCTCTCCCTTCCCCTCATCTGCTTTGTTACTCCCAAAGACCTGCTGGCAAAAGAGAGAGGACCCGGTGTCCTTACAGGAGACAAGAGAACGGTCAGTACATGACTTCCGTGGTCCTTACCTTCCCCCTTACTCAGAGACTGCACCTCCAGCTTCCCTGTCCAAGTTACCTGGAGGGTATTTAAAAGAGATGCTCAGAAATCTTAGGAGAACGAAAGCCAAAAGAGTTCAGATTTCCTTTAGAAACTGGGCTCCTTGATCCGCCTGATGCTGCTGACACTGAGGTGAGCATATGATAAAGGGAAGGAGGAGGGATTGTTAGAGAGCATCAAAGGCAGGAGACTGGGAGATGGGGTTTCCCATGCCTGGACGTGACGCCCCTTCCTGCCTCCCCCCTTGGCTGGGGAGGAAATAAAATGGAGCCCAGGAGGGAGGGAGAGAGATAATCCTGCAGCTTCATCTGATTAGAGAAACTGGGCCTGTGCAGAGCCGGCAATGCCGCCAGGGAAGCACAGGGAGGGGAGGCAAAGAGGGGCAGGAAGAGGAGGAGCAGAGGGGGAGGAATAGGAATGGTAAGGGAAAAAGGAAGATTATAAAAGGTATACAAAGGAACTGGCACCTGGGCCGAGCTACCCTGGATGCGTTCAGGTTCTACCCTCGTGTAAAAGTGAAATCACCAATAGGAAACACCCATTGCTTCCGGTAATCTGGAGCAATTGGGGAAAAAAAAACCCCACCAAACCCCAAAACCGGAATGCATCAGTTGTATAGGCATGGACCAGGAACAAGGACCTCCCAATGGATTGAAAAGCGCAAGACTGATTGTGCTGAGTAGGGAGAAATGGGAAAAGCTGCATGCTACAGGTAGTTATCTAGCATGTCACGGACGGAACACAATTTAGAACAAATTTTCTCTTGCAAGTCATTTTCCAGAACCTGCTTCCGCTTAGTCAAACAAGTCTTAGTTAAACCAAAGCGACTTCAAAAAAGTACGTGTCGGCACGCACACCAGCGTGCTTGCAGCTGTGGCCTCAGCTGCCCTCCCACAAGTCCCACGCCCCGGCAGGTACGCTCGCCGTCATGCCCGCCCTCCCTCCCGCGCCCGGCGCGGGCACTTCTGGGCTCACAGCTGCCCTCCTACTCGTGGCCACCTGCACCACGGTGCTACTGTGCCCCGTGGGGGATCCCCAACTTGCAGGAGGCTGCGGCCAGTCTGCCTTTCACTGCACGCAAGTGCGAAGGCAGCACTGTGCCCTTGCGCTCAGCTTGGCATAGGGGCTCACTCGAGGGCACCGGCAGGGTCCCAAGGGTGCTGCTATTGAGCATCCCCTGTGCCATCCTCCCCGGGCAGGGAAACTCTGCCTTGAGGACACAGGCATCCATGTCCCTCCAAGCTGCCAGGTGTGACCCAGGGTGCACTGGGGAACGCCAAGGACAGATGTGGCCAGCGGAGCCTTGTCCCCATCCACGGTGGCCCGTTTCTGTGAAGAATCTCCTCTTGCGCTCACCTTTCTCAGGTGCTACACTCGGTCTTTTCCCAGGCACAGCTCCTTGTCTCCTCACTGCGAGTCGCTTTTCTTTCTTTCTGGCCTATTCCCCTCCATTTAAAGCTTCACACAAGGCAGGCTGGTTGGATCTGTGATGGGGCAAGAAGAAGGATGCCAAAACATCAGAAAATAACCCTTTCAAGTCCTCTTCCCCTCTGTTCAGGAAGGAGTTAATACCTTTCCTGCAAAACACTTACATCACATTCTCACTTTGTTCCTCAGTCTTCACCCAGTACCCTCCCATCACCCTAGCTCAGCTGGGAGAGGGGGACCAAGACACACCCCCCACCACCACCCCGATGCTTTTAGGAACGCAAGATTGCTCCCCGAGACTTCAAAATGGGCTGCAAAACCAGTCATCTTCTAAGTGTTTCCAGGCTTTGTTCCTGAGACACACAGTCCCACACGCTCACTGAGCGATTACTCCCTCAGGCTACAGGTCAGGAAGCATTTCAGGGGTTAACAGCCACGCATGGGTAAGCAGCAGCTTTCCGGCTGCTTTATTTACTTGCCATGTTTATGACAGCAAGGAAGCAGAGTAGGCACTTGAAGTCAGCTGTTTTGTGCTGACCTTGTGCATCCTTCCTGCAAGGCTGGAAAGAGAAGTTCCTTGAACCCGTCCCTTCCGGGACACTCCTCGCAGCGCTCCTGGCAGCCCAGGATCGTGCCCAGGTGACTCTCCTCCCCAGTGGTACAGGACTGCAGCAGCGCCGCAGGGAGAGGACAACTCTACAGCATTTTGTTCCCTTTCTTATTCCAGAAAAAGACCTTTGGCTGACATGCGACGACACCCCCCTGGCACTCGTAGCTATTCCAACATTGCTCCATGGGTGCCAGCGGCCAGCTGTGGAAGAACTCAGTGTATGACCCTTCCAGTCAAACGCATCTTCCAAACTTGTCCCAGGCTGCCCCAATAATGTCCCAAGAACGTACAAAGGATACAATGTGAGGAGGATATTGCATTGCTCTTTTTCTTTAAACCCTCTACAGGAGGAAGTTGCATAGCTCTCTTGTCCTGGATTTGGTATGTCCAGCAAGGTTGACTATTTTCATTAAAAGCACCAATTGATTGCTTTTTGAGTGCTTATTGAAAGACACTGGTGACCAACCTCAACAGGTTACACATCTGGGCATCCATAACAATGCGACTGGCATACAACTTTGTCATTTTACATTTAATGAGAAAAGGTGCAAAGGTGTCTCAAAGTCAGATTTGGAGGATTTATTCTGTACCTTTCTTTAACAAAGTTGACAGTTAAAGGAAACTGAGAAGTCATGTCGCCTACAGATACATTAGGCTAAACCCAGACAAGGTTGATGAATTTCTTTTGGGAAGGGAAACATGGTTTTTCAACAGAATTTTTGCAAAACAGTTCTGTCACTGTTGCTGATCCTGACTAGCATTCCTGTTTCCCCGAGAACTCCACCCAGGGTTTAAACATGTGAGAATGTGTTTAATTTCATGAAATTAAAGTCCTACGCCCAGCCTTGGAGAAGAGCTTTCAAAATTACTATTTACTGATTTGGGTGCTTGAAGATCGGAAGAAAGCAAGCCACCAGCCCCATGACTTTGAGTCACCTCATGTGAGGAAAGGCAGTTAGCTCTGCTTGCCTGCTGAGGAAGGGCACCACCAGGCAGAGCTGACAGACCCCCCAGGCCAGTTTTTGTCACCCCAGCCTCGATCCAGGCAATCAGGGCTTCCACATTCAAGAGAGAAGCAGCCCAGTCCTAGCCCAGAAGCCCTTTGCCTCACCTAAAATTCACTGACCACGCTTTGGCCAGCTGCCCCTCTTGAGAAAAGGGTATGGGGCGAGAAAACCATCCTGATCTCTTGGTTCCTCCATGTGGGACCTAAAAACTTGTACCGAAGCCCTCTTCTCACCCCTTCCCATTTAGAACCCTGCAGCCTTTTCTGGCGCTGCCCGGGCTAGTAACTTTTTCATGCCAGGTGGGGCGAGTTGGACCTGCCCAGACGGCGGCTGCTGAACTCCACCGGCCTGGAAGCTCCCGAGCAATGCTGCCGGCAGGGCTGCTCTTTGAGGCGGCAGGTTCAAGGCAGGGGGGAGCACGTCCTGCTGGAAAGCGCCTTTCTGAGCTGACTCGCAAAAACGCTGCTTGCAGTTTGTCCGCGTCTCTCTGTCCCGGGGCTCTGTATGCAAACCCTGGAAGGCTGGTATTTGCTGTCTGTTGATTCAAAGCCACTCAAGCCAGTGAAACTGCAGCTGCAACCAGGCCGATTTTAGCTTAATGCATCTCTGGAATATGTTCTAGTCTACGACAATGATGTAGCCCTCCAGGAACGACGTGCTGGCTTGTGGGTAACGCTGCTCATTTGCCTGAATGTCGTCTGCCACAGTCAATTTGGATCAGGTCTTGGGTGTCTCCACTGTAACGTATTTTTGAGAGTTTCTGAAGAGTAACAGCACTTCAGCGCAGTCTGAGAGCCTTCAAGATAATAACTAATGCACCAGAGCCAAACTTAACTTTTACTATGCCTATAACTAGTCAGAAGCTCTCCGGTCTAGATACTGCTAGCCCTGTATTGAAAGTGGCATTCTGTATCAGTGCCAGGTTTTCAGTTTTTGCTTATGCTCGGATACCCAGAATAATTCCAGTCAGTCCAGTATAGGAGCTAGCACGGCAAAGTGTTTTCGCACACACTTGATGCAACTGAAATGCACCTGAGACTGTTTGAAAACCTGAAACGGACCATCACCTTCCATTTGATGTAAGAAGCACAATTATTTCTAACACAGAATTTTCCAAAGAAAGCAATTCTGTCAGATAAGCAATATCACAGAAACGTCAATTAAAATTTTAAATAAACATGCAACAGCTGTAATTCAAAGATATTTTATAGATAGAATCCATCTGATCACATGTGAATGTTCTGCTTAAGAAAGCAATGCCATTTATAGATAAAAGCTTAACTTACTAAAAATATCTGCGACTCTAGACAATCTTCTCTTGTACAGGAGTCATTTAAGAAAATAAGCTCTTCTCAAATTCTTAGACTTCCCAGTATTGACTAAGGACTAGACCCATAGATACCTATGTCCAAACAGTCCTCCGAATCACGACCTCTCTCCATTGTCATTTCCCCAAAGTGTAAACCAGCCTATGTTATTTCTGCATTCCTTCCCCTTCTCCTACCATGCCTGGCGCTCATCAGGCTCCAGAGTGAAACCTGACGCTGCAGCGGGGTTAGATGAGCACTAGCGCTAAGGCAGAGTGTGACTACGCATGCACGCGCGTGTGCGTAAAGCCACACCAACTTGGAAAGGCCTCGACTGCCGTAGAACAATCTGCTTGGGCTAGCGTGCATGAATGCTTTTAGCCTGCGTAAGGCAACGCTTGGCATTAACAACTTGAAGATCCACTAAAATTAGGGAGAAAGTGAGCATGAACATGGCAATCTTTCCTAGTGCTTAGTCAATATGGGGACAGGAGATGGGGGACCAGTCTCGATGCTAAGGGTGGATTATTCCTTCAATCCAGCGGGCATTCTGTGTTACAAAAAAACTGAGACTGAACCCTTCCCCTAGAGATCCTTACTGCCCGAGTTGCACTACAATGCATACGATAGCCTAATAAAAAGCCACTGTTAAAAAGCCGTAACAACCTTACTCTTTAAGGACTCCGCTATTATATATTGAAGATAGATAGATCAATAGAAAAAAGCCATTTTTATACACCTAATTAAGGATGTGCCAGGTAGGGAGGCTGTATATCTGTTTTTAGAAAAGAACAGCTGTCGGACATATTTAGAGTGCTTATACCTAGTGAGCAGCATGATGACTTCTGCCGCTTCTGCCTGGGAGAAGATAACTGCTGGTTAGGCAGCCCCGTTGTAGCAAGTATGGTCTATAAATAAGCCTCTATTCTGCAATTTTGTTTTTCTGTGAAAAGGAAGGCGATTTGTGTGGGTTTCCCTCATCTGTTGGTTTCATAAAGTCATTATGAAATCGGCCAGGTCATCTGCACTCATCTTGCTTGGGACTAATGCTATAACACTACTGACGTGACTTTTTTCAAGGAGCAACATAGATGTAGGACTCTTCTTTGCGGGATTAATCTTTTTGAAAGCTGTCAGGCTTTTTAGTACTGTGAAAACTGGTGATTTTGAGCCCTGTCATCTCCTTGCTTTTTCATCTTAGATTTAAGAGCAGCTTTCTCAAAAAAGCAGACCGGTTCCTTTGCCTTGATTTTCCCTTGGCAGTTTGCAAGGCAGCCTGCTGATACAAGCAATCTCATCTATTTCAAAGACTTAGCAAATCTCTACACAGCAGCATTTTTTTGTCTGGTTATCAAACGAATAGAACAACAGCTGATTATGGAGAATGCAAACAAGACCCCTCTTTTAAGCATGTTTTGTCATAAACCAAAGATTTCATTACGTGAAACCTTAAATCTCATCTTAAATCAAGGGACTATCACGTGGGCACTCTGCTCTCACTTCTCCTTTTCCAGATCTCATTTCCTCCCATGCACAACCACCAGAATGTCTCCCTTGTTCTCTACAGTTGCCTAATACCCAGTAGCAAAAAGCAATACATAATTGCATAAAAAATAGCCCTTCGAGCCAGTTTTGGGGTAGCTTTAAGCTGCCTTTCATGCGATACAGGCTTTGGCCTTTTTGAGAATTTAATCACATGTTTAGTTTCGCTCTGCATTTCATTGCTAGTCTTCCACCTGTCCTGTTACTCTCAACTGGAAAGGCGGCAAGCCGGCACCACATAGGCAGGCAGGGCTCCCAGAAGAAGAACAGCACAAAACGTTACACTTTGAGAAATCACCAATCATTCTGCCCTACGTGAACTGTCCACCAAGACACTCTTGCAAATTCGGATCTGAACTCACACATCCATGCATATACTAAACCTCTCCAGTTTTCTTTTGCGAATCGTGTGATTCAAAAAAATGATTTGGTCTTTGGATGACAAACAGAAACAAAAGCATCGGAGTCTTTTCAGGATCTTAGCTGGTGCCCAGGGGTGAGTGCTGTGACCAAAGCCTGCTGTAGAGACAGTTAGCTCTACTTCATGGGAGTTGAGCATTTAAATAAAGACTTGAACTTTGATGCCTCAATTCCCAGATGTAAAAATGAGGAAATGGTATCAGTGAGAAGCTGGGGAAAGCACCAAGGAAAACACTGTACAAGAGGCAAGTGCTGCAGCCTGGGAGCATAATTTCTGACCCTGATGCACTTTGAAAAAAACATAGCTCTGCAGCTCCCAGAAAGGCTTTGTTTTCCCATATGACCTGGAATTTTCCCAAACAACTTAGACCACTGTCATCATAATGTAGCTGTCTGCTGGCCCCACAGCCTGTGGATTGACTCCAGCCCTCTCAACACTCCTAATCCAGCCTCCCTTTGCCTGGACAATATGCTTGGGCAGCGTGCCCACCCCTGTTTCTGCCCCGTGCAGCAGGAGCCTTCCTATACCGCGCTCCCTGACTTCTCTCGGATGAGCCGACAGGCTCCTGCAGGATATGCTGGGGAGAGAGCGCAGTAGAAGGAAGAGGCACGGAGGTCAGAGGCTTCAGGAAAGCCAGGGGAATTTGAAGAGGATTTGGATCTCTTCCCTCCAATTGCCTCTATCAGACAGCCCTCATAAGAGGCATGACCCCTGGTTAAATGAAACAGAGACAAGATTACTATGCAACCAATATACCAGGGCGACATTCCAAGTTAGACACAAGCTGAGAGCAACAGGACTGTACAGCAAATAAGGCTTGCACAAGGTAAGACCTACAAAGTAGTACACACAGATTTCGGAGCAGTCCCACGGCAAGGGAATAATGCTATTTCAAGTACATCCAGTGCCAGCGGCAGTCCAGGGAGATGGACTGTAAGCTCCAGGCTAGCTCTGCCTGCAATAATCTGCAGGGTCGACTCTAACAGATTGAAATGCAGTAACAGTGTTTATGCAACTAAATCTTGTTCTAATCTATTAGTTTATGTAACCTTTGCTCATGGACATACTGACTCATAGGTCTCAGGAATCTAAAGAAAACCTCCTTTTTTAACTCTCTCCCATCCTTCAACCCCTGGTTGCCAAATAAACAAATAGACTGTCACAGATCTCGTTCATTCTCTTTGAGGAAAAATTATGTTGGTTGCGGGGGGGGGGGGGCGGTGGGGCGGTGGGGAAGAGGTATCAACTGAAGTCCTAAAACCCAGTGTACTTCTCCAAACATACAACCCAAGTAATATAATAAGCTGGCTAACGGTAGGCCGGTGTCCTTCAGGTTAGCATTCCCAACCACAGAACTTATCATTTGAGCCCCAGGCTGGGAAAAGGACAGAAATTGTTTACTTAGCTGCTAGGGAAAAAATACCGCTTTCTAGCATTCAGACATTACCTTTCTGAGTAAAGCAAGGCAACAGTATCTGTGGGAACGACACTAATTCTTCTTAGCTTGAAAGATTTACTTTCATCCTTCTCTTACTTCTTGCATTTCCCAGAACATTTTCACGTATATTTTAAGTAGAGGAGCTAACAGCAGGAACAGCGTGCAGCATTCTTGCTGCAGCAGTCATAGTTCTAGTGATTACTACATGAAGCATGCCCACATCAGCTTATTTTGGCCCTTCCGGGCTAGGCTCTAACCTAGATTTGCGAGATGATTTAAGATGAACCCCTTTTTGTTTTTTGGGGGTTGTCCGCGTTTTTTTGTTATGTTTTTTATGCCACCAGTTGAATAGTTCACGTAGCTGCTGTGATGTTGCCCATGTGACGCTTGTTATCTACACTATACCTGATTTAATTTCTAACCCTCTGTATTGAGGATTCACGCAAAGGCCAAAGCCGATTGATATCACTTGGGATTAAATGTATTTGGAGCCAAGTCCTATTGCATTAGGTGTATTTAGGAGAGATCATTATGGTTTTTTAATGCATACTAGACACTATCAGTACTAGACAAATACTCTGAAAATGGATCAGGTATTCATTATTATTTTTTTCCTTAAAACAAACACAAAAATATATGGGAAGGCATCTGTAAATCTGTTGCTGCTATACATGGAGTGGTTTTAAGTGCGTGTGCCTACAGAAACAACCGTAAGTTAAAGCAAACAGATCTCCAGCTTTCAGTATCTCATTCCAGTTGTACATGCTCTCAAAAACAAACAGCAAATTTTGCTCTCAGTTAAAAGTTTGCATCCCATAAGGCTGTACCAATTAGGGCTATATTACATATGGTATAATTGCTATGCCATATATATAATTTTGTGCTTTCCTGCACTTCACTCAAATCTTAAGATGCATTCCTGTCTACAGATCCATCTGCCTGCCTGCAATCCCTCCCCATTTGTCTTAGAGTACTCATACGTAATTTACATTATGTCTGGCCTAAATCCATTATCTGTTCCAGAGGGAGCGAGAGTTAGGAAATGCTGCCTAAAATAGAAACTAGTCTTGCCTTAGAGCAATATTTGTTGCTCATCGCTACAGCCGTGTGAACAGTTCCTTTTGCAGGCGTACGTAAGTAATCTTGCAAGGCCTTGTCAAAGTTACCAAGTTTAGATTACTATTACCAAGGCTAGGTGGTGTACAAAATCGGAACACCACCAAAAAAAAACCCCAACAAAAAAACAACCCAACAAAACACGCAGCTATTGCCCCCCAAAAGCTTTAAAGCCATGCAAGCCAGAGCTTTGCAAGTAATTTTCTCTGCAAAAATCTCTACAGGCCTTGTGCACATCATCTGTGAACATAGAGCTTATTAATAAAAGTAATTTTAAAGGAACATTTTGCACTGTTTTTTCTTAAAACAGCAACAGCTGCTAACTTTCTTAATGCAATTTACACTAGCAAAAAAACCCCACAACCATGAGAACATGTTGCAGTAAAAGCAGACTTGGTATTTCTGAAATTCCTGTTGTAACACACAGGAAGGAAAAGTCAAGTGAAAGGACCGAAAGTTCACATTCTCTGCATTCTGTTTCACACAGGAAAAAAAGAGTCTTTAAGAGAACTTTTTGGTTTGCTCTGTTGATTCACACCAAAGCCCAGCTTTGGACAGAAGGTGGTGCTATAGCTTGCATAAATGTTATTATTAGGCAACAGCAACAGTTAAAGCATACTGGAAGCAAAAGGAAAAAGTAAAAAAAAAAAAAAAAAAGGGAAACATACTGCGTTCTGTAGAAGTGCTGATATGCGGACTTTACCTGTGTATACTTTCATATCAGTAGCTATACCATAACACTGCTGAAAAGATTTATAAGAAGACTCTAAAGAGAAAGAAAATGCATTATGTGTTCGTGTCTGTCAGGGACTTCAAATACCTAGCAAAAGATGAGTATCAAAGCATGGGGAAAAAAAAAAATAAAATCTCTCTTGCACAGCATGCTCTGTGCAAGCTGTAGCAGTTTTTCACATGCCCAGGGCCCCACTGACCAGTTCAGAGCCAGAAGAAAACTGATGGGACAGACACACTCGGGTGGAAGGTTTGCGCAGGTCCGGAAAGCATTCTGCCTGCCTCTCCCCGAAGAATATCAAGGTTAGCTGCAGTGTCAGGGGTTTTACTGGGCTGAGATGAAATACCAAAGTAGGAATCCAAACCCTTTAAGTAGGTTGATGCTATCTTCCCCCACTCCCTGCCTTTTCTTCTTCTGCTGTCTTTCTCCCTAGCCCTTCTAGAGGCACCAAGCCTGGCAGCTTTTGAAGACCTTTTCCTGTTGTCCATGTTGGCCCTGTCTCTATCCCCATTTCATACCTGTAATTTTACTGGGAGAGGTGTTCTAGATTGTAGCCTGAGACACTCAGAGTGCTTAAAGGCAACTACTGTCAACAGCAAAGAGGAGAAAAAACAATTCTGGCAGATGTGTGCCCTTCTGGACGCACTCACTCTCCCATTCCCTCCGTTTACGACAGAGTAGATCTTTCTTTCACATTTTCTTTCCTGAAACAGTCAATTATCCATAACCTGCTAAAGCTAAGAACTAGATGTTCAAGGCCAACAGTAGACTGTGGGAGAAATTCTTATCTCAGTTACACAAGTGTGAATCTGGAGTAACTCCAGTTATTAAACAATCTATGAAATAAAGATAAGAATAACTATTATTTCAAAACACTTTTGTGATGGTTAACTACCAGTACTTAATGCTAGTGCAGAAATCAGGAGCCTGGGAATGAAAAGCACTATAGAAATTCTAGGTATTCATTTTTTCTTCTGTTCACAATTATACTTGTTTATGTAATCTATTTGTTGTAGTTAGGGTGTGTCCTGGTTTGGGCTGGGACAGAGTTAATTGTCTTCCTAGGAGCCGGTACAGCGCTGTGTGTTGGGTTTGGTAGGAGAAGGGTGTTGGTAACACCCGGATGGTTTCGGTTGTCGCTCAGTCGGGT
>JAVKLA010000093.1:11928859-11958243 GCA_034782735.1 Sagittarius serpentarius | reverse complement strand
GCCAGCCGTCCCGCCGCCCGGCCCTAGCGCCGCCCGGCGCCGCGCCCCCGCCCCCGCCGGGCCCTAACGCCCGCCCGCCGCTGAGGCGGCTGCCTGGAGGCTCTTCCTCGGCGGGCTTCTCCCTCTCCCCTCAACGCCTCCTCGTCGTTCCCCTGCAGTGCTCATAGCCTTGGGAAACCGTGTCCTCCTCACTCCTCTCCCTCTTTTTTTCTCCCCTCCCCCCCTCCCCGCAGAGTTTCATAATTGACTCTGTTTCTTTCTTTCACCCCCGGTTTCAAGAACTTGATCCGTTTCTTTTCCCCTCCTTTTCTTCTGGCTTCCTAAAATCCGATCTTGCGCATTCCAAAGCCTCTTCTTTGCAGGGCCGCTTTCATTGTCCTGGGAAGACGGCTCTCGAAGTCCTAAAGTATAACTTTAGCAAGTGATTTTCAGCTGTTTCTAGCCACATCTCTACTTGGCAAAGGTATTGCAGAGCTGCTAAAGTGGGAACCCCAATAGTACAGATAAGAGAGGATGAAACAAGGGAGCACCCAAGAGGTTCCAGGTGAATTTAGCTCTGATGCAGGAGGGTCCATTAATTCCTCATAGCATCGACTACGCTGATCCCACAGAGCCATTTCATTTCTCTGCTCCTCACTCACAGCCTGTTCCCCAGCGCCGCAGGTATCCACAGACGGTGGCCCCTTGCTTGCAGTGCTGGACCTGTTGTGCCTGACCTAATGAGCCCCACAGGACCTGGGGCACCACGGAGCAGGTGCAAAAGCTGGAGAGGCAGCGTGGGGGTCTGGCACCGCTGGCACAGAGGCGGGTCTCATAAACCCAGCTGGATCCAGGCTGGCTCTGTGCTGGGTGTTTCTGCTCCTTTCCCCCCACCCCCGACACTTCTGGTTGTGGGAATATGGTGCTGAAATACCTGAGCAGCCTCGGGATGGAGCCAGCTAGGTTCTCACAAAAGCAGATGTACTCTTTCCAGAGCAGAGCTGGCCCTAGAAGGAGCGTAACTGCATTCATGTGGCGCTGTGCCTGAGCTAATAAATCGTGTTAGACCCAGGCTGGCTTTTCGTCCATGGCTCGGACAATCTGACCACAGATAAATGCAGTCTGACCGTATAGTGTTTACCGTACCATCCTGAGACCTCAGAACTTTTGACTGTATTTATCAGTATAATATTCCTCTGAAGCAGGGAAGCATCAGTACCCTCGGTTTCCAGACAGAAGACTGAGTTACAAAGAGGCTAAATAACTTGCCTGAAATCAAAAGGGATGTATGAGACAGTGTCAAAACTCGGTCCTGCGTTTCCCAAGTTCTCAGATAGTGCTTTAACCCCTGGGCTGCCCTTCTTTACACTTATCTACTGTACAGTCGTAGTACTATACTAGTAATTGCTAGTATGAAATATAAAGATGTTTTAAAATCACACTACAATATATAAGAATATCTCCTGATGTCAAATCTTTATTTACTATAACTGTCATTATGGGGTTACAGTGTATGAGATCCCACAGAGCACCTGTACCTTGCAGTGTTGTCATAATCTAAGAATTAGAGACGTGACCTGTCAACTAATTAACACAGTCCTAAGAACTAGGTCAGTCAAGGTCAGTCTAGCTCAGTGTCTGTGGTCTCCAAGTGGATTTGGAGTGAATGCTATGGGAAAAAGTGCAAAAAATAAGGCATGTATATATGCGGTTCGTGGTTTTTATTTACCCCAATCTACTTAGTGAAATATTCCAAAGGATATAGAGATAGAGATAGAGATAGAAATAGAGATCGAGATAGAGATACAGGAACTGAGCTCCTTCACTGTTTTTTTGTATGAACAGTGGTATCACGACCTCCCCACTAATACAACTCCATTTCTGGATGTGTTTGAAATATATAAAAGTATAAATGGACTTTCAGAAAGGTGCCCTGCTGACACTGAAGGTGACTGAGGTCTCTCAAAGTGTAGTACCGGGTTTCACAGGAAACAGGTCTCAGGCACTTCCCCATTTCTTAAGGAAGGATAACCTGTCACCCTTCTTGTCCTGGTTTCGGCTGGGATAGAGTTAATTGTATTCTTAGTAGCTGGTACAGTGCTGTGTTTTGGGTTTAGTATGAGAAGAATGTTGATATAACACCCTGATGGTTTCAGTTGCTGCTAATTCGTGTTTAGACTAAGTCAAGGACTTTTCAGCTTCTCCTGCCCAGCCAGCAAGAAGGCTGGAGGGGCTCAGGGAAGTTGAGAGAGGACACAGCCAGGACAGCTGACCCAAACTGGCCAAAGGAGTATTCCATACCGTGTGATGTCACACCCAGTATATAAACTGGGGGGTCTTGGCTGGGGGGGGGTGTCTGCTCACGCGTTGGTCGGCAAGTGGTGAGCAATTGCATTGTGCATCGCTTGTTTTGTGTATTCCAATCCTTTCATTATTATTGTCACTTTATTGTTGTTACTAATGTCATTGTTAGTTTTTTTCCTTTCTGTTCTATTAAACTGTTCCTGTCTCAACCCACAAGCTCTACCTTTTCTCCGATTCTCTCCCCCATCCCACTGGGGCGGGGGGGAGTGAGTGAGCGGCTGCGTGGGGCTGAGTTGCTGGCTGGGGTTAAACCACAACAGGTACCCATCAATGCTCCCCGCAGACCCTAACCTGTTATGTCCCTGACTGATTCACCAGGCTCAATAAAATTAGTCATATTTTAATTGGAAAAAAAAAAGTTTACCTCTTTCTAAACGCCATTCTAGCTGAAGGTACCACCAACGTGACAGTCAAAATTCACAAATACAAGGAAGTGGGTGCAAAGGCAGAAGAACTTGAATACATTTCACTTAAAATGCCTGGATTTAGAGATCGTTCTAGGGCTGCCAAATAGGATTAAAGTTAAAAAAAAAAAAAAAGATATAATTTTTAAAAATCCTTTCCTTGGAAGGGATCTATTGTAACTTTAAGATTATTAATAAATTACTGTAGGGATTAGACTTTAGAGGGAAATTGTCAACTGAATTATGCTAGAATTACTTATCATTAGATGGAACTACTGATGCTTACGATTCTACAGCTATACCGTCTTTAAGTATTTCTCTATCCCCTGTTGGGGGACGTTCCTACAAACAGCATTAAGTAATTGCATGCAGTCAACTTGATCGTAAATAGAATGGTACGAAAGTGCCGAGCAAATATTTCACAAAGATATCAAATTTTAAAAATGCATACATTTCAATTTCACCCACTCGAGTGGAAATTATAAGAATATCATATGATAAATGATGCAAACGCGCTACTTAAGTTGCTGTCTTGCGAGCAATGTGACAACACTGGTTTTAAATTAACACATTTTAGAAAACTGTTTTGTGACAGAATATTCTTTAGCTTGAGCGTTCTGACTTTTTACATCAATTTCTTAAGAGACTATAATCCATTTCCCATTACCTTCCTATTTTTCAGAGCCTTTAAGAGCAACATGACAGCAGATTTTCAGGCTTACCTTTTCTATACATCTCTTCCAGTGACCACATTTGACTTTTCAACATCAGTTTCAGCTTTGCCAAAGCAAGGACAAAACCTCCACCTAAGCAGCCAAAAAAATGGTACTGTTATTTCAGCATTCAAAACAAGACTAACTACCACCAAAGCAGGGAAATCACCTATAAGCAAAGCGCTGTCAGACGTACGCAGTAAAAACTACAGTATTTGGTATCTCCCCAGCTGTGCAATTTCACGAGAATGTGTATTTTCAAAAACATGATAGGAAAGTGCCAACAGAGTTAGAAGAACAGAACACTGAGGAAAACATACCTACAAAATATTTATTACTATTTAGGGGCCTGACTCCTTACTACTGTTGCTAATGGTACAAAAATCATTAAAAAGTGGGGAGAATACAGCATCCTTTGCCCTGTATTCTACACTAGGATGTCTTGGTGATTACCCTGCAGTACAGTAAGTATAATTTTGTCGTTACAAACGGAATTTTTACGTGGGCTTTTAAAGGCCAAGGTTTTACTGTAAGAAGCGCGACCTGGATATGCACTCTGGATAACGTATACGTTATGTTGCAAAAAACGCACCAGAAATGTAGAATATTTATAGTACAATATCTAGGTCCACAAAACATTAAACGCTCCGCTTGCTCTCGGCTGTTCCAGAGATAAACTTTCTTTGAGAAAACAAAATTATTTTTTATAACCCAGCACGTGAGAAACGCAACTGAACAAATATTCACAGCACCACCTGAGAAGCAGAGTGTGAATCAATCCTGGTCAAGGCTGGAATGTGCAGAATATATATTTGTTAAGGCAGCACCATATACTTGAACAGACTTGTTAAAATGCCCAAACTTCGGCAGGGAGTCTCTCTCTTAAGACATTTCCAGAATTCTCTCTGATACAATAGTGAAGTTACAGTATATGAACGTGGGCAGATCAGCATTATCTTCTATTTGAAATTAGAGCTGGGCTTTTAAAAACAATAAAGGAAATCATACCAGCTTCTGGACGGAAACAATCAGGACCATAATCAGACACGCAGTGGGCACAGAGAAACATCCTTCCTCTGTTGCTCCTGGGCTTTCCTACACCACGTGCTGGAAACGGGTGCGTTCAGATATATGGCAAGCAGTACGTACGTGTTTGGTTTACCTTAATTAATTTTAGTTCCTTCAAGTGTGGTAATGTGTGGGATGAAACAGGGAACCTGTAAAGAATTAGGGCTAGGAAGGAGGTTAGTGATCAGAGAGGAAGGAGGGTACAATTGTGTTCCTCACGTCCTGTATTGATTTTGATTCCCGACTGGTGTAAGAACTCAGAACAGAAAGGCTGGAGAACAGGAAGGTTGTGGCGCAGCACAGAATCAAAACTAAAGCTCCCTGCTCAGCAACTTTGCCATTAATTCCTTCCACAGGAACTTGGAGAGGGTGAGATCTGCTCCACCAGGCTCACTCCATCCCATCCACTGACTCCCTGAAACACAAGCTGAATCAGCAGAGGGTTACAGCTTCCCAGACACACGCACTTCACCCCTCTCTACACAAGCAGCGTGGCTTGCGGGGGAGAGAGCCCGTCCGGCTAGGAACGCTTTAACTGTTCGGCAGCGTTCTGTAAAGCAGGCTGATGTTTAAAGCAACTTCACCGCTCCTCACACAGGCATAAAAGCGAGCTCAAGCAAGAACACTGTAATAGAAAGCAGGCAGTTGTTGGTCTCGCCGCACAACTCAAAACTTCCAGGTGTCTCAAACTCGCTTATAGACACTATCCTGACAAGTGCAAAACTGCCGCGCAAAAAAATCTATACTTCAATATTACCATTAATTCAACGCAGAAATAAGAATAGCGAAAGCATTGATCACGCAATGTTTATTTAATAGCTAACTATGTTAAAAGTGCAAAAATGAAATATATGGAGCTTTTTCATCTTAGACTAAAAACTATCTAAACCCTTTCTTACTTATGGAGGACTCGAAAATTAATAGAAAAAAGCTAAGCCACTCTCGATCTACAGCAGGGCGTTGTAAATGCAATTAAAAGAATCCTAAGATTCCACAGAAACAGAGAATATTTCATTAGAAACCTACTGGTTTAATTCCTATGCATTTCTTTGGCTCTTAGATTAAATGGCACCATGCAAACGCATGCAATAGTTGTGAACGGAACAAGCGTGTATAATACAAACAGTTGTTAAATTTCAGGTAGAGATTCTTGTCCTACCAGCTGAGAAAGAAGCAAGGATTAGCAGGCGAGAAGTGGTGAAGGTGAGTAATTTCGTTAGTTAAGATCCGTTCGGTTGCATTTGTTACGCGCACAAGAGATTAAAGATCACAACGCTCGTAAAGACAAGGAGGAAAAGCTGTAATTGCCGTTGTCCAAGCAGAGTTTCCGTCTTCCTCTGTGCTTACGCGCCTTGTGCTGAAAGTGTGAAACAGCTGCGCACCGGCCGGTTTCTGGCCCACCTGAATTTTCAGAATCAGGCTATTCATACCCAGCCTTTTTCTGAGCGCAAGTGCGCTTTTCGAAGGTGCCTCGGGCAGCCAACCTCGCACAGGGTGGTTGGGTGTGGACGTCTCTGGAGTAAGTGTGACTACCTTAACAGAGGCAGAACAGCCCTGGGAAAGAGACACGGTTATGCTTGCTGGAAGAAAGCCATGGGAGCAAGAGATAAAGCAGTAGAAGACGAGATGCAGTGCACGGAGCATCGCAGGTTTGTGTACCCAGACGTCTTTTGGCCGTTAACTAGTGACCTTCCAGATAAGAGAGTTGCTACGCTGCTACCCTTGAATAAGCTATTTTATGTAACGATGAAAACGTACTGAAGCAGCTTGTTAAAGACGCGTGGTCATCGCCTGACCAAGAGGGCGTGAACAGTGACTGCGGAGCCGCAGACACCCGCTCAGCGGAACTGTCAGTATCGCTGAGGTTCGCGAACGAAATTTGTCTTCAATCCCCCACCATCGCAGCCCCCGCCTTTCAGGCTGGAGGCAGATTTTCCCCCGGCGCCCGTGGGCGAGGCCGTGGGGGCGGGGCTGCCCGCCCTTAAATAACGGGGCGGAGACACACACACACACACACACAGAGACACACACGGACACGGACACGGAGGACCCAGCTCACCCCCAGCCCCGGAGGGAGGCGGTGACTGCAGGAGCCCCAGCACCCCATGCCCGGTAAGTGCTGCAGCTCTGCCAGGGCCCGGGGTGGGGGGGGCGGCTCCTCCCGCACCCCCCCGCCCCCTCCCCGCCACCACTTCGGGAAAGTTTGGGTCAGAAACCAACCCAAACCTGCCCCTGAAGGTAAAGGGCTGTAAAACCCACCTTCTCCTGCAGCCGGGGACCCGGGGACAGGGTGTCAGGGGAGACAGACGCAGCAAGTGCAAAGAGTTCGCCCCCCCGATAATTCGGTCTCTACGGTGCATAGGCTTACACTGTAAACATGAATAAAGCTGAGTATTTATAGAGGGAGTAAAGCTTTTGATGGAGAACTGGCCAGTCGTAACTCCAAAAGGCTTAGTGCAAAGTTTAAGAAAAGCGTATCGTGTCGGACGCTAAGCAAAAAGCGATCCAGGCCCAGAGGAGACAGGCGGTGACTGGATGTTTTTAAAAGTCGTGCAGATGCAGCGCTTAGGGACGTGGGTTAGTGGGGGACTTGCCAGCGCTAGGTTAAACGATTGGACTAGATGATCTTACCGGTCTTTTCCAATCTAGGCAAGTCTATGATTCTGTGACCATCAAGATTTCTCTGGGCGAGGATAAACCTGGTACCTACTGCCAGGGGACAGAGCCCCAGCACAGGCCCCTCGCAGATGAAGTGGGCCAACAGGTCTCTTCCCTCGCCCGCTGCCATGATCCTGTACCGCAGCAGAATACAATACATCAATCTCTCACGATGACAGGCAGTTATTTAAAATGATCCGTATTTTCTCCCTCTACACAATGGCTTCAACTTATTTCAATGGTTGATTTTGTGACTAGTGCTACATTGTGCCCTAAGCTGCTGGTTCTGTTGCTGATCTAATCAGATAAGACGGACTAAGAGTAAGCCAAATTCTCCTCGCCCTCATTAAATCATAGGTAGCTTTACTGAAAGGGGTAAAACTTTGGCTTATATCTACCACTGTGCAAAAATAAAATAAAAAAGCAGAATTTGAGCCCAATGGCAGTGGGTGGGTCATAGATACTTAATATCATTCTGCAAGGAACAAATTCAGTACATTAAACTCATTAACAAAGAGACTGGAAACTCATCCTCTTACTCCAAAATCAATGCACAGCTGCTGCACTATGTATTGCTTTACAGAGCACCTCAGCTTACTGTCATTAATGGTGGCAAACTGGTTATGGGGGGAACACAGGACTGTTGCTGAGAGCATTAAAGACTGAGGAATGGGGAGGACAAGTAAGACAGAGTCCTGTTGAGCTTGCTTAAAAAGCTAACCTTTAAGATACCCATGTCAGACAGTAAAACCACCAGCCATATAAACATTTGTATTGTTGACAGTACACCTCTATGAAGTGAATTATTACGTTCTCTTATGTTCATGGGCATTAAACTAAAGCCTTTTTTCTGCATCTGGCCTTCTAAGCTGTAATAAAACAGCAACCTGACTGAAGACATACTTGAGCATGCCCTACGAAACTAAAAGGAACACACACACATGCAATTTTCATGCTCAGGATTGCATTTGTTACTTATTACCTCGTACTGTGCATTCTTATGCAAGAAAACCAAGTTACCAGCGTAGCACAACCAGGCTTGTCTCTGTATTAATATTAACCCATATGAAACAGGTACTTGTTTCCTGTTCCTCAGAGTAAGTCTTGTACTAATACTGTTGGACTAACAGCCTGGCTAAGTGCTGAAACCTCTTCAGGCCGTGGCACAGACAGCAGAGTGCCTGTTGCTGTGGTACAGCCATGAGCAGGGTGGCTGCTCCGCAGTGCTGGGAGAGAAGAGTGATTACAAGGCTCACGGGGAAGCAGCCAGCCCATCCCTGCAGAAAGCTAAGGCAACACACCTGGAGGGGAGCTGCAAAAATAAGTTGGCTCCTATGACCGTACCAAATGCAGGAAAATGAGATAGAATCAGACGAAGGCCTTTGAGGCACTACGGCCAGGTTAATTTTATAGCACAAGGTATTTACGTAAGTGTTCTGTAGCTGAAGGACATTTCATACCACTTATTGCAACAGTGAAAAAGATCAGTAATACATGTATTTGCAACTCACTCCTATGCTCTTTATAGCTGTAATCAAACTAAACTGTATTAAATTAGTTTTGACTAAGAATTCAAAACTACTACTAGGGTTGACTGATTATTTTGTGCTTGTATTGTCTTTATTTACCTGTACCATGATATAGAGGTTAACTGCAAGGTATCTACCGAGCACAGGCAGATAAAAAGGAGAAAGGGATAAAGCACAGCCACAGTTACCACTACCTAAAAGCAGAGAAGGGTGGGGGTGTGTGTGTGGGGGAAAGTCAATACCAGTTGCAAGAGAATGCCAGGTTGCTTTGTTGCTTCGGTTTCAGGGGAGACCCTGAGAACAGGCAGTACACAGTACTCGGCTGATCCTGAGCTGTCTCCGAGGGCTGCAGAGTGGAAGCTAATTTTGCAGTTTGGGCTCCTTTTCAAACAGAGGATATTCTGGTAGGATCAGTTCTCAGCTGAGACCTAGTCACATCTTGATGCACCAGTACTAGTTTAGTGGTAGGCCAAGGCAGGCTTGGTATAAGGTACAGTGCAGAAGTGGTCTTCCCAGCCTTTTAGTCTAGCATGCTCAGCAAACACGAAAAAACAACAAACTGAGTCCACTGTCAATGGTCTACCCTTGGTCTGGCGAGACATTTTCACAACAGAATTCCTCATATTCATATTAAAGACATTTACTGAGTTTTATTAGTGTGAAAAAAACCAAACCCCAAATTACAGAAGATTTGGTTTCATCTGAAGTAATCAAGATTCAGGAAACACTGTTTAATGGATACTTGACTCTACTTATCAGGAAGCACGTGCATCCTTAGAAAGAAAACAACCCAGAGCTTTGCTTTGTTCCTTGTGCCAGGATCTAGTCTCCATTCAACACAGAGGGATAGCTGGAAGAACAAACCAAACCAAAATAATGGTACCTTTCGTATCAGGTGCTCCCAGGTTTTCTTTTTCCTTCTGTTACAAAAGCGACAGCTCGAGCACTTCTGCCACACTAAGGTAAATGCTTATGCTAATGTAAAATAAGAGCCCAAACAACTCGTTGGGTTTTGGTTTTTTTTCCTGGTTATAGTCTGTTATATTGCAGTCATTGCCAGTATATCTGAACACTTTCTAATCTCTCACTGCTGATGTCATACGTCTTCAGGTATTGCATCATGCTATGACCAAAGACAAAAACGTGCAGGTGAGTGGAATGTTTAATTTAAAAATCATTTTGGAATGTAAATCAAATGTGTCAGCTTTAATATTCCTGTCTACCCCCAAAACGTACATAACTTGGATGCTTTACGTGCTTCTGTGTTTGAACAGAACAAGCAGTTGCTGTTGCTGGAGGTGTAGTAGGAGGGACCCTTTTATTTGTTCTCATTGGAACAACTGCATACCTGCTCTGGAAGAAATTTTGCTGCCTCCTTTCTTATGAAAAGCTCGCCAGTCCTGTCAAAATGACAAATGTGAATGCCCTTTTTCAGGATCAGTCACTTTCTGACATTCAACTAAAAAGCACAAGGTACATGTTTTTGGTTTTAAAGCATACACTATTGGTAATTTATTTCAACTTGTAAAATCTCAAATTAGGGGGTGATCAAAATATACTCATGTACAGAAATAAATGAGACCCCTAAATTATATGAGAACAGTCACGTTCTGTTTTATTCCTTTAGGAAAATACTACTTTAACTATGAATGCAGTGATTATTTCCGATTTATGCAAAAGAGAAAATACATTCAAGTGTAACTGGTGCATGGATAGCTTTATCTGGTACCTAGACAAATTCAGCCCATGTTCCAGAGTCATTCCTGGTGGTCTCGTAATGAAGCATCTGAGAACCAAACAGTAAGACTTCAGAAAAGAGACTCTCTTCAAAAGTTAGTTACTGCAAGGCTTTGGGGCTCTAAAACAAGCAGCTGCAGTTAATTCTTCCTTTCCTTTGAAAGATCAATTCTAAAGGAGAAGAAAGGGATCTGATTGAAGAATTAAGATCTGATGTCCCTCGCTGGACCTTTAGGCGTTATACAAATAAAACCAACTGCAAAACAATGGGTATTCATCATCTCTACCTATGCATCTCCATACAGTTTCTTTACAAAATTGTGAGATAAGAACAGTAAACTCACTACTGTTACCAAGGTTGGTTTCCATATTTAAACCGAAGAGTCAGTAGCTGCTGTTGTCTTGAGCAGATCCAGAAGCATTCCATTTATCATTCCACCAACACTGCATGGGCGAGACTGGATCAACCTGACGAACGAAGAACACGTTCAGGAAGGCAGTGACCCCTACATGATTCCTCAGTCTGGGCCACGGTCATCATTTCATTCTTTGGGTATGGCACTGCAAAAACAGGACTCTGTTTAAGGGTAACTATTATTATAAAAAGCATGTTTACTGGGGGCATACCAGACAGTGTTACACAGCACAAGCACTAAACACTCTATGTATGTATACGTATCGGAATTGGGCCGGAACGTAGCCATTCTGGTACCACTCCTGGGGGATCTTGCACATATGGCAGACAAAGCAATCTCTCCTTCTGTGTTTTGTAAAGGCACAACCTGAGTGTAACTCAGGAGGTGTCCGATTGTTGTCTCCAGAAACAGCAGAGTGACCAGTTGCAGACTGCAACAACCAATACCTAAAACTGTCAAGGTACAGTCAGGGGAATAAGAGAAAGAAGAGTGGTGCAGCCTACAACTACTCCTCCAAATTTGAGGGAAAGGAATTAAAATACAAAGTTTACACAAAAATGGATTGTTAAAGAGATTAGTGCGATTTCCCCTAATACAGCAGTGGTTATAAAAGTGCCTGCTATGGTCTTGAGACTAATCTGAGGGTGCTTGTCTTTTATTTCATGAAGCTGGAGCTTATGTCGTAGGGACCATTAACCCAGAGCTGTACAAATTTCCTGAAGACAAAAGCGAGACAGATTTTCCTGAAGGCAACATCGGCCGCCTCTGGTTCTCCATAGAATATGAGAAAGAGTCAGAGAGGCTCCTCGTCTCCTTGATCAAAGTCAGAAAGCTGCAGCCTCCAGCTGATTCCTGTAGTCCGTTTGTGAAAATCTACTTGCTGCCTGATGAAAGAAGCTACTTGCAGTCCAAAACAAAACGCAAAACCCTTAACCCGCAGTTTGATGAAAACTTTGTTTTCCAGGTACTTTTCCTTTTGATGAAGCAGATTTTCTTTTGCAAACACTGACTTGTCAAACTACAGTACATGTTTTGTGAAAATTAATTTTCTACAAACTTCTACCAAGATACAAGTCATTTCCACTGGAGATAGGATTTATTACTGGGGCTTCTGGAGATCCTGGGGTACAGAAGCCTGTGGCTCCAGAACTGACCTTACTTGTGGTCTGCACCAAAGCTGAGGATTCTAGAACTTGCCCTGGGAACGAGGAGAACTTCAGTTTGAACTATGGCTGAGAAGTTTAGCCGCCCAGCAGCTCTAGAAGTCCAGAAGCAACCAATACTGAACTAATGCTTTCATAGCTTTTAGTTTCTTTGCTGTGGATGCAGGCTAGAAACTAAAACTCGTGAGATGTCTGGTATGCTGTTTGTATAGTGCTGTAAAGCTAGGAGCTTGGCTCCCCATGCCAAGTGGCTTTCACAAGCAGGTGTCACAAGATAAAAGCTTTAAAACCAAGAAAGTTTTTATTTCAGACAACTGAAAACTGAATGTTTACAGATTTCTAAACATTTGTGCCTGGAAGTGAATGCATCATGTAACACTGGATCTGGATGAGGTAAAAACCCACCAGCCAACTTCACATTTTTCAAATGAACTCATTCTATTTTAGCTCGGATCTTTAGACGTCTGCATAGCTAAAACTTTAGGCAAATTAAGAAACTGGACTTCAAATTATCAAAGAAAATCTCCACGTACCTTTAATACTTGGAAAAATTCTTCCTTTTAAGTCATGCTAGAATAGAAAAAGTGTCAGATGTTTTGTAATTATTAATATGTTCTTTCTTTTCCTGTACAGGTTTCCAGTAAAATGTTGCTCCAAAGGACTCTGAAGTTTTTGGTTTATCATGTCGATAAACAGAAGAAGCATCATCTCCTAGGCCAAGTTATCTTCCCACTGAAAAATGAAACATTAACTGATGACAACAAACTAGTCATATGGAGAGATCTGGAGAAAGAAAGCTTGGAGGTATGTGATAGCAGGCTGCTTGGCATTGTGGAACTTCTGTCCTCTTACAAGTATTGGAGGGGTACAGCTGAAGTAAGAGTACGTTGTATCAAATACGTCAGATGCAAAAGTATTTGATAAACACTTGAAATCTAAATTCCCATCTTCCCAACCTGCGGATCCACAGCTATTATATAGGGATTATCCAACTGCTCAGAAACAGTCGCGTCAGTTGGGAGATAGTTACATAAGAAAGCACCTTTTGTTATCTGCTTCTGTTTTGAATTAGTACCAGCAGGAAAAAGCAGAAGAGGCAAGGAAATACTGTCTCTTCCGGGTGATGCCCAATTCAAAGATTCAGGAGGCTGGTTAATTGGTCTTACCAAATGTCACAACAGCATAAAGCCATTACAATTCACTCACATGCCTTAGCATGGCAGAAACCACTAGTATGAAGAACTACCCCCCCCATTTGTCTGTGTGAAGAGAGAGTTTCTCAGGTATATTTGACAAGTGTTCTTCTGCTTCCAAAGCCTCCTTCAGAGTATGGCGATATCCAGTTCTCCCTCAGTTACAATGACTACCTGGGCCGGCTCACTGTAGTGGTTCTGAGGGCAAGAGGATTAAAGCTCCAGGAGGAGAGCCATGCTGTCAGTAAGTGTGATTTCCTCTCTGCTATCAGCTCCAGCATTCCTGTTTTAATTTGCTCCTTCCTCATCTGTCCGCCCAGGCTTGCGGTGAATGACTCTGAAAGGAACAGATAAACATCCATGTTGTTTGAGCGGAAAAGCGCCATACCTTGTCACTGGGGTAATGAGATTTTGATAGCTCAGTTCTGCTATGTTTTGGTTTTCTTTCATAATAAGTGGTTTATCTCACATCATCAGTAGCATTTTTCTTCTCCTGCTTTAATACAGTGAGCAACATCCCTTTGCTGCACTCCAGTCCAGAGAAGATAGCATTTCAGGGGATATTAACATTAACAGAGTTGCCTCGAGGCAAAAGCCCAGAGGTAACAGCTGCAGGACAACTGCTTACGCTGAACAGCTGTCCTGGGGAGAACTGAATTGGGAAAAAAATTCCCATTTTAGGACAGCCTGTCTGTTGTTCAAAGGATCATGGCACAGAGTCACAATTTTTCTCCCTTACTGCAGTGGGGGTTTTCCTGGTACACCACGGTAATGTGTCCTTGGCTCAGAGATGCCGAGTGCAGAGATAACCTCAAAATGCTGTTTAAAATCTAAACACTCAAAGCAAAGGTAGATGGGAGAACCAGACTTGTGTTTGAATCTATCGTGATTTTTTTGAAGGGCTTTGAAACTAAACGATATAAACACAAAGTACACCCAGCAGCTAAAAAGAACAGAGGTTTAGTTCTCTATATACTCACATCAACTCTGAAGTTTTTAACGAGGTTTCTTTGAGTGGGCTGTTACAGGATGTTCAGCTTTAGAAACGATACCCTCTGAGTAAATCTACATTCATAATGTTAGAGATAAATTTGCTCTGTTCAGGGTAAAACTCACAAATGAAGAAAAGCACAGTAAACTTACGAGAATATAGAGCAGAAACAAGCAGAAATCATACCCTATGCATTGGTTGGAAGAAATATATTACAGAATGTATTAGTGTTAGAAAACTAAAAACCAAGATAAGGATGGCCAGAAAAAAAAAAAAAAAAAGACTTGTTTGTGGCAGATGAAGAAAGTAGGATCACGAACTAAGAGCAAGTGTTCTAATTTTGCATCATCTCAACAGCTTTACGAGAGGGAGAACACGCTTCTCAATACATCGTGTCTCTGCCTGCAGGTTGTTGTGAAGTTCTGTACCACAAAGCCAGAACTCTGCGTTTCTTTTTACAAATCTAACGCGAATCTGCCTTGTTATTTTAGTGCTGGTATACTTGAGGTTATCATAATAAGGAAGAGTCATGGGCATGCTCTGAAAGGAAGAGCTGCCAGAAGGCAATTCTTCAGAATATATTACTAAGAAAAAAAAGAAAAATTAAAGACATTGGGTGTTATTTCCTTTGATAACGCCCTTCAAGTATGATTTAGGGTCCACAGATTCTTTGGTAAATCCTGAAGAAACTGGAGTAAAGCATTTTCTATATTAACAGGGATTAGTGCAACACTAATCTTTGATGGAAGATATGCAGTATAGGACAGTGAGGAGACATTTATTTTTAGCTTCAAATTACTGAATTGAATGTATTAAGTAGTAATAAGAAAGTAATGAAAAGTCAGACTTTGTGCAAGTAGTTTACATAGTAACTCTTTCCGTATATAGCACTCGGGTAGCAGCTCTGTTGCAGAAAAAAGCCTGTTCTGGTAATCTTGCACCCTCTGCAACAGTGATGAGAGCCTTCTGGATCTGTGGAAATAAAAAGGAGACATTAGGAATTGGTCCATCAATGCTGTCTCAGTCCTGACATTTCTGATCATTTTTGCCATACAGATGAACCTTAATGAACTGAATAGCAGGGAGTAATAAAAACAGTAGCAGCATAGAATCTATTACTGCTTCAGTGGAAAAGAACGCATCTTTAGCCATCGATTAAGATGAAATTTCTACGTGCTTGTCACTAAATTTTGTAGAAGTGTAGGGAAGAAAGGAAAATTTCAGGCTGCTTTGGATTTCCTTGTCAAAGATCTACTGAATAAGACCACAATGCAATACAGGTCCCCTTCAGGAAGCAAAGCAAGATTCTTTTGTTGTTCTTGTTCCCAGACTGACACACAATTTTTGGAATATTTTCTAGAAGAAAGAGCAGAGATCATTGATCTTTTCCTCAAATTTTCTACAGAATCCCTTACCACAGGGCTTGAAGTCATTAGTAAAACCTTTTGTTTAAGGATTCTTTTTGATTAAGAGAATCTGTTCCCCTGAAACTTATCCAATCCAAGCGCAGGCTGCAGCTCTACAACACAGCTCTTCCCTCACAGCCTCCCTTGTGTTGGATCAAACAATCATGCGATCAAATGTATGAAACTAACTACTGACCCAACAAACTAAGCCTTCAAAAAAGTCTCCGTCCGATGAAGGGAAGGTACACGAATGTAAGCTCAAGGATGCAGGGTAAGAATATGACTGCTCCTTTTAACAGCTCCTAAATCCAAAAGTGCACTGCAAAACAGCACCCTAAGTACTTTGTGTACTCCTTGCTTAATGTTATGCATCACCGTGCTGCCATGTACATTTCACAAATCGGTCATGACCTAATTTTCTACTCCATATTAACTCCTGAAAGCAAGAAATTCCTTAAGCCTTCTCCCAACTGCCGCTAATGTATTTTCTTCTTGAATTTCTTTCTCTCCAAGGTGTGTATGTCAAAGTCTCACTAATGAACCATAATAAATTCATCAAAAGTAAAAAGACAGCAGCTGTTCTGGGATCTCCCAATCCTGTGTATAATGAAACCTTCAGTTTCAAGGCAGATCAGACAGAGCTGGATACAGCAAGCCTGAGTCTATCTGTGCTCCAGAGCATCAAGGGAGAAAGTAAGCTATATACATTATTACAGTTAAGATGCTGTAAATCTCTTACATATTGCAGACATATTTAAACATGGGAGGAACGAATTCCTTTTCAGCAATAATCATAAACCATATATAAGGTCTGGCTTATTTCACAGGCTGTTTCTTTAACAAACAGAACAACTTATTTGCAGTAAGCGTATGTCTCTTTCAGAGGCTAAAGATAAATTTAATGGAAGACATGAATAAAACAGCACTCACAGCTGTTATCACTAACTGCTTTCTTCTTTCCCCAGAAACACATCTGGTAGGACGTGTAGTAGTTGGGCCTTTCATGTACACCCGTGGCAAAGAACTAGAACACTGGAATGAAATGACCAGCAAGCCCAAGGAGCTGATCAAACGATGGCATGCTCTCTGCCACAGCATGTAAAGAGCACAGATAAAAAAAAACAAACCTTAAAACGGAAAAGCTCCCGCTATCTTTCCTAATCTAATGATAAAGGGTAGAAAATCTTTGACCATTTTACACTCTTAAGTAGACAAGGATAAAAAAAAGTAAATTCTTTCGTTGCCCAAATGCAAAGAGAAGACTTGGTCCCTGGTAGGCTGGAACTCCCTCTTTCCTCTCTTCAAAATGTATTTCCAATTTAATTAATATGCAACAGAGTAAATAAAACAGGAAGACAAACATGATCTCCCAGTATTAGTTACTTTGACTAGTAAATTCCAATTCTCGGTCAGGCTGAGCACAAGTGACAGAACCTAAAATGACCCAAGAACTGTCAATGCTGATACCAGGCCTAACTGTCCACTGCCTTGTATCACCACGGACAGAGTGGCTTCACCAAAAGGGAAGGAAGCCCAGTAAGCATGCCAAAACAAAGCCCAAGAGATGCTGACTACTACATTTACAATTTATTTAAAATAGCAGCATTATATTTAAAACCTCTTTTAAATATGAATGGTGGAAAGCACTGAGTGTTTATTGATCAGAAACCTAGAAGCAGCTGTTCACATCCCTGAGCACAGTGTATTTCTTGCAGTAATTCAGTTAAATGTTTTCAGCTGACCCCAACGTACAACACTGTGTTGACTCTAAGGGGGAAGCATAAAAGTCTTGAAGTCACAAATGACTGGAGGCTTGCAGGAGTACTGGTGTACTCCGAGAAAATAATGCAAGGGACATCTCCTGTCCTTATAAATTTCTCCCTAAACACATCTCTGCTGGAGACATGGCATTGGTTACAAGAACCTTGGGTTTGACCTAGCATAACCATTCTTACACTGAAAATCCAATTGGCTTAAGCCCCCAGGATGTATGTCTGTTCTAGTGGTAGAGTTTTCTTCGTTAAGTAAATTACTGCTCTGTAAAATAATTCAGAGCAATTATTTTTAATGAAAGCAAAATAAATAGGACATTCTTCTCGTCTTGATTTTTCACTGGGGACCTGAACTCTGTACCTTTCATGCTATACAGTCATAAACCAGACACAAAACATTTTGTACAATTATGTTCCAAGAGGACCATAATGTCTGCAGCTGAAATGAAGCCAACTTCCTTTCAAACAGGATACAATATTAATTAATTCAATATATTAAAAAAATGGGGCTTCTGTGGGGAGACGAGAACACTTTCCATTTTGATAATACTCTGATTACCTAAAGGAAGTATTATGAAGGAGAATATATCAGAGAAGAATTGCAAGATAACAGACTCCACTTCACCTGATCCCCTATTTGAAATGTTACATGGTACCCTCAGTCTGTCTTGCGAACTGCACCACTGGGTAAGATAAGCCTAGACTCACTACATTTAACTGGATTTCACAAAACATTCAGCTCTCATTGTCTCTCTGTTAAATGGGTAATGCCAGCACCCCCAGCCCCAAAGAGCTGTTTCTAAGTTTTACTCCTACAAAACCACCGAAAACCAACGTAAAGACAACAGGTTCAATCTGGGAAGGAAAGCTATATGTAAACTCTAGAATAACTACATTACTACAATAAAGCAATTTTACCAAATACGTTACGTCTCTCTGATTTAAATCATACCAATAAACATTAAATATCTTAGAAGTAAACTGTTAAGAATGTTTCAGTTAGGTTTATTAGCTTGTGCAGGAAGACGCATGTAATGTACAGTGTCTGTTACCATTATATATACCTCTGGAGTGGGAAGTCACCTGTCTAACTTGATGTACAGTACGGTCCAAGTAATAAAACAATGCAGTGTACTAATGTGGTCTCTTTTCTTTGTGCTTCTTATACATTAAAGTACCAATATGTCCAGTTTGTGTGTTCAATAATTCCAGCTAAAATCACGCAGAAACGTATTTAGATGCACTTACCAATGTACTTGACTTTGCTCAAGGTTATCCAAGTGAAGTAATTGAGAATGGTCCTTTTTGACTCTTCCTGAGCAAGAGTTATTCCAGTAAAGCCAGAACCATTATCAAATACGGAATTATAATACAGTGTTACCAACTGTCACATAATAGAGCAATTTTTTTTACCTACTGCCTTTTACGGATCATCCATCTGGTCTTATGCTTGAGACTTATATCGAGATGAAGGAGGAATGATGACAAGACCTCTCAGTGCCTAACAGTGCTCCTTTTGCCTCTAAAAAATTTTAACATTTTACCAAGATACATAGTACAGAAAACCCCCATCCAAGAAATAGACAATGGATACAAGATCATACAAAAAGCGGCACCTTTCTCAATACTTCCCATTACTATTGACAAATAGAAGTTTCTAAAGCTCTGCAATAAACCTAGCATGTAACTCAATGAAAGTACAACCCTGCCAAATGACAGTGAGCAGCAACTTACCACCACTTAGAACAGACATGAATAAGGGTTACATTCTTGTTTTAGAGAACAGGATCTCCGAGAAGCCCTACCACTACTCAAGCAGAGTATTTACTTATATTCGCTTGTGGATCACTCTCTACCTTACCTTCTCTCCCAATTAAAATTATACCTATACTAGTCTTTTAGGAAGCCTAATGATCACTGCCATCTGCACTACTCTATCCTTCCTCTAAGTGAAGAAATGAGAAACCAGATGGATTTATTTGATAATTGCTTGCTCCTAATAGTACATTCTAAAAGCAGCAGCTTGATGGAACTGGAAGGGAGCAAAATGCATTAGAGGTGATAAAGGATCAGAAAGCTCCTTCAGAAGAAATCTCTCTCAGATGGAGGCACAGAAAGTAAAATGGCTTCCTCTTTGAAAGGCAGGGAGAAAAGTCTGAAGGCAGCAGGACCTAGAAATTTTACACAGAATTACTAGGAACCAAAGAAACTATAAAATTACAGTAAATTTATTAAAGTTAACATTGAACTATGGTGTCATGTTTGTAGCTTGGATTTCAAGAACGAATAAACACGAGTCAGAGTGGTGGTCTGAAAAATTGTGAGAAAAGAATGAGGCAGTCAGGTCCAAGTCAGCTGGAGAGGTCTGAGCGCAGTACATAAAACTTTGTTAGCAATGCACAGCTCACCAACCCAGACGGCATGACTTCCACCCAAAGTTACCAAATCTTCCTAACGAGACCACACATTGACAGGATGTAAAACAATCTTTAGGATTTCTCTAATGTAACCGATGTCAAGAGTCTTACTGAACTCAAACTAATCCCGGCATGTCTTCACTCATACAGGATCAGCATTAGTGCCAATACCTCATTTAAACCCAAACACTGAAATTGCTCTTCAACATCGTTTTCCTTAGCATTAAGAAATTGACATTCTAGAACCAGACACTACTGAGTAAAGCATAGTTATAATAAGGTATAAAAGGCACAGATGCTTAGGACTTTCCCCAAGGCGATTGGTTCAGACAATGTCATCCTGTTCTTGCCAGGTCACATGAAACTAAAGATAAAAAGTGCTTTTACAGTGAGGTGAAATTCAATCATTGCAAGTCTCTTGAATTCACCTTCTACAAAGCTGTGATTTTCCATATTATCTTTAGGCACAATTAATTAACAGTAGCAAAAGCAAGTTTTCATTCTTGATCATCAGACAAGGGCACTACAATTGTTCTCCTCTGTGACTGGTTCCTCCCTCAACATTGCGGAAATTACTCCTCTACAGACACTCTGCAGTGTTCCCTTTGTATAAGAGGCTACGTAGTTTCTCCTGCAGATTTTGTCCTGCCATTTGCACACAATTTGCACACCAGTGGTTCTAGTGGGGAGCATAGTTTTTGGTGTCACTGTGCTGTCTTTCTTACACTAGTCTCAGGCATCTTGGCACAGCAAGAAATTGATTTTGCTGGCATAAGATCAGCATTTCTATGCTTGCTGACAAAACTGTTCAAGACTGTTTCAGAGACAGACAAAAATACTGGGGAATTACTTTGTCACTAAGATGGCTAGGGCTTAAACCAGAAGACTAAGTTTGCTGTGAGCAGAGCTGCACAAACTTGTTTGATCAATAGACTCTGACCAGATTGACCAGTACACTAGTTAAATACAGAAATAAGATAAGTGACCTTGTGAAACTTCAGCTGAGAATTCATTGCTTCAGTGTCATCCGGTAATCCTCAGGATTCTCTCTTGCTGCCAGACTGATCAGAAACATTACTGCCTTTCCCTTTACTGGTGCACAACACATGGCTTACACATAGCTCTGATCAACATCATTAAAAACCCAACTGTCCCAAACTGGTTTCACACGAGATACAACAGAATCCAAACTAGCACCAAGAAACATGGTAATTCAATGGTAATTAGCCACTTTCAAAAAAGAGCACATGAAAGCTGTTCAACAGTTATATTACTTCCATTTGACAATTTGATTTATCAAATTCAGTTTTGAGAACAGTTCTGTGTTTGAAGCCTGAGGATAGCTGAAACAGTGTACGTGGAAACCGATTTCCTAAACAAGAACAGTGCAGGTAAAGATCTGCAAGGATCTAGCCAGACAGCAAATATGATTCATACCCTACAGCTTCTACCAGCCTCTGCAAGAGGCACAATTTATATCGGAGAAAGATATTTATATCAGAGAAAAATACTGATCTATATATTTAATTGCTTTGGCAGAGTAATAGTTAGGAGATTGCTACTTTATGAAGTCCGGTGCGGTCATTTACTCAGTCTTTTACTGATAAAAATCACTATCCAAATACACTAAGACTTTAAAAAGAATTAAATCAACTTCTAAATCTGATCAAGTCAGGAGAAAATTTTGCAGACCATTGTTAAACTGATTAAATTGGCCTAAGGTGACTAAGTTTATTTGCCAGCTTATGCTGGATAAATACTACAACAATAAATACTACAACAATTAAATCATTTAAAGTGTCCATGAAAGAATGCACCAGTTTAAACTGTTTAAAACCTCTTAAATTGGTGCAATAACTTCTAGATACACAAAATCCGATTCAGTGAGACAGTTCTGTTTTACAAGAGAAAACAATGGTAGCAAAATTGCTAAGGGTAAATGGCAGAAATTCTGCTGTTAAGAGAAGGAGAACAACCACAACAGCAAAGCAAGCAAAGACATAACTAAATTACAGACAGCATATAGGATAAGAAAAACAAAAATTTTGTAACTAAAATATTACTGAATTGCAGCTGTCTTACTCTAATCTGCCGTATCTGAGAAAACTTCAGTCTCTCAATACTAATGAACTTTTCCGGGGCAAAAAGGAAAACCAGTAAGAATTTATTAAGATAAAAATACACGTGTAAAAATATATTTTGACAATTTATCAGTATTACAGCAGCAGCATATACTATTAGCAGAAATTCCATACCAATCCTTTTGGTTTGTTTTTGTGTAAGTTAAAAACAAAATCCTTTCTTGTATTTTTGAAGAGATTTGCTTCCTTGAGCTAATTCATTTTTCTTCTGCTTGCCATCTGTGTGTTCCTGTGGTCTCTGTTACTCAGCTACTGCAGAGGTCAATGCTTCAAAGGTCAGGATGAAAATCTAGCAGATGGAAATCCTTTTGCAAAGGATAGCTGTTTTCGTCTAGCACAAAATGGCTCCTAATTTCCAACAAATAGGATGCTTCCGTATCTGCTAGCAGCAAATGACACAGATCCGCTACTATTGTGCTGTAGGTTACATCTGAAGAGGGCACTGCAAAAGACAAAACAAACCAATTTACTCTTTATTTTCACAATAGCACTTAACATTCAAGTTCCACCTCCATGAAAGCTACACTGAATTACTGGAAGGGTAGCTCAATATCTGAATAGAAAATTAACTTTTGTTTTTAATAATTTTTTTAAACCAGCGTGCTAAGACTGTTCCTTATTAAACCGTAACACCCGTGAATCATGTGAAACACCTCTCAAGAAGTCAAGCAGGATGTATCAAGGAAAGTCTGTCTGAAACACCGCTCAGTTATTTACATCATGAAAGCTTGTCAGGTATTTCTAAAAACTGCTCAGAGATTCTATTTTGCATATAAGGAATCCATTTAATTACTGAATACTTAGTTATATAACATATAATAAATGTTCGTACCATCTCACCTCTTGTTGCTACCTCAGCTCTGAATTTCTGAGTCTGTCGGACAGCAACTGAAGTGTTCTCTTTGAGGTTTGTTTGTTTGTTTTTTTAAAGTCTTATACAATATGAGCAATCATCGTATTTCCAGAACAATCTCATGCCAATTCTAAATGGTCAATTAAAAATTTTACTTCCGTTGTGAACTTTGCTGCCTGTTTCTATCACAGTTCATGAAACAGTACCTACTAATCTGTTCAGCCAGTCTGCAGGAATATTGAGGAAGATTTTTTCCATGAGCTCAGACACCACATGAACATAGATTTCATATCCTCCATCTTCTACTGTCATCAAAGCAGGTCTAGATCAGAAAACAAAAGACTCCTGAAAGTTAACTATGTTTTTTAATTGAAGCAAAATTTCTGAATGAAAGTAGTACAACGTAATATTACCCTCAAACGTATCACCAGGAACTAGAAAAACCATAAAATCTCTATGCACTCATCTCTGTCAAATCTGTAGAGTTGGAATGAATTTGAGATATGTATACTGAATTTACTACTCCATGTTAAAGTAACTTGTAAAGCTATCAAGTAAGTTTTCCTTTCAGACAATCGCAGAAAACAATGCTTCAGCAGTGGTCTTTTCCTAGAAGACAATGAGAACAGCACTGTTATGAAATTAGTGTTATGTCACTTATGGCTTTGAATTCTATATATTTAAAGTATAAATGTTAGTATGTAAGTATATGTACCTACAAAAGTACATGGGGTAAAGATATGAAATGCAAAGCAGGGAGACAAGCTTAGCTGTATCGCTTGGAATTGTATCACCTGTATCAACATCACCTAATATTGTCTTAGTACACCACTTCATAGCCACTAAATAATACCAAGATAGTATCTCCTGTACTATGACAAATACCAAGTGGTTTCACAGACCACTAAACAAGTAAAAATCCCTTGTCTTCCTGAAAACCATTTTCTACATAGGATATGGTCAATAGTACTCTTATTAGGTCTGAAATGAACCTGGTTAGGGACTGCTGTCGCACAAGCACTGGTCTTTCCAAATTTTGCTGTTTCACATGATTTAAAAGTGATATCGGTTGACAAGCAACTGGTAAGAAGTGACCCTTTTTTTAGTACAGGTATTCCCTATACTTCCTGTCAATATTGATGCCATACCGTTTTTATTGTTCCCCCAAAAAAGTCCTTGCTATTGGTTTTTGCTATGCTTCTGAGAGATAATGATACCTTAGCAGTCCTCTATAGTCATCTTCAACAGGTAGTTTCTGCTTGCTTTCAAGCTTCTGAGTGATTTTACTAAGCCTAATCATTTATACAGCTGATACAGCTTCTACCCAACATATGCTCTTTGACTGCCCTGAGACTACTTACACTTTGACCTCCAACATCTGCACCATCACAATCCTCACACTTCTAAGACAATCTGCACTGCTCTGATCAAGAAGGATGCGATGCTCGTATCTTGACCATCCCACAGAAGCAAATGAAATAGTAAACGTCAGGACATATCACAATAATGTAAATCCTCGTTATAGCAGTATTGGAACAGTACCAAAACAGTGTATTTTAAATATAGTAATAAAATAAGGCACAATCATCTTCAGTGCGGAACTTTTCAATGGGAGATCCTCCCAAAAGGATAAAACGTGCTCACTGCAGAGATGGCAGAAATGACGGAAGGGCAGCCACTTCAAGAGACTAGCAGAGGTGCACTGTCAAACAGGACAGTCAGCCAGTACTTCAGTATATTGACAATTGCAGAGAGTGTTAGTAATTTAGTTAGCATGATGCGGAGTATACCTAACAGCACTAATCTGAATGCCTGTGAGGCACAAAGGCAAATGACTGCAAATATGTCACTTTCCCAGTAGGGAAGTCATTTGACTTGCCATCTGTTAAATCTAAAAACTGCTGCTAAATTTCATAATCGTAAGTGAAGTGATCAAAAGAGATAAGAGAACTCCATGGCTGATTATCTGTGGGATTATTTCAAATCTTTAGATTTAGACACGAACCACGGCCCAGCTTATTTGTAGTCATTAAAGACTGCTGGCTCCCTTCACGAGAGGAAGGTTAACAACAGTACACGTACATGCTCAGCTTCCCAAATAATTGTGGGCAATTGCTATTTTATCTCCAAAGAAGTGTATTTTGGTTTAGGCAATTTATGCTGAAGTACATGGAAGTTACTATGATTTCCAGAAATACTAAATTAACATTTTGGAAACAGTATAATTAATTTATATATGTTTGCAGAGAAATGTACTAAGAGATGTTACAAAATTTAAAGCTTTCAAAACCATAAGCAAATGTGGTCTACAAATGTAACTCATAAACCAAGTGATGCGTTAGGAAAGGTTAATTTTGCTTCATTTCTGGTTATTATTATATGCTGACTGCTTGTTTCTCAGTTCATACTCTGTTCTCAAGGTCATCTAAGTCTTTTTTTCAGGTTATCCTATTTCAACAGAGCAAACTGTCATGGTGAGAAAGAAAATTCGACACAGCCTTCAAAACAGAGCCTAGCATCGTTAATTTTCTTTCACTAGGGCCACAGAAAATGCAACCTTGTGATTAACTTTATTCCTTAAATACCACTGTTCTTAATATGGTGAACTTAAAAAAATTGTAAAACAGTTAGAAACATATTTAAGGATATAACTAAATTTCACTAGAAGCATACACAGTTCTACTAAAATATTCCTTACAGGCTACTGAGTAAATAGTCTTTAGTAACTGCACACAAAGCTGGTGAAGCTGGTGGGCTTTTCCACTAGTACAGAAGGGTTAGTTTTAGATTCAATCCCCACTGAGCAGAAGTACCTAGGAATCTCCTGTCTCATTACTGCTACTGGTGAAGTGTTCACCTTTAAGTGACACTCATTGGTATAGACTGAAAAATGAATTATCTGAAGGGAACACTACCATCATACCAAATTCCAGGGAAAAGATGCTAGGAAACTGGAAGTTTGGGCAAAAAGAGAGAAGAAACAGAAGACCTGCGATATCTGAAATCTAGGAGGTAAGCTCAGAAAGATGAAATATTTTTCTTGTCTTAGTTTTCATGATTTCTTCTATCGTGGTCTTTATATTGTCCTAGCTCAAGAAGAATATGGAAATATTTACACACGTTTCTATGATCTTCTGCCTTATTATTACTGCTACTGTTAAAGTGTTCAGCATTCTGCGTATTTAACTTAGGGAAAAAAAGAAAGCTATCTAAGCACATCCACATGCATCTATCCTAAGCTTGTGTCTTCAGCACCTGAAGGAAAAGATGAGCTTCATTATAATCACAGCAGATTAACAAGACTGGGCTCCTACATTTCAAAAGATGATAGGGGATGACTTCACTGACATACAGTATTGAAATCTGATATTTTAAGACTACGTAAGTCTTAAATACCAAGATCCTGTCATAATACCTATTTTCCTATCATAGTGTCTCTTCCTTATCTTAAATATTCACACTCAAAAAAATTGTTGGGTTAATAAGTTACTACGAACCCTGAATCAAAGCAGCAAATCAAATTACAGACTATGTTTCAAAAAGTCTGCAGTGTTTAGTATTATTATATCTACTCATACTAAGTAGAAAATAATATGCAGACTTTACTCCCAAGGAGATGCTGGTAGCTATTGCAGTGCTAGAAACAGAGCATGCTGAACTTACTACCTCCTTACATTGAGGGACTACAAACAAGCTGAGATAAAGGGACATGAATTAGCAAACTACAGAAAAAACACCTGTGATTTTCTACTAGTTGTGCAAATGGTTTTATAAAGACGACTAACACTAACCACTGACATACCAAGCTGTTGAGTAGCACAATAATGCTAGGACAGCATATTTACTTAAATTTCATTTTAACATAATATTCCTTTAGCAAGAGACAGATTTTTTTCTCCTGTTAAGATGTAAATGTGCTAAGTTATCCTACAAAACAGAATTTGGAAATACTACCAAGGAGATGCATTCTTACTAACCAGAGCAAAATTTCAGTGCAAAAATGACAGATTTTCCTTTGAAAAAAGTTGTGCATTTAAGTTCCACATCAAGATGTGTTCACATGCTGAGAATACAAACATTGGAAATCTTTATCATTTGTCTATCACCTTTTGTGCAAGAGAGTAAATTGAGGTCCTTCAGGGACCACATGAGAGGTCATAATGTTATGAAAGACAGGGGGAACTTTTCCGTTAAGAAAAAACTCTTTGCACTTAATCCTCCCTCACAGGAAAATGAATAGCATATAAAACTTAAAGCTGCAAGACTGTTTTGCATAGAGGAAAAAGACTATGTCACTACTTTGATTTAAATACTAGAACCCCATTTATCTAACAAAGCCAAGTGACAAACTATTGAGTATGCAATGAGTCATTAAATTCACTATGAAATAGTTTAGGAATAACTTTGGTAGAAAATTTACACATTCTAGAATTCTATTACATCTATAATAATCTCAACATCCTACCTACATGTCTTTCAAGTCACTATGATACTTACATTTCAAAAGCCCAAGAAAAATTTAAGAATTGAACAATTAGTCACTAAAGTTGTTCCTACATCAGCTGGATCTGTTTAGCTTTTTTCTTTAAGTAACCATAGAATTATTTAGGTTGGAAAAGACCTTTAAGATCACCGAGTCCAACTGTTAACCCAGCACCGCTGCGTCCCCCACAAACCCATGTCCCTAACCACCCCATCTACATGTCTTTTAAATACCTCCAGGGATGGTGACTCCATCACTTCCCTGGGCAGCCTGTTCCAATGCTTGACAACCCTGTCAGTGAAGAAATTTTTTCTGAATATCCAACCTAAATCTCCCCAGCACAACTTGAGGCCATTTCCTCTTGTCCTATCTCTTGTTACTCGGGAGAAAAGACCAACACCCACCTCGTTACAACCCCCTCTCAGGTAGTTAGAGAGCCATAAATGTGTCTCATAGTGCCATCTGCTGATAACTTAATACCTCTGCTGTCTGTGAGAATGTTTATTGAAAACATTTATTAATATTATTTCTGGAAGGCTAAAATTGATTAATCAGTTTAAAAATATGATTGCGCATTCACACTATTTCAAATTTAGGCTGAAACAAGATGCTCAAGTTTTCCTTTGGTCCTCAAGCTTCTACTCCATCTTAGCTTACTGACACAGTACTGGGTAAACCTCATTACTGTATGATGCAGTAATTAAAAGTTAGACTTAAACAAAGAGTATCACCTATAAATAACGGCAATATAATACGGAAATTCAAGAACAGCTCCTTGAAAATTCATTAGAAAAATAGGAATTGCTAACCACACCTTAAATACAGAATTTTATATATGGAGGAACTTAAAAAAATGGAGAAAGTCGTAGTTTACTTCCCTAGTAGTACACATTATTTTAGTTTTATTTTGTTTACCTGTAGAACTTTTTTACTATGTTGTATGGCAAACATCTAATACATTGCTTGTAGATCATGTTCTCATCTGCCTGTAGTTCCAAGCCACATTTAGCACAACCTGAATACGTAATCATAGGCAGAGAAGTCACGACACACTCCAGTGAAGTGTCGGCACGGAAGATGACTTGCTTGTACTGACCAGTTGAAATGGTAAACTTCAGTTCTAAGATACGGGCTTTCACTTGAATCACTCCTACAGAAACAACAATTTCAATCAAATCTGCATTCAGTTTTATTTATAACTGAAAGCAAAAGCGATAGCAATAGTTACACAGCTGATTCAAACCCAAAGTCGTTATCAAAAAAACCTTCTGAAATTTTTTTCCTTTAGTAGCACATGCTTATATTTTGAGCGATGATTTATGCAATGAAAAATCATTGTGGTTAAATATTGTTTTAAAACGTACAAATGTACTACATTGTCAGGTACTGTTGTGGTAGATGCCACTACAGAAGAGCCTGAATAAGAAATCAAGAGATTAGAATTGTGCAAATAATTTCCAATTGCTTTTCTTCCATGCTAATTCAGAGACACTGAAAAGCATAGTTTTAACAACTTAGCTTTCCACTATTTATACATAAATTAGCGTTAAATGCTGCAATACCAACTTCACATAGTTCGTTCTTAATGTTTAACACCAACCTTCACAATCTTCTAGGTTTATCTGGGAGGGGGTGACTGTGTAAAATGTATTCTTTGTTCTTTTGTAAGAAGTTTTCAATAGCAGTAGCCATTTTACTTTTGCGTTAGAGAATTCCAGTTTCGGGGAAATACTATTCCACAAACTTTCAGTGATTAATCACATTATTACTAGACTGACTGGCATGGACAACAAAAGGCAGCATTTCTCCCTATCTTCCAAAGCTATCTTTGTATGGTACCATTGTCGTGGTTTAACCCCAGCCAGCAACTTAGCCCCACGCAGCCACTCACTCACTCCCCCCCCCGACCCAGTGGATGGGGGAGAGAATCAGAAAACAAGGTAAAGCTCGTGGGTTGAGATAAGAACAGTTTAAGAGAAAAGAAAGGAAAAAACTAACAATGACAATAATAATAATAATAATAAAAGGATTGGAATACACAAAACAAATGATGCACAGTGCAACTGCTCACCACTCACTGACCGATGCCCAGTTAGT
>JAVKLA010000093.1:11916763-11928759 GCA_034782735.1 Sagittarius serpentarius | reverse complement strand
GGAGCCGGGCGGGCCGGCAGCGGCAGCCGGGGGGGCTGCGGCGGCGGCGGTGGTGGCATGGGGCGGGGGCCGGTGCCCGCGGCGGCACTACTGCGAGGCGGCGAAGAAAGAGGACGACCCCAACTTCTTCAAGATGGTGGAGGGGTTCTTCGACCGCGGCGCCAGCATCGTGGAGGACAAGCTGGTGGAGGGGCTGCGCACCCGCGAGAGCATGGAGGACCGGCGCCACCGCGTCCGCGGCATCCTCCGCATCATCAAGCCCTGCAACCATGTGCTCAGCGTCTCCTTCCCCATCAAGCGCGACAACGGCGAGTGGGAGGTGATCGAGGGCTACCGGGCGCAGCACAGCCAGCACCGCACCCCCTGCAAGGGAGGTGAGACCCGCCGCACCCTCCCCCCCACCCCCCCCGGTCCCGGTCCCGCAGCGGCCTCTGCCCAGCCCAGCAGTCGCTCTCCCGCCGCGGCACCCGGTGTCTGACGGGCAGGAGCAAGGGGCAGGGCGGATCCCGGGCGGCCCTTCAGCCGCCTGCCGCCCGTGGCTCCCCCACGAGTGACCTGCCGGTTGGCCTCGGGGGCGGGCGGAGGCAGCGCTGGTGTGGTGTCGGGCGAGGCGAAGGGTGCGAGGGCAGCCCCGCTCGGTGTGACTCCAGACCCTCGGCGGGGTTTGCTGGAAGAGGTGGGCACCCCGCGCTCGGGGCGGGAGCCGGAGAAGGTGTCCCTTAACGCGCTCGCGAAGCCCGAGCGCTCACCCAGAAGGCGTCGGTAGAGAAAAATAACAAGTGGTCCCAGTTACCGGCTGGACGCGCAGGAAGAGGCAAAAGTGGCCTTTCCAGGGAAGGCTGACTTGGCACCGGTGGGGCCGACGGTAGGCCTCCGCAAAGGGAGCGGGAGGGCGAATCCCGCTGGAGCTGAGCAGAGCTGAGCTCGCGTGGGATCAGCTCGGATCTCGGAGGGATCGAACTCCCTTCTAGTCCGGGATGGATGGCGCTTCCTTGAAAAACAAACACACGTGTCCTTCAGCATAACTTACTCAGGAGCTCTGCTCTTTGTGGACGGTTAAGTATTGGAGACCGTTTCAGGGCTGTGTCTCAAATCAGAGATTCTGTAGTCTGTAAATACGTTTCTTTTTCTTCAGCGTAGACCAGCTTTATGGTAAATAGTGATGGCAGCAGAAAGCAAAGTTCTCTCTGTGATGTCTTACCGATGAAGACCTCTGATTTTGAGAATAGAGTAGGAAGGGTGTTCTTAGTTGAAAGAGTTCTTGCTAATCAGTTCAGCTGGTGTGTATATATGTGACATGGGGATTTTTCTCTTTGCAGCACAAATAGTCTGTCCCGTCAATGTGGTTCCTAACTTTCCAAAATCCAGTATGTAGTGAGCGTCCTGTGGCATGCTTGATTCTTACCTGAAAGAAGTTAACTCAACTTCTGGTGATTACTTGGAACAAGAGTGACCGGCATCAGACTTCCTTGTAGCTGAAGTTGGGTAGGGCGGAAGCTTCCTCCGTGTGGAGCTGCCGTTTCTCTGCCATTACTGTAATTTCTTTTAAAACACTGGTGGTTATTACACTGCTGTTTTGTCACTGCTTAGGTTAAGTTACTTTTTGCTGCTGCTTACAAAATGTCCTTTTCTGTGCAGCCTGTGTTACTTGTAAGATCCCCGCTTGCGTAACAAAATACAGTTCAGTGGCCAATGAAGGAACAAGGTAGTATTTAATATATGATAAACTCTAATACTTCACGTTACTATTGCTCAGAACTGAAGGAATTAATGTTTTCACAACAGAGAATTTGTAAAGTACTCTGTATGTGCACAAAAACCACCAGTTGGCTGATTGGATACCTTCTGTTCTGATACCCGCACTTCTAAATCCTCAACAGAATTTCTTGATTTTTCAGCAGCATTTGTTATGGCTGTCTGCACTGACACCGGAGCGTTAATGGGAAGCTACAACTGTAAATTTCAACGCAGTTGGAAATGACAGCTAAAGAAAATACAAGGTCTCAATAGTGTGTCCTTTTCTTCCTGTGCTGCTCCCCACCCGCCATGGGTTTAGAGAAGGAATTGCAAATGACATTTCCTTTCCACTCTTTTCAGCGTAGTGATCATAAATGGATTTCACCTTCTAATGCTCTCTAGGAATTTGCTCACTATCAGATGACAGATCTGGCTTTGCAGTAAATTTAAATGGGATATGTGATAAGTGTAGCTCGTGAAACCTGCTATGAACAAAAAGGTGGGAAGAAGCAGAACGTTTCTACTTTTGGTAGATCCACCTGGAATGCACCAACAACTTGAGCTTTTGTCTAAAAGTGATTTTTTAAAACTAGAATCCTAGTAGATTCCACAGGAAAACAAAAAAAACTGCAAAGACCAGTGAAATACAACTCAAACTCCATAATAGCATGAAATGGGAAAACTTGCTGAAGCGCGAGGGTCCCACACACTCTGGAGCCCAGAGTCCAATGCAAGTAATTTGTGCCAGCAAGGGACGTAAGGCCGCCTTTTAAAAGAAGGGGTGAGTTGGCATCGGGAAGGCTTGCAGAGCAGTAGGAGGAGCACAGCTTCCAGATCTTTTCAGGTACAGAATTGTGAACTCCAGCCTTGCACTTAGTGAAAAGTAAAGTTTGATAAAATAAGGTTCCCCGTACTAATTTTTTTTTTTAAGGATGCGTATTTAGTTCTAAGAAAGAGATAGCTTTTAGTTATTGCTGGGTAATCATTACCAAGTAGGGATGCTTTGTCATCTCTGTCATTCTTTTAAGGAGCGCTGTACTTTAAATGCTTATCTCTTGTATTGAGTTTTACATAAGCTGAAGGATAAGAAATGCTGTTTAGAGAGCATTAAATAGTGTTCTGTGCGCAGATTAGACAGATGATCAAAGTGCACTTTAAGATTCAAGTACGGAATGCAGGAAAACAAACGTTTTTAGGTCTTTTAAAGGCTGTCTTCCTTCAGTTTGTTCCTCATTTCTTTTTGTACATCCATACCAAAATACTTCGTTAGTGATTGTGTGTTACTTCTGTATACCTTTTTGTTTATAAGGTCATTTGCAGATTTAACCGTAAAATAAGGAAGAATTTGTACTGTAAATCGAATTAAAAAAACCTTGATTTAAATGCTCTAAACCCGGAGACAGCTGAATTACTTGAGGAAACAGACACTAAATAAACATTTGAATTACCTGCACTTCAGCAGTACCTTCTGTTTCTACTAAATGCTTGTAGCTTAACTTCATAGCAGTTAGGTTATGTTCCTTCTGTCACAGACATCATCTTCAATTTCTTTGCCTGCTCATTCTCTTCTAGGGTGAAACCTCAACCCCTGCCGAGTAGTCCAACTCAAATCTGGAAAGTGCCAAACTTCTTAATGTGAGGTTGATCTTTATGAAACAGGTTTAAAATGCACACGTGCATGCAGATGATACCTGCCGGTAGAAATGCAGCAGTTCCTTGACTAGTAGTCCTTCTGTACCTGCTTCTCTACTGGCTTCTCTATTGCCTACAAGTAGAAATAACTCAGCAGAGTGAATGCCAGGAAGAGGCCTGCTTTGAAAATAAGGCTCTCGAGTGGATGTATGACTGTGGCCTGATACAGAAATGGAATGGCAGACCACATGGGTTGGGCTGGATGAGGGCAAATTCAAGATCAGTCTTACGTTTTTTGCATAGGCAAACTTCTACACCTTGGTGGGAAACTTGACGGTCGTATTTCTGTTCAAGAAGTACGATGCTCTTAATACCCTAGTTCTAACAATCTGAAGCGTAGTTAATAAAAATAGGAAGTTTTTTAATGGCTTATCCTACTCTCCTCTCTCCCCCCAAAACAGGTGTAAAAACACAAGTCAAGTTGATTGTGTTGGACGCAGTTGTCACTACGCGGTAGTGCAGGTTGATTCTTCATTGGGTCAAGAGAAGTGCTTTTCAGGAAAACTGGCACTAGGTACTGAAACGTGCTTTCTTTTCAGTTGATAACTTGTGGTGTTCTTCCACCTCATTGAAAGAACCCAGAAATAACATTTCTTGTTGCATCTTCTGGTGCTTACCTGGTTAATTGTTGTAGAAAGTAATCCTTAGTTCTACTCTAAGGGTTGCAAACCTTTGCAACTCAAGGTGGTGATTCTTTTCCTTTTGGTGTGCTTCTCTTCTGTGCAGTATGTCTAGCACGCAAGTCCAGGTTTTAAAGACTCTTGTTTTCTGCAACGTAACTGTTTGCTGGAAAGGAAAATGTAGTTAGATGCCTCCTCATGCCATTGAGAACATGGAGATAAGCAGTTCTCTCGTGTGTTGGAACGCAAGTTGCTTATGATCCAAACTTAGTATTTATGTGCCTGGACTGACGCTGCGTGGTAGCTGAAGTAATGCTGTGGGTCGGATCACTCTTTCCTTTGCTTACGCGGTGACTTGCATGCTCGTGGCCGGCGCCAAAGGGAAACCACAGCTGCTCTTGTTCACTGCACTGACAGCTGCCTCGACTAAAACAAAGCAAATGGGGTACAGGAAATGAGATGGCTGAACACAGATGACTTTGTTGAAAAGTACTCTGGCCATTCCTACTTAAAATAATGAATCTTCTAAATAATTTTATCAGATTCTAGGAAAGGTGTAAAACTGATTAAGCTGCTTTTTCGTGTGGTTGCTGATGGCTGTTTTCATTAATAGCTCAGCTTCAGAAAATAGAATAAGCTTATTGAGTTCCTGCCTGCTTAGTAGTAGGGAAATTATTCCATGTTTATTAGGCAGCATCTACTGCGAGGATAAAGCTATTAAGTGGTTTTAAAACTTTTTAAAGCCTTTTCACGTTAACTGACTGTCCAACAGGTCTGTTATGAAACCAAATGAATCAGAGCTGGGAAACACCCTAATCTTTTGTTTATGCTCACCGCAATTGCTCTAACCAAGTCTCAGCTTCCTCAGTTCAGAAAGGCTTTACAACCATCTTTAGTTCCAGACTAGATTTTGTCTAACTTTCACTTACATGGGAATTTTGAAAAACCTTGTCATACGTTACTTCCAAGTTCACTATCTGTATATAAAGACAGATGATTCTTACTCTATTTGCTCACTTGACTTGGAGGTGAATGAATCCGATTTCCTGCGTGGTGCTGCCTTGGCTGGTTAGTGGAAGGAGCTATTCTGCATTACCACACTTTCCTGTCTTCTGGTTTTGGCTGCTTTTCTTCTGCCTATCAGGATTTATCCTTCTCACTTGACTTACGAGTTCAGGTTAATGAGTTTCTTGCTGCATAAGATGGCATTTACTCATGCTACCCTTGCCGCAGTTTCCCAATTGCAGGGGTCTAAGGTTGATGCTAATCTCAGTGCCCAGTCACCAAATAGCCCCTGTTGTGCACATTATCTTGCCTATAACAGTATACGTACGTCATGATGGTAACCTTACTTGCAAAAGAAAAAGCTTTGCATTCAAGGGTTGGACCAGTACAACTCCACGTGCTGTCTTGGCGAGCCCGACGTTGTTTATTCCCCTTTGTAAGTAGGGGAAGTAAGAAGTGGTGCTACAAGGTATCTTCCCTTCGGCAAAGCTCTCTTTATCCTGGGGTTGTATTGGTGGCTTTGCTTTTTTAAGTCATGCATGGATGAAAGTTCTGAGGTCATGTCTTTGGCCCAGGGGTCTTCCAGGGCAAGGCATGGAAACGTACCCTAGGGACCATCCAGCAGATGGAACTCTTAACATCTGGAACCTGAAATAAACCGTGGAGACTGATTAACTTCAAAGGAATATGAGAGTTTTACAGAAAAGTAATTAGCCTAACTGTGGTAACAACACTTGCAGTGTTATAACTAAAGCTTATACGGGTGCCTTATTTTCATAGGTTTCTGTCCTCTTATTGTAGCTTACCTAACTGTAGAATTAGTACAACAGTGGATATATATTTAAATTGCGAATTTAAAAAAAAAAAAAAAAAAAAAGGGGATAAGGAATGGGTGTCACATGCTTTTGCTGGCCTTTAATAAACTAGTGGCAATTCTTGGTGAACCGTATCAGGTTTGTGCTTTTACCTCTGATACTCTTGTAGGAGGCTATGCATAGCTCTTCTGGCTATGAATCTTTTCAGTCTCAGCTTTTTCATATAATCAGCTCATACTGTTTGTGCAGTAGCCAGCTTTGTCCTTGATCTTAAATAGTTGTTTTCCCTTGCTACCGTTGGCTCCTTGTCTATTTATAGAGAGGTCATACCTCTCTCAGCATTGGGCTTTCTGGATAAACACGTGTTGGAGGGGGTGAGGAGGGGAATCTCTTGTGTGATAGTCTCCCTCCTGTTCTCTGGGTCGTCCTAGCAGGTATTCTTTGTTGCGTGAATTGCAACAGCTCCATCTCGTTAGGAAATAAACTCTGAGGAAGAGCACGGCATTTGCCTGCTTCATGTCAGCACTGTGGCGGCTTATTGTTTTGTGGCTCCTATGGCATTTGGAGTAGCCAGGGCCAACTTGTGTGTTATTTCCGCCTTGTGCACACACCCATGCGCGTGGTATTAATATCTACATGGAAGTAGTGTTGCTGCATCTCTCTCTAGCAGTCCTTGTTACTACAGTTGTGAGTGCAGTTTAATGAGCAACCTAATCCTTTAGGTAGGGTTGAGGTAGTTCTGTAGGTGAGACTACTTCATAGCCACGTGCTAAGTGCATAAATTCAGGTAATACGTGCTTTGCCTGGTGGTATGCTAAATTTGCCATATTCGCATTTAAAACACAAGGTCTTACTAATGCACCACACATGATTTTTTTTAATAGAGAATATTCTTGGCTTTCCTCTGCATGAAATGAAAGAAGCGTCTATGTGTATATGTTTAAGTATATTTCGAGTATAAGTACAGCTTATTAAAAGTATACAAGAAGTGGTATACTGAAGTATTCTGCCTGGTTGAGTACCTTATGGTCACTGAAGAGATACTTGTGGTTAAATGAGAATGGTGGGATGTGTCCACAGGGGAATCACTTTCCTGCCCCAGGTTATAGCTGGCTAATGCTGTGTAGGAAGAGATAAATATTATCTCCTCTCTTGGCAGTTAGTGAATTGAATTAAGGAATGAGTAGTTCTTGTTGCTGACTGGTGTACAATGTTCTTATTTTCCAGCATGGAATTACTCATCTTGCTTTGTTAGCTTTCTCTGGAATTTCTTCGTCTTCAGTAATTACAAATTTGTCATTGTGCTGTTTACCACACTTTCCAAATGGTTAAATAAGGCTAAGCAGTTTCCTTCTAGGGAAGGCTGGATTGTTTTTCTGGATTTAGAAAAATTTACTTGTTCTGAAAGAGCCTATGGATTGCTTGGAAGATCTGTTCCTACTGTGTTAGGTGTCAATGATTACGCAGAGTTTGATAGCAGTATAATCACAGTCTCATTTGTTTACTTCCCAGACTTCGTGTAAATGAAAATGTTATACGTAACCCAGCGTTGAAACATTAAGGAACTAAGGCATTGCAATAAATGTTGGAGCTGATTTACGTTTTTTTGGGGGGATTTTGCCGAATAGTTTGAATACGGTGAGCATCTTTACTGAAGCTCCTTTAGACTCTGGATGTAATGTCAGCCTTTGGACAGGGTCGGGCAAGCTGTTAACCCACAGAGCCACTGCAGAATCCGGTGTTGCTAATTGGGAGATCAATGCGGCTGTAGTCAGTCCTAAAAACTTTCAAAGGAAATAATGAAATCCGTTTTGTTGAGTGCTGTATTGTGTAGGAGAGCTGCTGCCCTGGAGTGCTTGTTCTGATGAGCAAGCATTTTGCAAATAGAGGTGAGCAGAAATGCACCATCTTAACAAGGACTGTCATCTGTAAAGGACCCGCATTAGTTTCAAGGTTCAAAAGATGATCGCAACTAGAAGAAAAAACTTAAGTCAAAGCAGGACAAAAGCCTTGGTTAGATATTAGTAATTCAGGCTGAGATGCAAATCTGTTCCAGGTTCTGGGGAATGCGAGAGACTTGCGAAGTACAGGAGGAGTAGTTTACCAAGTGTTTTGCGCTGAGCTGTTACTATGGCAACTGTTTAGTTTTGGGACTTTTCTTTGAATACTTCATGCTCATTAGGGGTGAGGGCATACGTGGGAATTACTATGTAAGATCACTGCACTAGAAGATCAGGAAATAATGACGCTAACTTCCCTAAATGTAGATTTTTAGGCATACTAGAAAGGCAGTAATCATCTGTGGTTCTGTATACCACGTTTTCTAAGGAAGCATAATAAACACACTGAACATCACGGAACATACTGAAATCTGTACCATGTAAAACGTAGTAGGATGTATAGCCAGTTTTCTTTGAAATTTTCTTTCTTACGTGCCTGTTAGCACACTCCTTACTACAAACCTGGTGATTAAAATAGTAACTGACTGCTATTATTATAGAATCAAAAATACAGTCTTACTGATAATTACTACGTTGACTTTAAAAAATACTGTGTTTCAAGTGGTTTCCTACCTCCATTTGGAAAAGTGAAAATTAATTCATAGCATCTATCTAAGAAGCTAAGCTTAAATTATGAGCAGATTTTACTTTGGCCAAACCAATTGTAAGGCTCAGTACAAGAGATAGCTGGGTGAAGTATAATGTCTCCAAAATACAGATCATAAAAAAGAAGCTTTAAAAGCATAGACACTGCAATGTGATGATAAAGCCTTCTCTTCATACTGACCGGTAAGGAAACAAAATTAAAATGAAAACATTTCCTCGTCTAGAAAGTCTTGTGCATAGAAAAACAAAGTCTCTCTTAGCATACTGTTTAACTTCTTGGGGTGTGGCGAGGAAAGAGAATTCTCAACTAGAACAAGAATTTGTATGTTTCCCAGTGAAAAGTATTTTCCATGGCTGTGAGTCATACTGTAACTTGAAGCTTTCTTCAGACTATTTTTTGTAGCTAGTTTGCTGTAAAAGTCACAAGTTTCCAGAGACTTACTCCGTGGGTCTTGCCAGGGTTTAAAAAAATCATAATCTTGCTGCGTAGCAGTGATTTTCATTTGCTTATGTATTAAGAATCTTTAGAAAAATCCCCAGTATTTTATCTGTGTTTGTGGTCCATTTTTAGACGCAGGCTATTGAATGCATAGTAACGCTGCCAAAAGAGCCATACAAATGGGTGGCAATACTCTCCTCCTGCCAAATTAGGAAGCTGTCAAACTAAATTTCACTGATGTCCAAACAGAATAGAAATTAAGTCTTTTAACTTTGTGCATCCCCTTGCAGATGGAATGTACCGCACTCTCAGATGCCTGCTTCTCATCAGTCCTAACAGCTTAGCACAAATAACTTCCCTGTCGAGAGGTGGGCCTTCTGTAGAGTAATTACAATTCCTGGAAAACAGTAACTGGCCAAATTGTGAAAAGGAATGAAACGTCAGCACATCTTAAATGTTATCCACTCGTGCTGCGGAAGGGAAGAATCGTCACACCTGTCAGGGAACCTGGAATCCACACCCTGAACTTTGCCTAAAACTGTCATGGAAGTTTTTAGCAGATAAACCGGAGCAAAGTGGCTAGTGAAGTCAGCACAACTCTCAGAATAGACTGGTCTCCCGCTCTACGAAGATAAACCCAGCAGACAAGCCATTTCGATGAAAGCTGTTTAAAAGGCTAGAAAAGAAGCTAAATCTTGCTCAAAAATATGAAGTTGTCCAGAAAAGGACAGTTTCCGCCTCAAGTCTAAAAGTTTTCCCTATTCTGGTATACGTACTTGGGTCACAAATAGGCATCTCAGCTGAAAGCCTTTCAGTACTTTGTTAGTCTTGGGGCCTTTTCCCTATTTCCTTTGGTATGAAAGTTTAATATTTATTGAAGTTTATAGTAACCCTTGACTTGTAATACAAGGAAGCTGGAGATGTAACTGTTTTGCATGTGTTTGAGTCTTCTGGTTAAACTGCTGCTTGCTTGCCTTTTCAGATTCCGCCTTCCATATGATGTGCAGAAGAGGCCGCTCTCTCCTTTTGTATTTTGCTTCCCCGTTAAAACTGTGCAAAATAACTATCCCTAACTATTTAGTTCCCCTGCTGCTTTCCACATATCAATAAACAACATTTTGTGTGCCTGCAGAAGTACAGTTACAGCAAAACTGCTTTGTGTATGCAGCTTGAAGTTTGAATAAATATATGGGTTGAATAAATACACGGTGATCTAGTTCAGCTGGGGGTGGAGGGGGAGAGTTCATTTCTGGCCAGCGTACGTTGTGGCTTTGGACTTGGCTGGCTTTTGAGCAACGCTCAGATGAGACCTGTCCCCAGAGTACCCGCTCAGCCGGGAGGGAACAATGTCCCCAGGCAGGAGGGTCCGTGCCGTAGGTGGTGGCTGTCCTTGCTCAGGGCTCGACGGAAGGATCACCGCTCCTCTGAAGGATCAGAGCAAGACGTGTTAAAAAAAAAGATGTACGTTGTAACTTTGACTGGCCTCTTGAGCTCTGATAGATTCCACTTAAATTTCGATACTACTTCCTGTCAGAAGGTCCTTGAGAGCCCAGGCATTAACACCTTACAGCTACCTAAGTCAGAAACTAACTCAGTTTGCTTTTGGAGACCACCCTTCCCCCATATACACGTTAAATTTAAATTCTGTTCTGCAGAGGCATGGTACTTTCTTTTACTGATTGAAGCCACATAAGAAAGCAGCACTTGGCCCTCGGCTTCGTTCGAGCAGCACTCGGTTCCTTTGAAACTGGGATTGTTTCCAGAGCATTCAGGAATGGCTTTCATAGCAGCACAGTGCTTTAGTTTGGATGATGTATGCTGGTCTTTTTCACTCCTGAGGACCTGAATGTGGTCTTCTCTTTACATAACAGGAAATTTGTGATGCCTTGTCCTAGGATCTAAAGGACACTCTGTGCCTTCTACAAACCACTGGGCAACTTGGCACAACCTACAGCCAAGGAATTGGGGAGTAGAGGTGGGGATAACAAAATTTCTTCAGGGCTCTGTTACGCGCTTAGCAATGTAGGAGAAGCCTTGATAGAAGCTAACATGTAGCTGTAGGATGTTTTTTTGCTGTGGCCACGTGACTTTGGGCACTGTATTGATCTTAAAAGTTGTGTTTAGGCTTCCGTAGTCCTGTATATGTGCCCTGTCAGTTTGGTTAAGTATTTTCTACTCTGCAACTACCTCCAGAGTACATGAATTTTAACTTAGTTTAATTGATTTATTGGACAGCTACAACGTGTTTTGTAGAAGATTCGTAGGAGTCAGGCAGGTGGCAGATCTCCCTACCGTTGTGTGATCATTTTCCACTCAGTTTTGAACTGTCTTGACGGCTGGGATGACCCATTTTGCATCCGAGCCACTATCAGACCACAACAATTTGAATTCGTATCTGGACTACGTGTCAGCGCACACTTGCAGTTCTGCTGAATGACTCAGAGCAGGGAATGCAGGTGTGGGCTGGCTTCCACGCGGGTGTGGGAGGGGTGGCCTGGTCACACAAGCTTGCTGGGGTAGAGTTAGTCCATCAAAATGTTTTGAACAAATTTGAAACAGCGGCGTGGCTTGCTGTTTTCTGTTATGTGGCTGTGCCTAGCAGCCAGAGCCCTGAAGCTCTGTGTGGTTTTGTTGGACCACAGCCAACGTATTGCAAGGCTCATAACTTAACAGGAGCTTGCGTTACTCTAGCAAAAAGATCTCGATTGTAACCTGTCCTGATGAGTTATGTTCAGGAAAAAAGTTCTTCTTACATATACAGTGACTGAAGTCCAAAGCTAAAGATCTTACGGAATGCCGATGAGCTTTATCAGCCTCTTGAAAACGCTACTCCTAGTTACCTGTCGGCTTGGCTCACCTTCCTCCCAAGGAATATTCACTTCTGTTCCAAGGTTGGGTGCTGCTGTTAAACTACTTAACAGAGAATTACTGAAGTCTTGAATTTCTACTAGATGAAAGATAGATGTTTAAGTAGGAGAACGGGGAATTGTTCTTTAAGTCTTTGTCGTGGTTTAACCCCGGGCAGCAACTCAGCCCCACACAGCCGCTCACTCACTTCCCCCCCCCCCCCCCCCCCCCCCGC
>JAVKLA010000093.1:11874056-11916663 GCA_034782735.1 Sagittarius serpentarius | reverse complement strand
CCCTCCAGCCTTCTTGCTGGCTGGGCAGGAGAAGCTGAAAAGCCCTTGACTGAGTCTAAACCCGACTGAGCAACAACCGAAACCATCCGGGTGTTACCAACATCCTTCTCCTACTAAACCCAACACACAGCGCTGTACCAGCTGCTAGGAGAACAGCTAACTCTATCCCAGCCCAAACCAGGACAATCTTTTAATTCATAAACTGTTTTCCTTAGTTTTGTGAAAATACTGAACTCAAACCACTTACGTGAAATATTTATTACTTATCAATAAACACCTTTCAGCTGTACAGTTGTATTTGAGAAGTATTCAAAGTTCGAGCGGGTAACGTTCTGCACATACAACAATAGATGATTTCTATAAAGGGCAATAATATAATTGGTACAAGTGCTGTAAAAATCTGCTTATGGCCTACAGCTCTGCTTAGGGTCATTCTGTGCTTCCCAGTTTCTGGGCCAGAATACTGATTACATGGAGAGAGGAAGCTTAATGGAGAAGAACTGCAGGATATTCCTCCATTTTAAACAATATTCTGTAGAAAACATGAGAATCTTGAGACATTGGACTTGAGAAAACATACATCTGAATGTTTTTTAATATAACCTTTTCTCATAAATGACACCTTTCAAGGTGCTTCTAAAGTGGTTGAGGGTTATGGCAGTTCTAATTTAAATCCCTTCCTTAACTTCAAGATTGTGTCATCTGAAATACTCTGTGATGTTGTTTAGGAAACCATACTGATTAAATTTCAAGAACTAAGGTGAAATAAATATCAATTCACAATACTAAAGCACTTCTCACGTCCTAAGGAAAAAACTAAAATTCCACATAGGCTTTTTTTTATTAGCAAGTAGCGTGTATGCAAAGTACAACAGGAGATAGTTGATTGCTTTAACTTCAAGAAATATTTTCTCTAATGGTGTCTGTCAGGTTGGGAAAGTTAATCCGGATTGCTCTATCAGCTTTGTAAGGTTAGCAAAGTGGTATCAGTAAATCCACAGTTGCCTGCCATGTGACTGTACTATAGCAATATTAGTACTAATGTTGGAGGCATTCATCTGTAAAAACAGAAAAATGAACATCTGTCCTTTTTTCTTAGAGAACAAAAATAAGATGACTCCCTTTGCCCCCAGTCCTTGCAGTCTGCGTTTCATGCCACTGAATGCTGAACGTCCTGGGGTCAGCTCCTGTGTTAGGGAGCACTTTCCTTTCCTTGTCACTTACCTCGCCTCTGCTTTTTTTTCCTTTCTAGTGTCTGTCCAGGAAAGCTTGGAAAGAAAATTTGGGAAACACGGTGGAACTATTCCAGTTGTGCCTACAGCAGAATTTCAAGATAGGATATCAGTAAGTAGTTGCTGCTGGTTTTTTTATTGTTACTGTAGCTGTATTCTGATATTACAACGGCAATCTAAATTTGACCGTTGCAGCTATCATGGAGGTTTTTTGCCCTAAGCAAGGCATTAGTACATAGCCTGGTGGCCAAACAAATAAAGCAAGCAAATGATCTGAACTGCTTAGGAATACTGGAAGTAAGCTGGTTTTGCTTTCTTTTACTTGAGCTCATGGAAGATACCTCCAATATTGTTAAAAGGTACAGTTTTAATACAGATGCATTTTGTAAGTAGTGTTAGATTGGATGTTGCTTTTCATATACTGGAGGTTTTCAGAGCAAGAGCCTGTCTCCATTGTTAGACAAACCATGTGAGGTGTTTTTTTGTTTGCTGGGGGAGGCTGCAGGGAATGATTCTTTTTGCATGCCATTAGGGAAAACTTAAAAACCTGTCTTTTTTCTTGATGCTTTTATTTGCTATGAAATACTTGATATTTCTCCTGGCTAACCTGATAAATACATAGGCTCCATGATTTCTTAGAACCCTAGCTATCAAAGTCTGTGAAGCTTTCGTGGTGGGAAATACTGCCTCAAACATTACCAGAATTTGTTTTGAGGATCTTGTTGGTATAGTTTCCCTAGATTTCCAAACAACTTTCAACAAGATCCCACAACACAGACAGTCTGATACACTGTTTCTCTAACTCCAGGATAATATAGACAAGAGCTAGGTGAAAAACTGTAGAAAGTGCCTCTGAGACTGAATTAATGGAGAAAGAAACGTCAGGTAGAAGGCATTGTTATCTAATGTGTAGCAATACATGGCGGGGAAATTTTCATATAAAATAATGGGTTGTGAGCTCGTCCATTTGCATTCAAATGGAGGTAATGACAAAATGTAAGCTTAGAAGTCCATAGCAATCAAAAAAGCAAATCCAGCGTTAGAAATGGTTCTGAAGGGAAAAGAGTAAGACTGACCAATGATGTCACAGTATAAATCGGGAGTACGTCTGCCTTCTGAATACTGCATGCAGGTTAGGTCTCTGTATCTTCAAACACTGTAGGTGTGGAAAAAGTTCAGAGCAAGACCACAAGAATAATCAAAGATACGGAAGCTTCTTACACAAGGAACAATGAACTAACCTATGTCCTATTGGCCTGAACTAGTTTTGGGGTGGGGCCAGTAATCTATAGAATGAGTGACGTGAAAATGGATGGGTAAGGATAGCTTATTCACCGGCAGGAATGGTGAAAGAGAACGAGATGCGTTCAAACAAACCGAGCGGAGCGAGGTGCAAAATGAAGAACGGTGGGTGGTTCCTAGCACAGCAGACAGTTAAGATGGGCAATACTCTGCCAAGGAATGTATGGAAGCCAAAAGGGTGGGTCGGTTTGTTTTTTAAATACAAGTTCAGGAGGAGATGGAACAAATGATTGGGGGAAAAACTCCAGTGAGTTGTGAAGAACATTAAACCATGCTTCTTCAGGCAGAAATCAGGAGAAGTGCATGTAAACTTGGACCACTGTCAGATGACAGAACTAGACTTTAGCCCGATCCAGTACGATGCTAGCATTTTCATAAACGTTAGTCTAAATGAAGAGTGTGGTACATAGATTCCGTGGCTTAAAGCGATTGCTGTGGTCTTTTAAACAGAAGCCATAGAAACTGGCCTAGTAATTTCTACATCCAGCCCAAATTGGTATTTGAGGGAAAGCATGTATTTTGTGAAGCCAGGTCTCAAATGATTAGTAAAATTACAGCAATCGGGGTGATGGAACACCGAAGCTGATACTTGGTCATCCTCGTTCAGGCTACCTTCAATTACTTATTGTTCTGTGTATTTAAATTTTAATGGGAACAAAGTTATTCTGGAGTTGCTCAAGGCTAATACAGTGTTGAGTACATGAATTGCGGATCCATACCCGTCCCAAAATCTGTCTTCAAAACAATTGCAAGTAGCTTCTATAGGTTATTGACTCTTGGGAGCTTTTTTGTTTACCATTTACTGTGTGTTCCCAAGGCTGAAAACAGTAGTTACAACATCAATAAAAAATGCTAGCATCATGCATCTAGAAGCTAGGCATATAAAAGACTTCAGTGCTTACGTCTGAGGTTTTAGAATGGAATTGACCATAATTAGCTCTTCAAGTAACACAGTAAAGGCGATTTAGATTCGTATGCCAGTCATTAGAAGAAAATGAGCGAGCAAGCTTCGGTAACTACGGGAATCCAATATGTCATTGTCCCTAATACATGACTAGTACCTTTCTGTGTTTTGGATTAAACCCTAATTTTACTCCCCGTTGTTGCAGGGTGCGTCTGAGAAAGACATTGTCCACTCTGGGTTGGCTTATACAATGGAGCGTTCTGCCCGGGTAAATATTGCATTAGTAAATATATCTACAGGAAAAAGAAATTACACAACTTTGCAACAGTTTTTGGGTTGTACAGAATTTCTTTGTAATTAAAGGAGCAGATAAATAGTTCATGATAATGCAAGTCACTGTGAGCATGAAGTGTTTCTGCTCTGTGCCAGGATGGCCAACTTTAACTGGGTATAGTAAACATCAGAGACCGATACATGAAATCAGGAAGTATTTTCTAATAGAAGCTGTAGTAATTAGAAACCTTTCAGTTGTCCTCTTGTACCTGGCTAATCTGGGACACTTACCTAAGAGTGCCTTACTTCACCGTCAGCAGTTTTAGATTAATCCCTCCATGCAGTATTTTTAATTAGCGGGGCAAAGACTACTTGAAACAGCTTGTCTCTCCCTGTGTCTGAGGTACACATCGATCCAAGACCTGGAAAGGGGCAATGTAGTAATCTGGGAAAGATTTTCTTCCCTTTCAGATCTCAGTTTTTAAGGGGAATCAAGAAATTTTAGAATTGGTCCACAGAGGATCAGAGCTCTGATGCCAATCTAGCAGCTCCTTATAGCCCTAACTTGGATCTTCCAAGAAAGAGCTAGTTTAGTTCCTATGGAGAAGCTTGCAGAAATCACATATAGCCTTTTCTGTTTCAGCAAATCATGCGTACTGCCATGAAGTACAACCTGGGTCTGGACCTGAGAACAGCTGCCTATGTCAATGCAATTGAGAAAGTCTTCAAAGTGTACAATGAGGCTGGCCTGACCTTCACATAAATAGGCCGTTATCGCTCCTTATTGTATCCCATCCCGCTCGCTGTTAATGTACCCTCCTCTTGAGAAAGCTTATCACAAGTTTACATGTAACCACAACATTTTCTTTTCTTCTGACATTATAGTGGATTCTATTCCCAATTAGTTTCAGTCCGAACTAGTCTTTTTTACAATAAAAATGGATTAGGAAATTGTATACAAGTATGTATCTGAAGATAACAGTTCATCTGCACTTGTGGGGGCCATTCTGGGTATTTCACCTACAAAATAAAATGGTACATTTTACGTATGAAAGAGTGGTCTTGCCACCTGAGCCACTTCTCAGACGTCAGCTCAGATACTGTACTAGATGAGCACTTAGCTCATTATTATTTCATGCACTTTTGTTTAATGATGTAATTTTGGCTTCGGCACTTTCAGTAAGGCCTTGTGTGATCAATGCTGTGGCATTGTCGAAGGAAGAATGGGCCTCCAGCAGGGATTAACTTTCATAGGAGTCTAATTTTTATTTGTAGTAAAGCTTCAGGCCTGGTTCTCTTTAGGCAATGTTTTTTCTTTAACTGTGCTGCTGTTATAGGACTGCCTCTTATTGCTTGTTCAAGCTAGCTTGACTATCACCATGAAGTGTCTAGAGGTGACAGACTAATATTTTTATAAGCTGAAACTATCAAGCAACTCTCGCTGTGTTTTTAAGCAAGTATCTACATGACTATTCTGACTATAGGTTGCGTCTTTTTTTAAAAAAAAGGAATAGTCTGAATTTGGTAATCATACTTAGGGTTTTTTTGGAATTCTTTTTCAGTGTTTTCCTTTCAGAGGCTTTCTGGAAATTGAGATACTGCCTCAGTGAACAACTAAAGTGAAACTGAACCCAGAAATCATAGGCCAAACCACAGAGGAGCTAGAATGCTGCTATAAAACTTAATCCACTGTCTTAACACACACAGACTTTTTTTTTTTTTTTTTTTTGTCATCAGGAGGTCTTGAAAGTTTTGAACATACTAGAGTACAACAAAATAGACCTCGCCACAATATTGGATCAAGCACAGTTTTTAAAGTGTAAGGCTTTTGTCCCGTGGAGTCCCCTTGAAGTGCCAGATGTTATTTATGTAATGAATATGAATGTGTCTTTTTTTTTTTTTTTTTTAAAAAGACAACTAGTCCCTCCCAGAAACTCATGCTTTTTTTCTAACTACTTTGTAACCACATGACATAATCTGGAGAGAAGAGCAGTTATTAAAAAAAAGTTGACCTTTCCAAACCTACTATGCTGGTGTATTAGTGTTTTCTATTTCACGCAATAGCTTGCTGTAGTTACAATCTATCTGTGAATCTTCACAGCACACTTGTTTATTCATTACATGCCTACTGATAAGATACTGTCTCCGAGTTATCCTAAGGGGCTCACAAATACAGATCTCTCTCTCTCTCTTGAATTTGCCTGTCAGCAAGACTTTTGAAGTTGGTAAATCATTTCAGGTCTTTACAATGTCCTCTAATTTGTGTGAAGAACTATTCTAGTAGTCAGCATGGAGCAATAAACCTGTGTGATGCATTTAATTAGTGGCTTACTCCATCATATATGCCGATATCTAGGGTTATAAGAGTACTACAGATCACGTAAGTGCAATGTGTGTATATATATATATATATATATACTGGCATTTATTTTTAAAAAAAAAGAGCACCTTTTGAGCATGAAAGAATTACTGTGATCAAGACGCTGATCTCTAAACACAAGATCTGAATCTTGAATCATATTTTTTTCAGTGCAGTTTTTATGTAAACATTAGATAGTAAAATGAAATTAGGTTTTAACAATTCAACTCTGACAAATTGCAGCCTACTTCCACCAAAACTCAGAGGCTAAAACCCTCCCAAATAAACAGTTGTATTATTGAAAAGAGAAAGAATCTTAAAAGCAGAGTTGCATTATCCAGCAGCGAAGCTGTTGAAAGCAAAGTGCAGCGGCAGTGAAGAGACTTGGCTAATTTACTGTTCTCCCTCCCTTCCACTCTCATTTCCTCTCCAGCTCGTAAAGCAGCTCTAGCTTGGCTGCGTCAGCTTGAGAAATGGGACCCCTTCAGTGTTGGAGCATATGGAAAGCTGGCATAGACAGCTAGCTTCTACCTCCTACCCACTTTGGTAGAGAAAAAAAGAAAAAAAAAAAGCAAAAGACAAAAGCTGTGCCATGCCTGAATTCCCCCCTGAATTCATTAGCATCTTATGTTCTTGTACACCCACACATCAACACTTCTTTTCCTAGGATGTCTTGAAAGACAGCAGACCTACTACCTGCCATGATTTTACCAGACCCAGAGATGAGCAGCCCGTAAGGCTGACTAGGTTTCTCCTCAGCCAGTCTGACTGCAATGATTCCTGACCTCTTGTTAACAGAGTCGGTGCTGGAGACCTGCAAGACACGAATCTGAACCTACCCGAGGGCTGGTATAAGAACGACGCGGGGTACCTTTGATCAAAGAGTTTAGATTCTTGAGGAGGTTGACGCTTGGAGTCTGATTTAAGACGACAGCACCGCAGCTGATTTGCCCTTTGCTTCTAGCTAAACACAAGAACCAAACAGTATCAGTGAATCCAGACTTCTCGTGACAGCCTGCTCTGAAAAGGTCTCGTACATTAACGCTGCACTGGTGCTGAGCATTGCTGACCTCAGTCCTAATGTGATCAGGCAGTTAAAAATAAAATTGCACGTTCCTTATCGCATTTTGTAGCGCGTACCTCTCAAGACCTGGCAGCAGCAACAGAGAACACGGGAGAATTTCACAGCGGCTACGCTTTAATGTGGCTTTAGAGGCTAAGCTGTGAAGCAGGTCTGGGTTTTTCCTACCCCCAAGCGACAGTTGAAGAAATCAATCACTCTCTGGGGTGTACATTATAAATACTGGGGTGGGTTTTTTTTTTTTTTTTACTACAACCGTAACTTCAATTAGGCGTTAGACCAAACTTCTTGGGGACCGTTCCCCCCATACCTTACATATCCATACCCACACGCACAAGTTGTGTCTTACAGCTAACACCACTGTCACTGCTTGTATTCACTTACGTGCCACTAGTCATTCACCAACAAACTTGCTAGGATGTTTGGCAGGGAGCCAGCCGGTACCTGACGTTAGATCCGAACACAGATTTGAAACTGCTCTGAGCTACACCTCTTACCTAGGGCAACACACACACCCGTACCGTAGCGGGCCTTTGTAAGCGCTCATGCAGAGTAGTGAGAGCCGATTACGTAGACAGTTTGTGTCGAATAGCATCTCGGTAAGTACGCTGAAGCCGCAAGTGAATTTCATAAGGGTGACAACTACAGGGTTCAGGGCTACACGCTGCCTGCAAACTACTAAATGCAAAATAACATCTATTACACAGAAGAACAAGTAGAACAATTTTTTTTTATCCCAGCAAAGAACTCGGTACTACACCTGTTTTCACTCGTGGCAACTGTCACCTTCAGGAGGAAGCGCTGGAGCAATGGTAATTCTCACTGTGATTTCGAGACGCCAAGTAAGTGACCTCTGAATTACTCCCTTGGTAATTGGCAAGGCTGCGGTTTCAGATTTTAAGATCCCAGTCTAAGCTCACGTGCACACAGGGTGTTTCTGTTGCTGCTATTTGGGTTTTTATTGTTGCTGGTTGGTTTGGGTGTTTTTTTCTTTGACAGCCTGGACTTGTTCAGTTCTCATTCTTTCAGCTCCTGCTTGGTGGCCGTACTGTCCATCTGCGCGTTTGACAGGAGCCCTGCAAATGTGGTAAATGACTCCGTTGCCGTACTGCGTGCTGCATTACTTACCAGTGCTTCGCTGTGCGGAGCTGCTGAACTTGTACCAGCGATCCGGCTCAGGCAGCGTTAAGCAGTTAGTGGCAAGCCACGTGCTCTGCCGGCAGTAGCGCATCGTGAGTGTCACAGTGCTGTTGTGCAGCGGTTACACGTGCCTTAAACACACCTGAGTCTTCATCAGCACAGTAGCTAATTGCAGTCTTACGGCTAAGGCCAGAAGTACAGGCGCAGTCGCAGCAGCACACAGGCGCTTACCTTGTGAGGCTTGCACGCGCGCACACACCCCCCCCCCATCAAAAAAAAAAAAAAAAAATAAAGGCAGTGTTTGTCTGTGTTCATAGCATAGCACAGCGTTAGCTCTCTGTTCCGTGAGGTAATCCAGTCTTTCTAGAGCTACGATTCTGAAGGTTTAATATGTGTAAGCAAAGGATTCCTAAGGAATTACATACAAGCCACGTAGAGTGTAAAAGTTTTTTCTTTATTTAAGAGTACATATAGTACAAACTTGTTTACAGAAGTTTCAGTGGTGGTACGTTTTTATCTTCATTGTCCAAAGCTTTTGCCCCACGAAGTTGCTTGATTTGCTACGTTTTTTACAGCTTTCTCACTTGTTTCAGCAGCTTTGTAGACTTCTTCAAGAGCTTTGAAAACAGAAAAACAAAGGTAACTGTAGCATCACTGCAATACCCCCCCCTTTCCCACCAGGTGTGGGACACGGAGCAAGGCAGGGTAGGGGGACCTGTCTGGGATTTCACTGACGTGACATTGTTGAAACAAACAGAACCATGACCGTACCTTTCTGACCAGCCTCCTTAGCCTGTTCCACTGCTTGCTGCACAGTCTGGCTCACTGTGTCTGCTGGAATTGGGAGAAAAAAGCAGTGTCAATTAAGCAGCCTTTACCCTTCCCCTAAATTCAGTAATCGCATTTTAGAAGGGTTCCCTAAATGTTTCAGTGCTAGAAGATGAAAAGTTATTCCATAAGGATGAGCACCCTGATCTAGTGGGAGAGATGCTGTTGGGACTCTGGCTGTAGTTCCCCACACCATCCGCGTGTCTTGGTACAGGTGAAGATTACAGACGTTACAATGTGCGTCACCGACAGTGTCAGGAAACAAACCCTAGTAAAGAACGATGTGCGCTGAAGCCTTCCTATTACTGAGCCTGGCTGCGATCTGCTGAGAGGAGGCTTGGGCAGTTTGGTTGGCAAAGATTCTGTCACCAACTGCATAAAGCTTGACGCTCGCTGTCTGAAGCAGCGTGCTGTAAGAGCAGCCCATGGACATTTCGTGATTAGTCTAATACTTTCTCTTGTAGCTAGAGAAGATTTTATTCTATGAGAGACCAGACTAGTTTTAAAGGCATGGGAATGTTCGATAGAGGAGACTTATGGAGACATGAAGAGCAAGAGAAGGTATTGCCTTTAAGTGGAGGAACTGCAGCCTAGAAAATAGCGATAAATATTTGGGTGATCGGCCTCCACTAACTATGACCAGGGAAGTCTTGCTCATGAGAGGCAAATGAAGTTTTGGGGCAAATGGCCTTCAGCTGAACCTGTGTTTGTTTTATTCCCCCTGGCTCCAAACACTACCTTTTAAAAAACATTGATGTGTTCTGCACAACAGGCACCGGCAGGGGAGCTGACCGAGCAAGCCGGATTCCTTGTGGACGCTGCACGAGGGAGAAGTGCTGCGGTGAGGGAGGGCATTGAAGTGGACTGGGAGTGTCCAAAACTTCCAGGGTCTCCAGGCTTGGCTCACATGGCTCAACAGCAGTTTCGTTAAGTGTCTTGTAAAAACCAGTGGCCTACTTCCCCTTGGGTTTGTAGGACACTTTCTGCTGCTTAAAAGGCACGCTAATTAGCGTCACGTGCAACCTTTTAGCTGCAGTTTCCTAACGCGAGTGATGTTCACTGCTTATAAGGTGCGGCTAAGGAAATGCTTCCCATAGCAATCTTGGGTCACAGCTGAGTTCATGGCTTCTTTCAGGAACCATGGGGCAGGTGCTAATTTTAGACACTTGCAAAGCCCGGTCGTGCCGCTCTGCACTTCGCCATGGCTCACGGGACTGTGCCTTCAGGGCACGTGCGGGCACAACAGAAGTAGTTCAGAGACAAGGTAATTAATAGTTGCAGAACCAGGAGTTGGAGAGTCTTGTTTTAGTTTAAAAACTGGCATAAAATACCGCTTTATTTTCATTTGAACAGCGAATTAGAGGGTACCTCTGTAACACTTCCAGGAGTTGATGCGGTACTGACAGTGCTGCGACACAAGTTCAGCATCACATGCTGTGTATTTACTGCCGAGCACCAAGGTGCGTGCTGATGGCACAGAAATCAGTGGCCACAGTCAGGCCAGTGCCTGGGACCTCCCTCTGTTGTTCCAGGATCCCCGCTCCAGCTGGAAGAGCCACGCTGCAGCACGGGACTGGCTGGGAAGAGGTGCGCAGGGTTCGGGCAAAGGGCTTCAGACTACTGGTATTTGAAGAACTGGTTCAGCCTCAAGTGCCTGGGACAGAAGGGGAAGGACTGCTGCTACTATTTAAAAACTTTGCCCTTAGACTTTGTTGACTCCTAAAAGTTCCAGTCAGCTGAATGTTGCAATTACTACTTGGCTCCTTCGAGATGACAAATACCACTCCTAAAATATCCGTATCAGTCTTCCAGCATAGGAAACACTAAAAGCTTCCCCAGTGTTAAAAAAGTTAGGAGCATCGAAAAACCTCTACAAATTATGCATTTCTAGGGCTGCTGTACAGCAAAAGCAGAAAGTAATCTTCATCTGGAAGCAAAAATGGATGGTCACCCTCCAGGTGCCCACATCCTGGTGCTTTTCTTCCATGCTTCAGTCAAAAGACTGTTGGTTTAAGCATAAACCCAAATTCTTTGGAAAAGGGGGCAGTGGGTGTGGGCTTGCACACCTTTCGTCTTCCTAGCAAACTGAACCAAGGATAGACAGTAAATAAAGACAGGCTTTCCCCTTGCTTCATCAGGCATATGACCTGCAAGTTACGTTTCTACTGCGCTTGAAGTCACAGACAAAATACGCGTTTCGAGAGTTTACCTAAGCGTCATGTAAAGAAACACGACACAGTCCCCACCGCTCATACGTTACACTAAGCACAAACATTTCAGGAATCGCGCCAGCGCGGACCTCTGTGTTAAAGCTTCCCTAATAACAATGCCTCGTCTCAGTGGCACAGCATTTGAATTGGGGGCCAATGCAGCAAGCCTCTCTGCAGGACCAAGCTTGACTCGGGTGCCCTGAGCCCCCGCAGCTGCACTTGGGCCTTCGGTGGGGTGCGCGGCTGCGGTAGCGGCAGGGCTGGAGCGCTGGCAGCAGAGCTGACCTAACTGCACGTATTTGTGCAGCACGGAGCAGATCAAAGACCTCAGGGCTTCAGGAAACTAATCCACTACGCTACTACAGAACTTGTGTTTACGGTGGCTGTTCATGTGAGGAAACAAAGCCCTAAATAAGCAGTCTCCCCTCCCCTCCCCTCCCCTCCCGGCGTTCCGCTCTCCGCTCTTCAGTGCACCATCTAGGCACCCACACAGTAAAACCCAGAGTGGGAGAAGTTGGGGGAAAACCACTAGTTAATATCGGTCCTTCATTTACTACAGTGTTAGAGGGTTTGGAGCTTACAGGAGATACTACGCACACCCTTGAGGACAGCACCTATAGAGTCCACGCCCAAGAGACAGATCTGCTCGCGGCTGCGGGGGTGGGAGCAGGGCACGTACTTGACCTCCCGAGGTGCAGGAGGAGGGAAAGCAGCGATTTGTATTTACCTGCCACCTGTGCAGCGCTTTCGGCTTGTTGCGAGGCCTCCTCAGCAAGCTTCCTCCCGATCCCGAACATGGCTGCGCTCGGTCCTCTCGCTCTCCCCGCAAAGGACGGGTGACTGAATCCCTAAATTCAGTTCTGTTACGGTGTTTGGCAAAGTGCAGCTTTTTTTATAGACGAAGCAGGACTCCTCCCAGTAGTTGGAGGGCAAATGCAAACTGGAACAGGGAAAAGCCACGAGCCCTTGTTGCGTGATTAACATACAATGCATGAAAGTGTGAAGAGACATTAGTGTTTATTGCATTCCCCCAGAGAGAGGGCGTGGATTCATCTGCAGAAGTTTTCCATGGCCCAAGAAGGGAAGCTTTTTTTTTCCGTATTGAGGAGCTGGTAAACAGCGTGCCTGCCGCGGCCGCCCCGACCAAAGGCTCCCAAGCCAGTGCCGCAGGGGGAGATACAGGCGGGCACAGCCCGTCATCGGCCAGGCAGAAAAACACCGCATCACAAACCACCCCGGCGAAGAACTGCTGAAATCAACTTTGGCATTTCAAAGCCTTATATAGAAAAGTATCCAGTTTCAGATGATTCTTCCCCCTCCCCAGTGGGACTTAAAATCCGTGGTTATAAAACGAAATGGGAGAAGCTAACCCGGCTTTTTAAAGTATCTGATGAAATCTTTATTGCATTAGACAAAGCTAATAATTTTGTGGTGTGTCATAGCGACTATTTTAACCCCCTTCTTTCCAACGCCCGGCCCCGGAGAGCGAAGAGAGAAGGGTTTGCGTCCTTCCCCTCTGTCCCCACAGCAAACTCTCGCGGGACGCAGCGCAGCCTCCCAGGCCTCGGGCATCAGGCAAGGGCCAGCGGGGTGCAGCCCCACGGCCTCGGCCTGCCCTTACCGGGGCCCAGCCGGCGCTGAGCCGCAGTGCCGGGCTCACGCCACCTGCCCCGAGCGACAAAAAGCCGGCCTGTCCCCTTGTTGCCCGGGCTGGAGGTGGCCGGGCAGGACACGGCCCCGCAGGAGGCAGGCAGGCCGCCCACGCCACGCGGGTTCCTCCCACAGGACGCCTACGCGCGGCCCAGCCAGCCAGGACCTGCTTTCACCCCAAACGATTAGGCTTTTTCTTATTTATTTCCCCCCCCGGGATCACCTGCTTTCTAGCAGAACTACTTCCGCGCCCTTTCACAGGGCAGGCGGGAGCTTTCACTCAGTTGACCAAATACTTGTTGTGAAAAGCCGGGGTGTGGGGGGGGGAGCGTAACTTACCTCAGAACAAAGGGTTTATTCACCGAACCCATCCTCTGCCTGCCAGTCACCACCACGGCAGGCTCTAGGCGTGCCTCTCCGCCTCAGCCACGTCGCTTCCACGAACAACACTTCCTCTACCGTGTCCCTTCCAGCATCACAGCAAAAGTTCTGCTTTCTTCCAACCTTGGCACTTCCTTACTGACCACAAAGTCCTACTTTATGTCAATTAAATAGGATGTGGAGGGTTTTCTGGGGGTGAGGAGGGGCCTCTCTGCATCATCGTATGCTCTGACAGCAGGGAAGGGCTTACTCGCCATATCTGAAAGCAAATTCTACCAGAATATGCTCGCAAAAACCAGAAGGAAAGCAACAATATCAGTTTTAAATTAGCACCTTCCTTGACGTCGAGTCAAGGGGCATTGACGAAGTTCAGAACTGACCGACGACAGAAAAAAAAAAAAAACCTGAAACAGTTCAGATAACTCCAGGGCAGCATTTGACCCATAGAAATTCACTGCGCAGCAGCCAAGCGGCAGAACGCGCCCGGCGTCCCCTGTGACGGCCTCAGTTACCCGCCGCTGGCCTAGTCCCGCTCTGCTGCCGCTCCAGTTACCGACAGGGAGAGAGAGATGCACAGAGAGAGGGAAACTCAGACTCGGCAATACGCTTGCGCATTCGGCGAGGTGACTGTTTGCATTGTCACGAGATACTAGAAATACCCCTCTTCACCCTATCCTGACTGCAAAGTGAAGGATGGTTCCTTCCCTCCCACACTCCGGTCCTGCAAATACAGCTCTTCTTTTTTTTTTTTTTTTTTTTTTTTAAGAGGCCACACCATCATTAGCTCATGAGCAGCTTCCATGAGAGCAGATCAGCACAGCACCAGCACTGATGCTTCGACTTCCCAACGAACATGAGTGTAGAAATAAAATTGCAGAAACAATCCTAATTATATTACACCGACGCACCGCAGGTACACGTTCGGTTGTAACACTAGAAAGAGTACGTGCCATTGCAACACTCTTTACAAACAGGTGAAGGTGATGTTTGCTTCACAGGAGTAAAAACATACAGCACTAAAACACGCTACCGTTTTCAAATATAAAGAGGACATATTCTCCGTTACTACACACAGACTAAAACCACAGAAGAGCAGCGAAGAGGTGGAGTTCTCTGCAGGCACCAGGATTTTCATCACGCATCCATTCAAACTGACGTTACGCGGCACTCGGTGCCGTAGCTTCCGCCACCCGTCACCACAGCAGCACGCGTCTCACTAACCGCGTCCGCCAGCTTCACGCAAGCACAGGCGGCCCGGGTGCGCGGCACCGTGTCTTTCAGTGACGCCACCCGCCCTTCCGCACCACGGCCGCTACCTCTCCTCCGCTCCCTCAGCCACCCCCGGCACAGCGACGCATCCCGGGGTGACCTCTGGCTCGTTAGAGCACCAGGGCTAACGAGAGCAGGGCCTCAGCTCCTGCCGCCTCTGCAGGGTTCACCTCCGCGCACCAACGTGCCCCCCGCCGCCGCCGCCCCTCGATCCCCTCCCTGGGCCCGGCTCATCGCGCAGCCAAAGCCCAGGGCCGTCACTCAGAGCGAGGGATGCCAGGAGAGCGTGCCGAAAACACGGATTAAAGCCGCCGAGGCACAAGCACATACGCTTCCTTAGCTCAGCCGCCAGCCAGCACGGGCAAACACGCAGAGCTTGCGAGCGGAGACAAAACCCGGCACCCCCTTGCCGCGAGCGCAGGCTGCGGGGCCCTCACACCCCAGCCCGGCCGAACGCCCACCGCCGCCCGCAGCTGCCTCCGCCTCTCCCACCAGCTCGCGTCCCGCCACCGCTCAGCCGCAGCACCCCGGGGTGGGGGCCCAAAAAAATCACAGCAGTGGGGGCAAAGCCACGGCAGCCATGCCACCGACGAACACCACCCCCACTCCCCCCCGTCCCCCCCCCCCAAAAGGCACAGCCGCCTCGCACGCCCCGCTCCTACCTGCCCACCACGCCTGCAGCCAGGAGCTCCCTCAAGCCCTGCTCCGTCAGCCCCTTTATAGCCTCCCTCCCCGGGGAACAGCTGGGCAGCCTCAGCCCAGGTGCGGGCAGGTTTCGGGGAAGGGCCCCTCCACCCTGGCCCAGCCCAGCCCTGCCTGCAGCAGGGCCCTTATTTGCCAAACCTTGCAGGGTTTCAGGTGAAGGGGCGATCCGTGCAATTGGTAGGAGGTGAACGGAAAACACGAGAGGAAGGTGGTCTTTGCCCTGTGGGCAGCAGACCCCAGTGAGCCGGCTGCCGCCACGGGCTGCGGGAGCAGACAGTGCTGGCAGCTCCCAAAAGGAGACGGACAGCAGATCCGTTCATAACCGGAGACTCCAGGGACCGGCCGGCATATAGCCCCCCAACATCGTTAATCCAGCAGTCATGGCTGCTTGGGAGTATGAGGGAAACGGTGCGGAGAGTGGCCCGCCGTGCTGAGGCTCCCCGAGCCCCCTGTCTTACTGCTGCTGCTGCTGCTGCTTTTTGGGAAGGAGAGAGGCTGAGGCGGGGGTCGTCTGACGTTTTTTCGGGTCATGGTGACACAGCGTAACACAGGCGAAGCAGGCAGCCTTCACAGCAGCTTCACCCCCAGGACGTGCCAGTGGCACCGGGAGGCTAGCACCCAACCCAGCAACAGCTTATTCGTCTTCAGGTTTCTTGATCTCGCGTTTAGGAAGGCGAGTGTCTTCCGACAGATGCGCTGCCCCATCTCACGGCAAACCGTTTCTGCACGGCATCCTCACGCAGCGGCGAGCTGCTCCCGCCCCAGCCCCAGCACCGCCTCATCTGTGGCTCCTTCCTGGCCCCCGCCAGCCTCCCGTAGCAGCCGCCCGTGTCCCCTCCGTGTCCCCTCCGTGTCCTGCAGCTCAGCCCCAGGTCCCCCCGGCTGCGGCTGTGCCGGGAAAGGCCGCCGCAGCAGCCCCCCCAGCCCCACGGGGGATGCCCGTGGAGGGCCAAGGGGGGACCTGTGGGGCCCGGCTCAGGGACGTGGGGTGTGCCACGGGGGGAAGCGAGAACCTGATTAACTGCAAAAAGGGCGATTTGAGAAAAGAAGTAAAAAGCCGGAGGGTTAGTCCTACAGGGCAGAGGAGACCGTACGTCGTAAACGCTGCCCAAGTTAGAGACGGGAGGTGAAATGGCAGCTAAAGCAACAAGGTGTGAGAGCGAGACCCGAGGGAAACTGAGGCAGGGTGAGATGACGCTGGCCAGCCCTGGGGGGCTGCCGGTGCCATGGCCGACAGAAGAGCAGGGAGAAGGGCTTCTTTTACCAAGGGCTCGGTAAATATTTACCACGGCATGCCGCTCTGCGCAAGCAGCGGGTCAACCTGCTGTGCTCAACGGTTGTGCTCTCTGCTGTCCAGCTTTTACGTAGGCTCTGCTCTCCCAGCTTTTAAAATTAACCACGAGGGCTACAGAGGCTCAAAGGGCGCCCGCAGGTGCCTGGGCTAGGTCTGGGAGCTGTAAAGAAAGGGGGGGAGGGGACCAAAAAAACCCCAAACCCAGAACTGTTACTAAATAGGAAGAAGCAGCTACAAATAAAAAGAGTTTCTTTGCGTTAAATTCCTGGTAATTTCCTATCTGAAGGCAAAAGAGAAACTAAACAAGCATCACTTGTGCGTGCGTACCGCCGCGGTACCGGCAGCGGCCGACACAAACAGAAGCAGCATCAGTTAAGGCAAGGCTTATGAGCGAAGTGAAAACGGCTCAGGCAAATCTCTCCTGAGGCTGTTGGCCCCGGTGGGGTGGGGGGTGCGGGCTGGGCCCCCCGCCACGGCCGGGGCTGGCAACTGCGCGGGAGCCTGGCAAAGGGCACCGGGGTAGGGGAGAGACGGTGGGGATTTACCAAAAAAAAAAAAATAAAAAATCGCCTTTGCATTTTGCCACGTGACGGGAAACTGCGGCTGCAAAGGCAGGTTTCAGAAAGCTGGGGTCCTCGATAACCCTTAGCCCATTAATCAAAGCATTCACCTGAGATGCAGATTCATGTTTTCTTGGGCAAAGGAAGGAGATGAAGGCGGATTTCGAGCCGTCTGGTAAAACCTGTGCCCCCCTCCGCCCCTGCCTTCCTGAGGTGCGAAGGGGAGATGGGGCGGCTGCTCGCCCCCCGCCCCAGCCAGCCTGGGCAGGTCTCTGGGGCGTTGGAGCGGGCAGCCCGGCGCACGAGTTCCCTTTGCTCAGCATTTCGTGGCTCAGGCAGCTGCGGGCACACCCAGAAACAAATTTTAGGAAACCCGAGAACCGAGGTGTTGGATAACTTCACGTGCCTCGGGCCGATGGCCCATGAGCTGGTAGGGGCTGGAAGGATGTCCGTTTTGCTTTTACGCAGCGTCTGGAGCCTTCAGGTGGGATGGGAAGGCACGGTCCCGGGTTGGGACGCGGCTCCCAGTGCGATGCACAAGGAAGAGAGAGCCCCAAATAGTTTGAGGCCACAGAGCGCTGTGACTAAGGCAGCGGGCTTATTTGCGGAGCAAGGGGCTGACGTTTAGACTTAGAAACGCTTGCCAGCAAGTGGCTCAGGCTCACGGGTGCCTGTAGCACAGCATCCTCAGGACGAAAGAAACGTGAAAGGCTCTGCTTAGGCTCCTGGGATCAGCACTGAAGCAGCAAGGGCATCCCTGCGCTGGGGACCAGGAGTCAGGAGCCGCCTCCGGGCGCCCCTTGCCCGGACGGAGAAAGGCGTTTCTCCTCTCTTGACTCAGTGGACGGCCTCCAGCGGTCCCTCCAGCCAGGCGGTCCCGTCCCTACCCTGCCAGGGCTGCTGCCGACACGGGGCCAGGGCCGCGGGCAGCGACGACCCGTGTAGTTACGCTGAAAACGTCGCCTATGATTGGAATAAGGGAACATAAAAACCGCACACCAGGAGTCACGGTTGTGTTCCCCATGCACAAAGCAGCAGGAGTAGCATCAGTCATGTAAGAGGATAACAGGTTTTACTGGCGAAAAAACCCACAACTGTTCAACTCTTTTGGTAATATGAACTAAGAAGTGGTTTGCAGGAAAAAACAGGTGTGTGGAGAGTGGTGGATGGCCCCCTATCACCCACAAACACAGCACTGATGTCTGAAATGCTGAGCCTAAAGAGCTCATTCTCTGAAGATTCCACCATCACGGAGGTAACCATGGGAAGTACTAAATAATTAAGTACTATTGAGGGTTGCCCGGTGACCGAGCGTGCAATAGTCTAACGCTTTTTCCGTGAGCTTGTACTTGGGTAAATATTTAGGCTTTTAAGGCTTTAAATGACAGTGGACATTGCATAGGGACACGCTGTGCAAAGCCCTGGACTATGTTTACTCGCAGATGGTCTATTACTTAGAGGGCCCTCTAAAGGCTTTTCAGCCCGTGCAGTCCCCACGCAGCTTGCAGGCAAGGGTGGTCTTCGGGTTCAGCGGTGAGTCAGTCTCTCCTGGCACTGCGTTCGCAAAGAGCGGCTTCCAAAAAAACCCCGGTCAACCGCAGCTCTCGGTCAACGAGTGCGAGACGGCACAGACTGGCTTGGATTGCCGTACTTCGGTACGGCCAGACGCTTTCGGTCGTGCCTTGGTTTTCTTTTGGAAGGCCCAGATTAGATTTCTACCAAAATCAGGCTGGTAAGGCTTCAAGGCAGGAGGGGAAAAAAAAAAAAGAAAGAAAGAAAGACAGAAAGAAAGAAAGAAAGAAAGAAAAGAAAGGAAATGCTGCCTAGCAGTGAGAAACACCCAGAGGCCAAGGTAAGAGCACTTACTGTGAGTAAGTGGGTATTAGTGCCTTCTGTTGGCAGAGGCAGCACTAAGCGGGCACCCGCCATTTGCCTGCAGCAGCCTCTGATTGCCCAGCAAGCCGCAATCTAAACTAAGTATTTCCACCTCCTAGGCGAGAAGACTGCCCGCTTGCCTCTCTCGCCCCGGCTCCGTCCCCGAGCACCGCCGCCTCTGTGAGCCCGGGCCTGCCTCGCAGCACCGCGCAGACACCGCGGCCCGGGCGTGCGTAAAGAGATGGGCCGAGCACCCCGTCGTGCTGTCTCTCACGTCAGCGCTACCGGGAGGTTTTAGCGGTAGCGCTGCAAGCCCGCGTCAGGATAAAGTGTCCCATTTTTGCCCGCAGGAGATTTAACAGGAGATGTGCTGTGGATAGCGGTAACAGGAAATTTAGACGGGCAAGAGAGACGTAAGAGAAAGGACGAGGGGGTGGACACCACAACTCCCATTCACTCGCAGAGACCCCGGGGCTCCTCCGCGGTGCGGGGCTGTTCGTTTCCATATGTCTGTCTGCCAAACTGCAAAACGATTTGGTACTCACCTCCCTTACAGGATGCTCGTTGACCTCACTGGGCTTTGAAACAAAGAGCAAAAGAGATTTGCAAGACATTGTGCGATCCTTCACTGAAAGCCCCAGTAAAATAGCAAGAGTACAAAACAAGGTGATACATTTCTGGGTGGTGGAAATCTGACAGTACCTTTTATTTGTCTTAATCTGAAAACACAGCAAATGGGAACAAACAAACAACTGACATGAAATATAAGCCCTGCTTAACTTTTGCTTACTGGAAGGAAACTCAGTTTCATCGCACGAATGTTCGGGTGTCCTGGAGTACGAACGCTTTCACTGGTTTTGTAAATACGCTCAGCAAAAGCGGCAACTCTTACAACCTGTTGTAAGAGTAGGGCAACAGAATTGCTGAAGCCTTACGAGGCATTTTGAAGATCGGGAACAGATGTTATGAGATGTGCTAGAAGATCTGTTTTTCCTATAGGCAGGATGAGGGGGGCCTTTTGCCTTAAAATTTTGTATTTGGAGAGAGAGAAATTATCCCGATCTCAAACAGCTTTCGTTTTTCTACACAAAGGAGTAGGGAATTGCAGACCAAAGAGAGATTTTTTTTTTTTTTACATGCAATGCCGTTTGTTTAAATTAGCATCATTTCTTAAATCCGCACTTTTTCCCAAGGCCAGACATTGCTTCTGCAGCTTGTCCAGTTGCTTTTTCTAGCCCATCTTGCGCTGCCTTGGAAGCCTTGTCAATAGCTGCAAGAGAGGGGAAAAGGATAAACGAAAAAGCTTGAAAAACGCAACGTGGTTTAATATTTATGACGGAACGGGGATGTCTGAAAATTATTAGGTTATAAAACTGCAGGGATATATCATTTTTTTAAGAAAAAGGGTTCTCCACGGGTGACTGCAGTTGGGTTTGGCAGGATGTACTTAGGATGGGCTGTAAAAGAGGAGGGGTCACTTGGAAGTTTTGGGTGCTGAGCCGAAGCAGTATGAGACGAGTGATGGGACAAAGCTGGAACAGATCGATTTTGGTCTAAGTGCAGCCTGGCTGGTGGAGGAGGGTGCTTAGGGCTGAGAAGTGCTGTGAACACCGGGATATTTGGGAAAGACAACCTTGTCGAGTGATAGGGAAGGTGAAGGGTGCTTTCCCCCTCTCTTCCCTTCTCAGCCGTGCATTTGAGGGACCGGACGGCCGCGGAGCCGTGGCCTGCGGGCGCAGGGTCACTCCTGCGCCGGGCCCCGACATCAGCTGGGAGGGGAAACGGCGGCAGGGTCTCACCAGGAGCGGGGAGACCCTCACAAACGGGGCACAGCCTCTCTCGCTCCTCTGGGCTCTCGGCTGTGTTTTGGCAATATTGCTGCCTCCTTATCTAATGTCAACAAGTGCCCGCGTCCGGCCTTCTCGTCATATCATGGAGCTGTAGAGGGTATCTGCTCTAAGGAGATAGCGCCAACGCATTTTGGCTTTCATTAAACATTTTAGACCCTGGAGTTGCTCATCCTCCCCTCATTCTTAGAAAATTATCAAAATTAAGCGAGAAGGGAGCTTAGTTTTTAGTTTAACTTCTTCCCAGTCCCCAGAAACGAGCTGCCAACACTTTTCTGACAGCACTTTTCCAGCTGCGGGATCATTAATATTTGACCCCGGCTGCTGCCTCAGCAGGCGCGGGGTGGGGGCTGGTGTGGGGCTGGACCTGGATGGACCCCTGCGCTCTGGGCTGGGGAAGCAAGATGTACCACCGGGTTACTTAATCCTCGAGAAAGACGAGCAAGGTTTTGCCTGCGCTGGTCCCACAAGTTTTCTATAGAGGAAGCCAAAATCTATATGTGTCACGCATGGGACTCGGTGGCCGGGGGGGAGTCCCCGGTTGTGGTACATCTGCCAGTAAACGTATGGCGCCGCTAAGGAACAGATCCTGAAACCCTGTCCCACGAGACTTGTAAGAGGCCAAAAATCGCCGCTGAAACCAAGGGCCTCCAGGCTGAGAGCGCCCGCGGGGCAGAGGGGAATGAGCACTGCCCGCTGCTGGCTTGTGTCGGGCTGCTCCCTTGCTTCTTGATTTGAACGTCGTCTCTCCTACCTTTCTGGCTCGCATCTGTAATCTGGTTGACTGCATCCTGAGTAGCCTGTCCCAACGCGTTTGCTGGAATTAAGGACAAGAAAATTCACTTCCAGGTGTTCACATTTATGCTTACAGGAATTCCCTATGTCAGGCGGCTTTTCTGTATGTCCGCAGAAGGTCATGCCCCCGGCAAGAGACGAGGCTGGTACGGAGCAGGCTTCGCTCATGGGCACCCTGGGAACTATGTGTGTTGCCAGAGCAGCTTGCTATGAGATTAGCGTTCACCTAGCCCCTACAGTCAGCTGAGCAAATCGATGACAGATAAGGAGATAAAATAAAAAGGAGATAAAGAAGCAAAGATTAGCAGTGAGTTTGAAGGATGACGCGCAGCTGCAAGCGGCTTCTTTCACACTACACTTGCTTTTACGGATTTTTCTGGCTTATTGTGCTCGGAGAATTTTGGCCATCTAGCATGCATTTTCTTTGCGGGCCGTTTGGGAGTAGTGCCTTTTCCAAAACGGAAGCAAACGCATTAAACAGAGCAGGACAGGAAAAGGGAGATTTTACAAACGAGAGATAAACAGAAGAAGAAGAGGAGCAGAAGCTAGACACGTAATGGATCGGGTCCAGAGCATAAAGCGTTAAAAAAGTGAGTTGCCGTGTAAGTGTAAGATGTCTGACAGTTTATGAAAGAGCGGTAGCCATCCTATCGCTTTCGCTAGAAGAAGTGACCCCTCAATGGCAGGAATATATTCAGGATGCAGCAAGGACTGTTTTGTTTTTCAGAAAGGCATACTGTCGTGTTTCTGGGTCTACTACACATTTGTTCCCGGGTGTATGGAAACTTACTCTAACTCTGAAGAAATCAGTGAGGTTACTCATGTATTTCAGCTATACAACAAAGTGTTTGCAGGCTCAGAATCCAGGACTGATAGAAATTATACCCCGCTAGGAGTGAGGTGCACACAAACACTGTAAGGAATATACTGCAAAATGCTAGCATAAGCTATACACATAGTGACATTTTTCATGTAAAGGAAAAGCTATTAGACTTTGCACTGAAAAATCAGTTTCCAGTGCACAGTGCTAATAATAATACAGCGCTTGGCCCTGAAACATAGGAAGAGCTATGACAGAAATCCGTGCACAGATTTTTTTTTTTTTTTTTTTTAAAACCCTGCAAGTCCGGTGATCACTGCTGGAGAAGAATACAACAGAAATGTACTTGTACTACTTATTACAAACAGGCCATTGCAGTCGAGACAGTTATTACCAGAAGGCATGGATAGTCAGGCCAAGTAGCAAACATTAATCACAGATTAACTCCAACTTCTTAGAAGGAGAGCCGTTTAAAAACCTCTGCAGAGCATGAGAAAAGACCACCCTCAGCCATGTAAATGCTGGATAAAAAAGGTTATTGCTACCAAAACAGGCTTCGCTGCTCTAAAAACACTAAGTGTAAAGAGCCGTTTGGGGAGCGACAAGGGTCGGCCGAAGCTCAGCCGTGGCGGGGGTGGCGGTGGTTGCCCACGCCGAGCCGAGAGCCGTGGCCAGCCTGAGGCCTTCTCCAGGCGATGGCCAAAACTTGGGCCCCAGGAACAGCAAGAAAAGGGGCAGCAGCGTCCTGCTAGCACCGACGAAGCTAGAAGTGTAACTTCAGATTGCGGTTTCTGTAAGCGAAAGCGGCAGCTGAGCCCCCCCACGGCTGCACAAGGATATTTAGTCTTTCTTACCAGCATCTTTTGCTGCACCTTCAGCCTGTTCCTTCAGTCCCTGGAAGGTTTTACCCGACATTGCGGCTTCTGACACGTGTTGACACTTCGCTGCGTCAATAGAAGTAAGTGCCTGGTGTCGTATAGCACACCGTGTGAGGGGTGTCCTGACATGTCCTGGTTTTATACGTGTGCCAGGAGACCTGCTGAGGCTTTTGGGGGTGATTGGTACAATGGGAGGAGTTTGAATGTGAGGAATGAGAGATGAAAATACACACAGAAAAGCCATTTATTTACCTTCCCCAACGAGAGGGTGTGCCTGGGTGGAGATTTCTGCTTCATCGCACTGCCTTTGTTTATAAGTTTGAGATTTTTTAAAATCAAAAGCACAGAAAAAAACACCCAAACCTGTTCCACCACCAAAGACAGAGGAAAACACACTGAACTGAGCTTCGTAAAGAGTGCTGGAGAACTACCGAAGCAGCAGTGCCTGGGCACGGCCAACTTTCGTCACCCCCCGGGCTGACTTCTTTCTCCTTCCTTCATCCCCTGAGCAGAACTTCCTGAGAACAGAAAACAGCCCAAACTTCATTCATTTTTAAACAGTTTTAATCACAATCCCCTTTCTCTTGTCAGGTGGGGTACTGTCCGATGGCGAGAGCTGTAATTTACCTGTATTCTTCTAAGAAACTGCAAATCTGGTCATCTTTCCTGTTGCCTGCTCTAGTCGGATTGCAAAAGCCCAGCATCACTGAAGGCCTTGCCTGGGTTAGGCAGGTAACCCGTGTCAGCGGTAGCAGTTCTCAGGGGAAGGGAAAAAAAGAAGCCAGATTAGCAAAACCACCTTTTCCTAGGGTGGCTTTGTATTACGGGTTTTGTTAGTCCAGAAATAACGTTTGAAATCGTCTCCTTACCTAGCATCACTACATTAATAAAAGTTTCTGGCTTTAACCTCTGGCATTTCACAGGTTTCCACTAGCCTTCAGCACTTACGTTTTCTGCCACCAGTCCCCGGTACAAAGAAACTTTGTACAAACAAACTGTTGGCAGAGTTGGGGGCCAAAGGCCTCGCCGGCTTTGTGGGGCTCGAACTCCTCATCGCCATTTTCCAGCGTACCAAGCACCTCGGTTCAGCTGTTCACACTCATACCCATATTCATCTTCCTGCAGAAAGCTTTTTAGTCGAGAAATGGGCACGAGAGCAAGCGCCCGCAGATAAACTAGGGTGGGAAGTGACAGTGCTCATAAGTTTCGTACTTCATTAGTACCCAAGTGAGGAAGAGCAGCAGAAAACAAGGTTGAAAGCACTCCGCCGCCGCCGCTCCTATCCAGCCTGTCATTTCAGAGAGCTCTTTTCAACTTTCGCACCGCTGGCACCGCTCATTTATTATTTCAAGCAGCAATTCTCTTTTCCCCTCGACAGGTCAGTTAGCATTTTAATCATATATTCACCTCAGGTGTCTTTTTCAATTCCTTGCTGATTCCTTTTTCAGAACGGTTTTCTTCTTTGGATTTGCGAAGACTCAGATAAAAGACACCCAGCATTTTGGGGCTCTGGCATTTTTTGGACAAAACCACTAACACAGACCTGTTTACCTTTCGTGCCCAAACCCGAGAACTTAGCAACAACAAAACCATAACAAACAGCCGGTCTCAGCTCCCTTAGCCAGATCGCTGCCGCCTCGATTAACTTTGTGCGGAGTGTTTGTGGGAGCAGGGAAGAGGCTCTCCAGCACCCACCGGCCAGCTTGTCATGGCTTGAGAAAGGACGTACCCAGCCTCCAGCAGCAACTGCCTTCCAGCTGCCCTCCCGCCGTGTAATTGCGGGAGGTGGCTCAGCAATTAAACTTATATGTCACATTTTAAGGAAAGGTACAGCACTGAAGAAGCTTCCAGGGTGGAAGCGTGCGGCCGGCATGCAAGGAATCCATTCCACGGACGTTCCCTAGGCCGGCAGCCTCAGATGTTGGCTACACCAGGGGAGGCCGGTGTGCTGACTCTAAGCGGAACCGCACGGAGGGTGGAGCGGAGCGGAGACAGCGCGGCCAGCCTCTGCGATAATACGGGAACTTGAAGGTACCACGAGACCGATAAGCCGCGTATTTGCTACCCTGGGCCAACGGTCTGTCATGTTTTGACACAACGCTGTCCTTTTGGTGAATTTTGCTCGTTATATCATTATAATACCAAAACACACCTCCATCCCAAAAACTACCCGCCTCCAAGGCGCGACCACCCCTCACTGAGCTTGCGCTTTGAGTTTTTCTAGTTCAGATCTTTAAAAGCCAAGCGAGGAAATTTTACACCAGTCGTAACAAAGGTGCGTGTGACTAGAGTCACCCAAGCTCCACCTGAAAGATAAAAAAATAACATAAAATAGCTTAAGAGAGAGGGGATGTTAGGGAAGATACCACCGCGTACCACCACCCTGACTTCTGGGATCAGTCGACAGGCTGAGCCTCTCTTCCCCCTCTTCGGGATGCGGTTGGGTAAGACTCGAACACTGGGTCATACCAAGTGCCTCCCCGGGAAACTCAGGAATCTCTATAGAGTCACTTCATCTCTTTTAACGCGTTTGTTGCCAGGCTCTGTTACTCATACTCTTGGCATTTGCACGTGCTTTGCAGACAGTGAATTTATCGCTGGCAATCCAAAAGAACCTGTGTATCTGTTGCTTTAATAAACTGCAGCATTCATTAGTCTAGCCGTGATGGTTCTCATTGAACGCGACCAAACTGTTTGAGTGTGGCCGTGGTAGTTCACGGAACGCGACTAGACTGAAAGGGGTGTCGTGTGATTTGTGCATCCGTCATTGTGATAGTTCTGTCCACTGAACGCGACCGGACTTACGACGAACTGGGCATCACGCCGAAGCACTTTAACCTTTTAACGCAACACCTCCCAGCTCTTTTCGACTGCTGGATTTTCGGCTCAAGGGCCCCGCTGGCGCTGGCTGGGGTAGTCTGCCTGAGAGGGAGAACAGGAGTCTGGGAGAATATTTAAAACTGATGCACGCTTACACCAAACTTTAAACGTGCACCACACTATAGCAATATCTCAGAGACTTCTTCGCAGTTCAGGTAAATATTGTTCTCTAATTCTGCTCTGACGGCCTCCTCGATTACACCAGCTCCAACTATTATTCTTCCAAGTGGAAATCTTTGTTTGTCCCTTTGGACTCAATATGGGTGTCCGATCCGTGCCACTGCTTGCTTTATCTCCTGCTCAAAACATTAAGCAGCATGAATCTGTCAGTAAAGCCTTCACCACTGTCAGCATAGCAGCATGACTCCTCATCTAATGTCATCCTCATCATTAATACCATTACCCTGATTCCAAGCAAAAAAAAAAAAAAATAAATGAAGCAAAGCAAGCAAATTACACTCGCTTGGCAAACTGACGTAGCGTGATCATTATAATGCAGCCCAGAGTAGAGGGAAAAGGGACCTTTGGTACAGTATGTGCTTGTCCTGTACGATGGGATAAAAAGGTCTGTGCATCAGGTGGCTCGCAGAGCTACAAAACCACATCAGAAAACTAATGGAATGCCTTGCATCATCTTCATTCACTTGGTGAGTTAACATTACTTTTTTAAAGCTAACATGAAGCGTTTTGAACTGATGTTGGATATAGACTAGAGCGTTCAGAAATAAAAAGGGTGATTGACCTGAGCAAAAATGAGAATTTAAACTTTACCTGTTCAGAAATTTACAGCAATTTATCCGCAAGTTTTCATTTTCTTCCTTTACGAATATTGAGACTACTAACGTAGACTGGATGGATCTACTTCTGGATTTTGTAAAAATGTACTTCTCTAAAGAATTTAACCTTCTCTCGGCCTCTAAAGGGAGTAATATCACGAGAGAAACTGCTGAAAGCTTTTCCTGAGACGGACTCTTTAAGGAACAATAAACGTAATATAGTAACTTATTTCTCATTATAGATCAATGAACTAAGTGAACTAACCATATGGCTTTAAATTCATTCCTGTTCTGGTCCAAGCTATAGGTTATCTGCTTTACGTTTCACTGCGTACATCTCCCGACAGCAGGTGTAAGCGTGGGCGCAGGCGTTCATGATGGGCTTCCCTGGGCCTCTCACACGCGTCATGGGAAGTGTTTGAGCTCACGACGAGCCGGATGGCCGGCCACCGGCCACCTGGACGCCGGTCTTTCCCGTGACTTCAGCTGGAGTTCAACACACTTGTGGCTGCCCTGGGACACCTGCGGCCGCGTTTTCAAGAAAGCCAGCTTTCAAATGTGTGGTCAGCTGAAATGCTGTGTCTCCGGCTTGGTAGGAGTTAACCCATCCTGAACGCCTGGGTTAAAAAAAAAAGAGCTTTTGCAAGAACCGTTCCTCCTCGTGAATCCCAGTCTTTGCTTTGACTCTTTTGTATGCTCTTTTTGTCTGGCGCTCTTGTCAGAGAAGATCTGACCATCATGTGATGGACCTGGCTGGCAAGTATTGCGGGATTGTTCATTTCGCCTTTGTCAGTTCTCGGCCGTGTTGTCTCGCGACAAGAAAAGATAGGGGTGGGGCAGGACATTATGAAGTATTTTGAAAGCTAAATGCCAAAACACTACAGCCTGTGTGCTCCTTGTCTCCTGACGTCTCCACAGCCCTGACCCAAAGCTCCAGGCCCTAAGTACATCTACAGTTTCTACGCCTGTTCCTCCCATGGATTACCTCTTTCCAAATGGGTTTCCTGGTCTTTGATTGCATCATACGGTGTGTCCTAAGGTCAACTCAAACTGCCTACAGGTGGAAACTTAGTCTGGACTTCTGCTCCATTCAGCTCTCAGTATCCGCTGAGACTGCAGACAGAAATCCTGGTTAACGCCAGGTACCACAGCGTGCAGGCAGAGCCACGTGCCGAGCTGCCTGTCAAATTTCGGGCTGTTCCAGAAGTTACTCCACCTGGTGATGCCGGGGCCTGCCGCTGACACTGCTCGGCCAGAACCAAGATGTGACAAGCGTCACGAGCCCCAGCAGCGCTGTCTGCTCACCTCCGACGGGTAACTTGTCTCGCCGACACGCTGCTCCCGTGCCTGGTTCCTTGGGCTTTCCCTCTATATTCCGCTCCTTCTCAGTCTGTTGCCTTTGACGAGCAGTAGGTTATTTCTGTTCGGGGTGGGGGGGAGTGGAAAAAACCCAAAACTGATTCCTCGATTGCTAGGATGGCTCCATGAGCCACAGCTCGCTCTAGAGCTAGTCTACAACCCTAAACATGCAGCCCAAATCGCTGTGAGTTAAATCTACAGCACTGCAGGGAAATTAGAAGTTGTTTTGGTTGCCTTTCCTTTCACACCTCTTCTATGGCATCTTTGAGCACCATCTCATATACCAGTAACAGGAACCCTTCTGTTTTTATTACCCGATGAAGACAAGAGGTAATCGATCAGAGCTAGAGCTCATGTTTTACACAGGAAAATGGACAAACGGGGTTAATTAGATGAGATCAAAATAAGGCCAGTATATGTGGGTTTCTTTACCTTCTGGTCCCCGAATCTTCAGGCAACGCCTAGGTGAAGTGTCCAGTTTTGGCCACCTTCTGGAGCACTGAAGACTAAACCCATTCTTCAATACTGGGACTTTTGTGGAGTCTCATGCTACCCTGCAGCTGGAATATTAGGGGAAAAAAAATTGCCTGGTCTTTAAATTACAAGGGTTAAGAAGATGAGAAAGGCTTGACCACCACCTTAAGCACTGGCACAGGGCAAGGGAAAGAAATAACTGGTCCCGTCCCGGGAGCGGCTAGGAAAGCCGAGGCTGTGAGCTGGGAGGTAAGCCGCGGGTGAGAGCTAGGGGTGGGCTGTGGAGCCGTTTCTAGACGCACGGAGAGGAAGGAGCGCCGTGGCCCTACGCTTCTGGTGCACAGCCCTGCTGCCCACCCCACCCGGGGCTCCGCGGGAGAGGGAGGGTGGGGAAGCAGAGCTACCGAGCTTGCTTCTCCCTCCCGCGCAGGAATCCGCGCCAAAAAGCAGTGCCAAAGCTGGCGGGAGAAACTTGGCGCTGCTACGAGAGCTGCGCCAAGTCGCGCAGGCAGGGTTTCGTCTGACGTTCGGAAAGCGAAGTCTCCATCTGAGTTTTTCTCCGATACGCTGTTGACGGTATGGCGTGTCTTCACGTGGGGTTTCAATGCACCGATCAGACAAAGTAAGTTACGTTTCAACATAGAAAAAAGTGTCCAAGGGGGGAGAATGTGTGGTTATGCATGTACTACGGAGAACAGTATTGCAAGAACAGCCCTTCAGTTTTCCATCAGGCACTCTTTGAGTTCAGTTTTAGGACCTGCATTATGCAAACATGAAAACAGGACTTTCAGATGAAGTGGTGTTGTCGGAAGTGTATTATTACCTGATTCGCATTTAAATTAGTGGAGCGCGTGCTGAGATATGCTGGAGAGAGCCACTGTTTTCTCTTTGGCGTCCCAGACAACCGTCTTTGAAAAATCAGGCCCTGCGTGCCCTTTAGCCCTTGGCTAGACATAATTGTGGGAGGAGCTCTCAAAGGCTACGACCTGTATCAGAACAAATCATTTCTTAATAAAGCTTAATGGCACTTTTATATGGCAAGTAAGTTTTGCTGTTACAAGGTGGGGGAAGAAAAAAAAAATAACGCGTTTCGGCATTTTGTTGGTCACTTGTATGGTAAAGTTGAGGCAACACTTGGCAGTGGCCGTTCCTGGCTTGCTGGATCGCCGCGGAGGTCTGAGCGCGGGCGTCCGGATTGACGTCTCTGGGGACAGACTATGTGGCCCTGCCCGCTCCGGGCACTGAGCGCTGTCTCGTCACCGTGGGATTAAATTAACAGCTTGTACAAGAGCAGTATCGCCAATACAAGGTCCGCTTAAATAATTCAGAGGGTGAGACGTGCAAGAGAAACTCTTGATTGCCCAGACCATGACCTGTCAGCAAAAAATTATTTTGCTAGTGTTTGCCTCCATCAGCACTTACCCGGGGCAGGGGGATTCCTGGCGTTTCCCTTGCGAAAGCACCTTCTGCCACGGGATGTTTTCTGATGCCTCTCCTCCATCCTTGCATTTTTCAGGTCCCTTCCCTCGCCTCTTCGTTACACTTGCCTGAATACTCATTAAAAGGTCAGACTTCTTTTCCATGCAGTGGACCAGACAGACATACTGCGAGGTTTAATTGAATATGTAAATAGATCCTTTTGGGTCTTTTATGACAGACCCTTCTGCTTCAGGAGGGGAAAAAAAAAAAAAAAGCGCTCGCCTTTCTTACCCCCGACAAAGGCCGCTCGGACGGGCACCTCTGCTCTCCGCGGCTGGGCGGCAGCCGGCCTGGGGAAGCCAGGGGAGGACACGGAGGCTCACCGAGGCATTGCGTGGGCACGGCCCTACCCTGCTCCCGCTCGCTGACGGGGGATGCTCACGTGGGAGGAAACCACACGTCCCGACCTCTGTCTTTAAGGCTTGTCATTGCCTTGTGCAAGACGCATAAAGAATCCTCCGAGCTGTGACCGCAACGGGACTAGACCAGCCCTAGGCAGGGGCTACGCCAGGGAAGGGCTCAACCCTCACTGATGTGAGAAGCAGACAAGCGCAGAGGCAGGTCTTCAGGAAACCTCCAGACGCTTTCGGCGCCCAGAGTCAAGCAGCGTTCAGGCTCGCAGTTCTAGACATCGGTGTGTAAATACCAGTTAAATCCTCCCCGCAGGGAAGACGATGCTATAGCACAGCGTGTCGATGTGGAGCGCTGCAAGCCTCTCTCAGTACCACAGAGCAGCGTGCCTGCGCTCTTAGCTCAGCAACTGTAATTCTCTCCTCCTTTAAGTCCGTCTGATCCGGGGGCCAAGCCTACTTGGGAAGCGGCTTACTCCTTGCTTTGAGGTTCAGCCTGGCCCAGCCCATACCTGCTCCTGCCTCCCACACGTGCTGTGGCTAGCAAAAGCGCTCGCCTACGCTTTCCCCCTGGCCGGCAGAACTTTTTTTTTATTTATTTATTTTTTTTTTTGTACCCCCACAAAGCAAAGCTTTGGAGCAGAAAGGCTTTTCCTTGTCTGTCTCTAGCGAGCACTAATAGGCTCCAGCCTCCTGCTGCATCACGGCCCTTGATGCCCCCTTCCCTCCGCCTCAATTTTAGTCATTCTGTTCAATTGGCAAGTTCTGCCGGTGTTTCGCAGGACGTCAGGGAGGAGTACGCACACATCGCACACCGGTTCCTTTGAAGGACCTTGTTAACTCTTGCTAAGGGTCTTTTGGTCCCTTTCCCTGTTGAGATCAAACATCCATTCTGGATGGCAATCCTGTGGTCTCTGCAAGGCAAAGCTTCACCCGTATCGTCAATGCGTGAGAGAGGCCGATACCACGCGCGCTAGATCCTTCCATGCTACGGCGAGTCTCTCCTGTCATACCTTCCGTAGTCGTCACCATTATGCACCTTAACGAAGACTAGCGGTCTGATTCTGAAGCAGCCTAAATCTCTACAGTTTACACTGGCTTCTCGTGGATTCGCGGGTGCTCTGTGCCCGTAGGTGAATAAAAGACCCCATTTTTAGACCCATACTGACTGATGTGCTTTACACTCATCCTTCGTTATTTACAGCACTGAGCTTGTAGCAACGTTTTCCCACCCTCTGTGCTTGTGAACGCGGAAGGTCTCTGCCGCTCTCACTCAGCAGCTTATCCGCAGACTGACCGGCTGCCGTAACCGATACCAGCCCCGGCGTTCGCGTTGCGCCGGTAATTCTCCTTTGGCACCTGTTGTCAGACTCACGCATGTCACGACAATCCTGCCTGCCCCTGCCAGCAGGCATGCAGCGCTGATCTAACAGGTCAGCGCCAGTCACGTCTCCTTTATTACCTTCTAGCCGTTCGTTACGCCCAGATGCCAGGGTAGGGTTTTCAAGCTCTGGTGTAGGCAGAACAAACAGCAAAGAACAAATGCTAACCGAGCTCAACGTGACTTTCACATTCCTTTAAAAAGCCTCCTATTTTCCCACCCCCACCCCCCCGCACTCTACCTTAAACATGGGGGAGTATTTAAAAATTGAAAACTCTGTTTTTCAGCCCTGGGAGACAGAAAGCCGGCCTACCTATGCTACTGACTTCAGAAATACAATTTTTCATTATTCCTTACCTTTTACTTCGTGATCTAAGGCCTTTACAGTCCTGAGATCCTTGAATTTTAATACCACACTTTTACGGGAAGAGTTCATCAGTTTGGAAGGATCAACGTCTAAAACGTGCAAATAAAACCGACAAAACAAAAAACTTGTTCAAACACTTTTTTATTAGTTGTTAAAAAAAAAAAAAAAAATTTCCACGATGCCTAGAGATCCCAAGTGCCGGTGCGGATGGACGCGAGATACAGACCAGTGAGTCCGACCAAAACACGCGAAGCGAGAGGGCTGGGAAGCCACGAGGGAGGTGGGGAGTGAGACACGCAGCCCGGTACACGCCTGCGCTTTCCTTTTACAATCAGAGGAGTCTGGCTGACATATACTGTACGACTGGTTTATAAGGCAAGTGAAAGACTACAGAGCTGAATGGAGTTAGCTTATGGAAAGCGGGATTTTCCTGTTGTAGCGTCAGCTAATATTTCCACGTACGCTCCTGGAATGCTCTCTTTTGAGCTAGAAGTCCCTCAGTTGATTAATTGCCTTCATTTTCACCCTGTGAGAGAAGGCAGACAGGAAAACAGTTAAATATTTCCGGTGGAAAACATGTATGAACAAAATTAGGAGAAAAAAAATCAGTGCTGGTAGCCACCACATAGAAACCCACAAACCGCTACAAAACAACGAGGAGCACACGCGATGCAAAAATTAAAAGGATTATCCATTCCTTCTGGGAACCAGACGCTCTCCCGCCGTAACTCGGACCTCCGGGGAAAACGAGGGTGTCATTTTGCACGGGGTGGGAGTTGAGCTAACGCGGGGCCGGGCTGGCACCGGCCGCAGCGTCCTGCTTTCTGCTGCCGGGTCTGCCTCCCGCCCCGACACGCGGCCCGACGTTAGCGCCTGGGCCAGCCAGGAAGCCAGTCGGATTAGCGGGGCTCGTTTTTGGGACTGGCACCAGGCGGGCCGATGGCTGAGGGAGGGTGGTAGGTGCCAGCTGAGGCTTTTGGGAGCTTCAGGCACCGTGAAAACAGTCTGCGCTTCAGAGAAGCGGAAAACTGGGGAGAGCTTGGGGGCAGGCCGTCCTGCGGGGCTTGCGGAGTGGGCAGCCAAAGGCCTTAGGACCGAAATCGTAAAGGAAATACCACGTGAGAAGCGTTTGTCCCTTTAAAGCATCGATGCTGGACAATAAGAGGTTGTCCTCCCTTGTTCGAGAGCTGAAATTGGCCCAGAGACTGACATTTGACCCAGGGCTTCGAAAGGACGTTGCAGGTAGAATAGATAAAAAAATTAAAAGAACTAATTTAAGTATCGAACAATCCATAGAAAAATCTAACTTGTTATCTAAAGCTCTTCTAAAGCACGGCTGCAGCCAGGAAAAAGCTATTCCATGTGACGATAAAACCGTAGGAAAGCATTAACTATTAGATGTGCGTTTACACCCCAAAACCAGCCCAAATCAGGCAGCAGTTTACAATCTGTCCAGTCTGTCACTCGCAGCAAATTCTTGGTCCCAAAAAAGAAAGCGGCAAAAGCGAGAACCGACGACGAGCTCGGGTTTTTGCCAAGTAACTCACGAAACCGGGAACGCGACTGGGCTCCGCGGGCGGCAGGTCCACAGCCGCAGACAGCAAAGGGGAGACTTCCCCGGGGGAAAAAACCAGCAACCCAGAAAAAGCCCGCGTGCGGTCTGGGGAGCCCGGGGACCGCGGGGAAGTCAGGGCCGTGGCATCACCTTACCTCTCCGCCGCCGCCTGTGCTTGCCGCCGGGCCCCCCTCTCCTGCCGCCCCCGGCTGCTCGGGCGGCTGCGGCACGGCCAGGTCCTCCTGCCAAGTCACAAGCGAGATGTTTGTCCTCAGCGCCACATGCAGAGTCATCGCCCTAATCTTAGACGGGCTATTTGAGCAGGCTGTGCGAAACGGGTTTGAGCACCCCGCACGCGAATCAAAAGCCGGGTTTAAGAGACGGCAAATGTGTTGCTCGAAATCCGTTTTTTTGTGCAGCTTGTTAGAGCAGACGTCTATGAAGAAGCAACGCAGTTTCTTACAGCCTGGTTTAGGGTCTTTTTCATACAGAAAATCAGTTCTTTTTCTGATGTTTTCTTCCCTGTCACCGAGATCGGAGTTTTGACTCCAGCGTGAAGAAATTTGGGAGGAACAAATAACTTCACGTAGAGTAAGACAGATCATGCCTAGCCTTTCCCCACATTACCTTTCTTACCCTAAGCACTCATTGCACAGACTAATACTAATTTCGGGTACAGCAGTATTGTGGTGGCATTAATGTCACGCCTCAGATCAAATGTCATTCCCCAAGGATAAGCGTTTCTTTGTGTCTGAAGTGCAAGCGTTTCCACTTTGGGCTCTTTTAGCTACGTGCCCACCTCTTTCAGCTACCTTCCTATTCAAAGGAGAAGAGACAAGATGACATTATCAGGCAATTACTTTAAACGTGATGCGGCCACACGGGAAGAGAAGGCAAAAATCCCGACCGTACGGGACGCGCGCAGGGGACGGACAGAAAGCAGAAGTGCACCTTTGTGGAATCAGTCAGTAAGAGGAGGGGGAAGCAGAAACAGCAAGACCTCTACGGTCCGGCCCCGAATCACCAGGGAACTCCGCTAAAATTACAAAGCTCCTCTGTTCCCTTTGAGCACACATGCCCAGCAGTATCCCTGAATTTTTACTCTCTTTTCCCACATGAAGGCAGGGCCACCATAGAAGGAACCCGAGGCACATATCTTACGGAAAGGGAAAGTCAATTTTGCATGGAAGGGAGATACATCATTTGAATGTCAGTATTTTGGAAACACGAGGCCACCACTTTCCCTGGTGCTGCCGTTGACGCAGTGCAAATCAAACGTCCCCGTCAAACCGACTCTAAACAGAACTTTATGCTCCGTGTGTTTTGGGGGACTCCGCTCTTCATTGTCACACATGCCCTTGTTTTCCTGTCCAGTCGCAACTGTTGTCAGCAGCAGGAGAAAACCCCTGCTGCTTTTGAGACCGAATTAGGGAAGAGGCGGCGATGTGAAATAAAAAGGAAAAAATAGACATACTTCACAGAGTTACACAGATATAAGGTAGAACCCATGAACGCTTAAGCTGGAAATTGGACTTCAGATCCCTTTTTGGCAGGAAGGGGAGCCAGGGGATGGAAGCACCGCAACCTGGTTGCTCTTCCGTAGGCTTCCAGCTCTCCACGCAAGCTACCGTAAGAGATCAGTTCACCAAAGAAAGAAAATGGCCAAAATACGAGCCGCAGCCCAGTACCGATGTCTGTCGCAGCTCCAGGCATTCCCTTCACCTCCCTGCCCAGGGTCAATCAGTTTGTTTACAGAGCGAGCCACGCGCTGGGGGTGTCTCCGTATGAAAAGCACGGTGTGAGGGTTTTTTTTTTTTTCTTTCTTCTAAGAAACGTGCCCTTAATTTGCATCACTTTGTCGGCTGAAATGATTCTTGCTAGTATCGGCCTGATCTGCGCGAAGTAAGCCCAGGCAACCTAATGACATCAAACTGCGCACGCCACGGAGCCCCGTTTCTGGTCTCCAGTTCCCGGCGCAGCAGGGACCCGAGGCGGCGGAGGGGAGGCCACCGCTCTGGTGGAGCCACGTAGCCACAGCCTTTCCAAAAATGGGTCAGCTCTCCTATTGTCAGCAAACGGAGCTCACGGCTCTGAATTTCTGGCCCCAGGATCCAGTCCGCGGCTTTAAAACACTTTACATTTGTATAGGTCCGTATAAAAAGGACTACACCGTATAACTCAACAGTGCACATTAGACCAAAGCAGGTAAATAGTCTCAAATTGTATTTTGAAGCTTTACAAGCAGTTTTTTGGACTGTTAGGCGGAAAGAAAAGAAACCTGCAATGCAAGCCAATGACAATAGCTGCAACAGCAGGCGCTTGGCAGGTTTTTTGCAGGTGGGGTTACCAGCTGCCGTGTGAATTCGTGAAGGTGAATCAAAGGCGACTGCCTAAGGCGCTGCGCTGTGCTGGGAAAACTGGGGGGCACAGCTCGTAGGAAGACAAGGACAAGCGCAGTGCACCCCATCTTTCTAGAGGGCATGACCACCTACTCTTCCCGTGGGCAGGGAGCTCAGCTCCGGTAGGTGTGGAAAGAGTCACGGAAAAGGGGCCGCCTTCCTCACGACAGTGCAGCCGAGAGCGATGGGTGGGCTGAAGAATCCCCGTTCTGCTACCGTGCTGCTTATTGTATCCCTAAAACCGCGCTCTCTGCCAAGACTCTGCTCCAGAAGGACCGAGGTATAAACACGTATTTTTAGAAAGGGAAGCAACCATGTTTCTGGGGAGTGTTTCTACACTGTGGTGGAGGAACCAGCACAATCGCAGGATGAAGAGGTGTCAGGCCGTGTTAGGGATGTCGCCTCACAGCCTTTTTTCTCTCATGCGCTTCCCACCCTGCCCAGAATAGCGAGCGGGAGACGAGGAAGGGCTGCATTCTTCAGCCGGGCGTTAGCTGGCTGGGGAATTGGGTGACTAGTCAGGAAAACAACATACAGAGAAGGACTGTGTCAGGTAAGGGTCTTCAATTGGGATGAAGACCCAGAGATGCCTGGGTACCAACCCCAGCTGTAACAGCGACTTGCAGCGTGACGCGGGGCAGGAAAAGCAAGGGTGAAAACCCAGCTTTTCTCTGGAGGACAGCAAGAACTTTGCCGTTCCTTTCAGCGTTCATCTCCCCGTGAAAAGGGATGAAATGTTCTAAGGAAGAGGCATGTTCCAACCATGAAGTAATCTGTAACTCTCCTCCTGCTCTTAAACGGCAAGCAGGTTTCCGCGCCGCCCCCCCCCCCCGCCCCGCCTCAGAAATTATGTCTTAGAAAAAGGATTTAAAATGAAAAGAAAAACTGATTTAGTTCATTACAGGCCGTTTTCTTCTATTTTGGGGGGGGGAAGTTGAATGTTTTTGGCTAGAGAAGAGAGAAAAATGAAGTCGTTTAACATAACAGTTAAGTTAAACACAAGACCTTAGAATTCATTACAGGAATACTACAAAAGTTTTAAAATATTTTTAATATATGTAACTATATTTGTATATAGACTATATACACTATAGAAGATTTATATATATATAAAATACAGTATTTCACTAACGTTATGAAACATAGTTACGTGTTCAGACATCACTAATGAAAAACTCAGCAAATTAGGACCTGCCATTTATAAAAATATTCCTCCGCAATGTTAAGAGGTCTGAAATAGAGCGTACTATAGGCTTCTGGGTTCAGATATTTTACTATGTTTTTTAAAAACAGATATTAAAAGTCCACAGATTTTACAAAAAAAATTAATTACAATTTGATTCTTCAGACTTCTCTATTTCATAGGGTCTATGAAATTCCCTTTTTCAGCTCAGCGACTGTGTTGTATATTCCGCTGGCTGAGTCCATACATGAAACGGCATTTATATTTTTATCCATATTATGTTATAGGCCAGCGCTGGGTTTTTTTCGCCATCCCCAAAAATTCTGAGATAGACAACCTTATCGGGATTCTCTCCTTTATCTAACAGAGAAAGCATACAGAGTCTAAATGCTGGATGCTGGAACATTACGCATCAAAAACTCAACAAATGCAGCAGCAAGCAAGATCTCTTTTTTTATTATTATTGTGTTAAGGCTGTAAAACCAGAGAAGTTCACTGGCAACCCAACCTGCCACAAATTTAACAGCCTGCAATGGGACAGGAATTGCAAAAGGCGGAGGAAGGTTCAGCCTCTTGTAGCGCTCTTGGCCTCGCGCACTGGAACGAAAGCAATGCCGCTTGGCGGTATCCCTAAACCACTCCCTTGTAAACCCTCAGGCAACACGACGGGTCCTATGGACGGGCTGTCCTGGATGCGTTTCGGGCTGAATGTGCTCAGAGTGACGCTGACAGCTCTGACTAAGAGGTCAACCCGTGATTAAAGTGAGCGGACCCACCAAGAGGACAGACGGACGGGCGGGCAGGGTTCCCGTCTTACCCTACAGATGCAGGCGGGCTCTTGAGGTAGGTTTTGTTTTCATCCAGCTCACAGCCAGACACTCTTAGGGTTTCCTGGGGCTGCTCATACGAATAATGCATATTTAATAACAGTTACATCATTATCCCACGGGATTACTGGGGCACAGCCTATAGCCCTGAAGCACACACACAGTCTTGTAGACTTTTAAGGCTTCACCAATGCCACTAACCCAGCTATTCTGCACGTGAAAAACGTATGCCTGGATGCACTAATGAGACTGAGAGGGAAGCAAGAAAAAGTGGCTGCAGGCAGAGTACCCCACTCCATGCTGCTTTTGCAGTCTCCCCTGCTCCACGGGACGCTGAAGGATACCACCGGGATGCATCACCGCATCGGTGAAGTACAGCAAAGCTTGAAGACAAAGGGAAAGAGTTTCAACTATTTACTCTACTTAATTGTAAGGCAGTTCAGCCGTTGATTTCCCTGCTCCTCCTGCTTAGCAGCTCTGCCCTGGGTGGCCTCTCAGATGCCCTTGGTTTCTCTCTCCTAGTGGCACTTGCCCTGCTCAAACGAACTTAAACAGGGAGGTCGTTCATCAGTTTCTGCTCCTAACTCCTCCTGCGCGACTGTCTTAGCGTCGGTGGCGTCACAGGTTAAGTGAACAGAATTAGGGCCGCGGACGTCAACCGTTCGTATTCAAAATGTGCAGCTGTTATGAAAGCGATAAGCCGTGGTACGGGTGTGGTACATGTGTGCTAGATCAAGCGCAGAGAGAAACGATGCGATCCAAGGAACGCGCCCAGTGGTTGCACATAACTGACAACTGCTCAAATAATTAATGGAGTGGGAAAAAAAATAAAAAAAATTTAAAAAAAAATCAAACCCAATTCAAAACGACAGGGCCACAAACTGACAACTAAACCATATAAAAACTGTCAGGGCAAATAGATCTAAAGGGAAGATCTAGGTGGAGGGTGTAGGGAAGCATCAGCTACCGGGGAAATTCCTCCAGTCCCCGAGGGACATTTTGTGAGTGTGTGTGTGTGTGTGCGTGCGCACACGTACGTACATGCGCTTGTTCCCAACCACGTGGTGTCTGCAATGCAGCAAGCTTTGTGCTGTGTCATGCAGACGAAGAATTAATCCTCTTCTAAGACAGGGGTATTTAGCGGGTGGTTAGCTCCCTGAAATCCCTGAATGTCCAAGCCCAGGGACTGGGATGGGTGCGGAGCCACGGACAAAACGCGTTACTGATGGGTGTCATTCCTTTGCGTACCAGAAAAATTGCGGCGGGTCTTCTAACTTACATATTTTTTAGTTAATCCTTAAAAACTCCTCCGAATCAGTCAGTACTTTCTTGTACTCGGTTAGCAGTGACCAGGCCAGTGCCAAAGCCCTACTAGGCAACGCCAGCGTTACTGGAGGTTGCTCTCATCGGGTGCTTGGCACCCCTCCATAGGCACAGGGCTACTTCAGCCCCGTTTCCTTCTGCCTGGCTCCGAGTGCTCCCACTGAGGAGAGCAAGGAGCAGTGGGCTGCCAACCGCCCCACGTGTGCCCACGTTTCGGTGCCTGCCATGTTCCCTGAAGGGCTGAATTTTTGCCCGTGGCCAAAGCTGCCACCTGATACGCCCGCAGAGCTCAACCACCCTGCGGCTGCTGCCCTGAGCAAAACTTAATCCAGAATCCTTAGAGTTCCCCACTCTTCGCTAGTATGCGCCTGCCACTGATCCCAGCTGTCTAACGCACAGATTAAATGTCAGTTGATATTAATACTGGGAATGCTGAGCTGGGGACATGCCTCCTAGGCCGCTCAGCTCCCCAGAAGCGAGCCATCCCGTAGCACTGCTCAGTGCCGCGCATTCGCACAGATGCCCTGGTGCTGTGAACGACCCCTCCGTAAAGTCAGCAGGGAACATCACTGAGGGTAGTTGAAAAACAGAAATAAAACGTTAGCAACTGCTCTTTGCAATTAGAAAGGAGGACGACGGGATGGAGCGTGAACAAGTTTCAGGACTGGATGAAACAGCTCTCTCAAACTTCAGGGGCTGAAACGCTTACGTATAATTCCAGGACTGGAAGTTTATAGTAGCAGGTATTTATTTTTTAAACGCCTAACTGCTGTACCTTGTCACTACCCTTAGCATATCTCCAGTGGGTCTCTCGTGCATTACAGTGCCCGGTGTTGCTCTTGGCAGCCTCTGGCTGTATTTCCACGAGCAAATTGCGTAGCACAAGAGGAGCAGGTCTGGAGAGAATGCAGCTGGTGTCGAGAGCCCAGCACTCCTTCCAGTCCGCTCCCTCTGGAGCAGCTCTGGCCCCTTGGCAGTTAACCATTAGCGTTCGGGATGCACCCGGTGTGGCACAGGGTGCTCAATCTGCCGTGTCGTTGCTATCCGAAAGGTATCCAGCAGGTGCAACTGAAGTGTGGTGAGCGAGGACGACTACAAGGTTTGCACTCCTAATCCAAGCTGAGCTAAACCGGTAGAGTAGATGACCCCTCTCTTTCACACAAACAACCATTTTCCCTGAATTTCTTTCTCCTGTGACTTCTTTTGCCTTGCTTTTCTCCTCCCGTTTTCATTCTGCTGCCCACCTCTGCTGTTTGGCACGACACCACGATACCGTACCCAACGCAGCTTGCTGGTTCCCTCATTTGGTCTGCCCTTTGGCATGTGACATATGCCACTTTTTTATTTCTTGATCAATCCCCTTTTTAACTCTAAGCGGGCAAACATCAACAGAAGATGCCAGAATGACAGTTCGGATGCTTAATGCTTTAACCCTCTGGAAAACTCACAGCTTTTGTATATTGCCTGCAGTCTGCATAACCCAGAACCATTACCAGGGTGAAGGAATTGCTGATTTTCTAAGGGACTACCCACACAAGGACGGAAGCAGGTAATTGTCGACCGGTTTGAGCTCTGAAATGAACACCTGTAAATTGTAGCTCGTCAGCCTTTGAGGGGGGAGCTCTCACTTAGGACGAAAGGGGAAGAGGATTGCTGCTGCTCGGTCCTTGCCGGAAGGGGAGACCGTTCGGTATCTGCAAGATGGATTCCTACCATCAGCAAATTCCTAGCTCCCCTGGGTCAACCACCCCGCGCCCAGTCAGTCAAAAGGTAGGAGGGGAAAGCCTGGCCCCGCGGAATTAGGAATCACTGTTTGCACTCCTGCAGCCTAGCTGCTGTGCCCTGTGGGAACAGAGATTAACCTTATCCCAAGGGCTTAGCAGAACTTCTGTATCTGCCCTTTTCACATGCTTTCAGGAGGACGTTTTGCGTCACTCGTAGCTGCTGCTCTCCTCTTTTGTTAGGCTATTCTCTCAGGATTTATATGGCCTGTAAAGTTTTTTTTCACATCACAATGTGTTTACGTGCAGGTCAGGAAATTCATCAGCCAACTGTCTGAACAATTAAAACAACTTTGGCCAGCCTTGCTTTGCTTTGATTCTGGCTTTGGGTTTGTTGTGACTCATCTCGCTCGTGTTGCTGCTAACACCACTGACCGCAGCTCTCTGAAGAGGGGAAACGCAGCCGGGCGTACCAGAGAGCTGCCAAAGATTAGCCTCGCGTACCGTACGAGCGCGTGCTGTTTGTCACCCGCCGGTGAAAGCATCTTCTCTAATGATCAGCTTTGCCTTCATCTAGGGAGCTGTTCTGCTCCTTCACATGCCCCTTAATCCCCTCACTTGAAGCAACCCAGTTTGTCAAATTAGGCTGGAGGACAGAAGACGCCTTGTCCGAATCTGGCTTAATCCGTTCACAATTTGGGTCACGCGGCCTTTATCAACGTGTTGTCAAAACCGGCCCAAAGTAGAGCAGGGGGGTCAGGCTCCCTCCCTGCCGGGACCGGGTTTTGCCTGAATTGCTGCTGCCCTCTGGTGCCAGCCGAGCTGCTGGGGCCAAGGCCAAGGCCAAGGCCAAGGCCAAGGCCGCCTGTCCCACGGGCACCAGCCGGGGCCAAGGGCGAGGGCCGAGCTCCCGCTCCTGCAGACCCCGGACGGAGCTCTGACTCCGGCCAGGTGCTCTCTGCAGCCTGGCCGCATTGCTACTCGAGCCCCCGGGAAAAAACGCCCTTCTACATTCGTTAGGAAACGGGAGCCCCACTCTCGCCAGCGGTGCCCGCCGACGGGACAAGAGGCGATGGGCACACATTGATTCATGTGTCCGTCTGAACGTAAAGGAACACCCCTTGGGGGGG
>JAVKLA010000093.1:11844637-11873956 GCA_034782735.1 Sagittarius serpentarius | reverse complement strand
TGTATGTAATCTTAGTAAGCTTTTTCCCCATGGTGCAAAAAGATGAAGGGTAAAAAGTAGAGAAGCCTAACCACCCCGGCCCCCCCCCCCCCCCCCCCCCCCGCGAGGGTGGTCAAACACTGGCACAGGGTGCCCAGGGATATTGTGGAGTCTCCATCCGTGGAGATACTCAAAACCCAGCTGGACACGGTCCTGGGCAACCTGCTCTCATTGACCCTAAGGGGGTTGGACCGGATAATCTCAGGCGGTCCCTTCCAAACTAAATGATTCTGTGATTACAGTAGGCATTATACAGTAATATTAAGCATTATACAAAAGCAGATATTGCTGAAACCCTCTAACTGAACAGGTAAAACCATCAACTGTAAATGTTTGCAGATATTTTCAAGTGTAATCCAAACACGTCTCTTCCGTCCTGCACGTCACCGAAGAAAACAAACATACCTTTTTTACAACTCCCGCAGTGGCCGCGATGGTCTCTGCACCTTCTACAGTCTTGTTTGCCACTGTGTTCACGCTGGCTACTACAGCTTCTCCCACCGCATTGGCCTGCTCTTTGGTCTTCTCAGCAACTGGAATTTCAAGAAAAGCAGAAAGTCAGTCAGCTAGGTACGGCCAAAAGGCTGCCAAATGCACTGGGACGATAAAAGGATTGCATCGAAGTAAGAGAAGAAATTCGGATTTTTGTATGAGATCATGTCTGAATTTAGATCGCGTACGTGAGAGCTTTGTCTGACTCAAAACGCTGCTCAGAGAGCAGCACTGCAGCCTGTCAGTCTTAGTGGCCAACCAGAGAATGAAAAACTCCCTGTAAGATACTAAGAGGCAGTTGTGCAAATAAGGTATTTTGCATTGCAGACTGCGCATGACCTCTCTCTGGGGACCTTCTCTTTGATTTAATACACCTGGGTAGAAAGAAAGAAAAAAAAAAAAACAAAAAACAAAAGAAAGCAATAGTCATGACATTCTCCAGGGAAAGGATCCACTCATCTCTCTTCAAGGCAGTCCATACGGCTGCCCTGCCTTGGAGCTTGCGATCCCTAGAAGGATCCCTTAGAGTCCCTGACTCTGCGACTGCCTGACAGGAGTCTCCCAAAGACCAGTTTTGGCCCCGCAGGCTCTGTTGCAAGTAAATCCTCTCTGCATGGCGGGCCGCACTCTTGACATTGGGAAATGTCTAAATTGCTGCGAATCATCTGAGTCTGCCAAGTAACATTTGTTGGATTTTTTTGACCCGCTCTACTGATTAAATATTTTCTCCCATCCACCTGCACTGCAAAGGCCAGTCCCCGAACCGTCGCTCCTGGCAAGCATCCTCCGTTCATCGGTGGAAGGTCACGCAAATCAGTGGTGTCCCCCAGAGACCTTCCACTCGGCAGGAGCGACGGCCTTGTCAAGAGGTCCAGCATCACATCATAGATTTCCACACCTCTCCCAGGGCTGTGCTCTTACCTGAGGTCACACTTTGCACTACGCCTTCCTTGGTTTTGGTGCCTGTGAAAGGAAACACACGGTCCATCAGTGCTACCTGGCAAAGAACCCCCTGGTTTCCGGACGCGGCCGGCTCTCTGTTCTTAGGAGGTGCCGTGGGGAGCTGGCACCTCCTGCTAAGACGCGAGCCGTTTGTAGAGCCACAGCAGAAGGGATCAGCTTCCTTCCCCAATAAAGTCAATGAGTACCTTCGTGTTGGGAGTTGGGTAACTTCAACCGCAAATTGTCTGGAGATGCCTAGGCCTGAAAAATCCTGATTATACCATGCTGAAGTATGAAGAATTGTCCCTGGGATACTTCCAAAATGAAAAGAACAGTCAAGTGGAGGTAAATCAACGTTAAGCTAGTTGTGAAAATGAATGTATATTCAGTCACCTGGTAAAATCTCACCTACTTCGGTCTCCCAAGACAAGGAGTCACATCCGTGCCTCTCCCCTGTCTTTCTGCAGGATACTTGGCTGCAGTGGTCATTTAAAGCTTCGTTCTATACCTCTAATAAAGACTCTGGAGGAAGTCGAGGCTGAATTTACAGAACAACCACCCAGTTACTACATACCTACTTACTAGATTCCCATACTGGTGCCTCTGCCTAGGCTGTAAGTGCTGGCTCGCAGCGATACACAGAATGCAAATGTTTTTATCTCAAATTATGAAAGTACACCGTACGTATGCTTACATTGTAATTTATCTCACCGCTCTCAAGGCAGAAAAGCCAACAGGATGTGAGGGCATTCAGTTTGCAACACAGGCAGCCCTTAAGGAATAATTAATCTCTGCAGTTTTCCTCCAAGCTTGAAGTGACCTGCTATACATCCCTTCTATTTGTGTACTGCAGCACGTATGTTAAATCATATGGCAGATGGGCAGCCCCCACTGTAACTAGATGCTTTTTCACATTACAAAAATAAAGGATCAAGTTTACCTCCGTCGGAAGTTAAACAAACACGTGCCAAAAGGTTCCACTGGTCCCACTTTACTGTGTTTTGTAAATCATCTGCACCTATACAGGCTCTTCTCAACTTTCCCATACCGATACAACAAAAGGATTTTTATGGCCAGCTGTCAAAATGATAGAAATAGAGAGCTGGACAGATCTTTAACTCCAGAGGTACGGGAGCATCCATGGGTGCGGTGGGAGAAACCAGCTACAAACCACATCTCCTTCTCATTAACAGCCTGGAAAGCAAAACAGGTGCAGCGCCCTGATAACAACAGATCCAGCCCAGCTCTGTTCTGCCTGATACATGTGATGTATTATTGAATGTAATTCTCAATTGTTGATTTATTTTGACGGTTGTAATGGCTGCCTGGGGCAGAACAAAGCCGTTCTGCTACAGTATGCCCTCAGCATTTCACTCCACCCTCCCGAACTGTGTTAAAACTGAGGAGATGAAATCTTTGTACTTCATACTTGTTGCTGCTGTAAACTGCAGCTCTTAACGGGGCGTGCGATACGTGCGCACCGCTGTAAACTGGATTTAATAGTGATGCCCACGATATACAAATGTGTACAGAAGCACAGCAGTGAGCAGAGCAGATGGAAGTCTCAAGCCGTGAACACGAGCTCCTGATCGGGCCAAAGGCGCACAGTTCAGTTCAGACGCCGTCCCGTTTCAGTCTCCCTCCCAGTGCCGTTCCAACGAGACTGCCGCAGCACTGATTTGACATACAAGACCTTCTCACATCACACACAGATGCTCAAGCTTAGCCCTCCTTTGCTGTTTTTTGGTCAAAGAGCAGTTGTCAGGTAAGCAAAGTACATAATTTGCTGTACTAGCCTTGCGTACATTTCAATTTTGCAGTAAACTTGCTTAGTGAGACAAAAGCCGTACTTCTGTGTAGTTTTTTTACCAGATTTTTGATTGAAGATGACTATCTGGGCTCAGGGGGAAGGGAGCGGGCGGGGCCATATTTTCAGATGGAAAATAATTCCAGAAAGGAGGGATGCAGGCAGAAGAAAAACGCTCTAATCCGTTCCACGACAGAGGCAACGGTATTGGGAAGTGCCACCGCCGGCAGCTCGGGAAGAGCTCGCCTCATCTTCCCAACCCAGTCTCCTGACCACACCCAATGACTCAGGCTCAGCATCCATTAAGCACCCCATGAAATCTGACCTTCTGGCGTATACCCTTGCCAGCACCCCGCATCCGTTGAAGCAGAAAGCAGTCACCTGATGCTCAATCTCCTTTCGCTCATTAGTCCTTGCGTGCAGCTTGTGGACGCAGAACTAAAAGCTGATGCATCCTGCCTCTTCCGAGTGCTGTGAGTCATCTGTAAGAGCTTTGATATCGCAAGGGTGCGACCGAGGTGGCCAAGCGCTGCGCAGCGGGGAAAGGTTTACAGCAGAGGAGGATATTACACTCTGCCGTAAATCCTGCAGGAGTTCGTGCAGGAGTCAGTTTGTTTACGTAGAGCTTGGTGCGTTGGGGCTTTCTGCGACAGGCGTGGTCAAAAGCTGTTCTGGAAAACTAGAAGTGCATTCTTTCTTGAGGCTTCCTGGATTATAGTATTAAACAGTACTAATGACCTTACGCTCAGTACTCTGAGGCAGCTTTGCGTTAACTTCATTAATTAACTTCAGCATCATTTACCCCCCTAGTTAAACCAAATAAGAAAGACAGCCCATTCAACCAACTGCTGGATACGCATTAGCTGTGCCACATGAATCCGCTGCCACTTCGGCATACCCAGAAGCTGTTACAATTTGGAGAGCAGACTGTGATTCTACTAAGTGCAAAGGTGGCCCACGCTGCAGGATTTCTCCCTCTCTGCGCGATTACTCTCTCTTCTCTCTTTTTGTGCGTTTCCCCCCTCTCTTTTTGTGCACCCTCTTCTCAGCAAGCCACGCGGTGGGGCGGGAGCACCCCACGCTCATGACTCCCCCGGCAATGGCAGCATCTCTAACCAGCCCAGCTGTGGACTGCATTGCAGCGTCGGCAGAGGAGGGAGGCCTCTCCGGCTCTGGCACGGGTTGTGGGAACCAAATCTGTGGGGCTCGGAGGGGAGGGATGAGGTGGCTGCAGTGCCCTGATGACACCCTCCGCTCCAGGGGGGTGCCTCTGAACGAGCATTTCCCCCCCCCCCCCCCTCCTGAGGCGGCACCAAGCGACTCACCAGATGCGACGGTTGTGCCCAGATATCTGGGATCCTCCTGGGAGAGTCAGCAATGAGTTAACGCAGACCTGAATAAAAGTCAGGGATCCGCTTCGGTCCTCCCTAGGCTTTGGTCTTTTTCCTCCCTTTCCTGACATTCTGGAAAAGACCCTCAAGCTTTTATACAAGTATTATTTTCTCCTAGCACCCAAAAATTCAGGTTGCTTCACACGATGCTCTAGACCGAGCCGCTGGGGTAGGGCTCTGCAAAGGAAGGAGCAGGGAAGGAACAGTTCAGGTCTCTGATTAACCCTTCACGTGGCACGGAGCGAGAAAAAGCAGCACAAGCAACATACTAGTCATTCCAGTTTTAATCAATATACCTGGCCTCCACTTCCTCTGCTTATTTAAAAATAAATTCGCTGAGCTAATCAGCTTCTGGCCTTTACTTTTCCTGCCTGTGCAAGACTGAATTTTCCCCAAAGGGCTGAGCATCCCCCAGCGTGCAACAGGAACTGAATCAGCCCCAAGGCAAAGCACTATCCAGTGCATGACAGGGCAGGAACTGGTGGTATACCAACACTCCAGAACAAAAAAAAGGGAGGGAAAAAAAAAAAAAAGGAGAAAGCACTTAATCTTCACCTTGATCCTTATTTGATCCTCATTCAGAGACTGAGGTTTTGAGGAAGGCTTTTAGAAAACTTTACTGAAAAGGCTAGAATCTCATGAGCAGACTCCTTACCTCATGGCTGTGCAGCAATGGAAACCAGGCCACGGTACGGAGACACACGACGTGACTGAACAGAGGTGTGAGGAATTATGTATAAAAATTCAGAATAACCCTTTCTGACATCACTCGAATCAGGAAGGAGCTGGCGCAGGAGCGATGCCACAATCTGACACCTGGGTGTGACGTTTCACAGTCTGGGGTTTCAGTTACTGTCGTTAGTTTAATTGTTCACAGGGATGCTGTTTACCTTTTTTTCTTGCGAGTCAGCTTCAAATTGAAATGCAAACTGTTACATACAGTCATTTACAGCATGCCAATAACTGAGTATTTAAAATTTCAGGATGAAGACGTTACCAGATCTGCTGCTATACATAAAATTTGTATTTCATTTGCAACGTATAAATATATATCTGTAGCTACCGTCAACAGAGCTGTTTTAAATACAGTAGCTACGCACAGCTGCGGACACTGCAGCACGATAGCAGGAACAGCCTGCGTGTAAACTCTCCTACTAAAAAAAAGCCCCCTGTCCCACGTCTAGCAAACATAAAAAGCTGCGTGAGGTGCAGTAACAGCAGCGAGGTAATCCGTCTTGGGAACCTAAGACTTTGTAGATTTTGCGGTATCTGGAATATCTGACCATCCAGCCATATAACTGCACGCGCTAGATCGCGGAGCTGGCAGGTTTCAAGGGTGACCTTGAAAGGGGAGGTTTCTGAAACAGCGCGTTAACTGTGAGAGGTCTCTAGGCAGGACATCAGACGTGCTGTTTTCCAGATCTTACCCTTCGGGCAAAATGAATTCGGGTGTCTCTCGGAAAGCAAGCACGGGGAACGACACAGGTCGGTGAACAAGAGGAGGATTTCAGGATAAAACGGTATGTTTGTGGGGAAACAGATGCATCCTGCAGCCCCCACTTAATAACGCTGCTGGCTCCTCTCGGGGACCTCCCCAGCGCGTCTCTCGCAGCGCGGAGCCGAGGCGGAGAGCAGCAGCGCTCAGATGCTTGGGGAGTGAGTGACTCGCCCTGCAAACAGCCAGCGAATAGTCAGAACAGAAACCTTCCACCTGGGCATCTGCTCCTTAACACCGCATTAGTTCTGCCTCCCCTGAAGCGGTAGCCGTTTCTATGTCTAATTTACAGCTGGGGAAACTGAGGCACGGGGAGGATGCGGCACCCCAGGCTTACACAGCGACTCTGTGACAGAGCTGAGGATGTTACCCAGACCTCCTGCCGTTCCCTCCCAAGCTTTAGCCACAGTATAATTTCCCCAGACTTTCTCAGAGACAATCTATGTGGCAGTGCATGCTCACATGCAGACCGAAAGTAGTTCTCTCTTACCGACATACATCACCCCTTCTTTAGTCTTCTCTGCAGCCTCCGTCACTCCCTGCTTGGTCTTTTCTGCAGCAGCCACCACACCTTCTTTAGCAATGGAGAAACCTTTCTTAAAGACATCCATTCTTGTTGCTTGCTAGGGTATTACCTGGACGATCTGAGTGAGGGGCAGCAGCAAAAAGCACCTCAAGATCGGGACTGCAATATGCAGCCTTGCCCTCAGCGGGTACTCGGTTTCTCTGCCCAGTCTCTGCCTTTGCTCGTACTCCTGCGCTGGATGAAGGCAGTGTGGCAAACCTCACAGCCTTCCCCGGCTCTTATTGATGAAGCGCGCTGCAGCGTAGCCAATGCCTGTGAACAGCTGATACTGAAATATTAATGATACGGATCTGCTTGGGAAGATTTAAGAAGGGAGGGGGAGAGGAGGAGGAGGACGACATCAGTAGGTGAGGGACTGTCTGGAAATTTTCCAGACAGATAAAGCTTTTAAAATATGCTGCAACGCTCTCACTCCAGGATGCTCTCATGTGAAGAGGGAGACTTTTTATCCGAAGAGCTGAGTTCCTGAAAGGGCATCTCCCCGCGGCTGCAGCAGGAGGCAAACGCAAGCTCTCCTGGGTTCCCAGAAAGTGGAGAGCGTGTAACGCTGGTAGCGTTTGTAGCAAACAAACAGCATCGGGTTTCTCGGCCTGGCAGTTACCAGCACCCACCCTGCACAAGAACATTAACAAGAACCTTCTTTCTAGTAAATACCGAGAGAAAAAGGGAACCAGCTAAAGCTTGGTGCTCAAGCGAAGAGAGCTAGAAGTCCCACTTGCCATGTTTGTCAAGTCTGAAGGCCTCTCGTATGAATTATGGGTTTTGTTCGGCTGCACATCCCGTTACAACAGCTCACTTCTGAAAAATCAGATGCCTGTTGGGGGAAATCCTGTTTCCTATTTGTTTCTCTGAATTGCTGTAGACAGAGCTCCGCTCCGCTGCTGCAGAGTGAGACGATGTTTTGTACCGGCGCCATCACGCACGCTGGAGGTCTGCGCTGCAGAGCACGGCGGGGCGAGAAAATCATCCAGCGGCTGGATGGACCTGGGGAAATCTCACAGTTTGCATAGAGGATCCGTGCAGCCTCACGGCCTTGCTAGGAAAAAACACCAAAACGTACGATCACTAAGCACAGTTGGATACGCTAATGTGCTTAAACTCAAGCTATATTGTTTTCTGCAGTAGATCCCGCGTGGCCCAAACCAGCTGTTGTCCCACCAGCAAACTGAAATCTAGTGCAAGCACCTGTGAAAGCAATTGCTGGTGCAACAAGGTGATTATTTTTTTATATATTTATTTATTTATTTTTTAATAGTACCCTATCTGAAACTACAGAAGCCACGGAACATCGGCCTCTAAGCACAAACCCTGACCACCTTTGGCTGCTTTTCCTTACCAGGCAAACAGAATATGAAATTCAGAGGTTTAACTGCGTTATGGGAGGGTAGCACACCGTAACGTCCTGAAGTGTGCTGCTGCAAGTTACCAGACTGGAAGTGTCAGATGGGGAAGGATTACACAGAAAAGGAAAAAGTCTGAATAAAAAAAGGTACGTCTGTACATACATGCAGACATGTACACAAACATGGTTCTTACTATGGAACTAAGAATATTTCTTTAGGTTTTTGGAATGTTTTTTTTTACTCCATACTGAAACAACTGAAAAACAGTTGATCTGGAAAATAACATATGTATTTCTTAATCTTTTTCTCACAAATAAGTCTCCTTACCTATAAACGAAGAACAAACTTCCATTTGAATGTAAAGGAGCCAAATCTCTGACAGACTAATACATTTATCAATTGTTAATTAAGAAAAGTGCAAGATTCAGAGGAAGGCCATCACAACATATCAATTATTGTAAGAGCTCTCATTGCTCCGGACTGTGGCAGCAAGGAGTGAAAAAAGGATTTTCTTACCATCTTTCAAAATGTCCTTTCGGTAGCTGATGGACCACTACCCAAAGTGCACAGCTGGTGCTCATTTCTGCTCCCAGGGTATTCTTAAATGGAAGATATCTGCGTCTTATTGTGCCGTACAACCGGTGGTTTAACCTAGCTGCTCGCGGAGTCAGTCGCAAGACTCCCATTAATTGCATCAGGCACAGGGCAGGAGTTTTGGTTTTACTACATTTGGTAAAAAGTGAATTTAGCACCTTTGGGAATTGCTACAGGCCCCATTTACTTTTTCGCTAGGCTTTCAAAGACCATTAAAGCAGAGCACAGCTCTTCCCAGGGTTACGGGTTTTACCGGTATTTTCAGGAGAACGCCTAGGCTGATAAGGCTGAGTGAGAAGTGTATTTTGACTTTGTTAAGCTATTGTTCTGTCATTGTGATTTGTGCAATGGAATTCTACATATTTTGCATTGCTATAAAAGGTAACAAATGCATGAAATACCAAGCCGTCCTGGGATATGAAACGTGAATCATCACCGGACTGAATTAGCTAGTACTCAAGTGGGATACTCCTTTCCTGCCTTCTCCTCTCCCGATGACCTTCAGAAAGAGCTCACAAGAGGCATTTAAATGCTGTTGGATCCCTCCCAAGGCAGCAGGCAGTTTGCACAGGCATTGTTTTACCTTGAAACCCTTTTAGGAAAGCTCTGGACTCAAGACAACGTCGTAGGTGATCTATATAGGGCAAGCATCAATAACGGCTCCTGAATTTTTGCCACCCCATGGCAACTGCGGCACCCTACTTCTATTCTAAGCAGAGGATTCAGTCCTGATTTGTTGCCAATCCTGCCTCAGACCAACCTAACAACAGGAGTTAATCTAAGCAACCGTGGCTTTAAGATTTTTCTAGGATCTCAGCTTTGTGCCTGATAAGTTTTCCCCTTGTATTAGATAACATAATCAGCAGCTAAAGAGAAGCTCCTCCAGCCGGCAACTCAGAGAACCCAAGTTCCTACCTCACCTGGCAGCAACCTCTTTTTCTCTGTTAGCCACCTTGGGGCACCGGGGAGAAGTCAGTTAAGCTAGACATCGAGTTCCCTTTTTTTTTTTTCTATTGAATTTAATTCATACCACTGGGTAAACAAACTGGTATCTCACCAAGGTTTAGCTGATCTGCACAATACCAAAAGAAAGCCTTGTCTTGACTTGTGCAATGACAAGCCATCCAACCGTTGTTCATTTAAAGTCTGAATTCTAGCTGCTCAGGCTTGTCCACCGAGTCTCTTGCTGCACAACACTGTAGTTCACCGAGGGTCTCCGAAAGGTGCAGTTCCCCACCTCCCGCGTGCCTAAACCTCTCTCTGGGTGTTGCTGGCTAGTATCTGGAGACAGGCTGCGCAATGCCTGCCAGTAATTCTGGAATATGGGCAAGACAAGTCTAACTCAAGTCTACCCATTCCCAAAGCACAGACGCACGGGAAAGAAAAGAATGCAAAGCAGAAATCAAGATTCCCTGTCCTCTACTGTCTTTGTGTCTGCAACAGATTAAAACAGGATTTTACTTAATTTGTGTCTCTTCCCTCTTTAATTTTCCCAGCTGCAAATTACTCCACACACAAAACCTTAACCTTATTCTTTAATGATGAACTTATGCTGGAGACTAACAGCTGACAAAGGCGTCTTGCTGGATGAAAGGAGGGGGATTCGGTCATACTCTATTGAAGTGTTTAAATGGTGTATGATGATGTTTGAAAGAGGGGTAAGGAAAGGAAAGACAAACTGCTTTTGTGGCTGGTAAATATCCTTTGTTCGGGCAAGTTTTTGTACGGAGAATAATATTAACATTAACAGGATCAAACCTTGCTCTATACAAACAGAAATCCTCCCCCCCGCCCCCCCCCCCCTCCATTTACGAAAACTTCAAAACGCAGAAGGGAGAACTGTCTCAGACCATTCATTTTCATGCCCGAACAAAAACAAGCAGTTCTGTCTGACATCCTCTTGGCAAACAGTTTAGGGCTTGAATCCCTGCATGTACGTTTGCATAGTTAATGAGAAACTTCCTCTGCCAGGGAACGAATAGCGCGAAGGCTGACGGACGAGCCATTTTTAAGGCACACATACAGCCAGCAGAGTGCTGCCAGCACAGCAGTCTTTCGTGACTGATCTCTGCTGTTGAATACCGTTGATAGCTTTTGAGCAAACTAATAAAAATATAGTCATCAAGAATTCATCTTCTTCCTCTGAAGGACCGACCGCGGAAAGGAATCGCTTCCTAGCCCGGCAGCCCCCCTCCCGGCACTCCTCTCCCCGCGCTCCCCTTCCCCGGAGCTGCTGCACACGCACGTGCGCGCATCGGCCGGGAATGAGACAGCGTTTTCCAGATCTAAAACCCAATGCCTAAGGAGAAGTTATGCCCTTGCTGTGCAGCTATCAACAAAACTGTCCTATTCATCTTCCCGGCCATAAAAGCCTTTCAGTTATTCAGTCTGCTTCAGAGAGTTGGAGCTGGGATATATGAATCTAAAGCAACACATGCTTATTAAAATAATTCCATCTTTTCTTGGCTTTTTAAACATTTTTCCAAGGCTTTTTTTTTTTTTCTTTTAAATACACAGATTCCGAATTTAAGTCTATATTTAAGAGCATTATGGAGTAGGCAGTGAATCTGGGAAGATACAAAAGAAACAAACAAAATCCCCTGAATCTATTAACTGAAAATTTAATTTCTAAGGGCTCTTTTTCCAGAGACACACCGACTGGAATAGCCAGCACGTTTGCTTTCCAAGTACGTACATGCCGTTTATCAAGCGTATTGTTTGGCACCGTTTACTGCATGGTCACCCACCTCCTATCCAGCTGCAGGGCTCTGAGTCTCACCAAACAGAAAGGGGCCAAGATAAGATTTTACATCTTACGCAGCTTATTCAGAAGACGGTGCTGGTATCTGACAACTTCATCATGGAATTGCAAACAGGACATTGAATTCTCGGGGCGGGCAACATTGCAGGGGGTTAAGAGCTGTGTTCAATGGAAATGGTTATAATTACCAGACAAGGCAAGAGTTGTCCTGACGGTTATCTGCAAGATCCCAGGGCACATCGATGAATCTGGCAGTATCAACTCTTTCAAGACTCGTTTGAAGTCTGAAGACCAGTTTGAAGAAGTATTTCCCAGACATACTGGGGGAAAAATTATTTTCATGAATAAGGACACAGGAAAAAAAAAAGCCACTGATGACTGGGGACCAAGAGTAGAGGAACAATATTCGTCACCTGTCAAATTTAGTTGCCAAAATAAAGAGCAAGTAGGGTGACTTTTTTTGGCTAGCTGTTCCAAGAACTGCTAGAAACTTCTGAGAAGTATCAGGGGAGCTCCAAACATCTCCACACTGCTATTATCACATCACATTCTGATAGGGTTTCAAGTATATTTTTGGAGTAACACCTATTTCCAAACAATTTCCCAAACTATGTTTTAAATTTGATTTATCTCACCCATTTCTTCCATTTCAGCGGTGGAACCCAGCTCCATAAGGTACACCAAGCCTAAACTAGGCACCTGAAAAGTGAATAGATACCTATTGGTGTTAGCTGGTGCACAGTTGCCTTTCTCATCTAGAAGGTACCTCCCAGAAGAGACTGACCTCAGAAAGCAACGAGCAAACTGTTTCGGCAAATGTCCTTGTGTGTCTGTTTTCCCTGGCTCCAATGCTGAGGCACCAGCTCAAAAAAAAAAAAAAAAAAAAAAAAAAAAAAAAAAAAGGCAAAGTTGTGGTTTGCCTTTTTCCTCAGTAGGTAAACCCCTCGTACCTGTTCCCCTACAGACGTTAAAGCAAGAAAACTTACAGCTCAGTCTGCCGATGAATCTAATGTTACGAACCAACAGTATAACCCGAGTATGTTTTTCAGACACCCCAAATCAGAACAGCTATTAGACAGAAACCTTAACTAGCGTTTAGTAAGGAAAGTCCTTTGAATAATTCATGCCTTCCATGTGTTCATGGCAGTGTCCTATGTGTTGCCCGTCACAAGGAAAGAGACGTCAGTCCCTGACACGCTCCATATTTTAACGTCTTTCATAACTGCTACTAAAAAGTCATGCTAAATTATTAACTCGCAAATGCCTGAGCAATCTGTGCCTCCCGATGGCTGCACTCATAGGCAGCACCATGACAAAGGCACAGAGAATGGGTGCTCGCACCTGAAGGAGCGGCAGATGTTCCAAGCCAGGAGGCCGGCAGAGAAACATTGCCCCACCGCTTGGGAGTATCACACCCATGAAGGATAAAGATTTAAGGGACGAGTTAAGATTAAGTGGAAAGGTATATATTCAAACGCAAGTCCAAAGGGTTTGGAAATAGGTCACAAGTGGGACAACTTCTGCATCTGTAGCACAAAATCACTTTTCTGTAAGCCACGATCACACAGCAGTTCAGGTTATAAGCCTGTTGTTTGTTTTGCCTCATGTTTGTTTCTGTTCCCTCCCGATAATGGGTCTTATTAAGTAAGCAAACATAGAGCTCAGGTCACATCCAGTTACTTCTCAGAAAGGCACATTTGTATGTGACACACGGCACATAAAATATTCACACGTTAACATGTATTATAGCAGGATGCACACAGTTCTGAAATAAAAGCAGCAGGAAGGAACAGAGGGAAGTTGCTTTTTTCTTTCAGTCTTCAGATTTCATCTCCCTCGGAGCAGTGACTGCGACAGCAAGAGCAGGTTTTGCCCTTAAAATTATCAAAACCTCTCTCTACCTTGCCCCACGGGCCACTGTCGCTGCCCTAGTGCTTAACTGCTTTTACCCAGCAGTGTCTGTCACAGGTCAGTACGGGAATTTCTGCATTTTTCTAGGTTCTCCCATTACGCATGGAAGAGGGGCAATCAGAAGGAGAGGGGTGCAGATCCAACCAGCGATAAGGAGATGCAAATTCACAGCCTTCAATAACATGGCCTTCCAAAATCCTAGAGAGATTTTATCCCCTATTTTTCAGCTGGCATTGGAATGACTCCAGAATAGCTTTACACCTACTGCTCTGCAGGACGTACTGAACTTTGGGCTGCACATCTCATCGTTCAAGCTGAGACGTGATCTAGTGGTCCTACACCAGCGTTCCCACCCGTTTTGTCGGTGGAGCATCATTCTCCCTCATTTCATACTTAAAAGCGCATCGCCCTGCAAGACAGTAAGAAAAGAAATACCGTTTGTGACAGCAACAAAACTAAAAGCAGCACCATCGAGTAAAGCAAAACCAGTAAGAAAACTACATCCAACCTCCAACAGCCTTTTTTTAATTTATTATTCGGATGTGGTGACGGAGGTAGCTCTTTACAGCAGATCTTGGCAAGCGTTTTTTTTGCAACGCTAATTAAAAACGTGCAAAAAAAATTAGGTGTGAGCTCCAGAGATGACAACCCAAACAGAAATTCTTAAAAATGCTTAATAATCCTGACCTCTCTGAAGGCCTACTTCAGGCAAATCTTCCACTTCGAAGGGAACAGAGTATGATTCATAGAGCTACTTTGCAAAGGGCACCCAAAAATGGATGTTTGTAAGCTCTCTTTTTGCTGTGCATTTACTCTGAAACCCTTAATGCCCATAATTTGGTGTACATACCATGAATATCCTGCTGCTAAAGCCAGGGTATTTCAGCCTTTAAATTGTAGAAAAAAACCCCCCCATGTGCAGATACTGGAACAAGCAGGTCTGTGACATTTTCTGGGACCGTACCGAGGGTCTGTTACACCACTCTATTTTCTTTCCTTTCTTTTCTCTTCCTTTCCTTTAAGCTAACATCCTTTTCCTGTGCCTGAGGGAGAAGGCAGTTGATAGAAGCTGAGTTCCTGTTCACAGATAAGTTTAGAAGGCAGCCAAGCTCAGAAGTTCCTTGAATAAGCTATATTCCTACCACCTTTTTTTTCCCCCTCTGTCAGACGTTTGAGCCCCGCACAGGAACCAGACTCACATTGTTCAACAGCCACGGACGTTTCCACAGTAGCTGGGAGGGTCAAAAGCTTTTTCCGCTCTTTGTTACACTTTTTTTCTTTTTTTTTTTTCCCTCCCCTTTCCTTCTTCCAACTTTCCAGTTAAAGAATGTTGCCGGGGCATTCCTGACTTAATCCAGGCTGAGCTTCAGAGAAGAGAACAAGAGACAGGTGTAAGTGGGTGGGAAAAAACCCACAATGCTAGTGAAGCTTTTGCTCATCTGTAATACAATAGGACTGGCAAAGCTGGTCAGACACTCAGCCCATCATGGATATCGTGATGGCTTAGTGCACAACTCAAAGCCACAAGTTCATGAGACCTCTGCATACCCCCAGAGGACTCCTCTGCCGCATGAGGAAGAAGGTTATTGGGAGGCAGAAGGGCTCAGGGAGGATACTCAAGATTACCCTTCAAGTATGATCTCCTCACGTCGGGAAGAGAGAGAGGATTTTGAAGCTGCAAGCCCACAGTCCCGAAACGGGTAAGTACCCCAATGTGTCTGTCTGACATGTAACGATAGTGCAATCCTGTCCGACACCTTTATATCCTGTTGATAAAGGACCATTTTCAAAAGAAGTTTCTCATTAAAATATATTAGATTTTAGGGATCAACCTGTATCCAAACAGGAGAGGTTTAAATGTTTTCACTACAGAAAGAGAAAGCTGAATTGCTTGTGGAGGATGAAACCACAGGTGGGACCGGCGCTTCGCCTAGTCCGAGACGACAGAATGGGGTCAGGGGTCTGGACACACCTGGCAGACGTGAAGCCTTCCAGTTCTGCTCTAGTGCCATAAAAAAAACGCTATTTCTGGCAAAGTCATCACAAACCAATGCTGATTATTTTTGCTGATCGTGGCAACCTTTACCCATCATCCGAATGTGGCTGGCTGCAGAACTGGGCCTTGGAAATGGAGAGGGGAAAAAGAACGGCAGGATGTTAGCAAAGTAAAAATAGTGAGGAGTAAATATAACAAAGTAAGGAATAATAAATAAGCATGAAAATGACTACAAGTTCGACACCCCCCCCTCCCCCCCCCCCAAAAAAAAAGGTTTTCATGACAGTGAAATTATTCTCGTGGTAATTTATAGGGGAAGAGCAGCCATCCCGAGTGGAAAAGCCCTGCGCTTCACTAGAAAGATTTCCAAACACTAAGTTTTACAGGGCACGTAAGTAGGTCTCTAAATGTTTAAAACAGATGAAAGCCACGCAGGACAGTGAATGAATCTTTCATAGCCCTGACGGATGGGTACTGCAGAGCCCTGTTTGGCAGAGCTGAAACCGCAGCACAGTGAGTGCTGCTCACAGCTCAGTGCTTTAGGATGCCCTGGTATTTTTCCCTTTAAATGCTCTTGAGGAAATGAGAAAAGGCAGACGGAAAGAGACTATGAAACCTCGCTCATGTCACGCATCCCTTTCATGCAAACTAAAGTATGCAGTCATGTTTCTCGTCTCATCTACACATAAAATTAAGGCCTCTCTTCTGCGTGTAGCATGGTGAGTGTATTAAAACCCTGTTGTCCTTCGTACTACATCTTCCCACAAATCCGTACCTCCCACCATTAACCTTAAGTCACTTGCTACAGCCTGCAAGTGTTGACTTCCAGTTTCTTCACGGGCAGTGTTCGATAATGACATGCATGCACTGTTAATTCAGCAACTCCTCGCATTTCAGACGCTGTCAGAGGAAGAAAAACACAGCCTAAGCGGTACTCTGGACTTCCACGTTATACCACAAGGTGGTAATCGTTTGATTGCTGGTTGAAATGCTGAAAGCATTCTGAAAACCAGAAGTACTATGAAAATTCAACAGTATAAAAAGATGCACGTATAGGTCAGCGGGATGCTGTAATATACTGTCCTAATAGGGATTTCTTCCTTTGCTGTGTAACTTCGTTCAGCGCCAGCTTGTGTAATTCAGTTCAGCACCAACTATTACTCATCCTGATTTCCTCCCAAGGAAAGAAATACTTCCTCCTTTAACGGAGATAGTTGCATAATGAGTCAAATCAAAACATTCTGCCCAATTATAGAGATATGTTGATGACTACAGGCAATCAAAATCTAGCCTGGCAGTAGCTTTAATGTATTTGTCCTTTTGCTAGAGCTATCACGTTCATAGCGCACACAAGCCCAGGAAGCTGGCATGTCTTACAAAAGACATTTGAGACTTTGAGAGGAATTATGTCCAAAAGCAAGGGCAGGGAGCGCGAATAAGAAGGGACAGCGTGGCTCCCCTTGTAACTGCGCTCCAGATTCTAAAAGTCATTGCAATTGGTTGAAGCCATGTACCTTCAGAGCCTGAAGTCCTCAAGCGCATGTCAGGTGCTCGTGGCTGAAGCACCCTGCTAGGCAGAGACAAGAAGTTGTCATGAATCTGGTATTTCCTCCCTACAAGAGTGACACATGCCCTGGAAAAAACATGGAGGAACTGGGCTTATATCTCTAAAGGGGAGTGCAAGAAGAAAAGCAACAGGAGTTAATCAGGAATTAAGAGATATAGGGAGATAAAGACATGCCATAAAAAAGCCTGGGTTGGTAGAGAATAATTTTCTACTAAAACTGTGCCCCACTTCTAGTTTGCTTTCAAAATAAGAAAACACTTTATTTTCAGAACTAGGAAACAAACAAAGAAACAAACAAACAAAACCTATGGTAACTTTGTCTCCGAGACAAAGTTTTGACTCTCATCATTTTCTAACAACAACAAAAAAAAAAAAAAAAAAAAAGGTGGTTTTTTCCAACCTCTTGCTATTTTCCCTATGCATTAGGAACAGCGGTCATTGCAAAGTATTCTTACATTTTAAAAAAAATTATAGTATTATTTTTCTTATTGCAGTTATTTGAATAACTGAGACCATCACAACTAACATGTCCAAAGTAATTAGTCAGAGAGAATCCTCTGGTTTCTATTTCAACATGTAAGGTGAAATAACTCATTGGATCCCAGTTAAATGCTCGGATATGTTACTTTACTAATGAATTCCTCTCAGAATAACAGATTATTCTAATAAGGGTTTTAAAATAAGAAAATCAGTAAGAAGTCATTGGCCTTTAGGTGACTTTTTTAAAAAGGGGAATGCATGGATATTAATCCTCCTGTTTCAACTACTCTTTTGAGGAAGAACTAGGTAACAGTTTAGTATCTCAGCTATTGCTTGTATCTGAGTAAACCGGAGCAGCTCTGCATGTTCCAAGCAGACAAGTGTTTGTACATGTTACTTACAAAACCAAACCTATCAAAAGAGGCCAATTTTCCAAAGGAAATCAGCTTTTTTTTTTTTCTTCTTCTTTTCTCCCCAGCACCTGTGCCTCATATGAGCTGATAGGTTTGACTTTACATACTTTATTCTATGGCTGAGGTAAACGGATCCATGTGTACCCAAACTTCCAGCAGAATTAAAAAGGGAACTGAAAGCACAAGTATATGAAGAGATCTGTACTGTGAAATGGCTGGACTACATTAGCATTTGTTTTAGCACTGGAAGATAAAGAGTAAGAACAGTAAAAACAGCTTCTGGATTTCATAAATACTCAATGCATAATACCCAGAATAGATAATAAATACATTTTCACTCTTCATTTCCCGTATAAAACAGATACTTAACGCAGAACTTCATAGGAACGCTCTATTATTACTTGTGGCTTTCGTGTGTGTGGATACAGGCAGCTAAAATGAGGCTTGAAAAGCTGCCTGGGACACGACTAGATAATGTGGAGGTTCTAAAAGTGACCCAGTAAATATCAAAGAAGAGCTTGCACTAGCTTTGCATTAACTCATCACCTACTCTAACACTTACCACTAGGTGTAACCAATTCAACTGCTGTCTGTTCAAGCCATATTGAAAGGGATAATAAATACATCAATGAGATAATACACCACTATTGTTATCCTGACAAATTGCTATGCGGACGACATACCTCATAGCTTGTGAAAACTTGTCCTAAATTGACAAGCCACCTTGGAGATTTTTTTTCTTTCTTTAGAGCCACTTCCATCAAATACTTGGTAACGACACACGCCCGAGCAAGGCACGGTGCTGAGCTGACCTCTGGGGAGCTGAAGGAGAAGGCCACATAAGCACCCAGGCGCGTGCCCTCCCGTAAAAGCCGTACGATTCAGATCCGGGCAGAAAGAACTGGACGCACATGTCCTTCCGTACGCGGCTGTATGGGGGCCAGGACCATGGTGAGCCAGCCTTTGAAAGGAAAGGTTCCCTGGCCCTGGCAAGACCTCTACTGTAATTACACTCAGAAGGGCTTGTTTTCTCTCCCTACAAACAGATTATTTCTCACATCAGGCAATGAACTGAAGCACCAGTAGTGGAGCACTGCCGCCCAAGGCTCCTACCTTTTCTCAGCACTGAGCAGAATCAGAGCCAGCTGGCTTTAACCTAACCCACCTGCCCACACCACCAAGAACAGTCAGGTTGACAACTCAGATTTCATGCACTTAGTGTTCATATTTGATAAAAAAAAAAAAAAAAAAAGGATAAATGAAGCATCTAAAAGGTGCAATGCCATCACAAGCTAGCTCTGACAGCAAAGCCCAAACCTTTCTGTCAAATAACACTGTAAATCAGATCACTTAAGCATTCCACGTTGAAAATAATCTTAGGAAAAAGCAGAGGTTATTTTTAACTTTCCCCCTCAGTAACCACACTGACAGAGTTGGTCCCCAAACGGATGCCTCACCCGGTAAGGGAGACATGGACTGTGGGGATGAAATGGGAAGGAGGGCAACTAAAGGTGGTTTCCCCATCTATGACAAAGTCTCACAGAACTTCTCTGTCTTTCCAAAAGTGTAATCATTGACAAGTAACCCCTGTTTTGGATTTGCCCGCCAGCTGGGTAGGTGGTTTAGTTTTCCTTCTTTCTCTTTAATCCACAAACACACACTCAGCCTGTCATCTATTGGGATTTTTCTTACAATGTCTGAAAGAAAAAAGAAAAAAGGAAAAAAAAAAAAAAAACAACAAAAAAAAAAACCCAAACCCCACCACATGAACTGTAAATAGCAAAGGCAGAAGTCTTCAGCATAAGTAAATCCTTAATTGCATTAACATGTTTTGAGGTTTGGACACAGGATTCTGTGAAGTCACCCTTGATTAGAAGGAGGCTTCCTGATGTCAACCAGGTGTGTTATCACACCAAAACACACAGCTCTTCCTCTAATTTGGCACTGAGACAGCCACAAAGCAGCAGGCTTCTTGGTGTGATTACCCAGGGTGTCAAAATACAGAACTATCCTCCGAAGTGTAGAGAAGCAGAGAAAACCCAAATCAATCTTATGCTAAGGAAAGTCAGAACAATGTTCAATCTTAATAGCTTTTTTTTTTTGGTCCGCTTTTACAGGAAAACATCTATTGATTTAATTAAGACCAGTTTCACACTGACTAATCTATTTCTTCAAAACTAGATTGGGACTTTCTTAGGAAGCTTATGGGATACTGAAATTTCCCAACAAAAGGGCATAGAACATATGCTTAAAATAAACAGGTCTCGATGAAATGCAGCTAAATATGATCTTCAGCCCCTGACATCCTGCAAACCAGAGGAACGGCCATTGAGTGCTCAACAATAGCTTTCGCAGTGCCAAGTTCATTAACAGAAGCAATGGTTTCCTATCAAAGTTAGGCACTTGGCTCCTTTCAGGACTTTAGGAAATTCTCCGATATTTGGCTCTCGTCAAGCTGCACAGCTGCAGGTGGAATGGCTCCCCATCAGCATGTCCGATGGGCAAAGGACACAGCTTCCTTGCATGCCATGCAGGAGTTATCGAACCCTCTGTGCCCAAAGGATTGTTTTATTTCACAGCTCATTAGTGCAAGCTGCAGCAATTCGTTCTTTCAGCAGATAGCAAGGGATCTCTTGTCTCAGCGTAGCCACAGAACCACCATCAGCACTACTGCCACACGGATCCGACGCCTCCCTACTGGCGCGGGTCGATGCCCCTTCAAAGAGTCAACCTTGAACAAGATTACACTCGTGCCCAAAACACGATCAGGGCAAACCTTGGTGCACATTGTCTGCAACCTGAGTGCGCGTCCTCTGGGAACTTGACTTCCCACGTATTTTTGACGCGCTGCCATCAGCACGGCTGTGCTAGTAGGCGGCCACTGGCTGCAATTCCTGCTCCGAGACAAGGTCTGACAAAGGAGCGAGTGTGCTATAGCAGGGGTGAACTTAGGTCTGCAGGTATCAAAAGAGGAAATCCAAGTGTAAGCTGCCCTCCAAACAGGTTGCAGAGCTTCTGGTGCGGGGAGGATAATGTAAAATGAGGTAACGGCTGTGGATGCTTTGTGGGGAGGAAAAACCTCTTGCATTTATTTCTCTGAAGTAGCTTGTACAACAATTGGATTTGGCTCAAAACCAGCTCCCAGCCAAGCCGGCTTTCTCTTGAGCTCCCAGTGAGGGTCCAGGTTCAGGATGGGACTTGCTCAGAAAGCCTTCACTGCACTAAGTTTTTAGGACGTTTTGCAGGACAAGTCCCAGCTGATAACAGGCTAACTGGCACTAGTGTTGGAATGAAAGTGGCATTCAACCAGCATTACTCAGGGCTCTGGAAGACTTCCAGCACTGCATGGAAATCCACGTGTTTGAAACTACCTCTGCCACTCCTTTCAGCCCAGCTTGTTAAGGTAAACTGCAAATCAATCAGTCTGCTTACACCCCAGTGAAAACCAGTGTGGTTCATGGGATGAGTCACAGGAAGATCCCAGACCCTGCCTGAGAGGGAGCTCTACTCATCCTAAGGGAAAGATGGAGAAAAACAAGTTTCTGCTGTCTGACTGTAATTCAGGGCTGCTGGCTGCTCGGGAAGAGCTGGAGAATTCACTGATAGACCACCAGCGATCACTTGCTGCCTGCTAATTAAAAACCCGGTGGCACATTGTGTTCCCTCAGTGTGCCAGTACCTTTTTCGGCAGCAGAACACCTTCTGCCTTCCGTAACTAATAAAAAGATTACTCTGTCTTAAAACTGACATGCATAGTCCTAGTTTAGATTAATTTAAATGTGGTATTTTACCTCTGTTTTATTGAGGCCGCTTTATCTCGTCAGTGAGAATTTGGCACTGAGGGAAAAACAGAACACAGATTATTCCACAGCTAAAGCCTCATTCTTTTTTTCTGCTTCAGCTGCTATAAATCAGGAGTTATTCTGTACAAGTCAATGGGAAATCGCTTGTTTAAATTAGAACAACATAGTCCTCTGTTGTCATCTTGTAGCACATTTAAGCAGCAACAATTGCTTATCTGGTGGCCTTTTGCGCCACATAGAAAAGGAAAGCGCTCTGGACCTGGAAAGTTTTGCGCTCTGCCAGTGGTAGACACAAGAATGGCTGGACGGGGGTTTTCAAAGTAATTATAGAAACTGGCTTCCTTGAGAACAGAAACCTGAGGAAACTGATGTGAAGGACAACTCAGTTGCGCTAGTACAGCCCAAGGAGTAACAAAACTTATGGAAAAACAACATCCTGAAGTCCTGAAGCTTTTGCTCAGGCAAAAAATTTCCACTGACCTAGGAAGTGTCTAAAATTATGCATTGCAGTGCCAATCATGAGAAATGTAACTAAGAAAAATAAAGTATGTGAGTACCTAGTTGAGCTGGGAGGAATTACTCACACCCACTATCATGCTGCAGTTGTTGGTGTAGCAGTGTACGACAAAAGACGAGTACACCATACTAATTTGAGCGGAGTGGTAAATACTGCAGAAGACCAGCCATCTCACTTTATGTCCTGGTTCTGTGGGTTTTATTTTGTTTGCTGTGATATAAGGTGGCCCAGCCAAATCCTAGAACCAGAGCGAGAACTGCCTGCATTTTGCTATGTTTCCGTAAAAGCAGAAATAGTATCCAACATAAGGAAAAAAATGATTTTAAGATCAGTTTTTAGCTTAAAGACCTTAAAGGTTCAGTTCAAATAAAAGGAGCTTGAGCCAACCTAAATTTGCTGAATCTTATTTAAATACAGAATGCTTTTTCTCAGATGTACTTAACCTCAGACAGAAGAATACACTTGCCTCAAAATAAGGCAAAAGTGAATAGCTGCATGTGAAGAATCTATTCAATAAGGAGATTAGAATAAAGCCGAGGAAAAAACCCACCTAGTCTAGCAAAGAAAATTATTCAGACACTTTTTCCTGGTTTAAAAGAAAAGGATTAATTTGCTTGGAATGTAAAACAGGAAAAGCAACGGAACAAATGAAACATCTGTAGCCCTGAATTTGCTAGAGTTCCCTCGAGTGTTGCTCTCACTTGCCATATTGTGATAAACTTTACCATTCACCAGACTGCAGAGAGAAAGCTCTTCTGCTCTCCTCACATGAGCAACTTCTTTCTACTCCTCTCTCCCCCTGGCAGCAGAAGCTTGAATCAAAAGGAAACTGCATTAAAGAGAAAAAAAGCAGAGGGTGTTAAGGTGGTTATATATTCAGTGAATGAAGCGACATAATTACAAAGAGGGGAAAAAACACAGAAGCAGAACACAAAGCTGCTGTGTTCCAGAAACCAGCTGAATAAAGAAAGTGCTATTTGTGAAAGAGCAGCTCTTTGAAACTTCACAGCCTGATTCTGAGCCCACTGGTGCCAGCAGAAGAACTCCTGCTCGTCTCACTGAACCTTAGATCAAGCCTTTCTCAGTCTTTGTATCGTTCCACTTAACATTAAAGAATGACGTATTTTCCCTCAAGGTTAATACAGCCGAGGAGTATTTTTAGCTACAGATAGCAAAGTTTCCTTAAAGGAAGCATTTGACAAGATGTGCATAAAAAGTTCCATCTTTGGGCACGTGTGTCTATATTGCAGCTCATTACAGATGGGAAAGACAGGCCTTATTTACTCATTGGATGAAAGAATAAATTTTGATAAGCTTCACAGAAATTGAAACCACCAGAAGTTTTTGTGATTAAAACCAAAACATGACATTATGTAGCCCTTCAGCTCCACAGATAAGCTTTTAAGATCAAGTGAGCAGACACTGAAGAAAAATGGACATGAAGAAATGTGACCGCCATTAAAGGAAGCTTTTATTGAGAGTCTATCAAATTCCCCTTTTTTCATGCTATCCATTCTGCACGAAGCTAATAACTGTCCAGAGTAGGCACCAAGTTGGGATCAACCATTGATTCAATTTCTGATACAACGTAACCCCTTTCTACAGGTGGGAAGCCCACCAGGTACCTCCAACTCATTAACAGGTTTTGAAAAGGAATCCTCGTATTTCCTACTGAACGTGCGTGCACATTTGCATGTGCAATATAGCAAAAATACAGTCACACGATGCCACATTTTTGCTCACGCGTGTGTTGACGATGTAAACATTTGGTTTAGATATGTGTGGCTTACATGACTCAAAGGACTAGCTTGGGAGCTATGTACGGTGGGAAAAACAAATCAGCCCAGACGATGATTCATGGGGCGCGGATTGTTTTCATTAGGAAAGAACAAAACACTAGAGAACCCTATTTTGAAAGGAGGTTTGCACACTGAATGCAGGCTAGTGCCTGGATCTGGCAGGCATCCTGCAGGCAGACCCAAGATACTGCACCTGGCAGCGACGCAAGCACGCTGCAGCAGCAGTGCCTGCTCGCTTTATTTCCCCACCAAAAAAAGCAGCGAGGATTTGAGGGGGTGGAAAGCCACTCCCAGCTACGGCTTGCACGGCACGTGAGAGAGGACAGCCTAAACACAAGCACAAACCAGGTCTCTGTTCAGAGTTACTCATCTTACACCAAGCACTGCAAAGCGACGCAGCCTTACCAAGCCTGGCGGACGTACACCCACCTCAGCGGCAGGCATCAGCCGGAGCACGTGTGATGGTCTGCTGGCTTTAACTGCACCGCCCGGCCACACCAGCAAAGCGTTTGACTCTTGAAGAGTAATGATTTAACAAAAACTTGAGGATTTGTCTTCTGGTTCAGTCCCACAGGGAACAAGATTCCCATTGTTAACAGGCACAAAAATTCCCCTAGTCACCTGCAAAGGCTGTAAAACGACAGCTCGTCGAAACAGCTCTTTTGGCTTGAAATCACAACAAAGGCTGCAGCAGCCTGCTTTCCTGTTCAGCCTTCCCAGCGCCACAGGCTTTGCCAGATTCCTGCCCCTGCTTCCAAGAGAGGAAGAATTTTGCTTGCATGAGTGTTTGCTGAAATCGCTATCACATTTTCCTTAAGAAACGGGGGAGCAAAAAAGGCTGTCTACGTCCCAGCAAGCCTGGTGAACTGTTCCCAGTTAGCCCAGGCTGTCTGCCCTTCCCTCCTGACGTTTCCAGCTTCCTCCTCTTCTCCTGGCCACCCGGCCACAGCTTCTGCTTTTGTGTGGGACTCAGTTCCCCATTGTTTCTGCAGCTCTCTCAGAGGGGCAAACTTTTTCCATATATGCTGATTATCAGAGATTTGGTTCCTGTGTTCCCATTTAAAAATATACTGCCTAAAGTTCAGCTGTTCTTTATCAGACACAGCTCTCGCCCCCACACAATGCTCTACTCCATTATAAACACAAGCTCTGACAAACTCATGGAATACAAGAACCTCCCGACGTCTCCAAATACCCCGTCTGACATGATCAGTACTGTACAGGGTCTGATACTACTTTTGTTCTGAGAAACTAGTATTGATTTCTTACAGGAAAGTAATTTAAGGGTATGCATAACGGCATATAATATGATTTCTAATTTTTCTCCAGGCTTCGTTTAAGCAGATAGGCTGCATATACTGACACCAGCAAGCTCTGAGGCTCATAGTAATGGCTGCAAAGATACTGGACGCTCTTCTACGGGAGGTAGAACAGCAGACCCCTAGAGATGCCAGACTAGGGGTGGAGGGGGAAACCCAAATCATGTGAAGATAGCACTCATCAGATTTACTCTTGAGCATTCAGACTTCCCAGTGACAAACTTTCAAGTACTGAATTGCGAGCGGCAGTTATCAGGAAGAAAAACGTTAAAAAAAACCCCAACCGTAACGACTAGTTCTTGCCGTTGCTAATATACCTGTCACATGGACATCTAACATAACAGAGTAGATCAGTTTTTGAGAGTCAAGTGGTCTTCAACCAGGACAGCTGATCTCATATGACAATCAGAGAGCAGTTTCCTCTGCAGGTGCTTTACCATGAGGGAGTGATGAAGGTCTCAAACCCCTTTTGCAACTGATTTCATGCCGATCTTCCCATCTGGAAAACAAGACTGCGACTTAAAACCGTGGAGTCTGGTGTTTTGGTTCAGAATAGTTAACAGCCCCAACCCGGCGAGCATCAAGGGGTGTTTGGAGGAGCTGCAGGTTCTGCTGCAAAGGGAAGAACTGGATTTCATGGGTCGCTGGGGAAGATGGAGCCCTTTGCAGCCTGCCTGATGCCCAGGTAGCATGGGCTGTGGAAGACTCACTGCTTCAGAGCCTAAACCACAGAGGCTGAGCGGCCAGACTAGGTGTGCTGCTGTAAGCCCCTCATCCCTCAAAAAATGCATCTTCGTTTGAAGAGGGGAACTAAATCCAATCCCTGCTTCCATTTCCCAGGACAGGAACCAATCAGGTTAACTGAGTTAGCCTGGCAGCCTGTTTGGACCCGTCTATATAGACACACTCTGGAAAGTTAAGGTGAATTAGCTGTAACAGTGAGGGTGGTATATATTTTTTAATTTCTCTCTCCCCACTGCTCAACCCCACCTTTTCCCTAAGGAAGAGGATTAGCGTGTTTTAACATCAGTATGTTGTTAGGTGTGTCGCAACCTCCCGAAGGCCTTGTTTGTGCAGTTTTAGAAATAACTATTGTACGTGGTCTCCGACAGTAGGCAGGACACGTAGCCAAACTTGCGTGAAACACAAGGCCCCAGACTGTCTTTAAGACAGGTCGTCTGTGAAATGCCATTGCTTGTTCAGTGACTCTTCCTCTGAAATTTTTGTAGTAGCCAGAGTTAAACAGTGAGAGAGCAGGGACCCCTTGTCTCCTTACAGCTTCTTTGTCCAAACAAAGCTGTCACGTATCCCTTTTCTGCTCATCACTATCCATAGAGAATGGTAGGATCCCTTGGTGTTCAACTGGTGAACTTCTGTAAACACACTATCTGAAATAACGTGTTGAATACATGCTTAGTTTATGAACAATAATGGCAATTCCTAACTAATCAGATGCACATCATGAATTTTTTTCATTTCCCATTATAGTTACTACTCCTCACTTCCTGTCACTTCTGATCTTGGATTTTAATCATCAAACTTCAACCAACCGTACATTTCCATGTCTCGACTTTAAACGCTTGAAAAGGAAGAGGCTCACCTGCAGTCAGAGATTAACAGATGCCTATGTAATTCCGACCGGGAAAATTCACCAAAACTAGTAAAACTCACTTGTCCTTGCTAGAAGCATAAAACTAAAACCTAAGGACACAACCCTCATTTTTCCAATACTATTTTCCCGCAGGTCACGAGAGAAATTATTTCAAAGCTAATTAATGAAATCCAGTCAGCTACTATACTATCTTGAAGAAAGAATACTTAGGAAGATACTGATTATTAATGGAGCTTATGTGGGATTAACTTTTCAAAGGCAGTCTGCCTCAACCTGATGAGTCAGTGGTTAGGCATCTGAAATGGCAATATGCCGAGAAAGCAATTTGACATTTAAAGCGACATTAACCTGCAGGTTATCACGGGTTGGAAATTTCTGCTGCTAAATGAAAGGACTGGAAATGGAACTAATGCATCAAAGTTCAGACAATCAACCCTTTTGTAACAAACTCAGACAAACATCCCAAATGAAAACAAATGAACTGGGAGTGGAGGGAGAAGCTAGCAAGCATTTTCCGCTTTCCTCATCATCCAGCTAAAAAAAAAAAAAGAAAAAAAACGGGGAAAAAAAAAAAGAAAAAAACGAAGGTTCTTCTGCATTTCACTCTTCCTTGGCACTGTTACAAGCAGAGACTTAAGAAGACCTACTTCAAATTCCTTTCCCATGTCTTTCTTCCACTAGGAACTGGTGTTCCTTCGTGCAGTCCCGGCTGGTAACGTACATAGAAGCCTGCATGAAGGAGAAGTACATTGTCAACTCCCAGCAGCCCTGTCTAAATGGAGCGCCAGAATGCCAGAAGATCATGTAAGTATCCTAAATAAATATCCACTGAAGAGAACAGAATTTTCTCCAAAGTGTCTAAATGATATTTTCAAAAGTATTTAATGATACATTTTAAAAAGCATTAAAGTAGCAACTCAGTTTAATACCAAAGTCACGTAGGGTCTGATTTACATACCTAAGATGATCAGGCATTTAAGTAACCTGCAGAACAACTGCTTTTCCAAGCCATCAAGTACAGGACTACAAGGTGACTAAGTGATTTTTCAAATCTTCCCACGTTTATTCAGAAAAACACGGAGACCATACCTTTTCCATGATTTTCAGGTCATAATACACAGGCATAACTTAAAAAAAAATCTCTGCCTGTGGCCATCGGTGAGACCATTTACACGGCAGGAGTCAGAGACGTGCAACTGCCCAAGCGCTTACTCATCTTTCAGAAGGGCTGGCTGCCCAGAGAGTTCTGGTGAAAGCCAATAGTGTACCTTAAGGTACCAGGAGGGATAAATTTTTAAAGTCGGGAGACACTGACTCACGACACGCTTTTGAAGCGAAATAATATTTAATACTCATCTACATGTTTTCACGTCTATGTAGTTACTGGATTGCAAAAATGCTTTTGTTACTTGTTAATACAATTCATTTCTCTTTCTCTGAACAAACAAAAAGCTTCACGATTATTTCTAGTGGTGTGTTTAACAAATTTGTGTATTCCTTGGTACCAGTGACATTTTGGAATATTTGTTTAAAAATAAAACTTTCTCTATAACTCATCAGAACATTACAGAAGCTCAAGCTCAGTCCAAACTTGATTGCAAAGGACTGTTAAAATAAATATTACAGTTGCACTTCTGATAGCTACATGAATGTGCCGTCTGTGACATTTCTCAGACTTGCATCAGACCAGCACCAACATGTTTGGAAAAAAATCTCTACTGAAGAATAAAGTATGAGGCAGACCACTGGCACCCTGCTCACTGAATAGTAGTTTTATTCTGTCTGCGTGTAAGAACGTGCGCACACCTCCTGTTGTACACAGCAAACCCAAAAAGCAGTCTTATGTAGGGGGGAAAAAAATTGCTGTAGACTGCCTAAACGTTTTACTAAGCACCAGTGATACAGTTTATGACAAATTTCTTAACTGCATTCTGCCTTAGTCATCTAGGACACGCTTGGCACCAGACTGCTGTGAGAGTCAGTGAATTCACCCCGAGTGACACCAGCTGACAATAACTTGGAATCTAATGCCCAGACCCTTACTCCCCAGGTACAGGACAGCTCTGAAGCCAGTCTATCAAGTGAAACAGAAGGTTCTGAAGTCTTTGCAGTGGAAATGCTGCCCTGGATTTATCGGCAAGGACTGTGAACAGCATGGTAAGGAAAGCTAGCGAACAAGCATGAGAATTAATGACTACCTGCCAGTCACGGTGGCAAGAAATAAGTTTGCCTATTTGTTTTCACCTTTTTTGAGAATCCATGCCTTATTTCCTTTGGTTTCCTATGCCCCAAATCACTGATACCTTGAAACAAAGAGTAGTTGTAATTAGCTGCAATTTGTAGCTAATAGCATTAGCTACTTATTCTTCTGTTAGTAGCACCTTTATAATCTTTACACACAGAGGAAGGTATTCATGTACTCATTCGCCGGGGGGGGGGGGGGGGGGGGGCC
>JAVKLA010000093.1:11803242-11834449 GCA_034782735.1 Sagittarius serpentarius | reverse complement strand
GGGGGTTTTTTTTTTTTTTTTGGTACGATTAACACAGCCACATCACCATGAGCTGCGTTTTTAGGCAACAGACTTGAGGAAGCCATTTTAACACAGAGACAACAAACTCCAGATTAGGACCTAGAGGAAAGAAAAGTTTGCCACAAAAATGGCAAGAGGACAAGGATGATTAACTGACAATTTTAAACATAGCTATTGTTTGGCTCAGTGGATTAAGAATAGGAGATTTTCAAACATGAAAAACAAACTGAAGCTGACCATAGGCATTAGGAAAAGAGAGCTGTCTGTAAAAGCAGACAAGCTGCTTCAGTTTATCTCACAGCAGACCAACTGGACTAGCATATGCCTGATGGCAGTTTCAGCCAAGCACCAACCGGCACAGAAACACGTATGCGTACTCCAAGATACAGAGATACACATATCATCAATCTCAGCCTCATAGTTAAAAAAAAGCTTCCAACTTCTCTTAGTATTTCCCAAAAATCTGCCAGAAAACATTGCCAATAGTTCAGCTTTCTGGATTTCCAGATGAAGCCACTAAGCTTTATAAAAAGATAAAAGCACCTGTGCATCTTGATGCCTTCACGTAATTATTTTGGTACTGAAACTTTTACTGCTTTATCAATGTACCTTACAGTACTTTACATTTTAAAATTAAAGTCTCCTAATGTTTTTTTTTCTTTTGTGTCACCAAGATGATCTCCTTACCTTACTCAAAATGCAAGTACGCATTGTATATAAACAATTTTACTTCCTATAGATCCATCAATGCCTGAATTCCACAGTCAGATTCATCTGCACTCATTTCAGATATCCACATCAAAGCCAGTCTCTGAAGTCCATGGAGGTCACCCCTCACGAACCAGATTCATGAGGTGGTCAACCCACAGTAGTGGTCCTCTCGTGACTCAGATTCACAGCTGCTACTGACTCGCTACTTTAACATCAGTGAGAAAGACTGAAGTGGTATTTCGGGGAGCAGTGAAGATAAAGCTGCAGAAGGGATTAATGAAATTAGAATTAAATCTGATCTCTTATGAAATTCGTAGTGCTTCTGCAATTTATTTAAAAGGTTGTGACCGAGTTCACCAACTACTCCATATGCTTTTTGGCTTGCACACAGAATACACATGCGGGACTTTTAGACATGTCACTGGATAAGGCTTTTTCAGTTCTTAAGACACTGATGCAAGCTCATCCGTAACACATTTTTACATAGAGGTCAAAAATAATCATACATAAGAGATAACATTTTTATATTTCCTATAAGCAGGCAGTAGAACTTATTTCCACTTATCAAAACTCTACAATTTTTTCAAGAGGATCTTCCTATCTTTAGGATATAGCACCATCCTGTGGTCATTTCAAGATGCAAAATTAGGAGGCTGGGTGGGAAAAAGTGCTTGTCAAAACAAAGACTAGTGCAAAAAGTTTCAGTTACCCACAGTATTTTCATTATGTCCTCCTGTCACGCTAATATAAAAATCCCAGGTTTTAATCCAACCACGATCAGTGTAATCAACGCAGATATTCCAGAAACTACACAATAGCCACAACCGTAAGGAAAAGTTTACTTTGCCAAGATAGTAACCGTAAGGAGACCAAATCTTTGTGCAGTATAATTTCCTGGTATTACGTATTAAGGAAAAAAACGTTTGAAGCTACATACAGTCTAGCTTTCCACTGTACTTTCCAGAACTCTATTGCAAGAATTTATCACTTGACTTTACAGGAAAAAAAAAATATTGTTACAATTATCTTTATAATATGCTGACAGTTTTTTACAGTAGCTAGAAAGTTATCTTTAAAGCTAAGATTATTCCTAATCAAAGGCAAAAAGAGAACAGAAATGGATCTTACTTCTTGCTGCTTGCAAACTAACAGTGAACTCTACAAAGAGTAGTAGCAGATACATTTCTGCAATGAGAAAATAAATTCCGAGATTTTATAGAATTGTGTACTCACAGATGAGACAGCCCCTTGATTGGTCTTCATTTGCTTGAATCATAAAAACAAGAGTGAATTTAGCAGGCTATACAGAAGTACCTGCATAATTTTGTAACCAACAGCACATAAGTATATTAGCTCAAATCTCTTAATTTGGATACCATTACACAAAAAGAACACTGTACACTGAGGGAAAAAAAACAATTACAGGATCCCTCATCCCTTTATTTTTTTCTCTTTTTACTTCACGAGCCTGAGGCAAATTCGTATGGATAAAACCAACATGTAGTGAACTTCCATATGTTCCAATACAAGAATTATTCAATTTTGCCTTGCTTCTGGCTTTGCTGTAAGACAGGAATAAAAATCAGGTTTCACTGCTGTGCCCAAATTTAGTCTAATGAATACTGAGCCTGAACTTATAGCACCAAATAATTCTGAATGCCACTGAACAATAGAAGTGATCATTAACAACTTATTCAGTCTGTGGGGGAAAAAAACCATAAACGAGGTCTTAAAAAGTAGGGAACTATTTAGTTACAGTATTATGATTTCCAAGTCATTACATTTTTAAGGCAAAAAATCTTATAGTAACAAAACACATTACTAATGTATACTAAAATAAGGTTATTTACTTAAAAATGATACATTGGACATAATCTGTGTACAGAACAAGCAATTCATGGTAAACTCAATAAGGCACCTTCTAAAGCAGATGCTGTACAAAATACATTAGTGTGTTACATTTTTAAAGGAGTATTCTACACTTCTGACATATAACACACACAAGAGTGTGACCATTTGTCTCATTCCACTCTCATATTTTATTTACATCTTCTCTAGGTTAACTACAATGTTATTTATTCTTCTTGTATACAATATAGTACATTTCATTTTGGGCATGGCATGTCAGAGCACAAATGTCACTACATGATGTGGGCTTCTATAATCGCATTCAACAGGAAAATACTACAAAGCAACAAATACATGAGATTTGTTCAAAAATTAGAAGTAATGTGCACTCCATTTCTGCTATACCAACCAAGGCTAAGACACCACGGCTCCATAAAGCACTGTATCGTGCAACATTGCCAGCCATTTTTAGACATCACCCCTATTTGGAATAAAGATTGTGGGCACAGGATAAAGACTTTTGACTTCAGGGGCACTGTCAGAAGAAGGAAGAAGTGCTAAATCGTTCTAATATTTGACAGAAGATGAGCGCATAACTTCCATTAAAAAACATCTGCAATAGTGAAAGAATGCTTTTTAACTTAGTATCTTTGCTTTTCAAACATTTTAGACCATTAAAATACAGTCTGTGAAGACAGAGTAGGTGAAATGTATCCAAATAATTTGTTTTATAAACACATTCAAATGGTCATTTAGATCAAGTTCTAAAATTTGATTCTAGACTACCATGGAGGTAACTTAAAGTATTGATTTTACATTTTATTCAATACCCCTCAATAGGCTAATTAAGAAAATAATTGGGGAAAAGTAATGGATATTGGGAAAACTGTCAGGTTCTTGAGTAAAAATCAGGAAAAATTAACCTATTGAGTAAAACTTGGAACAAACTGAAAATGTAAGCCTACATTTTTCTGTAGGAATATTATGTTTCTTGTGGAATTTACAAGTTAACCAGGAACACAAAAACTTTCTTTTCAATTGCTGTAACCCTAAGAATTATGTAAAGTTACTCAAACTATTTTCCACCTAACTGAAATCACATGGAGCAGGTTAAATAAACACAAAAAAACCTCTCTGTATGTGAGTGTTTAAGAACTTCCAAGGCACTGATACTCCCCAAGATATTTTCCACACTTTTGATTTTTATATTTAAAAAAAAAATACAACAAACAAAAAACCCCACATTTGCCAGTTTTAGGGGATATCATATTTTTTGGATGACAAATGCTTAAAATGTGGACCAACAAAATGAGGTTAATCACACTCTAACAGAAGAAGCCCATTTCCCTCCCCGACCTTAAAGGTTTTTGAACTCTACAGCATTGCATAAAGCAACAATTTCGCTTTAGAGTCTGCACTAAGTATGCTTAATTACGTAAAAATTAATGGGCTAGCTTTGAGCGAAGGTTTTTTTTTTCCAAATGATTGTTAAAATCTCAGTATAGACATACTTGGCTCCAAACAGTGAATGACTTTGCATGGAATGTAGATATGTGCTCAAGTGCTTTATGCAACCAGATCCTTTAGCAATAACATTTTTTGGAGTAACAGGGAATCAAGGAATGCTAAAGACCTAGCAGCTCTTGTTCAGGACAATGAAAACTGCATATGCGTGATATGTTTGAGTATGAACCCAGCAACTGAAGTACTGAAAAATTACAGTTAAGCTCAAGGTGGAAAGATTTTTTTTTTGTTTTTCCTCTCAAAGATCATCTTTGCAGCAGTTGGCTCACTTCTTCTGTATTAATGTGTAAATCAATTTACGTCTTAAGATGTCTACCAAAGATCACCACCCTGTTGCCTTGCAAATGCCTAAACAATGGAGAAGAAAATAAGTGAATAATTACAAATTAATGAAATTCACACTTCCAGCAGTGGCTTCCTGAAGACTTGGGAAAAATGAATAAAAAATTCACAAAACAAGTTAATAGCTAATAATTCCATGGCAACTTCTGAAAGAAATGAAAAAAAATATTCTAAATAGGAATGGGTTAATTTAAATAGACCTCCATGCTCTGAAACTTCAAGGTAGCAGGGTATGTACATAAACATTTTTCCTTCTTATTGATAAGAATCCTAGAGAAGGAAAAAAAAAAAGCTTATCCCTTACTTTTTTTGGCTCACACCAAATATTTTCCAACTACCTGTGCAAAAATTATGCGCGAAGACACAATTAACAATTTCAAACTCATCATGTATTTCCTGGCAATGGACGGAGAAACATTTTTTTTAAAAAGCCCTTTATCATGAGGATTGTGGCACAAAAATCATATATCTCTTGCTGTTTTCAAATAAGTTAAAACCATAGTTGACACACCTATGAACTTCTCAGCCAGAATACATATTAATACTTAAAGGCATTACTGAACAAAAGTAATGACTTTATTTAAAAAAAAAAGTCCCTTGAAATAGCTAGTTTTCTATAAAATAAGTAGAACTGTTAAATAAAGTCTGTACATCAAAATAGAAAATAAAAATACTGCAATCTTTTGCCTGACCATTTACAGTATGTGAACTACAGAATTAAAATAACAAAAAAACCCCCCATGTTAAGAAGTTGTAATTGTTTACAAATCACATTAGTTCTGCATTACATTGTTTTCTATCAGTTGTATTTTCAAGGGAAATTTAAACACATATCAAAACAATCTCCATGTACATATTTTAAGACAACAAATAATCTGGCATAAATGAATCTGAAGTTTTAACATTCTTTCATCAATTTTAATATTATTCTTAACTTTTTTCTTCAAATCTCAACTATGGCATATGTGTGTGTATGTGCATGTGTCTAGTTGTACACATGTACCTAGGACTAGGTGGTTTGTTGTTTTGTTTTTTTTTACTAAAGCACAAAACACACCTTATAAATAACTTCCCTTTTTAAAGTTACCTAGAACAAGATTTACAGTACAAAGTTATAGGCACTTAAATTATCAAATAGGTTCAACGGTTCCAATACTGTGTGTCCATTCTTCAGACTATTCGTGCATTTGAAGCTTCAACTTGAGTTATGGTACTATTTTCTAACTTCAAAGTAGAAGTGCCAAAGGAGTTATAAATCAGTAATTCTGCCTTACAGTAACCTCATGGAGGGGTTCTGGCTTTCAACCAACTTGCCTGGATCACTGAAGAAAAGGAGGGAACTACAGTTTCCTGTGCATGCCAAATAGTTAGCACAATAAGACCAAATTTTGCAATTATGTTAACTTACTTTATCTTCATTAATTATCTTTCAATACCATTCCTCCCAAATGTGCTTAACTAGAACTTAAAACATCCACTGATTTACCTTGTCTCAGATCTTGAATTTTCTAACTGTCAAGTAAGTGGCCCACAGATGTGGCCTCCTGCGTTTACATCAGGGCAACCCAGCTCAAAATCTTCTGCACGTTGTGGGTCTTATCTTCAACAGTTCACATACTCGGTTCTCCTGGTCTTGACCTTTACTGTATTCTCTAATCTTCTGAGTGCCCAGCCTGTGCTTCCTGCCTTCTCTCTTTTGTGTCTGTAAATTAGACTCAAACCTTTCAAAACTTATCTTCTGCCTAGTTTTGTCAAATGATGAAAAAGCATGCTCCTACAGCTGACTGATTCTCTCCTGTATGAAAAAAAGTTCAGAGCATGACAGGCACCTACGAGTGAGTCCCAATAAAGTAGAAAGGCAAAACGCGTGAACAATGGTCTTTCTGTTAAGATGCATTCTACAGCAAAAATGCTGGTTGCATGCGGCATTGTGAAAAATATGCGAGATTTCATAGTCATACAATTACGGAGCCCACTAGACCGTAAGTGAGATGACCAAGGCAGTCTATACCTCTAAGAGAGATCGTTTCAAGCTCTTTACAGACTTAAGTAGGCATTCCTTAATTTATTAATGGTTCACATTTTTGCAGTTCTCCTTGTGACCAAAACAAGAATACAAATAAAATTAAAACTGAGATTTTGGAAGATAAATTAATGGCAAGGAGTAATTTCTGTAGCAAATCTCTGATTGTGGAGCCACAAAATGCATGGAGCCCTGACCATAAAACTTTGTTCATTTCAATGGTTTCTTTTCTATTCCAAATGACAGCAAAATAATTCTGGCACACACATAAAGGCATAAGGACTGTTAAACTGAGTAGTATCACAAACAGATTCATAACCTACAGGCTGTTTCACAAAAACTTGTATGGATTGACTAGGTTTTATCAGGTAGAAGGCAAAAAAAAAGCTTATATTCTCCATCTCTGTTGAATCCATATAGCTTGTTAGGCTTTCACAGAAAGCACTGTAATCTGAACATTCAATTCAGTACCCAGAGTTTTACTGGAGACTCACTAAGTATGAATGAAGTCTCAACGCAGCTCAAACAAAACCAAAACGTGTATTTTATCAAGGCTGTCCATATACGTAGCATGTAGTGTACAGAGGCTCTCAGTAACACAGTCTATGAAGTACTGAAAGATTTGATTAGCAGCCTGTAGAAGTGTGCTGAGAAAATATACTGAATCTCAGTTATTTCCTCTTTCCACATAGGTCTCACCCATGGTTGAGTGAAAAGATCTAGGAGTCCAGCTTTGCTCTCCAATGTCAGTTTACTGTGTCAAATCTTTACATCTTGTGATTCCACCATCTTGGCAAGTGTCTTCTTGATCCTCAAGGCAGTGAGCCTTGAGGCAGGATTATGAGCCCAGCATTCAGACATTAATTTCAATATTGCTCTTAAACACTGTAAAATAGAAAACAAAGGAACAGTATTGTAACAACTGACAGACCTGAGGTGTATAATTTTGGTTCGTTGTCAAGGCCAAATTATAGAACTCTGAAGTCCAAATGCGCAACTTCTACTTTTTCTGCAAAATTGCTGATTGAGAACTATTATAAACAGATCAACTAAAAAAACCACCAAAACCCCGCAACAAGCACTTGTATTACAGTAGCTGGAACTAACTGAAGTGTTTCTTTACTTTCAAAGATGCATTACCAGAACTTATCATTACAACTCGAGAACAGCGGTACAAAAATGGTAGCAATAAGCAGAAAATCTCCATATATATGGCAGAAAAATTGTAAGGAACTTTTTCACTGAAAACGAAGATGTGACAAAAGTTCTTTCAGCAGTCAAAAAATAATAAGGAAAAAACTGAGAAGTCCTAAAAGAAATGAAGTATTTGGGGAAGAAAGGATATAAATAGTTACAGCTAGTTGTGCTCAAGCTGTGGTCCTTTAAAAACACATTTGAATTTAATATTTAAGTTACATCATGGCTTGCCCTGGAATGTACCAGTAAAAAAGAAAAAAAGAAAAATAAGGAAAAAAAAAAAAAGGGAGGAAATCTACAAACACAAAGAGATTGCTTCATATTCCATGAAAGACCTTAAGCCACAAATCAATATGCTATATACATTAAGACTAATAAAACCAATTAAAAACTCATTTAAGTTTTAGCTCCAGTCAACACTCTGAAAAATATTCCACTATCTAAAAAGATGATCTCGGGTAGAGCAGTATTCATAAACTTGGATGCTCCTTAAGGGTATCTTTCCCCTCAGATCACTGAAAAGATACATAAAAAATATGGTATTTTGAGTATCTTGATCCTGTTGTTGCTGTAAGTTTTTCAGAATGTCTGACTGTAGTCTCTATTTTACAATGTTTTAATATTTACTAAACTAAAATATCCTTCCATATTAATGAACAAACTGAACTAATTTTTCTTTTCAGCATACTCACTTCATCACTATTCCATCTATTCGATACTACTGGACGCAGGCGTTTGACACACACCACTTCTCTCATGTCCTCATAGGATGGATCATTTGGCACCATGTCATAATATGGCAACTGATATTCTTCAACAATACCTGGAGGTAATTGTGAAAGATCAAGAACGAGTAAAAAACAACAACAACAACAACAAAATCTATGCATCTACTATCAGATTTCCTTAGCCAGGAGCAAAAAGTAATTCAATTCTGTGCCAAGGCAAACCCACCACACTTATACTGTGATAAAAATCTGAAAATTTCACTGTAACAACAGATGTTTACCAGAAAAACCCCAATATTATGAATATTAAGTTTAATAGCTACAATAATTCCCTTGCAGTCCCTTTGACTTTGATACCCAATGTAGAATTTGACATCTAATCCACTACATGTTACAACGAAACAGGGAGAAAGCATAAGATGGAAGAAGAGAATACAAGTAAAGATCTGTGAGGTCACAGAAGAAGAGTGAAAGAAAAGGAAGGATGAGTCACAAAAATACGTGTAAGGAGAAAACGGAATGACACCAGAAATGCAGGAAGGTATAACATCAGAATTAACACCTTATCAATTACATTGCAAAAGTTTTATTAACATCACAGGGGTGAAATACATCTGCATCCCACTATTTCTCCCATCCCAGGCACTCTGCTTTTTGAGCAAGTTAAAAAAACCCAAGATGCTTAATTGTAAGAATCAAAAAGGTTTATTCAAGTAGTACTCTGGACAGACTGTTACTACTGCTTTTAAAGAATACAAGCCTGTTGATATAGCAGGCTTGTTACATTATTTCCTGGAGAAGTATTGTTAAAGTGAGAAAAGGGCCTGGTAGATCTTATAAATAATATTTAAAAGTTTACCTCCTGTGACACAGCGCCGAGCCATTTCCCAAATGATCAGCCCAAAACTGTAGATGTCAGCCATGATGTACGGTTGGAAGTGGTTTTTATTCAGGCTTTCATCTAGGACCTCTGGAGCCATGTAACGTTTTGTTCCCACTCTAGTATTTAAGGGAACATCAACTTCGTTTGTGTCACTATATGAAAACATTAGTAAGTTAGTGAATTGCGTACTACTACAAGACATGGTATGAAATCCTGTATGATGCAATCACTACACCGCAAAGCTCCCATTTACAAATTAAATTCTTTCATTTCCCTCTCAATACTACACTTACAATACATTGTACCTCCCTGAAAAAGATTTTCCAGAAAAATGATAGCGAGTATGGAATTTTTACAGTCTACTGCTTCTTTTGCAAGACACAGGCTCTATTGTAGCAAAAGACAATTCTCTGGCTCCACTGAACTTATAAAAAAAGTATTCAGTAATAATATTATAGTATTACTTCTTCAATTAAGTTTCAACTCCCTTTATACTGTTCAAATTTTCTGTGAGATAATTTATAATGAAACTACATGGTAGCAATTACTATGAAAGGCCAGTTTTGAATAATGAATGGTCTCCTCTTCCTTTCCTCTACAAAACTACTTTTACTTTCCACAAGAAGAGTCTTTTCATTGTTCTCTTAACAACCTATTTTCATCTCGATGCTTACCAGCATTCAAAGGAAGAACAGCATTTTACCCTCAAAACTGAAAAAACCTGAAAGCATGCAACCAAATGATTCCATCTTCCCTTTAAACTGGATATCTGGTGAATTAAAAAAAAATTATATGTAAGTTTTCCCATTACAGAGGATTTGTTCATCTACCTGTTAAACTTGACTGCAAGACCCAAGTCAGCAATGCAGCAGGTTCCATTTTTCTTTATCAAGATGTTTTTACTCTTCAGGTCCCTGTGTGCAATAGCAGGCTTGCCTTGTGTCCCATAGATTTCTGTGTGTAGATGGCACAGACCACATGCCGCAGAATATGCCAGCTTGAGGAGAGCCCTGTTGTCTAGCGTAGTGCATTTCAGAAAATCATACAATGATCCATTTTCATGATAATCTGTAATCAAGTAAAGCTGTGTCCAGGAGCCAGTGCCTTTAATATCTGCAGCTATGAAACCTATGAAATACATAAACAAAGTTACAATTTATTTGTACATAAATTTTTTTATGCAACAGATTTAGTAAGAATTCCTAAAGCTGTATTATCTTAGACTGTATCAAGAGATATCTCTTCCCCTTAAGAAAACTAACAATGTAAAAGCTCAGATTTCAACTAGACCATTCCAGTCACCCAGCAAAGACAGTGCAGACACATTTCCAACCAAGAGCAGCAAGATTCTACCCTTTCAGTAACATTTTATTAGCATACATTAAGGGACACCCATCTGGTTATTCCACAGAAGCCGCCACATACCCCTCAAGCCACCCACTAAGAAGTCTTCCTCCTTCACCCTCACACAAGCCCTCCAGTAACTAAACAATTTACTGCTTCCTTACCAAGGATGTTTTCATGACGCATTAAAACAGTTTGGTATATCTCTGTTTCTCGGAACCAACTGGCTTCCTCTGTGGTGAAAAACACTTTCACTGCGACTTTTTCACCCCTCCATTTGCCCATCCACACTTCACCGTATCGTCCTTTTCCAACTTGCCTCACCATCTGAATTTGTTTGGCAATAGTGCGCTGAACCTAGGGAAGAAAAAAAACAATTTAAAAAAAAGTTGAAAAGGTGAGAGGAAGGTGGAGGAGGGAAACCCAGCGATCGACCAAAAGTACCTGGACAAGCTGCTTCTCAAGCTTGGATTGCTTTGAATTTTGATCCCATTGTAAATTTGTTCTATATTATTTTCCACTATTCCCATTTCAAACTCATTATTGCTGCCTCCAAGAAGAATTGTATAACAAACCCAAAAAGATTAAATCGGCTCAACTTCTTATTTAATTCAGATGCACTCTCTAGCATTCTATTTGTTTCTATTTTATAAATAATTAGTCACCTGTCTCACCGCATAATTTTTACGCAAGTATTACATAGGATGGTGAATCAAAAATTATGAAGAGCTATCAGCCAATAAAAAGCAAATGTATTTTATCAGACAGTGGACACTAAGAAAAAAATATCTTTGATTTTGTTCAATTTGATACTTGTATTATCCATTCATCGCATTTTTATCTTAATGTCTGTAGGCTCTAATTTTTCTTTGAATTTTGCTGATGCCAACAGATTTCCTAACATAGAATCTAATTTTGCACTTCATTTTAGTTAATTATGTGAAGATAGGCTTTCATACCTATTTAGTTTGTACTGTATCTTTCACAGTAATTGCATATAAAATAATTAACATACTGTACGGATAAAATGCTTTGTTCTAGGCATTAGGTACAAACCAAACTTTGTATTTGATGGAGAGAAGTTCAGAGGAGAGAAGTCTTAGTTTAGGATTTACCAACAACGGTAGTCCCGATCCACTCCCAGAACTCTGTGACTGGTCAATAAGGTCTTTTAATGACTCCCCAGCTGGAATAAATGCTTCATCTTGTTCCAGGTCACGATTATAACAGTGCCTCTTTGCCATTGACTTACAGTAATGCCTGCAAAAGTAACAGGAGAAGTTAAGCCGAACTCCAAAACACTCTTCAAAATACGTAGTAAATTAAGCTAGGAAAAAAGCTATTTAAATGTACAAGTTTTCTTAAAAAATATTAATCAGATTTTACTGCTCCATTTTTTTCAGGAATGTAACATACAGTTTTTTAATATTAAGAAGTTGTTGTAATGCATGTACAGGCACACCAGTTTATTATGAGTCAGGTGGAAACCCAGCGTTTTTAATACTCAGCTCACAGCCAGTGTTACTAGCACAACACCGCTGGTTTTGGTTTAAACTAACAGACTGAACCTTGAGCCATGGCAGATGAGGCTGACACACACACATTTCTGCTGAAACTGCTAGAACAATGATCACCTCCAGCGCGGGGCTGGAGCTGACAGAAGCACGCATAGTCTCTTAAACTGCAGCTGCATGAATTGCCGTAGTTCAGCCAGTCAATTTATTTAGTTTTGAAACACAACAGAAAAAGGAAAAGTTACAAAACACATCTCTGCTGCTTTAGGCATGCAAAAGCACTTTACAAAAGGTAAACACCAGAAGTAGATGGAATTTAATTATCAAAAGTGACTGAACATCCAAAAACATAGAAAGCATTGGCATATTCCTGTTTAATGGATGCTATAACATCAAAGTTATATGTAGCTTAGAAAACTGTAAACACAAAAGTGTTTAGCAATAGCCAGAGGAAAGGATCAAATTCACTTAAATTCTATGCTGTGAACAGTTCATTTTACCTAGCAATGCAAACTGCTATCCGCAAAAGTGTGAAATTAAATTACAATGGTTTCACTTCCAATTTATTTTTGTCAGAAATACGTTATGATTAACTGAGTACGTTTATAAAATAACTGTTCCGTTTACACTCATTTGGGAAATTAAAAATGTTGCCAGTAAAGAAAGCGCTTTCCTTACTTGTAACAAAAGCAGCTAAATAAGACGATCATGACAATTATGCAGACCGCCATAGAAATCAACACTGCCATCCAACGAATGCTGCCATCAAAAAGTCCATCTATTAAAAAAAAAAAAAAAAAAAATTAAGTTTCCAAAGTCTATTAATTAAACATCTATTGTAAACAGTTTATTTAGGTATCTTTTCATATACTGTGTATATGAATGTGCACAAACTGAAACACAGGAGGTTTGTCTGAACATCAGCAAATACTTCTGTACTGTGAGGGTGATCAAGCGCTGGCACGGGTTGCCCAAGGAGGTTGTAGAGTCTCCCTCCTTGGAGATATTCAAAGGCTGCCTGGACGTAGTTCCGTGTAACCAGCTCTAGGTGGTCCTGCTTGAGCAGGGGAGTTGGACCAGATGATCTCCAGAGGTCCTGTCCAACCCTCAACCAGTCTGTGATTCTGTGGCAGTATGCGGAGCCACTTGCAAAATGTCAGAAAGGAGCAAGACAGCTGATGCATATAACATAGCAGTCCATACGAAATTACACAAAATTTATAGTGTTTTAGTGTCAAATTAAGTATTTACACCAGAAAAGCAGAGAGAATTTCATTTATTTGACAATCAAAAAAAGGATTTAACTTGAGATTTTGGAGTTGTTGGTTTTGGCTGACTGTTGCTGGTTTGCTCTTAGGAATACAAATGAAGGATTTACAGCAGAAAGATTCCAAGAAGGTATTACGCAGCAGTTAAACCAGTACGACTTGTCTAGCAATGAATGAGTAGAGTGCATGAAAATATAAACTATTTTCACTGGGAACAACAGAAAGAAGAGAATTAATTTACAGTGGATAAAAAGTATTCTGACATTGTTAACTGTTTTTAAGATACATTCATCATGGGAAACACACAGCAGAGATTAAGGAAAAAAAAAAGATTAAGAAAAAAAAGATTTAAAAAAAAAAAAAAAAGAGAATAGGCTGTGGAAACAGAATAAAAACAGATCAGACGATCCCATGCAGACCAAGATATGAGCAAACATGAGTGACCGATGGAGGAAAAGATTAACTTGGAAGCAGCAGAAAAGCAAAACTGGAAACAGAGTATTAAGTGTAGTACAGCACTTCATATCAAAATTACTTGGGAAGGAAAAAACAGATCTGTGCATTATGGTAATTACATTTTCTCCTTATTTTTATCTGTTGATCGGGAAGAACAGAATCCACATAGCATTTATTCTTAGTAGTGTGAGCATCTAGAAGCTGTTTACCTGTACTATCAAGTGGTGGTAATGTTGGTTGTAGGTCCTGATTGCAGAAATCAGTCCGACAGCACTCAATTGTCCGACGTAATTGTGCTTTAGGCGAGTCCTGTTGAAGGAGAATTGAATAAACATTCAGATTTTGAAGTGATCGGCTAGGATGGGGACAGGTGATGCTACAGATACAACATGGCACAGACAAAAGTTTAAGCTATTTTATTTAAAAAAAAAAATTCAACCTCACCATTTAATGTATGAGACAGCTTCACAGTGGCAGACAGGCACTATCTACTCTCTTTTGGTGTATACATTCTGTGTTCACCTTCTTTTATTTTTCATGGAACTTTTTTTACTTGGTGCACAGAAATAGATGGTTCCTACTTAAGTTGCTATTTCATACATTGCAAAATTTTTAAGCTTGGCAAAAGCAGTTAATTGTATGTTAAATAAATACCACTCTTAAGACAAAAAAAGGCAATCCCTTTAGAAGTTTTTCTCTTGCACTCATCATAGCAGCACTGTTTGCTTCAAAACCATCTTCAGAACGCCATATAAAAGATGGAGGGACATGAAAATTAATCTGAAAGTAAGACATTAATATAAATACAAGAACAATTTCAGGTGGTCATCATGGCACCTCAGGTCTGATTTGCAGTAACCTTAAACATTCACAGCTGTAACTGACGCCAACAGTGCTTCCAAAAAGCAACGCTGCTGACAGCTACATTATGTAGAAGCTCAAGCCCTAGAAATTTAAAATGGAGTATCCAAAACAGTGACAGCATTTGGGGGGGGGGGGGCAACTCAGCGGGTGATTACCTTTGAAAGCTTTATTTAATGTAAGCAATGTGAAAAACAAAAAAAAGCAAAAACCCGCCTTCCAAGGCAATATTCATTTGCCCAGCCAGCGCTATATCCCTGTCTTCTAACCATATCCTTGCTTTATTAACTGTGTTTTCAGTTTCAACTTTTGCGACAAAGGCAGCAGTCTGCTTAATTATACCCCTTTAAATCAAAAGCAAGTTATATTCACGCAATTAACAATACATAACTCTTCTAGAAAAGAAAAAAAAAGTTACACATCAGACAGGAAAGCACACACATTTGATAAAATGTGTATACATGTTCACGAAACTTTAAGGGAGCTCTTTTGTGATCTGTGAAGACAACTCCTTATGATTATGCTCTTCTGTCAAATGAATTGAAGAAAGCAAGAAATTCCAAATTAAAACAATCAAGAAATTCTGCATTAAAACAGAAACTGCTCAGCTCAATTACATAAAGTTGTCTCTTCAACCAAGAAAACAGCTGACAGAAGTGAAAGGTTGATGTCCCTGTTTGTCAGTGGCTTAGAGGTACTTGCAGAGAACTCCAGCAAGCTAGGATTCTATTCCAATCTTTGCTCAAACACCATTAAGTGTCCTTTCTGCCACTACTCACGCATGACTGTTCAGTCCCATTCTCCTCAGTGGTAAATGGCAACATGCAAAATTCTACGACTGCAGTTGTAAACTACAGAGATTTAAATGGCTTATGCAATCTCCCTACATAATCTCCCATGGTCATCTTAAATTTTAATATCATCTCATTTTTTTACCTTGCACTGGAAGTCTGAACCTTCATACTTCATGCAGCCAGAAGCAAGCGTGGGTTCTCCATGTTCATCTTCCTCAATGATAGCAAAGCAATGCCCATTAGTTCTGGAATAAACACATCACTCGTGCTTTACCAGCATGTTTGTTGTTTAACATGCAGCATTAGTTGACCACAAACCCATTAAGAATACTACAACAGCAATATCTAGAAAAATTCGTCTTTAACACAGGGGTTACCATACAGTCTGAGAACAAAAGACCCCCACAGTATTTTCAATTAGAACACTGTAGGGATGTTTTCTGCCAAACATTCTGGCTTCTACTTCCTCACCACCCTTCAAGATTGCTTGTATCTGACCACAAACGTACAGTTGTTCAGAAACAACTGAGGGGAGAGAAAAGGGGATATCTAACTAAAAAGGCTTACTAGCTACTATTTTATAGGTTAAACAAAACAAAACAAAACCTTGTGTCTGTTCTTGAAACTGCAATGATAAACTCTCAGAAAAGTCCCAGTCTGTGAAAGGTAGCTGTTTCAAGGTCAAAAACTCAGCTACACTCTTCCCACACAAGCTCTCTCAAATATTCAGCCTTTCGGGCAAAACAGACAAACAAACCCCAAATCCACTTTCTGAAGCTGACAGTAACAAATTAATTACATTCTTTCAAAAAAAAAAAAAAGCACTTCAGCTCCCCATTATCTCTTTATATGAATGCTTTTATTACGATATTACATGAAAATGTCAACAATATTTGCAAGGAATCCCAAACTGATTCGCAATGGTAGGTCTGTGCTTTCCAACCCGTAAAATTAACATTTTTATTAGGTAAATCAAAATTCATTCATTCCCTTAACGCAGACGCTAAGGAAAACAAACCCAGAAATATTTTTGTTTGCCAAAAATTTTTTATTTAAATGAGTGTAAAGAAATGCAGATTTGGGAAGTATAATGCCATAAAATACCCTGCACATGAACACTGCATAAGCATAATTAACTCTCTAACAACTTTATTATCAAAACAATGATCTATACAGCTATTGGTTTAGAGGCAAAACATTAATAAGGCCTATACTAACTGCAGACACTAGAGGGCGATAAAAAGCAAAAAATAAATACCAAAGGCACTGAAAGACAAAATACTGGATGGTAGCTCAACATCGTCTATGTGCAAAACTATGTTTGTAAAATACTACCTGTGTTTACATTTAAAAAGATAGTAGTGTTTATTCCACCTCCTTGCGTTCCACAAAAACTTCTTTATCTGCCAAGTGACAGCTTTAGAGAGGCTTAATTAATATTATGTGTTGAAGTGAAGACTTAAATTAGAGTAGCAAGTAATATGTTTTCTATTATGTATCTTTGTATTAATTCTTAAGGAAGAAAACAGAAGGGCCTTAAACACTGAACTACAAATGAAGAGAAAAAAGGAAAAACAAGGACGTTTCACAACATGGAAAAAAACATCTAAAGCAAGGACATAATCAGTCCACGAGTCTGTCACAATTCGTACGCCTAAGTTAAAACTACCCTCCTGTCCCTGTATGTTCAGAGGCTTTTCTTTTTTTCCCCTGCCTTTCCCTCATACTCTACAACTAATGAACATGTAACAAGAAGAATTTTCAGTAAATGGCTATGTTGCTAAGATTACCTTTTGACTGCTAGGTGGAGAGATACTAGACTAAGGTAAGGAAGCAGGCGGTCATTATCAAAAGGATAAGATTCAGGTCATTTAAAAATACTCACCCAGTTACAAAGTGCTACAGGTTACTTAAAACCTCAGTCTTTCAAAGCAGTTGCTGAGGGCAAAATGACTGGTTGCAAATGGTTCTAAGGTATGGTGAAAGCAGTGGGGTTTAGTGCTCAGCTCTCCGCAGAATCTGCGTTTCTAATCAATTATGGTCCGATCACCTGACAGAACCTCAGTCAGCACTCTAGAGATAGTCTGCTCTCTCACGAGCAAAAATGAGCCTCTTCAAAGAGCCTCTTCTATCCTGTATGCAATACTTACATGCATGTGTTATTAATAGCATCATCTGGACAATGTCCTGAGCAGTAGCACTTAAGAAAAGGTAAGGTGTCCTCTGGTGCGAGTGTTACTCCATTTGCTTGTTTCTTTTGGTCAGGATTTGTCTTCATTCCTGTGCCATGAAGCATGCTGTCTAGATTTTGACCTGGAGGTTTTAAAAAAGCGAAGAAAGTATTTTTGCATCTCTCTGAATAACTGTTCAAGAGCTTTACAGGCAAAACATGCCAACAGAGTAATTATATTAACAAATACTTGAACTATACAAGACCTAAGAACCTCCTCTCACAAGATTATGGCAGAAATTTGAGTTAATAATTTTATTCTAAAAATACCTAGCTCAAATATTTTATATCTTTACAGCAGATCTTCCAACCATAATCAATATAAAAAGAAAGGGGATATTTTCCCTTTCTGAGGCGGGCAGAAAAGTAATGATGCAACTGGTAAGAATTTTCTGAAGAAAGCCTCTCTCATGCGTGTGTTTGGAAAACCAAGATGCTGACCGCTTGATAACCACAACAGTATAATTTTATGCATGACTGAATGTACTTAATATGCAATTTTCTAATTTTCTGAACTGAAGTAATTTTTTATGGATTCACAGTCTCATAGAAGAGCAGTAATAACCCCAAAATCTCTTGGGCTTTTTGATCTCTTTATGCATTAGTACTTCAAAACAGAGCTAAAGTAAATCTTGTTTGCAAATTAAATTTCAGTAAATGACATGAACATCCACACAAACGAGCTTTCACAGAATAAAAATAGGGCTAAATTATCTTCCAAGTAGCCCTCAATTTCTCAGCAGGAGGAGAGTTGAGCATCATTTGTTCTAGTTCATATTATTAAAGTGCTTTTGTGAACATAGGCATTCAGAAGAAAAATTTAATCTGTTTTCTTCCCAGCAAAGAACATCCAGAAAAAAAAAATTTAGAAACATTATCTGCCTCATTTGGAATATGCCTTGTGACCACTATATGAAATAAGAACATCTTCATCCATCTCGTCCAGCTTTATCACGCGTAATTTTACTAACAGAAAATCTCTTTCTGTCCATCATCTAACAGTATTCTTGGCTCTAAGTCCTCAAGGTGTGAGCCGAATAAAGCTAGAGGAGTCGTGAACAGACCATCACCTGCACTGACACAATTTACAGCAAGTCTCTAGGGGAGGCTCAGTGTGCAAGATAAGAGAACAGTCAGTTAGGACCGATTGAAGCTTTTACAAATTCAGTTATAATTAAAAAAGTGGAGGTACCCCAGTATGACTCAAAAAGATTTTAGTCACAATAAAAACTTCAATTTATCTAAGAATAAATAAAATATTTTGATCAGGGAACTCAGTCTCTTTTAAAAGATTCTTGTGGCTTCCTCTTAAACCCACCGAACACTAGCTGTAGAGTAATGAGATCATTACTCTCATGCTGTACCTTGCTTGAAAGATGTGCAGAAAAACTTGATTAAAACCCTGTACAGATACCACCCTCCGTGTCACTCTATTGTTACATCCACTATATCATTCAGCCAAATGTGCTATTAAGTATTTGTGAAATTTGATCTTACGGTTCTGAAAAAGCACACTTGCAGATTTCTTTTTCTGATTAATAAAGCACACCCAGTGCATTGTCCCGATTCAGCAGTTTCCCTGAAAGTAATGAAACTGTGCCTTTTTCAGATACAACCAAGAGTAAGTATCACCTAAGAAAGTACAGCACCATTTACCTAAACCCTCAAATCACTTAGCCATGTTTTATTTGAAATGTAGTTTGCAAACAGTACTTCAGTAATGCTTCAGTTAAATATTCCCAGTAAATACAGACTGTTAACAAGAAAGAAGGTCCAGTGCTAAAATAATGCAGAGTTTTACCTGTGCAATTGGTATTTCTGATTTAACCAAAAGGAATTCTGCATGTATGAAATAGCAGCTCCTCCACCTGTCCTCTCTCTTTCCACAGATTTCTTCCCTCATTTTAATACTGTGCTACAGATGTTACACAACGTTCTGTATTCACATTTAAGAGATGCTTACCTGCTCAGAGAACAAGTAATCCTACTTAATATTTAAAGGAAAAGCCACTGCATATGTACAAATACTGTCTTTCCTTCTAATTTTTTTGAACTGCTAAGGTATCTTTCCTAATTAGTGTTATAAAACCCCCTTTATCTTCAGGGACATTCCACATGTTAAAAAGTATGAATACTTTATGATCTATGTCTCTCAGTCACTCATCCATCTTCCTACCCTGAGCAATGAATGCAGCATTTTTTCAATTCATTCGAAAAGAGATCAAGGAACCCTTAAAGCATGGCTTCTCCTAGCTAAGGAGAGAAAGAACAGAATTTTTATGCAGGTCTGGGATCTTTTAAAGCAGTATTATTCTTTATAAACTAACACTGAAGCATGACTACAAAACACTGAAAATGCTCGGTATCACTTCGGAAGAAATTTTTTAATAGGCCCCGTCTAGGTATTATCCCTAACTGTATGCTTTACTGCAGTTCTACAATTCATCCTCAGCATTTCAAGAAAGATTAGCGTCTATCTTAGCAATGCTATGTACAGGGAAGGGAATCGAATGGGGAAAATGACTTGGCTTCAATTCACCCGAGATGTTAAAAGGGCAGATCAAGATCCAAATGCGGTCACAGGATGTTTCATTGCTGTTTTGCCTGGTTAATAGACACAAGAGTGAATGAAGGATATGCCTGAACAACACCTTGCTTCAGAACCACCTGATCTTCTTACACCAGTGCTGTCACTATCCCCCACCCTCAGAGCTCCACCTCTCAAACATTTACACTGCTTCATCTTCCTTCTGGGAGAAGGACAGAGAAAGGGAGGATCGCATTGTAGGGATCTTGTGACACTACACTGCTTGATGATGTAATTAATGGCTTCTTTTCCATGACCCATGCAGCTGTCACCTCTGCGGTGCAGCTAAGGAACGTGCGCGCACACACACACACACACACACACACACCCCTTACATAACCTTCAAAGGTGTAAGTGCTATGCATTAATACGCAGCTTCAAAAGAAAAAAAAAAGTCTGCACTGAAATACAGCACCCAGAGATTTCAGGCACAGCAAAGCTTCTTCCTCCATTATTACCTACCCTCTACCTGTCAACTGCACAGGGCTGACGGGGCAAAAGAACACACATTAGCAGCAAATGAACTGTCACACACTGGCGGACTTGTTCAAGATCCTGGACCAGTTCCAGCCTGTTTGTCCAGCCTGAAGGATGATAGTATCAACACACCTTTAAACAGACAAACCGCTCTATAGCGTGTATTTTACCACATTTCAAAAACTTACAACATTCAATGAAATATCAGAGTGATGGTGAGCTGGAACATTCTCCTGACGTAACCACAGCATAAGACAATAAAGAGAAACAGGCTGATGGGTCTTCAAGTTCCCAGTTCGTCATTTGCTCTCCCCCATCAACTTTGTCTCATACATACTGCGTTAATTTTAAATTCCTAGAAGTGGGAACAACTGCTACAGATGACATTTAAATGGCTTTCTGTCTAAACATTTTTTAATAAAAAAGAACAACGCCTGCCAATGTATCATATCCAGCCCTTGATAGAAAACATAAATTATTCAAAGAACTACTTCTTCCAATCATAGAAAATAAGTTAGAATATAAAATGTATTTTAAAGCAGCACATTATATTAAAAATCCCACTAGGTTAGACATGTAAGTCTACTTGAAAGCACGGCTTCAAATACTAATATTAATACGGATAATCTTTAAAACGTACTGTGCGTGATAGTGAAGTGTTATTAACCACTAAAAACTGAGCTAACTTGGTTGCAACTCAATGCCAGGATACATATATAATTCCATTAAGTCTTCTGATCTAAGAAAAGATTTGTGTAACCCATAAAAAGCCAGCTCTATCAAGAAATGCAGAGACAGAGAGCAGAAAGTGAAAGAAGACAAATACAAAAGCCAAATTATGCCTGTCATTTCTTAACTGTATCCCCTCTACCTCCACAAATAAAGCTGCAGTGCTAGAACTAGTAGTTCATACACCATACGAGTTGTTCAATAGCTTTCTGAATTCATAATATAGATGTTCCATAAAAAAAATTTTTATTCCAGAGTACATTATCCTTAAAAAGGATTTGTCCTAGCAGAACGACAATACTATCAGCAATTCTTTGTAGCTATTCTGATCCAAGCTTGTAAACCCCAATAAATTCAATATTTAAATAAAAAGAAACTTTGTCAGAAGATGACCTTCACCTGCCTTCTTGCTGGTGCTAAAGCTGTTCACTGGGGCTAGCTGAAACTCAGGGCTTGCCTACACTGGGCTCTTTTCATAAAAGATGAAAGTTGTACCAAAACTCTTTATGTTAGATACACCTTCCTTATGAAAAAGACATACCTTGACATTTTTATGTGGTAGTTTTAAATTACTTTTTCTTGCTTTAGGAGGCAGATACTGCAAAATCATCCACTCCAACAAGGACATTTCACCTTTCTGCCTATCACGAGCTTTCTTAATGATTTAACATGTACAGCTATGGGAATTAAACCCTGGTACAACCGATACAGCTTGAGTAAAATACTAGTACTTTTTCTTAGAACGCGAAATAATTTAAAAAAAAAAAAAATCAGAAAAAAATGTTTTTATTATGAGTGCAAAGCAAGTACCTTAAATGCTTCTATGAGCTGTGTGTCTGGCATTTTAACCATAATTCTCCCTACAGTGCTTTTTTATATATCAAGGCTGTGATCTCCAAAGACCAGGCATGTCAGAGGTAGCTCCATCTAGCAGAACTGGTTACTAAAAATAACAGCACATTCCCAGCCTACTTGTTTAAAATCGCTCTCTACCACCCTCCAGCTCTCCCAGGAGCTACACCAGTGCTCAACACACAGACAGGCAACCCCTGCCCCGCCACCTTCCCAACCAGCAATCCCCAGCCTCTCCTCCCACTTCCCTTCTCCCAAAAAGTCACTTCTGAAGACTACTCTCTATTCTTACGCATTCAATACAAAAGCCAGAGACTTTTACATGTGTATTTTACTTGAAAACAAACAAACAAAAAACTACATGGCATTCTAATTTAAATTTAACGGACTTTTAAAGAATAAAGTTACTTAAAACTAAATGTGAAATTATAGTAAAGAAGTCTATAACCTTTTAATAGCCCATTAAAATAAATTTTATCAGACAAATATTTAACAGTACCTGTTTGCTGCCCATGTTCTAAAGACAGACGCAGCCATTAACTGGGGAAATCACAGGTAAACAGAACTACACTGCCCTCAAGCAAATGAATCAGCTTCCGACAACTCTAAGTTCCTTCTGCAGATTTTAGAATGTTTTCTTTATTTCAGATTAGTTTATACGTTTAAATTCAGGAACTATTTCACCCGAAATTATAACATCTTTGAATAAAAGTATGTATGACAGTGAAATCAAATGTCAACAGATTTTTTTCAGTTCACTAACGGACAACACCAACTTTAGTAAGTCCTTTTTAATATTTAATATTAACACTAATTATTTTAAAATTTAACTTTTAATAAACCTTTCTTCATACATATTGAACACTATTAATACATTTTTAGTCAACTAATTTACAAGGATTAAAATACTGGTCTTCTGCGGTGTGTCTGAAGAACAGACAAAGGTGTAATTAACCACATATCTAACATTATATCATACAGTAAACTGACAGTAACAGAGTACTAAATTTAGGAGAACATGTTTAAGTACACATTAAGTTCTTTAACTACTCTGTTACATATATTGATTAGTTATGCTCATCAGCGCATTATAAAAATGAAGAAAGAACTCTACTCACAAGTAAAACTGGTTCTCAACTAAAAACCTGCACCAGTGGGAAGACAAAAGCATATTTACCACAGTCCTCAACTGCAACTGAAGCTGATAACCTCTTGCCTTAGATGAGCAAAAGTAGGTGGATGAAGATGCAGAGCGAGTCACAGGTCTACAGATACTGCAAAGGCCTTCCACAGCGAGAAAGGAAACACAAAAGTGTTTTTCTTGAAAAGGTTGCTATTAAATCTAGCCATCTGCTACCCAGTCTGATTTTCCAACGTTTCTCAATGTAAGTGAAAAAGTCCAATAAACTATAAAGAAGATACAATCCAAAGGGTAACCACTGTGTTCCCCAGCTCTGTAGTACTGACCTGAGAAACAGCAGCTGTTCACCAACAATGTCATGGAATTGCCTCTCCTTTCTGCTGTTGTTGCAAGAATATTTTCACATTAATCAACACATGCAGCCACGTGTTTTTTTAAAGTCGCCTATTAAGGAATCTGGTGTGTATATATAACATGCACGTCTACAGACATACTTGCTATTATCATTCTCTCAGGTCTTGGTAAGACCAGAAATTCCTACCGTTTTGAAGACGACTCCAAAACAAGTGAGGGAACAAACCATCAAGCTGGGTGCCAGTCACTGAAAGGACACACAGTGGATTGGTTCTGCTTTCTCTGCTTTTGCCTGCTTTTTCTGTAAGTCACATGAATTCTCTTCAATTCCTCATAATGTGTCTTCCTTCTCCACCTCTACTGGCTCCTTTATGATGTATTTTTGTAACATCCTGTATATATTTTCCTTGTTGAAACTATTTTTTCCACTTCAAATTTCCACTTTTTAGACTTTTCACTTCAGATTTCCTCTTTCCTACAAAAATTTCAAATACCTGATGACTGTCACCTCTATTCTTTCCTCCCCCGCCAAGCACAACTCCTCCATGAATCTAGGGACGAGCAGAAAGACTTGACTGTTTTTCTACTCACCACCCCTAGAAACCAAGCATATTTTGTATGTTTGAAGACAAGCCCTTAGGCAATTTGCATCAAAGAACCGACAACATTTCAGCAAACTCAACTTTCCCATGGCTTTTAGAACTCGCTCAGTATTGATTTGAAAGTCAGAAATATTCTTAAGACAAGGCAATTTCTTCTTTAGAAGCGGAAAAAAAATTTTACAGTCTTCAAACTTAATTTAGCTATATTATTTATTAGAAGTTATTTATTGAAGCATTATTAATAAATGTGGAAGGATCATGGAAGGAGTTAATATAATTTAATTTTAAGTCACTGTAAGACCTGTGTATTTGTATTATTATTTCTATTTGTACCTAGAGAGAGAAAAAAAAAAATTGTTCCTTCAGTTGCTATTGCCTTTGAGTAAAATGCTGCATATTGACCAACGCAAAGGGGTAACCATGACTTCAGTAAAAAGAACAAAGCATATCACTCTTAACCTCTTCGAGGGAAGAAGCTGGCATCTTCTGCAAGAAGCAGAAAACCTGCTTGAATACTAGCAGAACAAGCTCCACTGCAAAATGCTAAGTCTGAGAGTATTTCAGAGCGGAACAGACCTCTAGAAGTCACCTGGTACTAACACCTGGTCAAAGCAGGACCAACTTCTAAGTTAGACTAGGTTGTTGAAAGTCATTCTGGTAAAGTTTTGACTGTCTCTAAGGATGGGTATTGCACGACCTCTCCAGGCAGCCTGTTCTAATGCTTAACCACATTCACAGTGAAAATTTCTTTCCTAATTTCTCACCAAAATTTCCTTTGTTGTGATTTGTGCCCGTTACCAACCTAATCACCTTACAGCTACCTGTAAATATTTGTAAATCTCTATTATAAGCTTCAACTATACCCAAACCAGGCTATTTCTTTCTAAATAGTTGAGGCTGTATCTTGCCAATTAAAAATTGTATGTCCACAACAGGAAGCGGGACTGGTCTTGGAAATTTCCCTCTCCCAACTTAACTAATGTAACAAAGATGGAATAATCCTGGATTTATGTTTGCTTTATTGCTTTCAACCTTGAAATCTCTGCTGCAACGGCAAAGCTTCAAACTAAGCCCCATGCTCATCCCCACTTCTGAAATATGTGTGTGTATGCATGCATGCACACAGAGAGAGAGTGAATCAAGCCAAACATCAGCGCTTAAAACACATACCTAGAAGTTAGGAGACACAATTCTGAGTCCCTGCAGGCTAAAAAGATGAAAGTGCTCAAATAACTTGGCAATTATACAGGTACACTTGTCCACTTTTGGAAGAAAAGTGTTTACAGTTCTCTACGCTGTACTCAACAATACAGAAGCCTTCAGTGTGCTCGTGGTCGTCTCCTGGACTGAGCACCACAGGAAACTCAAAAAGAAGAATGCCAGTCTGAAGTACCTTTAACAAAGTGCAATTTGCACAGGTCCAGAGAGAAAACTTCTGTTCCATAGAAGCTTAGCTGTGAATGTGTTTGTGGGATGGTACTTGAAAGAGCTTAATGGTGATCCTCCTTGCACTGAGGCACTATTCATTTAATTCGGGTCTTAGTGTAGTTGACAGCTCATCCCTGGTCAATTCCAGGTAAATATCTTCACCGTCATTTATGTTTAGTGCTTAATAAAGGTTTGGGTTATGTTTAAGGGTACAGTCTTGTCCTCTGCCTAAGTGCTTTCCTCCCACCCAGGTTAGAAGCTGCAGCAGTTCCCAAACGCACCTTGGCACTTGGTTACAAGAGGATAAATACCAGCACGTGGGGAAAGGCAGGATCAAGTGGCTTGGAAGGCGCAGGCCCATCACACATTTGATGCAAGTCTGCTCTTAAAATCAGTTGTCAAGCTATCTATCAAGCATAGTCCTGATAGACACAGCTCTGCTAAATCCTTTAATCTCATATTGCAGGTACACACCAGAAACAGAACATAAAGACTGTCATTTGGGTACTTACCAGGCTTCCTCCTCTCCCCATTTTAATGGGTTCATTGCATTGTTATTCTTGAAAGCAAATAGCTCAAAGAATATCTCAAAATAAAACCAAGCACTAAGCAGTAATTGACAGAAGTGTGGAAAGAGAATATAAACCCTTTCATGTTCAAGTATTAAAATGGCAGTACCAAATTAGTCTTGTCTGTTTCCCTCAGAACATATGGAAAGCTCTGCGTATTCCACTCAAACATGTGAGAGGTGCACAGCTGGGAGAGCAAGAAAACTTACACAGAGGCCAACGATGGATGTACATGCTTGATGGACATGCAGAACACTACTGTTCCTGTCCCAAACATGAGAATGCAATACCACTAACAGCTCAGATACCGCTCTGCTATTCTGACACTCCTCTGAACTACAAGCAGTTACAGAATCAGATCTGCCAGGTACAGTTGCTAATAAGGAAATAATTAAAAAATGGATTTTCCCACAACCTAGTTATAATCTTTATACTTAAGCTTCAGTTCCTGATAGAGCATGAGATATTCACATCGGTTGGTTCCCAATACTTCAGTTCTCAATACTTTTCTTTTTAATACAACCCAGTTTGACCGAGGAGTTGGAAGTCCTAATCATAACTGGGTTTCCAGAAGTTTTTGGTAACTAGTGGCTGGAAAGACAACAGACGCACAAATGAGTATCTTCACTAACTGAAAACCAGGCTATTGTGAACATCCCATAGCCTCACCTCAGCCCATCGAGTAGGCACAAGAAGTTTATTTAGATCAGTTACACATTATCTCTTGGCTGCTGGGATCATCAGAAGGCATGGGGAACTACACACTGCAATTTCTTCACTGAGTCAAGTTTAAAGGGATCAAAGATGCACACATATAGGAAACAAATTCAGAAAGTCAAACCTTCAATTCTGCTGCTCATATTAACTTGCTCCATGGTGTACTGTGCACTTCTGGTATTGACTCCACTTAAGTGTTTGCTAAAATAGACCTAATCTATAGTCTATACTACACCAACACATGACCACTATAATGTCCTTCTTTTTAGGGAAGTGTCTATATGGCATGTCAGGCAGATAAACCACCGGCCTGCAAAGGAAAAAAACAAACAAACAAAAACCCCCAAAACCCCAACTCCAAACGAAAAAAATCTACCCCAACCACTGGAATACACAGGACGCAGTTACAGGTGAAGAATATAAACTTATTTCAACTAGTACATATTTACCTTGAACATGGAGAATGATAAGCAGATAGGCTCCAAGCAATCGCTCATAAACTCTCAATCGAGTCATTGTTCACTTTTAATCCTTCCTGTGCAAGGCGACTGGCCCTTCTGCTTGACAAATGTTAAGCTCAGTCTGTTCAGTAAAGCCTAATACAAGATTTGGTGCTTGACTGCAAAGATGCTTTTGTAACTTTTCCAACTTCGTTTCCTGAAAGATACAGTAAAACAAAGTGTTAAGAAACTCCTTGCATTTCTGAAACAAGAAAAAAGCCTCAAGATGTTTCATCACACTGATCAGAACCATGTGGCTGCAAAATATAATTTAAAATGCATATGTTTACTAAGATTAATAACTGAAAACATTAGCCATATTTAATACCCAACTGAATAGCAGGGTTCTTCTGAAATATACATTTTTGGTAACAACCCACAAGAATGTTTTTCTATTCCTACCAAAAATATTAGGTATGTTAAGTCACTAGTCACAGCCATGTATTTTAGACTCACATACAGCTGTCATAGGTAGTATTCAACAGATTAATACATAAATCTGTTTGAAAACTATTTTCTTTACAGACATTAAAATTTATACTTACTATTTTTCTTAAAAATGAAACTCAGTGGTGACTGCCCATAACATTGCGGGGGAAAAAAGCAATACCATGTTGAGCCACCAGTTGAAAAATGCTTGCAGAGAAGCTTTATTGCAATAAAACCCCAGCCTCTCTGCTAAATTTGTATTAAAATAGTTTAGTTACCTAACTTACAACGTTACTTTTGTCTTCTAGACTAGTACTACCTCTTTAAAAACAAAACAAAAAAAAAAAAAACAAACCCACCACAATCTCATTTAACAGTTGAATGAAGAAATTAATTTCTCACTTAACATCAACTATATTCCAATCTCGCTTCCTATAGACTACTATGTTATATAGTGTTTTCCGGAGAAAAGAAATTTAGCTCAGTTCACAACACCAATGAACATTTGCTATTAATCACTGTTAACTCCCAATTCAAAATCCTGACATCCTCCTGGATTCCCAAGTTTTGTGCAAATTAATCCCTCCTGAAAAATTATTCTACTGTATATACACGCCATTTGCTCCAGAAATAAAATATAATTCCACTCATCCAGTGGATCAACACATAGCTAAGGCAGCCAAATTGAATAAGAAGTTACTTTTTCAGCCTGCAGTAGTTGTGGTCACATTCTGCTTAACGAACTTTCTACAGTGACTCACAAGGGAAGCATAATTGGGCCTCAAAGGACTAAAAAGCAGCTCAAACACCTAAATAGTTAATCGCAACAAAAGCGACCCTGCACAAAGGCGAACAGAGGACTGATTTTGCCTTTCCTCGGCCTCTTGTTTCGGTGGGCTTGACCCCCCTGACCCCTGTCAGCCTGGCGCTGCTCATGAATGCCAAAACCAGCGTTCGCTCGGGGATGGGCTGCAATTACTGTTGGTGGCCGCTTCCACCATCAATAACTCAATCTGTCTGTCGGTGAGACCCAAGAACTTTTCATTTTAATTAGTGCTTCAGAGGCATTTAACATGGAGGCAAATTAGCAGCCGAGCCGGGAGGTGTCCGTCACTTCCAATTCTGGCGGGGCTGGGGCAGGCCGCCCCGACCCCTGGCCTACTTTTCACACGTCTCTGACTTCTCCCTAATGAAGCGACAAAGTGCCTCCGCCGGAGGAAGCCGATGCTCCCCGAAGGCCGCAGCGGCCCCGGCCGTTTGCCATGACTGCTGCCAGCTTACGGCGGGATGGACTTGGAACAACACGCTTTGCGGACGGCCTAGCTTCCAAACAAACTTCCTGGCGAGGCAGAGGTAAAAGCAGTACGGTAACAAAAATACGCGCTCTCTTTAAGCGCTTCCTAATCACAAGAAGCGGGACCGATTCTGACAGCTGACCGGGAATGTCCTTCTAGCTATAAAAACATCAGGCCAGCAACGTAAGTCTGCAAGTATTACTGCTTTATTCCATGTTTCAACTGCAATGAATTTCGGTCCTCAATAAAAAACACGTGGAAGACGAAAACTGCCAACAGCTTGTATGTAGTAAAACAACAAAGGCTTTACTTACAGTATTATTTTTGCAGTCCATCAAGATTAAAAAAAAAACAAAACCAAACACTAATAGTCTGTTTAAAGTATATTTTTGAATCATTTCTGCCTTTTCCATGCATGTTTCAGCAAGGACTACATATTCTCACTCTTCCACATTTCAAGAGTAGGAGTGGTTTAAACTTTCAAAAATTGGTGATTTCGCTCCCCGGTTCACTGGCACAGGAACTTCATGTGCAACATGTATCTACCCACTGTACTACACAGTACGTTATCAAAAAAAAAAATCAAGAAGAAATGAGAAAAGGAGAACATTTTAATGAAACTTCCAATTTCACGGTCATTTTTGTTCAGTGAGACAATTTAAGGCATTTTCAAAAATGTTGTCCGAACCTATTCAAGAAGATAACGCTCTCCACTTAGAACCAGTATTTTGTACCTGAATCTTCCTTTCCTTAGTATTTCACTTTTCACAGATATATATGTATTAATATGCAAATGTGTATAAAAATGTATATAAAAACACGTAATAAAAATGACACTGAGAACAAGTTCTGTCATAATTCCCATGTCAAAACCATTCAAATTTAAAAATGCTTATCAGCATTTAAAAGAGTATCTTAGAAATGGAAAGTAAAACCCAGCTGGGCTGCAATTCCCTTCTCTTCCCCTGAAACGCACGTATGACGCCGTAATAGTGTTGTTACTTGAGTATCTTTCTGGTTTGCTACTACCGTCAGTGTCAAGCTTGCCCTTGGCCAGGAAAGCCCCACAGCTGGCTCCGAGGCTTGGGCAGACAAGCCCTGATAAGCCTGGCTGCACCCACAGCACTAATCTTAACGTTTCACCGCTGGGCAGGCGACCTTAAGGCACTGATGAAAAACTAACGATTTACAATAAAACGTCCCCATACGAACTCCGTGAACGGCAGTGGGGACACCTGTCCTGTTCTACCACCCACACTACAGAAGCAACAACGCCGTGTCAAACACATGACGCAGATGGGTTGAGGCAGATTTTTCAGTCACCACTGTAAAATTCAGCAGGGCTTTCCCGCCACAGCTATCCGAAGAGATTTCAGGCATTTTTTACCCACCCTTTGAACTGTTCTTCCTTTTTCTCATGTAAGTTTCTGAGCTAAACAAACTAAGACGATTATTTCTCTAATTGCCTACATTGCTCTTTCACAGAAACAGAAACTGTTTGAAAACATTTCGTTCTTAAAAATCACCTGGCACTCCAGTATAGCTATGTAGTTTAACAGCTTTTTTTTGTTTGTTTGTTTAAAAAAGTTTTAAAAAACTGACCAGTTGTTCTAGCGCTTGTAACAAATGCCACACCCCAAAATGACGTAGTTATGACCTTTGTATGAGAGTATCTTTCATTAAACATGAAACAAGCCACAGCAAAAAAATACATTTGACAAAACTGAAGAGGCCACAGTGACGCCTCTTCTGAGCCATTTCTGGATTCCCATTAAAGAGGAAG
>JAVKLA010000093.1:11780519-11803142 GCA_034782735.1 Sagittarius serpentarius | reverse complement strand
GACATGGCTAACCCAGGGCCCAGGTAATCCAGCGTGGCTAATCTGTGGCCCCGCTAATCCGCAGCCCAGCTAATCCATCGTGACTAACCCACAGCCCCGCTAAGGCACATTGTCTAAAGTGAGCAACAGCCGGAATTTCTCCAAAACCTGCCTGATATTAACCGTGTAGAATGACACAACTAAATGACTACTTCACATGTGTTCAAGCACCAATTAACACAAACAACTCTGCCAACAGAGTGATGCTGAAGAAATTCAAACCCGTAAGCCAATCAGCTGATTTCGAAGTCCTCGATTTTTTTTTCTATTGTAGCCATGAAGAAGTGTTCAACCATTATCTGTTAAAAAGTAATTTATTCATCAATCATAACTCCCAGTTGGCCTACAGTGTAATTTATTATCCTTCCTAAAAATAGTTTATTGAAGAAAATGCTTGTGTTATTAAAACTGCGTGGGGCTTACTCTGAACTGGAATTCAGCTGTGAATTCATGGCACTAGCCCTACACTCCGTATGACTCCAAATACATGAAGCTAAAGTGTGCACGATTTGTCATATGGTCCAAAACGATCCTGAAAGCAGGGAGTTCAGTGGTAATGGTTCTTCAGATGTGGCTCTGTAATATTCTTAACAGCATGATCCCCGAACCAAATGAGCTGCACTGTCCCAAATTTCAATACAGAATGATAGTGCTGAACATAACAACAAAGACAGTATTGTAAAAGGGGAACACATGAAAAAAGAAACGTCAATCTCAGACTTCACAAGAATTTGAACTTTAAATCCATTTCAACAGACAAGATATTTCAAAACATTTGCAGCAGTACACACAATACCAAGTAAATGTGTTTGCCAAAGCAAAACTGAAAAACATTAAATGTCTCTCCTATGTGTAATGGGGGGAAGAAGTGACTTAGGTAGTAACCGTAAGCATATTACTTCAATCGCGTGTACAGTTTTGAACGCAACTTCGAGGTGGAACAGAATGCCATAGATAAACTGGACTGTTGGTCTAAGCCAGTATGCAACAAAAACTTTTCTATTAGAGCTTAAAAAAACCTGATATGGTGTCACAAAGAAAATTATTAATTTGGACGAAGAAAAGAGGGATTGTAGGAACAGTAAAGAATTCACTACAGGGCAGACAACAAGTAGTTTCAAGAACAGAGATTACTAGTGTAGTTCAAATGACATTCAAGGACCTTGATTCTTCAATCAGCTTGATTCAAGAATACTTAGCTTTTTCATTAATGAACTAAGCACAAAAAGTAACACTTTCATAAACTTGCTGACAAACGTGAACTGCCAATTCAGCTGAGTGTTGTTTTTATGCAGCAAGATTTGGATCACACGAAGAACTGAAGTAACAGAAATGGAATGAAATACAACAGCATGAAATTGGGAAAGTTATGCACATTGGGAACTCTGAAGAATTTCTGCTTCACATAGACTAGGAGTTCATGCATAGGAGATAGCTACGTCCAAGGACTCAAGTACACCAACCGATTATAGAACGGCAGAGACATCCATGCGATGTTGCTGGGAGAACGACACAAACACAACTCTAGGATTTCCTAGGGAAATTTCCCAGGGGAGATGGTAAAACACAGACGGCGCAGAGACAACACGATCGATAAATTCAACATATGCCTAGAAGGACTGATAATACTATCTGGAGAACAGGAAAGCCCTGTGAATGGAGACAAAAAGAAAAGAAAAATATTAATACAGAGGAAGCTGGCAGGGAAATGATTGCTCTTCAAAAATATAACATAGGAATAAACAAAAGGAAAGAAAGACAGCTGTTCAACCTGAAGAAAATTACTGGTTCAACAACAACTAGGTATGGATTAGCCATTAAAATTCATTTAGATCAGAAATTAAAAGACAATTCCTAACCACTGGTTAGAAGGTTCTAGGGCAGATTTTCAAACTAAACAGAGCCCAAAAACTCAATTAGTCTTTAGTTTACAAAGGCCACCATCTCATGTGGCTGCAGGTGACAGGACGGGAGCAGACTCTGTTCCAGGAGAGCCCTTACAACTCTATTTTGTTATTCATAATACAAAAAGAACTACAGTTAACTTTAGCTTATTCAAAGTCAAATAGTAAAATTTAACCAATTCCATAACAAGAAGAAAGTTTAAATAAACGTCTCGGATTCTGTACTGTGTAATTCTGTCAAATACTTGTACAAGCCTACTTTTAAAATGTGTTGCTATTATCTCAGTGCAAGCCACGACTACACAAATTGTAGAAAAGTGTCATACTGAAACAGCCAAACTGGCTATGCCAAGGGCTGTCAAATATGCCAAGTTAAAAATGCAGGTAAATCCACCACCAAAATCTCTGAAGAAATCATACAGCTGATGGAGAAGACTGCTGGCTATTGTGAGATAGATGGTTGCATGGCCATCAACAAAAACTATTTCAAATAAGGCCCTATTTGTTTAGGCACTAATCTGTGCGAGCTCACAAAAATAATTCCATTAAACCGCACATTGTATTAGAATTAAAACTGTTAGTGACTGCACAAACCTAAAAGCCAAAACGGTTGTGTAAATCATTTCAATGTTCCTTCTCCCTCTATAAAGTGGTACAAATCTGAAATGTTAAATGAAGCATGCTTGTGTGTGTATTCTAGACTTCTCAAAACACTGAAATGAAAAAACGTATCTGAGTTCTACTTGTAGGACATTTATAGCCACGTGTTTGTAACGCACGTACTGCAACGGTCGGTTTGTTCACTCAAAAAACACGAGCCCCTAACAGCTGCTTTCTGCAGCGACAAGAGTTCACAGTCTTAGGAAAGGACTTCTTATTTCTGAGCAGCTGGAAGCAAAGTCACCAAAATCCACCTTGGATACTCTAACAAAAGTCTTATGCAAGGAAGATTTCACACTGCTCGCAAGTATCAAGTGTGTGTACGTTACTGCAGAATTTAGAAGCCAAACTACTAAATGATGATGTATCTGTCTGTTTCATAAACAAAGTTGTTAACCATGAAGAAATTAAAGCCTAGCTGCTCTTTACCATGCCCAGCACAATTAGGTAATTGGGGACGCCACTCATTGGACTCCTGAATGCCCATCTTACTGTTACTCTGGAATCCAATTAACTAACTGCTACAAAGCTTCTGCCATTAAATTAACAGTAATGAAATTCAGCAAAATTATTTTCCCAGTGCCATCAGGTATTCAGACGTATCCTAGTGTGTTACAAACATGACACATTCTCTTATTTGAGCGTATTCAAACGGGATTTCGCTACACAATTTTTATTCATCTTGACTCATTTCCACTCCTTCAACTCCATCACTTTGGCGATTAGCTGGCTAAGAGCTTCTGCCCTTAAGACAACTGGCAAACACACACCCATGCTCTTTCTACCATAAATGACATCAGCTTCTGCTATTCTACCCAGAAGCTATCATTCGTCAATGTTTTTATTATCTATTTATCATTTTTGCTAGTTCCTTACTGTCACACCGGTCAGTGTGAACGAGGAGAAAAGTCTCCACTTGTAATACATTCCATCTCTAACAAATCCGAACTGGGAATGTAGCTTACACCTGTCAAATTTTGTTCACAAAAAAATTACTTAAAGAAAGCCTTTTGTTCACTAAACATAAACAGCAAGAGAAAAATAACTGAAATTGTTACAAATTTCACACGTCACTATTGAAAACATGATGGTCATACTACACCGCCTACAAGACCTATCACATATTTTGTCTCTGAATTACAGTTATTTTATACAAACAATATACCTAGGCTGAGGAAGGGAAAAAGCTGAGCCTCAATCCTGAATATATTATTTGCTCACTTTTCTTTTTTTTTTTAAAGTGAACAATGGACCCTAAAACCAGGAGAGGCACCTTTAAAAGAACAAATGCTTTCACAGGAAGGGTTTCTAAAGTGCAACATCCCTTTCAGCACTATAAAGAAGAATAATGAATGTTTTCACAGCCTAACAGTGATTTTTTCATAATTTAAGGACAATTGTTCATTAATCTATGTCAAAAAAAATCCCCAAACTAGAAAACTGACAGGGAAAGCTCTTACTAGACTTGGATATCATGGCCTCAGCTTGTTTCTGTTACACCTACAGCCTTTGCCCAATCTAGAAAAAGACATTCCCAACCACTTCTCGTCTCCAAAGCAAGGCTGACCCACGAAAGAGCTCTCCAGAAACTGGGTTTTTCTTTGGTGGTTACAGAGCGTATTTTACATTTCACGGTGCCTGTCTTTTTCTCGTTACTGAATTTAATCAATAACAAAGCATGCTACACAAACCCATGCTTCCCCCCCACCCCGGTGTCACTGACATGGCGCTCTCCTGCAAGAGAAGGAGCACGGAACGGAAAACCAAAAGCCCCCCACCGCCGTCCTGAGGCCAGCCTGCAGCTCCAGCGTCCAGCGCCTTCTGATCCGAACGTTTTGCCCACAGGAGGGTAGTGTCAGCTTATTTCTGAGCAGGGGCACGTTGCTAAAATCTGCACCTCTCGCGCAGAACACCGCGTAGAAAAAAAAGTGGTTACTATTTAAAAAAACAGATCACTTGAATTTCAGTTTTGGTACACAGAAGAAAATCGCAGCGACAAAGCCGAGACAATTCAGTGGGGTTCGGGGGGGGTGTTGGTTGGGTTTTTTGGGGTGTTTTTTTTTTTTTTTTTTTTTTTAAACACGGAAACCAGACTGCAGCTACTTCTCTCCCCCTTCCCCTCACTTCCACCCTCAATTCCCGCTGCCGAGGTAGCACGGTTTCTCCCCGCGCCGTGGCTGGCTGCCAGCTCCCCGGAGCAAGCCGGAGCGCTCCCCTCCCCCGAGCAGCCCCAGGCGCCCGGCCTGACGTGCTTTTCAAGGCGCGCTAGGCTGCCGAGCAGACTTTCTGGCTCCACTTCCATTGTTTGCACCGGCCGCTTTGCTCCTTATCCAGAGCGCGGATTAGCATAAGAATACTCTCTTCCCCCTCTGCAAGGCAGCTCCCCTCTAGAAGACCTCCACCCCTTAAGAATAAACGCGGGGTTGGGTTTCTTTTTTTCAGATTTTCTCTTGAAATCCTATTTTCCTTATTCAAGACTTGTAAAAGCCAATAAAATACGGGGCTCGGAAATACCCGATTGCATAGATTAGTAATTACCAAGGTCAAAAGAGTCAACTTGACAATGCTATTCACAGCGCTTACGTCGCAGGTACGATTTGAGTTATTAAAGGATATACTTTCCAAACAGAGCAGAGAACAAGTAAGTTCTAGGAAAGAGTAACATAAAGGAGACCTTAAACACCACCACCACCCCCTTTTTTTTTATTTACCCCTGGAAGACAAGAGTTTCAAATTGTTGAGAACAGACAGAGAGCATTATTTACCAACACAAGCCCCAGCCAAAAATACAAGCAAACCCCCTCCAAACTGCTGGGAGTGATGCCCTAAACAGAGGAATCGCTGCTGCCTACTTACATAACTGCAAACCCTTTCCCGCTGGTATCTGACCAGGACACTATGGTGTCCCTTGTAAAGCAAGTGACATGTGATCTAGTATTAAAAAAGGCCAACAGAACAGCATTTCACAAGAAGCAAACTGCTTGCCCTCGAAACGCTTAAAACTGTCAACATGGACTTATGTTTCTGTTCTGCTACCCGTAAGGCAACTGCTGTCCAAATCAATTCACACATCGGTTTGTGAAAGAAAGACACACTTGCAAATGTTACTTCATAAATAAGCCACGTAATTTTTAAATCATCAAATTCAGCACTCCTCATTGCAATGGGCAAGAGAAAAGCTTTCTTTAAACAGTATTTGCTCAATACATACAAACAGCAGAGACGAGACTGGCAAATTCAGCATCATCACGATTTGCTAGTACAAAACGCTGCTTGGCGAGGTAAGCCCTAATCCTCGGTTTCCTAACCTGCTTGCCATGCCCACAGAAGCACCGTACTCTGCTGACAGGAGAAACTCTCAGTCTAGCTGTTCTCACAAATCCCTATAAATAACACACAGATATTCTCAAAGGACTCGTCTCCATCAGCCTTCCAAAGAGGCCATTTAATAGCTGGATAGGCCAAATAAATGAAGTAGTAGATGCTGGTCCTTTACACACCTCTTAAGACACGGATGTGGCAGGGGGAAATTAAAGCATTCTTACTACAGAAACAAAATTTTAGATGTGAACTTTGCAAATTACAATTAGCTCTTAAGTTTGTTTTTCGTGTTGGTTATATTGCCCTTCTAACTTTACATTGCTGAAACGCGCCCTTTCAACCTCGCTTGTAATTCTAGCTCTTCTGTCATCTGTGAGCCTCAACACTCACCCTAGAAACTCGTGTTGGGGTATTTTTACGAGGTTACAAGCTCCAGACACAAAACATTAGGAGGTTACCACCTCCATAGCAAGGGCAAGAGAAGTGAGCAAGTATTGTTGGTGGCTAGTCTAGCATAGCCTAAACCAGAATCGGTGGCAGTTTAAATTAATACGCCAGGCTCTGAACAGCAGTGGCTGATGAGCTGGTGCTTGCTTGATACTGCCACCGAGGCACTGACTTCCAGCGAAGGAGCGAGGTGGACAGCTGGGGGTAGTAACCTCACGAGCCGCCTCACTAGTAACTCCCAGAGCATGCAAGGAGAACCCTGGTACATACAAGCAGGTTAACAAAGCTTCAATAGGCCCAAGAAGAAAAGAAGGAAGAAGAAGAAAAAAAAAAAAGGGAAAAAAAAGGAAAAAAGAATAAACCCCCAAATCTATTGGCAAGTCAGCATCTTGTCATGACAACATTCACTACCTTATATAGAACCTGCAAAGTATTTGGTTATTCTCAGTATCACAGAGTGATAAATGCTTACGTATAAAGCATGACATGCTCACACACAGTTATTTCTCAGATACTGGAGATATTAAATTAGATGGCTATATTAAGAAGTGCTTCCACAGTACAAATAATCTAAAATTAGTTTTACGCTGCATTCCGTTTCTACTTTCATCGGCAGTACTTAATTTTTAATTGTGAAGCATGTAAGAAAGTATTATCGCTCTGGGAAAAATTTCCAAGACTCTAGATGTATGTGTCTGAGCTTATCTTACCCTGTTAGTAATTCTGCAAGTTTTGCCGAGATGAAAATACATTTTAATGCAAACCAATGTTAAACTCTAAGTACACTGTAGATCCGCTTGGTTAAATAACTACAGAAACAACATGGCATGCACATATACCCACACTACTCCTCTTAAGTTCAAACAATGTACTTTCATCAAACATAGCTTCAAAGACATTTCTAAATCCAAACACAGTAATCTTTCAATAGGCAGACAAAGACAGAGTTCAAAGGTAACGTTTATACTTCAACAGTTATAGTCCCCTATTTCCCTGCACTGAAGTGCTAAAGGAATACTGTTAATCTTTTTCACACAAAATTCAAAACCAAACATACACACAAGAAGCATGCCTAGGAAGCTCAATGAGATTAAAATATTTAAATTTAGAGTTTAGTAGTTTTATTAGTAGTATCTCTTCCATTAGTATTCAAGCAATCACACCACTTCTTAGCACAAAAAAGTTACTTTAAATAAACTTAAGAAAAGTTTTTCAACAACTGTTGCACAGTAGAGCTATGAATAGCAAATCATCAACATGTAAGGTAGTAGTTTGTTTGGTTTTAGATTAAATGAAACTTCACATTCAGCTAATAAAATCCTTGATTTTTTTCATTCAAATCTTTGCTTTTCTCTCCATATTGTGAGAAAGCAACTGAACTAAGACCTCAGGAAACTAAGAAGGTACAGAGATTATACTATATATTCCTTCTCCTATCAATTTCGCTTGCTTTCCTACTTTTTCTCTTTGACCCTTGCTATGTGTGACTTAAACTGCCCATTTCGGCAGCACCAAAATGCTTGTTTTGGTGGAGACAGCAGCAAGCCCCCCCCCCCCCTTTTCTCCCCTAAAGCAAATATTTGACCACAGCTCATCCTACCTAAATAGTTACTTTTTCCGTACCCTACATTCATACTAAATAGCTCCAGTAACTTTTTCCAACATCCTTGCTTCATCAGTCATTCCAGAGCTGTGGACTTGTGTATGTTTCCCCCCCCACCCCGATTCTCTCCCCCATCCCACTGCGGGGGTGGGGGGGTAAGTGAATGAGAAGCTGCGTGGTGCTGAGTTGCTGGCTGGGGTTAAACCACAACAACTTCTTTTACTTTTCCTCAAGCTATATTATCTTGCCTTTCTTCCTGTTAGCTAGCTCTTCAGATTATTTGTAAATACAACTAAAGTATTACTACTTTTTGGCGTATAGCTGCCTCACCTATCTTTTCATTCTTTTTTCTATTTCCACCAGAATATTGTTATTCTGTTTTCTTACTCATTTTCCAAGCAACTTCTGCTTATTTCTAACTATAACTAGCAGGTTTACTAGCAGCCTAAGACTAAAGCGGTGCATACACTTTAAGACTACGTACATTTGCACGTAGTAGCGGAAACAATGTTTTACATCTGCTCTTCCCTATACATATAAAGCACACCAAGCCTAATATTTGGATTACATTATTAGAAGTAAGTACTGCCATTATCACATCGAGTCAGTTCATGACAAAGCACATGGAAGAAAAAAAAATACTGGGGTTTTTGGTTGGGTTTTTTTTTTGTTAACTTGTACCATCAACAAGTTATCTTCCATTCTATACTATTATACTATTAATAGATTTCCGTTTTCAAAAAATGGCAAAATATTCATATTGTCCTATGACTATCCAATTCATGATTATTTACTTCCTAATTATTCAGATTATTTTTCACCGCAGGTATTTTAACAAAGAAAAATTTCAGAACAGAATATTTAAGTTTTAAAAGATTCAAATTATTACTCAAGATCCTGAAATTCCTGTACTGTGTTGCAAACGCAAAACATACATATTTTAAGGACATGATAAAAGTATGCCTTCTTTACCTAGACTGGGCTATGGTACACATAGTTTTTTTAAAGCCTAATACATATCTGGAATAGAAGTAAGAAAACTGGCAAGTTTAATCACACTGGTTTTTATGAGGATTAAGGATATTATACAAGGACCTTTATCTAAATCCATCTTAGATTTTTATTAAGTTAAAGAGGTAGCTGTTTATTATTTTAAAATGCATTTTAACTGGACCCCTAGATTTATCTCCATGCAATTCTGCATCAACTGTAACACCTCAGAAACATTTCACCTAACATTTCATGGAACTTATCATAACATCATTCCTTAGAATCTCTGGAGTAGGACATTCTTGACTCTTAAGCCTAGCTCAGGGGAACCTAGTCCATAACTGACTTCTTAAGACTGCTTCAAAATAGTACCAGCAGAAAGAAATATTTATCTGCTTGGTTTTCCCTCAATGAAAAAGAAAAAAAAAGGGAAAAAGGGAAAAGCAATTCTTGAAATGAAAACAAAAAACAATCCCTGTATCAATGTTTAGTAGATAACCACATCTTACCATGCTTAATCTAAACGTTAAGTCAACAAATAAGCAAAAAAGAAAATCTAGTATGTTTCCAATTACATATTCATGTTACAATAATCTGATTGTAAAATACATTTCTATCGATACAAACATCTTCAGACTCTACTGAGAATGCATTTCCTGTATACTTTTCTCACCGTAAGTTCTTGAATTAGTTCTCTATCCTACCGTATAAAATTTCCATGCCCAGATACAGAAATAAAATACAAAATTTAGCCTCCTCTTACTACATAGGAACTTGCCCGGACTTCTTTGAGATATGTTCGCCACTATACTTTCAACAGGAGCCTCTTCCAAAAGACAGAGCGAACATAAAAACTGTAAAATTAAGGGATTCTTGGACCGCTTAACTCAGCCTTCCTGAACTTGACAGTCTTGGCCTAGCAATAGGGAAGGCTCTTGTTTTACACTGTCTGAGGTTGAGATGGTCACACTGCTGGAACAACCTGGGCTAAGCCAGCCCAAATGGAAGTAAGGAGGGCACTATTAGGAGGATCCTGGTCAAAGGACGGGCAAAACGTGTGACAGCACACACCGCAGAACAGAGCAGCTCTGGAGCGGAATCACTGGCACTTCCTGTTTTGATCAACTGATTCCAAGGACGACACGGACTTCTGGTTACTCCACTCCTGGAAAATACTTTGAGCACACTGACCTGCATTTCCCATTTGTGGTTTGAGCCTGAAGTGGCTCAGCCTGTTTGTTACAGAGTTAACTCCCAGCAAATAGTTTGCCACCAAGGAAATTCAGTGGCAGCTAGCTAACCTAACCTTATGGAATAACTGCTTCCTAACTGAACGGAGGAGATCTTACACAGTCTTGATGGTTAATAAGAAAACCACTGCAGGAACACCACCTCGTCACTGGTAGATTTCGGTCTGAAACACTTGGCATGTGTTCCTGGCTACTACACAAAGAAGCTCCATACGCGAGAAGAGATGGTTCTGCCACTGCTGGTCTGGAAGAAGACAGAAGGGTAAGAACTCGACAGACACTAGAAGCTGAAAAGTAGGAAGTTACTCCTAGACTGTCAACTCAAGTTATTGGTTCAGTAGTTGTACATTAGAGGTCTTTAATCTCCCTCTAGCTGATGCCTTGCTGCAGGCAAGTCAAACTAAGGAAGTATTTTACATTTTAATGGCGGGGAGAGGGGGAGGTCATCCAAGTCCAGTTTTCAATACCCCAAAGAAAACAAAGTAATCCTACAACCAAAATCTTTACGGTCAATAAAGAGACAAGATGATACAGAAGACCAGTTGCAGAAGGTAATTAAGTATACATAGCCATACTGATTAGGTGTAATAGACTAAGCTGCATTTCTCCAGTTCCATCACACTAGAAATGCTAAAGACTTGCATAAATTCACAGTTGCAATTAAATGACAGACATTTACGCTACTAAGATGTAAGAAAATTTTACGCTGTCTCAAAAAATAGAGTAGAACTAGCAAAAGTACAATGAATGGCCATATTACAGACAGATTCCATATTAAGGAAAGATTAAAATAAACCTTCTTGAGAATTGAGAGATATGTATGATACTCTACATTGAGCCTTAACATGGAGGCGATAACTGGAGAGATTTAATCACGATTTCTCCCTGTACACCACCAAGGAACTAATAAGTTATCAGGCAGCAGTTTTAAATGCAAACAAAATGCATCCTTTGTATGTAACAAACATTTAAAACTAAAGCACTCACTTTCACAAGGTTTTCTGAGTGTCAGTATCATAAATGGGCTCAAAAAATACACCTGAAAGCAGGTCGGACTATGAAATACACCACCACCGATCTCTCGCTCAGGAAGTACATAAAATGTTTCATCAACATCTGGGATGATGTACTCTGTCCACAGCCAGTATTTATAGTTTTTCCCTCTTGGCCTTGGTAACCTTATTTTTTTGTCTTTGCCGCCCTGCTATTAAAATTCAAGTATAAAGATATGAAAACAGGAGGTAGACCATACATACACAGGAACACAAATGATCAGCAAAATTACTTGTTTTTATTTGGTTCTCATAAGCTCCCTTCTTCTTGCCATTTGCATGCTTGCTGATTTACAAGCCCATAATCCTCAGTAAAAACAGGGCAAGCTGCGTCAAGATAGGGAAATTTTACGGTGGAATGGTGTTGCCATTTTATTTCTTGCCGGATCAGCTACTTACATACAGGCAAAGCATAAAACAACCTCCCTCCCCCAATTATTGCTAATACTATTACTATTTACAAAAACAGTGGACAAGAAGGGAAAAAGGTAACTTGTGACGGGGGGGAGGCAGGGTGTTCGGTTTGGGGTTTTTTTTTTTCCCCTTTTTAAAAGAATATTGCATCCAGAGTTTTCAACCCAACTGTATATGCTTATGCCCTGCCACTTGACACCGGAAAGCTTTTGCCCAGCCATACCAGCAAAGTAAGAATTATCAGCAAAGAAAGCCCTTCTCTTTTCCCTCTCTGTAATAGACGGGCATCCACCCAGTTTTCAGTTTGTTTCAATTCAGGATAGCATCTGAAAGACACTTAAGAGGGAAATACAGATGGTATCTAGAAGACATACTAATTAGCATTTACTGGTACTCTTTATTCAGAGAGCTCACCTACACATGGCGTCTCCAAGCATTACCCTTCCCCTCAAATCTCTTATATGAAAGGAGGGAGATCTTTCATTAATAAGCATTAATAAAGTTTACAGCACTATTCCTCTAAATACTGCATCAGCTCTAAATGCTTTGGGAGGAGGATCATTGAGAACAGAGGGCAGACTGATGAAAAAACTGTTTTATGATGACCCGTTCTCCACCCTCTACCATTCTCTAATCCTATAAAACCCTGAGATTTACCCAAACACAGATTATCCTTTCACTTTAGCACATTGATCACTCTTCTAAATAGCTGATGTGGTTCTAGTGTCCACAGAAGACCATCTAGGTTAATGAAGCTATTTAATGCTACAAATAGCTCTTAAAATACACAGTCTTCTATCAGTATGCACGTTCCCCAAACACTTAATCTCAATTTTGAAATTTGCTTGTAATTACCAAGCCTGAGAAGAGAAACTGTTCTTTCTAGTAGACAAGAGAGTGATTTTTCACGACAGTGCCTCATCTGCAGAGTCCTCTATTGATAAACAATTTGAGAACTGTTGATTATTGTTGAACTGTCTCACTGCAGGAGAAATGATCTGCTTCCCTCCTCAGGCAGAGAAAAAGGAAGAAATTAGTTCTTGGGTTTGTATCAGTACAGAGTCTGTAATTTTCAACACCGACCCAAAGTCCTTTACTTTTTAGTAGTACACCTGTTAAATCTTACACTAGCTGTTGCTTTGTTTGCAAGATGCATAGTACAACTGGCCTTTGAATTACCCAACATCATTTCAGGAATATGTGATTGCATAGGAAGAAATAGTACTTGCCCATCTTCGTGTCTTTTCAGGCATAAAATAGCCTGAGTAAAATAGGAAGGTGAAAGAAACTAACATACATCAAGACATGCGTTTAGCAGGTAGACCAGATAACGATCTTCCTCACCTGAAGTAGTGTAGATTGACTACAATTTTTTCACTTACCAACACGAGTTCCAACTTTATAGCTTTGTGGATTTGCTTATGGTGTACAGAAAGTTACAGGTTTTGAACAGTAAGTCAGCTAAAGATAAAAATGGGTTAGCTGAATTCAATGCTGATCTTTCCCTTGGAGCTGCTTCTCTAAAATTTGACCTCTGAAAGAGGACACATGCTTCTCTGTCAGACAAATGTTATGAATGTCAAATATATGTCAAGATTCCTTGGCTGATCTCTGTAAGTCAGAGACACTGTCCTGTTCTAAGTAAAGTTTCTGTTTTCTTGAAGAGGGGTTCAACATCTGTGTAACAGTGGCCAAAATCTGCACGATAACGTAATCTGAGATGCAAACTTCCATTGAGAATGAGCAGACAATGACTGGTGAAATCTGCTAGTGTAAGTCTCTGAAGCTGTCCTACCTGTTAGAGACCCCATTTCTAACCCAAATGGGAAAAAATGAGAAGGGCCAACAGCACCACAGCTTAAAAACCACTGTATGTGGGCACTGCCTCAGCTCTAGTTAAGTGAAACTGGAACAGTGAGAGGCTAGATGTAGAAGCGCTAGTGCACACTGTTTTTTAAACAGATTTAATGTTGCAGAAGAGAATTCTGCAATATGTCAGAAATCTAAAATTTCAGGATTATTCTACCTAGCATTTTAGTTACATAAAGGGAAAAAAAAAAAAAGCTTTAGACACCACAAAGCAGCAAACTACGAACCAAACGCCCCCATAACTCATAATCAATCACAGGAATGCCTTTAAGGTATCGAGGCAGTGGAATTTAGTGTAAAAAACACCCATAACGTTTTATTAATAGCAGTAATAATAAAAAAAAAACAAAACCACCCCATCATCATAACATTTTGCACCAATCAAACAGTGAGCCGGAAGACAAGATGCCCAACAGGCATGTCACTTAGTTGTGTTGCCGGTCGTTTATTTCAACTAAAGCATTAATAATAACAATGACCAGACAGATCGTATCAAATAAAATGTCTGATATGGTTTTCCAGTGTATCTTTCTACAACAAATGTCTCTGTAGTTGAGGCTGTTTTGTCTTTTTTTGTAACTGAAACATGAACAGAGAGTAGATCAAACAGCTGTTTCAGTATGGTATTAAAGACTGTCACTAGCATAAAAAAAAAGGCTCAGAAATTTTTATAAGAAAGGTATGGTGGCTGCTTATCGTATGCTTTTTACCCCAAAGTACTTGAAATAAAATTCTGCATGCGTTAACCTTACCTCAGAATTAGGAAACTGAATGAAACTGTATTGTACTTCAAGCTTCCTCCACACTGTTTTCATCTGTACTTCCACTTCATTAGTTCAAAGGTGATATTATGTAAATGCATATTTCTATCAATCTGTAAAACAGGAAGATAATTTGACTTAGAGATATCTGAAGAAATTGTATCGGTAGTTTATAGTACGTAAAGTGAACTGCACATTGCAGATAATGGTATCTGGAATTACGGAAGCCACCTGCTATTATGAACTGCTCCCAGCTAAAAAAAAAAAACAAAACTTCTTAGACTCCTGCATTTCTAATAGTTGCATGGTTGCAGTATATTTGTAAAATACTGATACTAAAAAGCATTTAAAATTAATTTTATTTATATTATTCACTCATATACTTAAAAAAACCACAACTTAAAAAAGATTTCTATCCTTTAGTTTAGATACAGGTTTGTCTTAGAGGAATGGCGATGTCGGGGAGGAAGGGTGTTAAAAATCTCTGTAGATCATTTTCCTATGAAAATAAGCCTTTCTGATCTCTCCCAATAACTCTTGGATTCACCTGGTCTATACCAGCCAGATCAGCAAGCCTCCAGGTAGTAGGTTTCCCCAATTTTTTAATTTTTTTTTTTTTTTTAACAGGCAGCAGACTAGAGGAAGGACATATTGTTGGCGCCATCAATCGAAAAACCAAACAAACAATGCACAAGTCAATCTTTATTAAACACTGGAGAATCTGTAAGACTGCAGCTTTGCAGCAAAAATTCACTGGTGTCACCCCATTAGTTCCAGTACACAAGGAACTGCAATATACTGAGAAATAATCAATAGGTTTACTGCACACAGGCACGATTACTCCTGGGAAGAAAAAGCAAGTCAAGAATTTCAAAAAAAGTACTGGCAATAGGGTGGGTTTGATTTTTTGTTTGTGTTTTTGAACTGGCATACATCCAGGCATTAGAGGAAAGCACAGCACAGGCTCTTACCTGGCACTCTTAACAACTGTGAGCAAGCCTGACTTGTGTCAAGTCCCAAAGCTTCCAAATGCATTGCGCATAGCTAAGTTGGGCTTATAAGCTTTACTACTTGGATTCCATCTTGAACATATGCCACCTATTGCCAACTCTTCCCATTTTATCACAGTATTGCCAACTCTTCCCATTTTATCACAGTGTCACTATTTTTTAATGCTTCCATCATCCAAAGCTTTCAAAAATATCCTACAAGAATTGTACCATCATTTAGAAGTCCCAGTCCTATGACTGCAAATAGGACCTTGAAAGTAATGCAAAGGCTCAAACACCAGTAATCCAGCTATACTGTTAAAAAAGACATACAACCAATCTTAACAGTGTAGAGATTTAATGAGTTATTTTTGAATGCCAAGGCCAACAGTGCTGGGAATAGGCTTGGAAAAAACATGTGCCTGCGTGATTTCCAGCAGAGGAAGAGTTTCAGCACCCACTTTCCTTCCCTTTTCCTTTCTAAGCACCATAAAGACCTTTACCATTACAAGGTCAGAATACTTCTGTCCCCATGTCAATTTTTAAGCATCGTTCCTCACACACTGAGGTTTAATAGTCTTGGTAATAAATAATAAATTTGTGTAAAATGGTAACCTGAAACCATCCTGAATATTAGATAGCACCAGTTCTTAAAGACAACTGTCTCCACTGAGCAGACAGGCTGACACTTGACTGTTATTTCTTCCATGGTAAAACTGAAAAAAACATTCTCGCCATGCAAGAGTATTTGTGGAGGTTGTTTTTGCTTTTTTAAAGTAAGCTCGTAAGGAATCTGAAAAATATATCCCTCTCTCTCTCTAATCAGGGAACTCGAGTTCATCTTCTGCTGGACTCCAAAAGAAACAACTACAAACAGGAAAAGGTTGGTGTGTTCTTGGTTTTTACACCACCTCCAATCCCCCTGTATCTTAGTACCTGATTTATACAAAGGCCACTTTGGATTATTTAAAGAGGCTGCTTTACAAGGGTGAAGACATTTCTGAACAATCAATGCTGGTCTTCTGTTTTGTTTTTTAAATGATGTCCTTTTGGTATTTTTTCCAAACTCCCAAATGATTACATTCTTAGTAACTGTTAATTTTTGTAAGCATTCACTGCATTTCCTGATCCCACTCCCATGTGTCAGATATCCAAGCTCTCTTACCAAACAAAATTATTTCCGTGAACTTCCTGATCTGCACAACTGTAGGTATGTCTATATTAGCATTTTAATTCAAATCAAGGCTGCGCTTTTGAAGTCAATCTCCCAAACATCCCTATTCTCCTTTCTTTGCTTTACATTGCAAAACAGTCTCCAAGTACACGAAGCAGATTTCTTTTGAATAAAACTAGATCAGAGAAGGAGCTTCAGGTATGCATTGTACACGCTCCAACCACTAACAGGAATTCAGCCACAGAATCAAATGAGGACCAGCTTGAAATAAAACTCTCACAACCTGTATAGCATGGATGCCGGGTTCTCAGCACCTGACAGATCTGATCCTATTACACCACACTGCTGGGTAACGTGGACACAGCCTCTTTTATGACTTACTGAATTTTTGTGTCAGTTCCAAATTCATCTCTCCCCTTTTTAAAAGGGGAACTACAAAACCTCTGTCAGAGGTGGGACTGAAGTTAATGGTAATTATTAATTTCTGCGAGTGACCTCACCGTGTTACCATTTCTTCCATTTCTTCATCAGCATGAGATACTAAAGAACATACTTAATTTTATAAAAATGCATTGACTTAAATATTTATTTTATACAGTTATCCAAAATGCATAATTATTAATGGATTAGTTTTTCAAAATGTTTAGCATCATTCTTGATGGCATCTTCCGGAGAAGTGGTAACAAAATAAAACTATTGAACAAATCGTTCGCACAACTCCACCTTCACTTTATTAGAACTTGGTCTACTACGAAGACTGCAAGAAGCACAAACAAATTCAAAAGTACAGACCCTCACAGTGCTTGTCACTAGTTACATATTAAATCCAGATCTATCTCAGAATTTTTCTAAGTGTTAAGATTAAATTTGGGATCTTCATATACTATTAAAATCAGAAATATCAGCATCCAATCCGGAAAAAGAAAAATTTGAATTACATTAATACACTGATTACCTAGTTAAACCCACAGAACTGTAAACGTTCTGCCACTGGCAGGTCCCAGGGAACAGTCAGAATATCTGAGCTGAGCTGATCTAAGCCTCGTTCTGTGTGTGATAGGGAAAGGGCTACCCTGCTAACGCAGGGCAGAGGGCAGGAACCAAGAGCCGTGAGCAGGACACACAGACAGGAGGGACTTGCAGTGGGCAAAGCTCAAGACAGACCGACTCACCCAGAGGAGGAAACCGTACTCAGGCTGTGTATTCTTTTTTCTTGTCTTCCCACTTACCTCTAGATCCCGCTACCCTTCACAGTACCTCCAGTTCCTCCAGCTCCAGGGCCACATCCAACTCATTCCCTCACCCACCTCTTCTTTTGAAGCAAAAAACCTTCTTGGCACTTGACTCTCCCCGCACTCTGTTCCTCCAGTTCATTCCCGCTTCACCCCAACTGCCTCACCAGTTTTCAGCTCAATTACTTTATTTATCTTACCTCTTCTTCCTGAAACATCTTGTTACTTTTTACAGTTGGGGAAATATGCCAAAATTTGAAAACTGCCCTTTATTTTGAATTAAAAAAAAAAAAAAAAAAAAAAGTAACTTTCAGTCCTTCAGTGTGAATTAGAATTTTTACAGCAGAGTAAGGCACCAGAGGTAGATGAAAGGCATTCCTGATGTGGCTATAAACATCCAGTACTCTGACCAACCTATAGCTGAATAAGCATCGCAGCTTTTAGCCCAGAAACAGACAGGAAAGGGCGGCCTGTGGGAAATCTGGAATTGCAGGAAGACAGACTGTTCAGAAGGGCTTTACCTTTAAATGAAAACTGACTTACCCAGTTTTTAGGAACAGAAGAGTGCAAATGGCAAATCTTTGTGCAATTACACATCTCTAAGTCTAGTGTGCATTTTAAATGCAAAATTAGATGTATTTAAGGAACATAAGTTTGGAAAGTAACTTCAATTAAAGTAACATAACAGTTAAAGCTACTCAATTGCAATTAAGTACATGATCATACAAGGACTCATTGGACTATGGGTAAAATACTTCTGCACCGACTCCAGCTTCCAGTTACTTCTTTCCTGCTTTTACTTCCTCCAGCCACCAGTGCTTCATTTCTGCAGGGTTAGCTGTTCAGCTAATCATACCTTTACCCCAATTTATGAAACAGAACTTGTTTTCAAGTTCCTGTAAATTCAGATTATGTCACAGACATGGGCTAGGGTGATAACAAACAGTGAATCAGAAAAAAAAGCAGGGGCAATAACCTTCAGCATCTGGGGTTTGGGGTGGGAGCAAAGGGGAGGAGGAGAAAAGCAGGCAGTGCTAGCAACGTGTCTCTGTATGCAGTGTCAGAGAGCTCATGGCCAACTGATGGCTCTGTTAACCATAGACGGGAGAGGTTTCAGAAGCAAAATTATTCATTTTCAGGTAAACTACAGTCCTAAACAAAAGGCTTTTTGTTAGAATCTATGCACAAAGAAAATACACTGCAGGCCCAGATGGCAGCCTAGAAGATGCTTCAGTTAACAGTCTCATGACTGCCACTAGAAAATTTAGCCAGAGTTGCCGTAAGCTAGAAAGTTTGAAAAATAGTGAGTATGCTGCTGTTAGAAGTCTACTATAGCTGTGAAATTTGAGTGCAATTTTAAAGGAAAAGCAGCCATACCAAACTTCCAAATCCTACTTCAAAGTTCATGTCCAAGGATATGAATTTCTCAAGAAAACCTTTTCAACAAATTTACATGTGAGAAACCCCCCCAGCATGCTGGGAAAAGCAAACATCATACCATCTGTGGCACGTTCGGGGCTTGGTAGTTTTGTCTGTCAAACAGCGAAGGTGTATGAGCAAGAACATCTTGTTGAACAAACAGCCCTTCCAAATTCAATGGGACCATTATATGAAATAAAATTAACTGGCTGAACAAGTGTATCACTTTCCAGCCTTTGGACACCAAGTTTTCCAGATAGCAAGATGGGAAATAAGAGCCTGAAATATGGTTCAAGCCTATTTATCCAATCCTTGAGGCAAGCTAGTTCAAAATCGCTTAAGTAAAAATATACCTACATGAAAGCTGATTTTTAAAATTAGTTTTCTGATTTTTAAAATTAGTTTTATGCTTGCATTCCCTTGAGTTTTAATAAACAATAACCAAATTATTCTTGCAAGGTATTAAAAATGCAAGGAATAATAAAACATTCCAGTACTTCATATCATACTATTTTCCACATCTGTATTACAGCGGTTCGGCCTTTCCATGTATCTGGTCAAGACTCTCAAATTAGTTCAGGATACCGCTGATCTTTCCAGCACTTCCAGGTTGTTCTTGGAAAGCCTAGACGTTTTTGTCTTTATTGATTACTGCATGGATCCCTTATGGCAGAGAAAACTGGTAATGATTTGTGGGGAGGTTTACAGAACTTCAGAAATACTACCTTGGAATAGTTTGAGGAAAACAAGATATCACATATAGATAATACAGACTTAAACATCAAATGGTCAATTTAAGTACTAATCTAACCCGGCTGGTGGTCTGTGCAGGCAGGTAGCATAACGAGTGCTGCTGCCACTAATGCCAAAATCTCTTGATTGACCTTTCATTTACAGTCTGACAGAAGCTATAGGACAAACCTGTATAATTAAAAAAATACAACTGCTTTTCTTTAAGTCAGGTCTCTCCTCTTTTTTGGAAAAATGTCTTCTCTATCAGAGGCATGCAACTTTCTTCTTACCGAGACAGAATTTTTATTTATTTCATGAACATTATTAGTTGGAAGTTAAATCAATGGACTAGGCCTAGCACGTTGACATAACGTTTTTGCGGAACAGAGACAGCTGCTCTTCCAGGTCCTTAAAGAACTTGTCTACTCGGAAGGTACCAGAGGACTCTTCACACGTCACATCATTTGGTCCCTTTACAAAGAAGGAGAGAATCCGCACCCTAGAACAACCTGAGCTTTTTCTTCTGAGGCCTTACAACCATGCAAGCTCACAGAGAGAGAGAAGACACGCTGAACAGGTAGTATCTGAAGGACCGACACTCTGCTTCACAGCTAGGCACTCTCCCTGCCCTTGTTACACATCTCTGTTCTCATCATCTGAGTTTCCTGCTGAGGTATAAGACAAAGTGTTCTACACTATCGAGCTCCTGAAAAATCACTGCCCCAGGGCATATCTAGAAGTATTAGAACCCAAATAAATTCTTGACTGTGCAGTACCAAACAGATAGACAGGATGCATTTTCCAGAATTACATGAATCTGCATAAATCACATTGCACCGTACTTGCCATGGCATCTAGTGACACAAGGAGTTCATTACTGGGGCCACAAGAATCCAGACACAAACCTCCTTAGACCCGTAATGAAAGTCTGCCTCAGCAGCAGGGCCAGAAAGTTCCACCAGGCTTTCACTTTGTCCTGACAGATGTAATTTCCTACAGTAGAAAGAGTTGAAGCCTCCTGATTTCTTTGAGGACATCTTGCCCGTTTTATTTTGGCATACCTAGCTACATTATCGGGAGTCATCTGAAGGACTCCACAGCCTGCTGTGCTGTGAGAGCAGGCCCGGTGCGCCCAGTGAAGCAGCAGTATTCCTCTCGGTCGTCTTAAATGTTCTTCATCCAGTGAGCCAGTAGCTGAAAAATCAGCTGCCTCTCCATACGTTGGGGCTAAAGGGAATCTGACAACAGCTCACTGGTAAAACAAAAGCAGTTATATAGTAGGCCACCCTCAAAGGCAATCCCATCAGCCTGCAGCACCGGTGATGCATCAAAGCCAGACAGTTCGTTCAGTGTGGAGAGGTCACGTCAGAATCCGATGTGTCAAGCTTTGTCAGAAAACAACTGGGCTACAGCTTTTGCTGTGCAACTCCTTCTTTCATCATTTCCCACAGCTCTCCAAGTAACCAAAACAGTTCTCTTAACAAGTACTTTTGCTGTTCAAGAGATCCCTGAAACTCGGCTGTTTTACCTGAACTTTGGAGGTATCCAACCCAAAGCTCCTCCATTCACAATCTGAACTTTCTCTCGGGATACTGAAGACACACTGGCCCCACGATTAACAGTCTTCTGCTGCATTTGACATCCCTGAAAACACAAGGCTAGTTGTGACACCATGGACTTCACAAGCCTTCCCGAGTTTCGAAAATTTATCAAAAAATACCTAGGCTCCATGCTGTTTAGCCATCAGGCAAATTTCAGTCAACTTTTCCAGCACGCTTCAGACCCTCGCTGGGCCCTACTTGCCACCTGGCTAACAAGTTGCCTTGCGTGGATGGAAGCAACAACAAAATGTGATCACTTGGCACACAGACCCAGAGGCGCACATTCTTATCATAATACCAATCCTGGGAATGTTGCCCAGACTTCAATTTCTCTCTGACAAAAGAGCCAATGAAATCTAGCTTCTGCCTGCGCTGCAGCATGTATTAAACCACATTTTGATAGGTGATCCTCTTCTCCCGCCCCCTAAGATTCCTGCAAAAGGTCAAGTATTTCTTCAATTTGTCTTTTAACAGAGTAACTCAAAACTGTGAGAAACATTTTCAGTAACGCTTTGATTTTAAAAAAAAAAAAAAAAAAAAAAAGAGTTCTGCCACAACTTTAAAATCTCATGGTCTTGGGCACTATCAAAATACTATAGAGCAAACATGATCTAAAAACTGCACTCATGTTCTGTCACACTGACTTATTCCTCTGTGTGCATGTGTAGGATTAATATTTGGTTTCTTTAATTTTTAAATTGAACCGTAGTGTGGTGGGTTGACGCTGCGTGGACACCAGGTGCCCACCAAAGCTGCTCTATCACCCCCCACCCACCCTCCCCACCCTCAGTTGGACAGGGGAGAGAAGAGATAATGAAAGGCTCATGGGTTAAGATAAGGACAGGGAGAGATCACTCACCAGTTACCAACACGGGCAGAACGAACTCGACTTATGGAAATTAGTTTAATTTGTTACCAATCAAACTAGAGTAGGGTAATGAGAAATAAAACGAAATCTTAAAACACCTTCGCCCCACCCCTCCCTTCTTCCTGGGTACAACTTCACTCCCGAATTCATCACACGTTGTCTCTGCCGCTCCCTCCTCCTCAGGGGCAGGACTCCTCACACTCTTCCCCTGCTCCAGCCTGGGGTCCCTCCCACGGGCTGCAGTCCCTCAGGCACAGACGGCTCCAGCATGGGTCCCCCGCGGGGTCACAAGCCCTGA
>JAVKLA010000093.1:11748740-11770418 GCA_034782735.1 Sagittarius serpentarius | reverse complement strand
AACAGGCTATAGAAAAGAAGTAACAGTTGCACAATTGCTACCAACATACAATGTAAACAAATAAAGGAACATGGGGACAAACTTTTTAGTAGGTCCTGTTGTGACAGGACAAGGGTTAATGGTTTTGAACTAAAAGAGGGTAGATTCAGACTAGATATAAGGAAGAAATTTTTTTATGATAAGGGTGGTGAAACACCGGCACAGGTTGCCTGGAGAGGTGGTAAATGCCCCGTCCCAGGAAACGTTCAAGGCCGGGCAACCTGGTCTAGTCGAAGACGTCCCTGCTCGTTGCAGGGGGGTTGGAGGTCCCTTCCAACCCAAACTATTCTATGATTCTATAAGTATTCTGTTTTCAGGCTCACACGTAAACATGACTTTCAAGCCAACGCTGGTCCTCTGAAGTTATCTTCATACATTTATATATATGTGCTGTATAGAAATTGTCATTTTTTAACAGTCAGAATTGAAAGAAGTATAACAAGAGGATAGGCTAAGAGATCTTACTTAATGCCAGTACACAGGTGATATTTGGAAAATACACAAAGAATAGGTGAAAAAGATTTCTGCCTTTAGTATATGGGGAATTTTCTCTAGTTTAGTAATCTGCCTTAAAGTTTCTGGTCCTCCACCGAGTTCCAACATGGTTTAACAATCTGATTTAAAAATTTAAAACAAAAAGGATTCTGTGGAGTGGAGTGATAACATTCACATTGGGTAACACAGCCAAGAAAAACCCAACTGTTAAAAGAATGTAATGATTTACTTGTGCAAGACTTGCAGATAGCCACAACACCAACTCAAAACCTGTCAGACTATTACATATTATTACAGAAATGATACCATTGTCCTTTCTTGAGTTTGAAAACCTGACATGCATAAACTTATGCTGAAAAAAAAAAAATTGCTGTCAGTTTTAGATTATATCTATATAAAAATAATTGCTTACAGGCCAACAGTTCAACCTATAGCCATTTCATATCCTACCTCACACAAAAGGAAGGAAGAAAACTACTTTTAGTTCACTTTGAAGTAAACTCCCCCCTTCTAAGTCCTACAATAGGATTTTAACATTTGCAGAAAAATCGTGGGACTCACAAGAAGTACGGTAAGAGTTACTCCTTTCCTGGCAAATTGTTTCTCATGTTTGTGAACCACTGCCAAATCTAACACTGACAGAAGAAACACTTCAGAACTTCAACATTTTTTAAAGTCTTTCCATTGTTTCAAATACACTCTTAGAAACAAACAACATTTAACGTCCTACGTATTATGTTATCATCCCAGGTCACGAACACCCATAATTTTAAAAACCCTAAGTATTAACTGCTGTAGCACAAGATTACACACAGTTACTTTTGCTAATACAAATGCTAAGATTTAAAATAAAACAAAAGTCCAAATCTATTTAGACAACTAAGTGGTCAGACTGAAAAAAACCCAAAACAAAACAACAAAAATTCTAGGCATCCACCCAATAGCTCCCACTGACAAAATATTCAGATTGAAATTTTCAGATAGCCTGTAGCACTAAGCCATTTGGCAGCTCTCCTGCCTCAGTTTTCTGTATAAAGACGGACTTAAATCAGGGAATAGAAGACTACCAGAAATGGCGGGTAAACAGAAAAAATAGTCTTAGATAGCTCTTCACGCCCCAACCTAGACCTTTAGAAAGCTAGAACTCAGGCCATCTGAAATAAACAAACCTAACTACAAGTAAATAATTTTAGAAGTGAACTGAAAAAAAAAAAAATTTCTGCGAAGTCTCCTTCTAAAGAAGGATCTACTAGAAAAGCCCACCAATCTGACCCTAAAAAAAAAAAAAAAAAAAAGACCACCATCACTCAGTGCCACATCTGCTAGCCGAGTTCTTCCCTCAACTGTGAAACAAAAGGAAGACGGTGGTACACTTGCAAACTATACGCTGAAGTTCCAGTTTTCATTTTAACCCCCAATACAAAATATAAATCATTTAACCACTGCAGCCAGATAAACTAACATGACCGGTGCTGAACAAGGTCAAGCAATTTTTGCTCCTGTCCTCCATTCACTAACTCAGTTGAGTAAAATGATGTCAAGAAGGACCTACCGAGCAACCCGTTAGACTCAGTTAGAAATCAGATGAGAGAAACTGTCAGAGCTTCCGAGGAAGACGAGGTGACCACTTCACACGAATAGGTAACCCCACACATCCAGGTTGCTGTCAAATAGAACCATCAACTCACAGAGGTTGGAAGAGACCACTAGAAATCGCTTAGTCAAGCCTCCTGTTGAACACAAAGCCAAATTCAAAGTCCGGTTCAGATGCTCAAGACTTTGTCCAGAAATACCTTGAACATGTCCAAGAATGGCAATTCTGCAGCCTCTCTCAGCAACATGCCGCAGTACCTCACCATTCTAATTATTATTTTTTTAATCCAGTAAGAAATTACCTTGCTCTAACTTGTAACCACTAATTTATCATCCTTTCAACATGCACTCCTGGGAAGACTCTAGCTCCACCTTCTCTAAAACACCCGTCGGGTAGCTGAAGACAACAAACGGATCATTCCTCAGCGGTTTGCAGGCTGAACAAACACACCTGGCGCTTGGCAGCCCCCCTACCGCAGGCCACGCCATTGCATCAGTCCCTCTCTTGTACTGGGGGACCCAGACCTCAAAGACCGAGCCTGCAGCCTGCTGGCTATAATTTCTGTTCTAATTCAACAGAACAGTGAGCCAAACCCAAAAGGTTTAGTCTCGATCCCACTATTCTCCCCCCAGCTGCAGATCAGAGCATGTAACCAAAGGATGAGGTTCCTCAAAGAAGTGATGCAACGGTTTTGGTGTTGGTTTTTGTTGTTTGGTTTTGGTTTTTGATAGGTTGGATTTCTGACAGGTGAGGACAATGAAATGACTTAACCTGGTCACCACAATTGCTACATGGAATATAACAAAAGAAGTGAAAGGTGCAGAACCACCCATTATCTCACTGTCCTATCAGACAGGTGAACAAGTAACTGAGAGCGTTTTACAGGGAAAGCAACACTGGAAACACACAGCGTGTCCTCCATTTGCAAGGTTGCTAGCTCAAATACCATGTTATTTTAGTGCCAAAATAATTTTGTTGCTTGCCACGGCAGATTAAGGGAAGTGTTTTTACGAAGATCTATGCAAACATCTTGCAAGGTAAGCATGCGTGGGCAGAAGCAACATAATTCAGATATGTTCGTTGCTAACTGAAAGCGCGACTGCAGCAGTTACACTCTATTTCAACTAAGGCAGAAGCTGGTTGTTGGTGATAGGATTTTACCCAGAGCTCTGCATCTATTCATTTGCCCTGGATCTCAGCACAGGGGCTTCACCATCACAGTTAGACTGCTTGAAGTTTCTTAACTGGCACAAGTACCTAAGTAAAATACATTATATGTGCTTTTATAGTCCTTTTCTCACTTCTAGGCATTATACACACCGAAATCTCAATTTGAAAATGATGAAACTATCTGAACTGCACTGAAACCCATTATAGATGTACACACTGGAACAGATACAAAAAGGTGGTGGTGGGGTGTTTACTATCTGTTACCTTTATATATTCTCAGCAGCAGCTGCATCCACTGCATACTGCTTTTTGGGAATAAATTTATTTTTTTAACCAACACTACACACATTTTGAAATATAGCACGGGACACAGTAAGTTGAGAAAACACTGAGAAGAATTTGGCTAAAAAGCACATGAGGTGATCAAGTCGTTTATTTTTACTATATATAGTCTAGCCAAGAAAATGAGATACAACATCCATTTTCATTTTTGCTTTTAAGGTCAAGGTCAAATTTTATTAACCTTAGGGTAAACTCAATCTTCCCCAAAAGTTTATGTTCAGATTCTAAACCTGTAGAGGGGACAGTAACCAGTTGAGACTAGATTTCTCATGTTCAGGCTGAGGAGGAGAAAAATTCCCCAACCTGTACCAGAGACACTGCTGCTGGGAGAGGTAAAAGACACAAAAGACTCCCTGCAGTGAAACAGAAAGAATCCGTTTGATCCCTTTGGTTTGGGGGAACTTGGGGATGAAGCCGCAGCAACTGTCAGAAGATTTTCATCAGAAGAAGATACTCTCTGCGCGTGCTTCATTCTAACCGAAACGACAGAATTTTGACATAGGACTCCCCATTTCAGTGGGTGATTGCTTTTATTTGTGGGAGGAGGGAGATGAATAAAAGGAATTCCTTTGACAAGAGGGCTGCATTGCTAACCACAACCAGGATCATTTTACCTCTTTTGCTACAAAGAGGTTACATGCCATGAAGAAAAATCCCATGATCTAACAGCTTCATATTATTTTACAAATAATGCAACTCCAACCAGTTGCTAGAGAAGATATTTTTGCAGTTGATTTGCTTTGTACATTTCACAGCACTTGGTACACAGTATCCATCATTTAGGCTCCAATAAATGTGGAATCTCATGCCCTTGCTGAGCCTTCCCACGAAAAAAGCTGTACTTCGCTCTTGAAGGAAATCTAGAGTCACTGTGTATCTCATTTTTGTGGTGTCATACAGAAGTTAGTGAAAAAAAAAGTCTACAGTTACGGACACCAGATTGGCAGAATGATTTACAACCTGAATTAAAAGGGGAGGGGGAACACACCAAAAACCACAACACGACATGGTCAGAGTTTCAAATTAAGATTGCCTCCTTAGTTTCTTTTACCTGAAAATATTTATGCAGCCTTAGAAGAGTACACAAGACATGTTAATGACCCTACAGGAAGAGTAGACACAAGGGGACGTTGCTGTATCTTTGCGCTGTAACAACTACAACAGATATTCCACAGAGCATTCTGTTCCGAAGTCAACCTGAAACTTTATGATAGAACTATGTATTTAAAAAGCCTTACTAATATTCTCCTGCAGTTTGGTTTTGGGTGGTTTTTTTTTTTTTTTTGTTTTCTTTTTTTTTTTTTTAAATGGTGACAGCTTTAGAAGGTGTGCACCAAGTACACGACCATTGTTCTTTCTGCCAAGGTACAACTCGAGTACTGCTGCAGTGCAAACATTAAATGGGAATTATGCGATCTTTAGAACACATTACTTCAAATTGCTATTTTGTATCCATGGGAAGAGACGGGAAACCACGCAAAATACACAAACCTACAGCTCCATGGAAAAGGTAAATATTTACCTAGAATTTACATAATGTTGTAAATATAGGTAGCAACTTGAAAAATGAGAGGGCAATAAACGCACCAGATAATTAACCTTCTAGCTCTCAAAGAAATATTTTAAGCACAATAATCCGTTTCCAGAAAGTCCTTATAAACACCGTTGCAGCTCAGCAAAACTAAACACAGCCACGAGGGTTTCTGATACCTAAAAACACTTCAAAACCAAGTTCCTTCCCAGTAAGTTCTCACGCGTGCTCGGAGCCAACCCCAAACCCCGAAATCCTCGAAAATGAGAGACACGAGACGAGACGGTCCCTTTCTCACACCTAGAGCGGCCTCTGCAAGGGCAAGAACGGCCCCGAAGCGGGGCGGCGGCGAAAGCGGCTGGAGGAGGAGAGCGGCGCTCCCTCGCCCAGGCCCCGTCCAAGAGAACCGCCCCGGCCCTCGCCCCGCCGAGCGGGGCCGGCGCCGGGGCCGGGTCAGCCGGGACCGGGGCCCGGGCCCGGCGCGCAGCGACGGCGGCGGCGCCGGAATGCGGAGCCGGTAACCCGATCTCCTCCCGCCCCGCAGCATTTCGAAAGCCATTTTAACCTCTCAAAATGGCATCCCGGCGCTGCCGAGCAGGCCATAGCGCCGCTCCCCTCCCCTCCCTTCCCGAAATCGGAAAGCAAACGGTTTATTTTTTTGTGAAGCGTTTCTTCCCCGCGGTACAGGCGCGGCCGCCGTGCCCGGCTGCTCCCGGGCCGCCAGCCACGACCCCTGCCCGGCTAAGCCGTGAAGGTCTCGTTCGTTCGGTTCATCTCTACCCCGGCTCAAAATTCACCCGACTCTCGCTGACCGTAGAAACGAACGGATCCTACTCAGGAGCGAGGAGTCGGTAGGAACGGCTCGTCTTCGTCTGAAAAGCCTTGCGTCTCAGAACCGAAACACGCGCGTACAGCAAGTGAGACAGTCTAATGCGGAACGCCGCTTCAGAAACCCAAATGACAAAGACAACTTTGTTATGAATTCACCTCATTTTTCAAACTATACGCACATGGTTTATTTAGGAGACAGCGACGCTACAATGTCCAAGTTTTCAGGTCAGTTACACACAGGCACAGACGTAACAACACACACAATAACCTTACGCCTCAAGAGACCATACCAGCTGATCTTACAGATACACAAACTGTCTCCATCTCTTTTCGCTAAAAGACAACATTTCTGCAGCATGAAAAAAGGCCGCTGCCATTCTGAACAACTAAGCACTTTGCTGTAAACAAAACAGCCAAGATTTTTACCATTCTGAACATACTGAAATTACTAAGATGCTATTATCCTACTAGGTAAGAGACAAAGACTTGAAAAAACTAAGTTAGCAATCATTCTCATGATAGCACAGGGTAAGAAGAGAGAAAGAATAACTTGAAGAACATCTTTCCTGCAGTAGTAATTTCACTTATTAAACACACTACCAAAGCTTTTCTATCAGAAACAGAAAAAAAGCCCTCAAGGTATCTCAGGAGGGTGCAAGTCTTCAGGGCACCAGCGTGGAGGTCAAGGAGCTCAGGCTGACTTTCTCTTGCGTGATTTCCATAGGAGGTGGTTTATACTTTTGTTGGCTTAACTAAATATGACACTGCAAAACACTGGTAAGGGTGGCAATTCTTCTGCAACTCTACCAAGAGGAGACCGGAGACCTCTGGCCAGCGTACACTGCGTCCGCACAATCACTCTGCTCGCGTAAAAAACATCTCACCAGCAACAAAGGCTGCCAGAAACTCTTCACTGTCATCAAGTTTTGGGCCTAGATTTTTAAACATATTTAAGAAATCAAAACCAGAAACTCGGAGCTGAGGGGTCTCTTTAGATATAGGACCCCTCACTCACACAGCTTCTCCTGTATTGGTCCCCAACTACAAAACAGGAACAAATTCTAAATGTTAGAGGAGATGTTGAACTGAAGCAGCGTTCTCATGCTAAAACCCCAAAATCTAGTGAGGAATGTCAAACACCACTATGATGGGGACTTCCAAAAGACTTCAAATCTGGGAAAAAAATCATATATGATACATTTCGTCTTTTAGATGATGCAAAAGTCTAAATCTTTTAAATCTCTCCCCAAAGAAACCCATCTTATCTGTTACTCATCTACAGAATTTATTTCTGGATCATTTACTTCCGATTTATAATTTGTATCGGATAACCAAAATTCCAAGAAGGATCGCAATTTCTAACTGACAGTATTTTCTGTTTTACTCGGCATTTCTCTATTAACCTCAAGGTAACAGAAAATGCCCCAAATATTCTAACAAACCATCAATTATTTTTCTTTTAAAATATATTTAATAACGCTTACTCAGTTGGAATAAAATTTATTCAAATTGTTGGTTAGAAGTAGAAGAGCAAGTTATGTTTACACATTAAAACTGAAGCTCAAAACACCATAACGTGATTACCTGACAGCTATTAAATGGCTTGCAAGAAGTTATTAGCGTTGATCCTCTCTTTCAGAAGGCCTGTATAACAGTTCCACCCTTAGCATCCTCCCTGTAGCTGCACTTTGTTGTGTCTTTTTTTTTTTTTAACATCAACTTCCCCCTCTCTCCCACAGGTCATGTTTTGGTCTGAAGACCTATTATTGGGGTATTTCGCACAAGCACTATACATCAAGAAAATTAAGACAGTCCTAAAAACACAAAGTAATCCCAAAGGCTTCACCAGGGGTCAAACCCACTGTGCTAAAAATAAAAGAATGTATACATATTTTACTGAGGATTCTCTGCTAATGAACTGGTTTCCAAAAGAGCAGATAGAAAACATGACTCTGATGTTTTATGAGGACATTCACAACTGCCTTTAGTGCCTCAATTCAGCACAAGTTTCATGCCAGCAAAGATTACAAGTCACTGGAGGGGGTGGGGGGAGAGAAACCAACAAAGAAACCAAACCAAACCCAGCTAAAAAACCCAACAACTCTGAACTCACATCCTCAATGGAAACTAACTGTAACAAATAAAAAGTAGTGTCAGGAAATATACCTGCTTATAGCAATTTTAATGTTTTCACAATCACAGCCTTCTTTGAAAGCTATAGACCACATATCACAGAAAAATACATACATGGTGAAACAGTGATTATCTGCAGAAGAGACGCAAAATAGATTACATAAAGTATTGAAATGGCAAATGTCCTCTGACTTCTTTTAATTGTACTACTCTTGGGTGCCTAAGCAATACAGAGCCTGACAGGTGTCATTCTAAACGAACCACCCTTTCGGACACACTTCATTTCATATGAGAAATGTGACTCTGAACACTACTGTTGTAGCAAGTGCCACTTCAAACACCGCTCTCTAACATAACTGTACACAGGTAGTCCCACTGAGCTATACCTGAACTCTGTGATCTAGCCAAATGAAGCTATGCCTACGGGTTACTGCTTTCAAGAGCAGAGAAATCATCTTCTGAAAAATGTATCAAAATTACTGTTTTAAATAAAGTTTTTTTAAAGCATACTTTTAGAAACTTGCATCCTAAATTAAAATTAAAGACTCAACGGTACTGGCAAATTTGCACGAGGATAAAATATTTCCTAACATACCTTCCAAGAGCACAAGTTCCAGATAATAATGCTTCCCGCTGAAGAGAAAATTCAGTGCACAAGAGTAGCATTTGGCAAATCCAGCATTTTCAAAAGCAAGTGAATTTGCAACAAGCAGTTTATACAGAATCTGTTTTCTATTAAGAGTATAATGGGTTCAGTAGGTGGAGGAGTGTGCACTGCATACTTACTAATATATAAACATGTGGCTGCATCAGTACTCCTATGACCTTGTCAGACATTTCAACACTGTATTTTTAGATTATTCTCTCATACCAACTGCACTGTTAACATGGCATTTAATTCCATTATGTCCATTGTCAAAAAGCTAGTCTTCTGCTTCAACAGCAGCAGCGCTTTGAAAAATACATTTTAAAAGATTGTATTTAATTCTCAGATATATTTCCCCATTCATAGCCATGAGCCAGCTTCAAGTAATACATAGGAAGGAGCGTTCACATTTCACTTGCTAGATGCTATGTCACTTTAAGCTCCTTTTGACCGACTCTGTAGAACTCCTTGGATTTGGGAATAGCATACACGTTGTTACATCTGTCCCTACTATATAAAGATTTTATTGTGCCTCCTCTCTGTTCTACTAAAGCCTAGGTTTACATGAGGAAAACAGAAGAAAAACATTAGCTGAATTGATCCCTTCTGCCCTGGCAGTGATGCCAAACACACACCTGTGGTATTTCTGGTTCTTATACATCAAGTGATTCTTTCATCTCGAACTTTCCTCTTCATTCAGGAAGAAAAAAAAAAAAAAAAAGTCATCACACATCAAACAAATTGCACTACGAGCAGCAGACCTAGGAAGGCCTGGTTTCCTACAGATTTACGTTCTATTTTGCCTGTGTCTTTTCCCAACGTAACTGCCCCAGCTCTCTCCCTATATCCTGTATGATTTCACTCTCCCTGTCCTTTGCAATATATCCATTTCCCCACTCACATGCATATTCCTCTAACCACAGTTCTCTCTCCCTTTCCCTCCCACGTCCCTCTGGTGCCAAACAACATGTCTCACTGGCTGGATAGTATGTGCATATTGACTTCCCCCTTATCAGGCATAACAAGTTTACTGAACACTTCTGATCATAACATCCTTCACCTCTGGGGACATTAACACAGCTCAAGACCTTTGAAACCGTAACAGCGTGACATCCACTCCATAATCTTACCAGACATCTAATCTTCAAGCCTGCTGATACATGCAGCTTGTCTTTGAAGTTTTAGGTATTAGGGATTTGCCAAAATCCAAAACTTTACATACTACATCAGAGACAGAAACACTTAACAAAACTACAAAACAAAGGACACAACTGCAAAAGGAGAAGAGCAAAGAGGATTGTGGGGGTGGGAACCTAAAGCTTCTGCTCAACCCATTTTTGCTTTGGGGAGGGGGAATACACTCAACGTACACTAAGAAGTCACACGGGATCACTATTATTCAAGCTAATGAAAAAAAGTGTTCCAAAAGAGGTAACACTCCCAAATGGCAGCCTTACCCACAAGCACACTGCAGTACAACTAAGCTGCGTCTGGAAGGGGCACTCTTGTTCCATACGCCAACACCCGCACTTGCTCTGCCCCCACAATCGCAGCTAGACTGGCAAGGAGTGAGGCCTATTTTAAAAAAAAAAAAAAAAAAAAGGAAAAAGAAAAAAAGGTAATCGGAATTCACCCACTTTAAATTCCTACAGCATCAGAGGAGTGCCAGCCAGTGTTGCAGTAAAGGAAAAGGCAAGGACGCAAAAGGGTGGCGTTAACAGGGAGTAGAACTGGCCCTTCGAGTGTACCCGGCTGCTAGGCTTGCTTATCTGTAGCACAGAACTGCCCTCTTCATCTGCTAGTTAGTTATTCATCTAGCAGATTTTCATTCCAGACATCAATGGAAGTCTACCTGGCTGCACTGCTCCAGTCCTTAGGAAACTACATTATCAGTCTTTCCACACTAAGCAAAATAAAGTACCGGAACAGAAAACGTTCAAGATAAGGTAGACACTAAAAACTTGTTACTTCATGTTTGATGGCAATACCATTAAACCAAACCCAACGAATGTGTCAATGAAAGCAGCTAGATGCCAGTGCAACATAAAAAAAAAGGCGTAGGCGTTACAGACACTACTGAATGTAACAGCAGAGGAGCTGACGTGCCTGGGTGCGTGTGGGTGTGATAAAAAGCATACAAATTAGCCTACTGCACTGTAGCAGATGTCTAGCTGAACACGCCGCAACACCGCCTGCTATCAAGACCAGTCGGAGAAGAAGGAAGAACGGAGTTCTTGCTCCATCCAGAAGCCTGTGCAGTTCCTGACCTACAACTGGGGGCGAAACTGACTGTGCTATTGCCATCAATGGACGCGTCCTTCAACAAATCTGTGTGATCACAAACCTGCACAATGCTTTCATCCCCAGCCACATATTCTGGCAGTGACTCTTCAACTAAAGTATTCGCCGTGAGGAAGGAAAGAAACACCATATTTTACTGTGCTTGTAACCTGTCATTCCCTTATACCGTGGAGAGGGGAAGAAAAAAAAAAAACTGGTAAAAAATTACTTCCCATCAGTTGCTTAATTTCACTTAAGGTTTGATAGATTATCAGCATCATTTCCCTCTCCGCTGTTTCTCTTTCCCTGACTCAAGAAGCCCAAGTCTATTTATACTGCATCCCATTTGTACTGCTGGGGAAAAAAAACCAAAACCAAATCAAAACAAAAAAAAATTACCTTCTAGTTTTAATGGGATTGTTGAAATTGTGTTACCAGAACTACGTAACATGCATGTCCATATATAATGAATGTGTACAGCCGCATAATCGCATTTTTAAAAAACTTATAATTACTCTATAGAACATTGCTTCAAAATTGGCTTAAATAAATTTAAGACTGTGCTATTTGTAAGATGGGAAGTGTTGCCCCCCCTCTCCCCTTACTCTTCCTATGGTATCACAGTGAGCTGGAACTACTGAAAACCGAGGGGGTTTTATAGGGTTAGTTTTCAGCCAGATTAGCAAGCAAATCCAACCTTCCACCCGGCCACAATTACACAAATACAAAAGTGACAGTGGAAACACGCAGCCGAAGGGACGAAAGGGGGGGCGGGGGGGGGGGTGGGAAGTCTGAACCATCGTAAGCAGGTAGGTGCAATCTGAAGTTGGAGCTTCACAGCAAACAGCTGTTTGGAAAACTATCCAAGATCTCCCCAAGTGTTAATACCTAATTCAGAACCTATTACTGTTTCTCCTCTGTCTGAATTAAATTACATTGCACTTACTGTACCTCATCTGATATTTTATCATGCAGGCATTCAGTACCGCTACAGCCAGTTTACACCACCTGTATCAGCTACAAGTTTCACCACCTCACCATCCACTCCCCTTTCCACACCACTTCCAAACACACAAAACAGAGCGGGCTCCCTCACTTGCTTCCAGCGAGACTGTTAGCACTTCTCTGCCACAGGGGTACGTGCCGATTTCTACGTGCCGATTTCTTCCTGGGAGCCCAGAACTGGCCACAGCCTTCCAGATGTGTCTCACCAGTGCCGAGCTGAGGGGCATCACCACCTCCCTCAACCTGCCCACGCTCCCTAACTCAGGCCAGGAGGCTGCTGGCTTGCTTCGCCGCAAAGGTGCGTTTGCTGGCTCATGTTCAACTTGTTGTCCAGTATGATTTCCCCCCGGCCCCGTTCCTTTTCTGCAAAGCTGCTTTCCAGGCAGTCAGTCTCCAGTCTGTACCAGTACACGGGGTTACTCCTCCCCAGGTGCAGGGCTTTGCATTTCCCTTTGTTGAGCTTCATGAGGTTCCTCTCTGCTCACTTCTCCAGCCCATCCAGGTCCCTCTGAGCCACTGCACAACCACCTGGCCTATCAAACACTCCTCCCAGTTCCGATCACCTACAAACTTAACCGTGCGCTCTCTCCCGTCATCCAGGTCATTTATGAAGATGTCACACCGCACAGGAAACCAGGATCGACCCCTGGGGCAGACTGCTAATGACTGGTCTCCAGCTGGACTTCATGCCACTGACGACAACTCTTTGAGCCTAGTAGCTCATCCAGTCTTCCATCTATCTCACTGTCCCATTTGTCTAGTCTGTACTTCCATCAGTTTGTTGATGAGGATGTTACAAGAGACACTGTCAAAAGCCTTACAAAAGTCAAGATAAACAATATCCACTGCTCTCCACTCATTCACTGAGCTAGTAATTTCATCGCAGAAAGCTACCAGACACCCACCAACATCACCCGGGCTGACCTGCTGCTAATCCTGACCCATAAGCTCTCAACTGAATCCTCATCCACCCAAAGGGCAGGGCTTCACTAATTCCCACGGTGCTCTCACAAAAAAACCCACAACACCCAACACCCCTCACCATCCCAGCCTGTCCTTCTGGAGAGCCCATAACCAGTCCTCACAGCACTCCAGCCGTGTCAGCTGTCCCACCACATCTCTGATCTCAACAAGACTGCAGCCATGCGACTGCACGCAGACCTCCGATTTCTCCCGTTTCAGCCCAGTCTTTTCCTCAATGTATGGCAAGCAGTGAAATCCAAATAAAGCATTAAACTCTGTCTGTGCGGAGGGGTACTTTGTATTGGCTACACTTTAATAGCCTGAAACCTCATTTCACATGATGACAAAGTCACAGACGCTGGAGGGAAAAAAAATCAGTAGTGACAATGGAATGATAACTACTTGCGGAAAGGAAACATACGGATAGATATGGAAAGAGGTGCTATGCAGTTATACACAGAGAAAGGAGATAACACCGTTCTGTCGCTCCTACCCCCACGTAAGAAACCCTGTTAGAGCAGGGCTCTGGTGAAGGACGAGTCCCACCTCTGCCCACCTCACCCTCCCAGCTGCACTCCAGGGCTCAAACCCAGCAAGCCTTTCTCACCACGCTGCTGCTCCTCTGCCCACACTCCCTGTTACCTGAGCCCACCGACCACCCCGCCCCAAGCCCCATTTCTGCTCTTTCAAACCCTCAGGAGACCCTACCATGCATAGCTGCAGCACACCCACAGCTTCTCTTCCCACTGAAAGTAACCTGAAGGAGAATTATTTTACCTTCAGTTGTTCCAAGTACACATAGTAAAAAATACCTTCCTGTAAACAATTACTTCTTCCAAAAACGGACACACTTTGAAAATGACATTCAGCATTTCTGAAAACCATGACATTTATCTTGCATAACTTCAAACTTTAACATTTTGGCTAGAAGTCTTTTAAGCAAGAGTCACCCTGGTTGTTATCTTTTTACAGCGCAAAAAACATCACAGGCTCTTACACTAACTAAATCACCCTTTACATCAGCACTCAAAGCAACTCCGACTCAAAGACCTGCTCTAACATATGTAAATCTCAGTACCAACAGGTAACTCTGATGAACATCAACATCGTCAAAACAGTACAAAGAAAAAAAAGAACACAGGAAAAGGTAAAATTACACATTTTGCTTAATAGCTTACAGAGACCTTTTCTAACTAAAATGGTTTAACATTTTAAGATACTGTATAAAAACGTGCTGTGATATATACTTAAGCGTATTTAATGCGCATTACAGCCTCACCTAGCTCTTGGTTATTGGGATGTAGGAAGAAGCTTCCACAGAGCAGTGTAATTCCACAGTTACCTGCTGGAGACTGTCTTGCGCTTTCCTCTGGAGAAATACTGCTGGCCATTGTTGGGAGCAAAACACTCGAGGCAGGTTTCTTCATTTGTAACATTCTTTTCTCACTAGTGCACCCTCATTTCATGTATTTTTATTTGGTTATTTTTCCTGTAACCAACCTCACCTCTGAAATTAAGTCAGCAGAAATTAAAAGATACTCATAAAGAACCACCAAGAAAGAAAATCACAGAACTTCACTGCAGCGAACAACTGTACACGCTACAGATGCTTAAGGACAAAGAAGGAAATTCCTACATCAGCTCACCCGCTCTTCCCTCCACCTCTATTCTCCCCTCCCACCCCAGGTTCCTACAACTATTACCAAAAGTGTTAGAGAGAGATGTAAATATTATACAATAGCATTTGAAACTTTGAGAAAAAGTTGACTAATGCCATTTCTGCAGAACCTCTGGCTAAGGAATGCACAGCTGCCGAGCAGATGTATAATTTCAGCATTTAGATTCCATTATTTCAAGGGTGATTTTTTTTTTTTTACTAGATGTTTTCAGATTTTCTATTTCCATCTGTTTTTTGACCTCCCTCAGTTTAGTCCCCTCCTTTCTGTTTTAGTTCATTATGCCAAAATAATTTTCTAAATTAGAAACATCTCTACATTTAAAAACTTGTGAATTTGAAGAGAGGTGGGGGAGTGAAGCAGGGCCAGGGGCGGAACAAAAACAGACAGTTCAACAGAGGCTTGGGTTTGAATAAAAACTGTCCCGTCTGGGTCGGGTTTTATTTCGCAGTTCCTGGTTTAACCCAAATTGGCAAGTCTCTAACTGCATTCCTTCCATGAAATTTTAAGAGCAGGAAACTGAAGAATATCAGCTATACGGGAATGTTCCTACACTTCACCAGAGCCCTCTGCCCTCACTTCTGAGTAGGACAACGTTCCAGGTTTTCATTCTTTCTTTTTAGAGTCGTATTAAATTAACTATAGCTGTAAGCTTAAAAAAAAAATTGTTAACTCATCATGTACCAAAAGAGCTTTACAAAACACATGAAGATTAGTGTAAACCAGTATCAGCGCTTGTCAGCTTAAATCAATTCAGTAAAGAACTGATTAATGCAAAAGTAGTAAAAAAAAATTTTAAACATAGTTTGCATCGTTAAAAAAAATTCCGTTCATCTAACCAAGTAGAAGACTAGGGCACACAATACTGTCTGTCTTAAACTTTGGTTCACACTATGAGTTTTAAAGAAGAATTATCACTAGTAGGACCACTGGTTCAGCTCAGCACATGTGACAGATTGGCTGCAAAACCTATCAAATTTTAATTTTAATTTTAAGCTCACAGTAATAATTTGCCTGGGTAAGGAAGGTCACAATCTTCAATCCTAATGAATGGCATACACTTCGGAATACTCCTATGGAAAATTTTCACAAAAAAAGATTAAATAGTTGTGAACTAGTAAATATAGGAGATAAAATTAGAAAAATATATCAATCCATTAAAAAAAACCCACATTTTTCCTCCCCAAGATTTATTGTTTGCTTTGTCTCAGAGAGGAGACATTCAAAACAAGTTTTAAAAAATACTTCAAAGCAATACAAATACTATTCCTAATAAAACTTCCCATATCCTCTATCTTCAGGGACATTTCCGCTCAACACACAGTACCACTACTAAATTTTTGATTATTGCTAAAATCCCTTTAATAACCTGAACAGCAGATAGTCCACGTTTTGGGTGTTGAGTTTAAGAATGGCTGCACCTCATTACCTGGCAGTGCCTTCCTGTGCCCTGTCCCAGTCCTGTCTTGCAATTAACTCTCAGTTGTCCATACCGGTGTTCTGACAACTGCAAGACTTGTCCCTCGGACAACACAGAGAAGGAAGGGTACAGGAGGGTTTCTGAATCCTTCTCCAAGGCCTTCTGTAAAAGATGAATTTCTCTTCCACAAAGGACAGATAGCATGGAGGAGCACGTTTTACACAGCCTTCTGGTTTACTCATTGACATTTCCAGTCACTGAGGTTCACTCCGTCTTCTTCTGACAAGCCACTCTTGTTCTCGTACTACTCTCCGAGTTCTTTCATTTCCAAGCATAGGGGACAGGGGGATGATATGGTGTTTCTTATTTCCAGTATCCATTCTTCCTGCTGAATGATTCCTCACCACTCACTGGTTCACACTTCCTTTTCAAACCCTCTATACCCCTGTACAACAACACGGGACAGTGCCTATGCCTCCACATCACCACCACACTGTGAATTTCCAACTGAACAAATAGGAAAAAGAATGATTAATTTAGAAAATTGTATCTGAGCTTATTCATCACTTCTGCATCGCTGAAATTCTGACTCCAAGCATATGATGTACTCATTTGCACAACAAATCTTTCATGAGCAGAACATTAATTCTCCGCAGAAGTGAAATCTTTGACGACTTCAGCCCTCCAGAAGCCATATGGGCACTGCCCACTGATTTCCAGTCAAGTTTGGGATTAGTCTCTCTCAGAGGAAGTGAGAAGGCCTATAAACATTTTTAGGGTTTTTTTTTCAATAAAGGAAAAGATGCTAATAATTAACACTATAAAGACAAGAGAAAAGCAAATTTAGACCATTTCAACAACTGCAGCAGTGAAATTGCTTCCATGAACCAGGTCTATATGCTATCTTCAGAGACCTTCTTTGATATTTCTCTGACTTATCCCTGCTACATCTGCTTGTATTTTGATCGGCCAAAACACAGCAAGACTGACAGTCTTCTCTTTAAGATAGTAAACTAAGGCAATAGAAACACAAAGAATTGCTAGTTGCTTCCACATTTTATGCTAATAAAGTTGACTGAAGCCATCACGTCAGGCAATTATCTGAGGAGACACTGAGAAAATCTAAGTGATTTCCAATTTTTGTAAAAAGCATCACTGCTGTTATGATGCAAATTAAGCTACAGTACTGCAGAGCTGAGTTAGTAATACTGTTTTTTTCTCCCCTTTTAATGCAGAGCCAACTCATCACATACTAAAATTACATTTAAACCTACTATATTTTCCTCTGTATTTTGGGGAAATTCTATTTCGGGGAAAAAATGAGCATCAGGGTATTCAGTCATATGCTGCCGGTATGCACCGTATGAACTACTACTACGCAGATTTTGTCTTACCAGAACCTTTTAAAATATTTCAATGAAGTTCATACCCTTCATGCTGCTCAGAACACATCCCCCCCCCACTCCCCACTGAACACAACCACCAGTGAATTGGGTACAGGTAGCAGACTCGGCCGATCACCGCAGGAAGAGCTCCACCGAGCCAGTCGCCTTCACTGTGACAACAGATGTCACTGCAGAGGTTCTGAGGTGGTAACACACTGGACCTTACATATGGCTTTGCTGTTGCTTCTCCTTTCATCATGCGTATACAATCTATGAATATTATCACAATCATGAACTAGAGTTTATTTTCCTACTATAATACTTATTTTGAATTTTATTAACCAGACCACCATAAAACAGTAAACCTAACTGAAACACACAGAATTCAAATGAAACGGGAAGGCCACTACAAGACACCCATTAGAAAAATGGCAAGAAATAAAACTATCTGGATTATAAACCTGAAAGAAAATAATCATATTTTTCATACCATTTGTGTACAGCTGAAACAACAGGGTCATAACCAGAAACTCATGCATCTTATCACTACCACAACATGAGAGAAGTTCTCCGTCTTCTCAATATATCACATACATGATGACCTAAAATGCTTCATTGTCATATACCTACTACAACGAATTTCAAAATATATATTGAAGACTAGTAGAGTAAATGCTTTGTTTTGCTTCTGGGGGGAGAGTGGCCATAAAACACACTTCATACGCTCTGTAAACACACCCGGTGAGGTGCTGGGAAGCCAATTCACAACAAAGACCATTCTGGCACGTTGACAGCTTGTCCCCTAGTTGACTGCCTGGTCAGCAGTGGGCCAGCTATTTGTTTGTATCAAACTAAACCTCTTGAGGATTACATACGCAGAGTACAAAGTACTGAGCAGATGTTTCTGGACTGAATCCCTCACAAAATGGCTATTCCGTGTCTCTTCTCAGTAAGAGCATTCAGAATGCTAAAATGTTTTCTGCACAATGAAGACAAACGAGGTGACTATTTCAACTTTTTGCCCCCGTTTCAAGCATCACCTATTCCAGTCTCCGCATTATTTTTAAAGGGCACAACATAGCAGGTTAAATTTTACGTTTGTTTTCAGTTTTAAACATTTTTGGGAATAAAAAAAACTACTTTATGTTTGAGATTATCAAACCCTCAACAGACTTCGCAGCAACTTTTAAGGGACTGCAAGAAAACCAGGCAGAAAGAAATTCCCTGCTTTCCCTTTAAAGCACTAATCATCGTGGAAGGCACAGAAGACATCATCGTGACTGGGGACCATCAGCACAAGCGTGGTGGGGCGACTGCAGAGGGTTCTGCAGATCTTGTCCAAGAAAGGAAAAAGTGGAACCACTAAATCAGCAGCAGCGAAAGGAAAAGTTTGCTGTCAGGCCACCGAGCACATGCACACTATGCCCGCCCCCAAGTCCTGCATTTTGGGAGTATTAGCAAGTGAAACAAGGCTTTAAGTACTCCATCTGCACCCACATACAACAACTCTGGCATGATATATCTTTAAATTACCGAGTTCCTTCTGTCATTTATTTACAGATGACCCTAAGGTAAGTGAAGAAAATCCCAGGCACTGAAAATACACCCTCTTTTTACTGAGGACCCAGGAAATACCAGGTGAGTTCCCAGATATCCGGATAGAAAGGACAGATCTTCAACCAATGCTTGACATAAGCAAGGGAGAAACACACACATTCGTAACACATTCCCTGCCAGGTACTGTCTGGTCTCATTCATCCATCTATGCTTTTCAGCAATTTGCCCAAGAGGCTACGGCAGCTCCATGCATCAGACCTTTACCTGCTCATGGAAGGAGATACTGTCCTCATCATAAAAGCTACCAGCCATAATGATGAACAAAACAAAGAAAAGGAGGAGTGTTTTTTTTCTTTGGTTTGTTTGCTTTTAAGGGCTTTGGAGAAGGCGGCTTTGTTTCTCTTGGAAAGCCTGGCTATACCAAAATTAGTGCAAGCACTAATATCTGTCCCTTGATCCCTTCTGTGAAGGGGATGTACTCAGATCCTCCTGTTTACACGTTTGCACCCCACTATGCCTTGGAAAGCTGTAGAGTTCTTAGTTACACTCACTGATGCACAATTTAAGAGATTCCATTAATTCAGAGTTATTGAATATCACCATTTTCAAAACACTTTTTTCTTTTAAAATATGAATATAGCCGGCACTGATTTGTCATTATGAAAATATAATTCAGTGAATATTTAGCAAGTCCTTCCCTACTTTTTTTTTTTTTTTTAATATTACATAGCCACAGAATCTGTATGCTGTTTCTTGGAGAACAGATAAAACGTTATCATCATTCCTAATTTCAAAACCAAGAAAAAAATGGTAAGATAATAAACTTTAAAAAAAAAAATAAATCAACTTATCCATCAATTGCCTGCCTTTCAGAACTCTGGGAAGTAGACAAAGCTATCTATTGCTTCTTCAAAATCCTCTTCGCAATGCAACAGTCCATGACATTTCATACAACAGCAATGCTCATCTATGGCAAACACATGTCCATTCTGAAAGAAGTCAGAAGACGTTGTTTACTGCACATCTGAACAAGCACCATATTCAATCCCATATGTGATCAAAATTTCGTTAGTTCTGACTTGGAATAGTTCAATAAATACACCAACTACTATAGGAATGAAGTTAATTAATTACTTTGGTTACATCACTTAACACTTTAGATCCTCGATTCCTGAATGTTAGTATCCAGAAAAAGCACATGTATCATTTACACACTCCACCATATTCGGTATTTTTAATTCTCATAACGAAGCACACAATTGGCACTGCCAGGATCTTGCAGAGCAGTGTCAAAAACATTAGGACTTGGGTCCCATACACTGACTTTAAGAAACTCTACGCTCTAGCTACACACTGTTTCAGCAAACACATATTTGATCAGTGAATTCCAAGTAACATGCTATTTCAGGCTTGCAATTTACCAACGGCTTTCTTCTCTAATTTGAACAGGGGCTAGACCAGATAACATCCAGAGGTCCCTTTCAAACCTAAATTACTTCACAATTAAAACCAAAAAACAAACAAACAAACAAAAAATTCAGATCCAGCCACATCTATTCATTGTCCCTGGAACAGAGCAGCCAGCAGGACATACTAAGGACTGGCAGCTGAATCTTGCAGCTGTGTGAGAAGATCTTCCACAAAATTTCAGGCCAGAACTCAAAGCCTACCAGGTTGTATGTCTCTATATAAATACATATAGAGTACACACCCTCACATAGCAAACGAAATGTGCCGAATAATCTAAGAAAAAGTTACAAAAGGAGTAAAAGTACAAGAACAAAGAACAAATACATTGCCAGCAGGAATTTTATCCAGACTGCTACAAATGCCACAACATGGGGTATTTCTGGCTACGGACTGGATAAAGTATCTGAACATAAATTGCTCTCATGTTAACTTTTTCATTCCAGGACTAGGCTCTACTAAAATCAGGCAACTCTTTCAATCCAGCAGAGTCTTCCTTGTCTACCAAGGGAGCTTCTCCATTGCTACAGATAACAGGCCTGAACAATCCCTAGGACACTAACTTGACCAAAGAACTCAGAAATAATTACCTGTCCACAGAGAACAAAAAACGTAAGTTAGAACGGCAATCAATTTACACTGGGAAGAATCATCATACAACTTTGTGTCCGAAGTGACAGGGAACTGCTGAATGGAAATACCACAACTTACTACCATTCTCTGCTGCTGAATTCACTCCTTAGTTCTACCAAAATCAGAGAGGGTAGTTGATTGAAGGGTGGTAAAGAGCCATTCATGCTTTTAAACCCTCTTCAACAGAGTTCGTAATCAGTTATGAAAACACCCTACTCAATCGGTACTCAACAGCGCAATCTTTTACTACCAAGGTACGCGCGATGATTTGGGTGTATTTTGCCTTCCGACGAGTTTCTACTTCCCACCGCCAAACGGCCGCAGACCCGGCAAGCCGGCGCACGGCTCCCTTTTAAAGCTCGCACAAAAGGCAGGCGAAGCACCTTCTCCCTCGCACCCTTCCCACGACAGGCGCTGCCGCTCGCTCCGGCCGGGGCCGCTCGGCACCGAGCCCGGCATTACAACACCCGGGCCGCAGAGGCGGCGGAGGGGGGGGGGGGGGGGGGCGCCC
>JAVKLA010000093.1:11630507-11747666 GCA_034782735.1 Sagittarius serpentarius | reverse complement strand
GGCGGGAGCCGCGCCTCGGGTCCGTCCCCGCCGCCCCCGCCGCCGCCTTCCCCGGCGGCGCCCGCCGCCGCCGCCGCCTCCTCCTCCGCCGCCGCCGCCTCCCTTCCATCAACACGTGCCGTGGGCGGGAGGGCTGGCGGGGCACCCCGGGAAAAAGTTGGCCGGGAGGAACCAGCCGGGCCTGCTTTTCCTCCCCCGTAGTCCCTCCTCGGGCGGGAGCGCAGGCTGCAGCCAGCCGCCGCCTGAGCGAGCTTGTCGCTAGGCTCCTTGCCCCGCTCGGGCACCCGCCCGCCGCCCCCCCAGCCCCGGGACCGAGGCGTTATCTTGCCTCGCCGCCGAGAGGGGCTTTCCCAGTGAAGAGGGTGGGGGAGCCCCTCTAGGAAGGGCCAGGAAAGGTGTGAGGGCAAAAAGCGGCCAAGTAGGTGTCATGGAGGCACTGCTGGCCGAGAAAAGGGGTCGAGACGTGAGGAGCGGCTGAGGCTGGAGGTGGCTGCGGGGCCAGGAAGGTCCATCCAGATGCTGGTGGAGGTGGTGCCCTGGAAAACGGACAAGCTGCCAGGATTCACAGAGTAGGTGGGGTGGAGGATTACCGTAGCAGCTTTGGTGTGAATTAAAGGGGGCCTGTGTGTGAGCTGGGGTGGGCAACGAGCAGGGAAGGGTGGCAGCAGCGCAGGGAAAAATGAGGGCCTCCGATGGGCCCTTTAGCTTTGTGGAAAAATGGTTCTGAAAAGGTTGACGTTGCAGTGCCGTATGAGGGACAGAGTTCCATTGCGAAGGACAGAATTGTTTGTTTGCTTTTTTTCCATTTCCTGTATCTCTAAATAAATAAGCCCAGTTAGTTAGATTGGAATACATTATAACTTCTGCAATGAGCTGCTTTGCTGGCTGATAAGGTTGCTGAAGGCCATGATTTGCATTGCATTTCCAAGCTGCTCATCATTAGGACAAATTAGCAAAGTAATAATTTGTCTGTCTGTCTTCAAGTTAGGTCTCCCAGCAGCGGTGCAGAAGGAGCTTTAATGACAGTATGTCATATGACAAGGAGACCGTACAGTTCCCACCTGGGCTGCTGTTTTTAATCCTTCACTCAACAAAGTGGCAGCAGTTGTGTTGTTGACGTGGTCCTGCCTTTCACTTGTCCTGTCGCTTGGTTATTCTGCATCAAGAACTTTGTACACAAAGCCAACTATAGGGGGAAATGAAGACCATATGGATCACACAAACCTGCTCAGTTTCTCTTTGCTGCAGACCAAAACACCCTTTAGGCCTCCAGGACACACCAGCAATTGCTAGTGTCAAGACGCCTGCCCAGATAAACTGTTTCTAGAGAATAACCAATTGGGAAGCAATCTCACTTATTGGTGCCAAATAGCCACATGTGCATATATTGTGACAAACGTGGGCATGCTTATTTTGTTGACCTCTCCACAGTCTAGCTCCGTTTTTGCTTGCTAGTATCAGATAGGACTTGTAAATGTTGTGTACGCCACTCCAGAGTTGTCACCTCTGAATGCAAGATGAGAGCACTGGCTTTGCAGTATCATTCACACGTGTTATGCCCACGGATCGTCAGGCGAGTGCTCAGCTTGCATACTATCCTATACGGGAAAACAAAAGAGGAAGTAAAATTTCAAACCTATATCAGCTTCACAGACTCCTTTAAAACGCAGGCAGTTAAAGGTACACCTAGTAGGTGTCGGTGGCCAGATACTACAGTGATAGGCATTTAAAAATACAGGTCTTGTCTTACTAGACTTTTAGAAAAGTTTTTCCGATGACCATCATCCCAAAAAATCTGTCTGTCCAAAACAAAGACAGCCTGCAAGAAAGACAAAATCACAGCTTTCATGCCAAGCAATACAGAACTTGTATGCTTATGTTTATAATTTCAAAGGAAAATATGAGTCTGCTGTTCTTCCACTCTGTCTACTATCAGATTGTAGCAACAGAATAGACACTCAATATGGAAGAAGAATGCAACACGCGTGTGTGTGCTCCCAACCAGAACCAAAGCTGCTAGAGCTAGCAGCTCTTTAAGTAATAATCTGTGTGGTAATACAGTCCTGTGCTCCTCAGAGGTTGGATATTGATTTAAATCCAGTATGCATGAATTTAGCAAAAGCCACCAGCCTTGAAATTTATTCGATCCCTTGTGTGAAATGGATCGACTGTTTTCATCCAATTCCTGGTGAGTTAATTTGCAGATCGCAGAAACTGCCATCTCAGCTGGTACTTTTCAAGGCACTTGGGCACTGAAGATACCACAAGTGATAGTCCCTGTCAGGTCAGAAATAGTGTTGCTGAGGATGAAGTTTGCATTGCCGTGGCCAACGTGCCTGTTCTCTGCATAAACGAGCACTGTGTAAATACGCGTCTTAATCACAGAATAAAGTCAGTGAAAGTAAAGTACATTATAACAATATTAGGGCTGCAGGAGACAGAACTGAATCTTGATCACCAATGATGAATCGTAACAACCTTAAAAAGTATTTAGCTTGTGATAGTTGTCTGATGAAACATCACATGGAAAAGTACTGGTGTCTTTCAAAACAGTGCAGCACTTAAAATACGTTTCCAATTTCATACAGGTATAAACTGTCATTTTTGAAACACACAGATTTACAACAGAAGTATCAAAACAATGTGAGTAGACTAAAATTCCTTGTTTACTATCATACAGTGGTCTGTGTGCGAGAAGGGGGTTGCTGACCAATCCTGACATGAAAGATATTCGACCTGATGATGGAAGAGTTTTCTTTATGCGCCGCCTGAAGAACCCAATTGTATTTCCCCAAATGAAAGTAACTGTGGAAATTTAACCTAAAATTTTTGCCAAGTAAACCACGAAGAATCAAACCTGATTTGTTTTGCTTTGTCTACCTTGCAGGATAGGTAGAGATACCTATTTAAACCAGAAGATTAACACCCTAGGTGATAGGCACTTGGAAAGACACAGGGTTCCAGTGAGCTAGTTACCAGTAACAGACATCTCACCCGGTGAAGATTTTAGGAATCTGCAAAAACTTGGACACATCAGGTTTTGGTAACATGAAGTATTTATTTTGTTAATCGAGCAACACTCAAAGACTGTAGTCTGAAAATAAACATACGTTCATTCAACATTTGGTCAGGATGGGATGTGGAAGTCTAACATGAAATACAGAAGAAGCAGTTGAAGACTGACTGTCAAGATGAAGAGAGCTGTATTTAAAAAAAAATTCTATCATGAACTGGATAGTCTTCCAGCTGCTTTCTTTGTCATTTCCTCTCCAGGAATTTCTTATTAGTTCTTGGAATCACTCGGGAACTGCAAATCTTAAATATCAAAAGATCTTTAAGAACAAAGAGGTAGATATAGGGAGAAGGTCATCCATGTGATAGGACTTTATCTTTGTAGATCCTTCTTCCCTTCAGTCTCTGGAATTCATATATCTTAAATCTGTAGTCCAAATACATTTTTGAAAACTGTTTGCAATTAGATGAGCACTTCTCTGTTACTATTACCAAAATAAATATTCCTTGTTACGTATTAAAGGAATATTAGCCTTCAGCCAGAGACACAATTTTCTCACTTAAAATGACGTGAATCTGGCTTTGTCTTTTTTCAGAATTATTTTACTTGAAAGCACATTCTTTTGATTATAAATTTATTCAGCTGTTTGTTACTTAGAAATGTCATGGATTTTATTAAGTGTTTTAAATGTAAGCATAATTAATTCAATGAGGCAGAATCAATTCTGTGAAGAAAAGTGTTTTTTAAAAACTTCTGCTAGTGAAGCACTGATAGTAAAAAGGGCAAAAATATTCATCAGCACTGTGAGCCCCGGCCAACCTTCAGTCCAACAAGCGTGATGGGGAACTGAGCACAGTCCAGCACTGGAGAACACTCTGGAGATACTCAAAAGTGTAACAGCTCAATGTGCAGAGCACAGGCACAAGGAAACAGGAAACTGCCCCCGCAGCTTAGGCACTTGGTGTATTTGGGGGTTATTTCTGGGCTTCTGCACACCAGGTTCTTCTTTAGCCTTGAGCAGGTGCACAGGGAGGAAGGAGGACAGAATGGCTACACCCATCACCTGCCTTAGGCAGCTGCGACAGGATCTGGACTGAACTGATTCCTTACTGAGCTGCGCAGTAGAGAACTCGATTGCATCTTGCAAAAGGAGCACTTTGCCTGATGTTACAAGTGCTCCAGGAGACATTTTGCCAGTCAAGAACCAAACTTCATCTTGCTTTTTCTTTTTTCTTCCTGTGCCTAGCTGAGCTGTATGTTTCTGTTTTTATGGATTCCCAGGTACAAAAACCATATTGCAGTCTTTTCACCAGGCCATAATAAACCCTGAGACAAATCTCCTTATAAATACAATGAAACACTTCAGATTATTTTGTTTTTCTTAAAGCCAGTGTTGGGTAGTAAGAACATTAAAAGTCTTACACAGAAAAAGAAAATATTTGTAGGCTCAAGCGGAGGCTTCACCTGGGTGCTTCACTCACATCAGTGTGTTTGGAGAATTAGTAATATGTTTTCCCCTAGATGCATGCAAATAAAATCCTGAAAGTCTTCATTTGCTCTGAGAATTATTTAGAGTTAGACTCTAGTGCTGATTTTAAAAGTTATATTCTGAATTAACTATCAGTTTGCAGTGCCAAATGATCTACAAGGAAGTTTTAATCATTAGCTTCTCTCTGAGAATATCTAAAATACGTTTGTGTTCCTCCACCTTTTATTATAAGACGTATTTGTTAGTTTCTTTTACAAGTTTGAATAATCCTTAGATCGAAAACCACACTGCATTAACATTTCTCCTACTGATGCTGAGGCTTCATCCCCTCAAGGCTTTGTAACAAAAAATTAACTTCTTGATAACGATCCTTTTCAGCAATAGAAACGGAACCAATGCTGAAAGAGGAAATGTTTTTTAAACCTGCTGTTAAACAAGAATTCTTTTCAATACAGAAAATTTCTGTCTTGGTCTGTGTAACAGCTTTGTCCTCAAAAGGCGTGGATTCAAGTGGATGTGTTTCTGTCAGCTATAGCGGGTAGTGCAGAGATTTACAAAGATGGACATTTACACGACTGAAAATGCTATGTTCTTCCAAGCCTGTTAGAACGAAACAGATCTGAATCCTACACAAAACAAATGAACCAAGTGATTTCAATTAAGCAAATCCTAAATTTTTTTCTCAGTCTAAACATATCTTTAGCCATGCATGCATTGCCGTTAAATAAGAACAAATACAGCAGAATAGTCTCATTCTCCTCTTTTTTTCATATTCTAGCAAAACCAAAATAATACAGGTCTACTAAATAACAATAAGAAAAGGATATGCTTGTGTTTCAGTCACAGCAGTCAGCCAATACATCTGAAAGTATGTAATGAAGTTAAAGGCATAGCAATAAAGCTTTTCTCCCTTAGTAAGATACTTGAATATGTGCTGGAACTGGAACTTGAACAAGTTAAAGAAACACATACAACTAAAAGCAAATCCTGACAAATAGTCTGTAACTTCCTTTGCTTCCAATGAGAAATTGGCCTGTGTCTGCAAATCTCTGTCTTTGGCAGCTATACCTCATTCAGTTTGAACTCCCACTGGCATCAGCAAAAAATTACCTGATTAGGGATGCAGGATTGGATCTAAGATAATAGCATATTAAAATTCCGCTATAAATTCAGAAGCTACTAATGGAGATTAAATCCCCCAAATATAGAATGTTCAGAGCAGTTGAACAGTTTTCAGCGTACATACTCAAAATGCTAAACAATAGTAGCTGCTGCATGTGTGACCATCAGGAAACGCAGCTGTGCTTCTTTGTGTTACAATTAATTACTTCCGTTGTATATAAAATTGAAAGTATTGGTACTCTGGGACGGAAAAAGGATATCCTGATACACTGCTCCTATTTCCTTACCAAGGCCTATTACTGAATGTTTCACCGTTAATTCAGTTACAATGAATTATCCTGCAATGAATAAAGGAAGGGTAGATTGGGTGGTTAATTGTTATGCTAAAAGCTGCTTATTCTTTGCATTTTTCACTCTCCTACATTTTTATCTCATTTCACTATTTTCACATGTGCCCTCTTTAATAGGAATTGTTCACTTTTAAGTAGTTGCACTGAATAATGTAGGTCTAAAACAAATGTTTACTTAACTATCCTTTGACTTAAAGATTGTTCTATTAATTTTTTCTACATTAGGGGATCTGAGAAAGCAGAAACCTTTGTCACTGTCATTTAAAGAAATGAGTAAAATCTTCTCAGCTTAAGTATTTGTGGCCAAGTTCTCTGAACCTGGCACACGGAGATGTAATTTATACTTTTCTGTGCCAGTGAATTTCCCTAAGCTGGAGGGGGATGAGGATTCTTACCCAGAGTTAGGGAGGAGTAGTAACAGCGCAGCATTTCTCTATTATGCATTCTTTAATTTTTTTGGTGAGAATTGCATAGGAGCAAAACCTGTGTAAGGTTGTACTAAATAGTGCAAATCTGGACCCTAATGATATACGCTGCCCCCAGACTTTAATATCTACTTTTTAATAACACTGACTCTTTCTTTTTAGAGAACTTCTGAAGAGAGAGCAGCTTCTGTGACTGCTTAGGAAATCAAGAGGAAATCAACGAAGTCTCCGACAACCACCAGCCAGTAAGTCTATAGAAGGTGGATCATGTGTTACGTATTTGCTACTAAGAATTTAATCTCTCAGGATGCTTCTCCTAACCTAAAAGTCCGTGATTGTGTCCATAGGTGTAATTAACACCACCAGACTGTCTCCAATCCATTATAAGATGTGTAACACAAAGCTGAGTAAGTGACATGCGGGAAACGTGGAGTCCTTCAATGTGAGCAAGAATAAATTCTGCCAAATGAACTGAAATCTTTGCAAGTTTGAATTCAGTCTAGTTGGCGTCACAACAAAGTAACAGAAGAATGGCAACTCAGAGAAGCTCCCATTCCAGAAACTGGTTTACATAATACAGATGGCAGAAAATCATCATCCACATAAAATGCAGCCCTATTCTGCTTTTGCTGCAGCAGCTGGCACTGCGAGTACAGTCTCCAAGGGTAACTACGCTCTGTCATTATTTCATAACAACACAGTTTAGATTCAGGTATGCTAAATTTGATGTGATATCTAGAACCCAAATCTTTTTGGCTAGCACTGTCACATTTCTGGCAAGGATTTTTTGGTCAGAAGCACGTGCAGTGTAGCATAGATGCTGTGTAGCATACATGCAGTAAAGCAGAAACTTCCAATTAGTGTCATATATATTGTGTATCCACAATAAATCTCAGTAAATCTGGTATTTCCAGGATGCAGTAGGCTGACGGAATACACTCACGCTAGCAGCACAGCACATTACATTACTTTTTCACTCCACATTGTTACACAGCTTACAAGCATGTGTAACAGTAACTCTGGTCAGGCTTCCACACATGCAGAAATCATAGGGAAAGTTATTATGTCCTCAGAATCAGTACAGGGAAAAATTTCCAGGAAGAAAAAGAAAATGGGCCAGGGAACATGCAGGCCTACCAGTGGCATTGAGTACTGCAGAAGAACATTTGGTTGTGAAAGCATATATTTGGTCTTTGCTTCTAATGCACAAATAACGTTTTTATTCCTGGATTCATATTTTTATATGAAGCCAAATTTTGGAAATTGTGCCCTTCTTTCTGCTCCCACATCTCCTGTGCTATCAGAAGTCTAGAGATGTTACCTCATAAAGCACAAATACCTAACTGATAACAAAAACAAGGTCTCCAGGTGCACTCAGTCTAGTGCGTTATTACTATGCTATGTATAGTAAGTGAACTACATGACAACAATTTAGGTTCAAATACTGCAGGTATGAAACATATCCACTTAAAGGAAATCAGAGCCTCAGTTCTGAGTGTTTTAAACCGCATACATGTTCCGTACATGCATTAGGAATGCTTGCATTCATCAACATTAAGATTTCTTTAAATCAAAGTAAACCTTGATCCCAATATTATTTTCCAGTCTACATATGATTAGATCTTAAAATAATGACAATCCTGTAAATCATTCTTTTGTTCTGAAATGAGATCCTTAATTATGGCTATAGATATTTATTAAGCTTCCTAAAAATCCAAAACATCCTCTTTTACACACCGTAAGAATAAAACATTCTTGAAGAACAGCAAGTTTCCTAGCTTTCTTGTAGCAAGCAGTGTTCGTTCCACAAGCACTGGAAGGACCACCACCTTTATTCAATTCAAAGTTGTATTTTTATCTATACCTTCTAATTAAAAGAAAAATAAATCATTAATTTACTTTCAGAAAGGCCTCAACTCTTTTTACGTAACACTATACATAGTAAAACTAAGCAGAAGAATTTCCATAACAGCTTTGTCATTAATGAAAACAATCTTAGTTCTAAAGTAGTAAGATTAGAAAATACTTTTGTAGTGGAGGCAAATTTATTAATGATACTTTATGCATACTAATTTATTATTCCCTAACAGTTAAAATCTGGAAACTTTTAAAGGTAAAACATGTTCTGTTCAAAAGTTTAGCTTCGTTCAAAAAAAATTCATTCTTCTTGTCATTATTACACAGAAGAGTCTTGTGACTCAGTCTGACAGACCTTATTAGTACAACACACTTTTGTTACTGTTTTCTTTTGATGTAATCTTCCTAAGAGGAGGAACAACTGTATATTTAACAGCTATCCAAGGGCATGTTTTATAGGCATACAGCACAGAACTTATGCCTGAATATAATATGAATCTCATCCATAACTCTCTGATTTGGCTGGGAGAACAAAGCATTTCATTGTGTATTCAATAATGGTTTCAGCAATCTTATTCACACATTCCTTCCTTTCTTAATCAACAGAAACTGCCTGAATTTAAGATTCATGATTGGGGTGGGGGGAAACAATGCCAAAGCCTATAGTTTTGAAATCACCATTTTCTTCAGAGCAAATCATAGTCTCTCTTCTATTAAGAAGCTCTTAATGCAACACTTGTCAAGCTGATTTGCACCATGTCCTTTTCTAACGAACTTTGCTCTATTCACTTTTTGCACGCTATTAGCTGGCACAGTGCTATGCTTGTGCCTTTATTGCTTCCCCTTCCAACAGCTGAATACTCCAGGGATCACAGTGCACAGTTTAGGAACCACTGTCTTGTGCAAAGGTTAAAGGTCAGAACAGAAAATCTGAAAAACAGCAATTTTGAAGTGACAGAAAATTGTGTATGTTCGGTTCATTCTTTTGAAGTGTGTTTTTCCTTATGCATATTGTAAACAGCAACTAGGGCTGTAAAATAAAACCAAAGTGCACAAAGTTGTGATTCCTGATGCTGTACTTTGTAATGCCATCTAAAGCCAAGTCTGTCGATTTATCATCTAACTTCTTAATTAGGTTTAATATAATTAGTTGTATCTTTAAAAATCCGGCATTCCCGAGGGGTGTGCATTAGGAATGCACAAAATGGCTATTTTTATAAACCATGCTGTTATATGAAGATATGCTTTCATTTGGAAGTATTTCTTGGCACTAGAGCTCAATGAGGACGGTTAAAACATTTTGTGTATTATTTAAAGTCACTTCTGCTAAGAAATGAAAGAACGCCCGCCCGAACTTATGCAAACTTTGTTCTCAGATGCATCAATGTAACCTAAGACAGAATTTACCCATTCCTTATAAAGTTACTATAAACACTATTTGTTGACACAATAAGGTCTGCGACTATACAAGTCTTGCGAAGTTACAACATGTACTGTTAGTACACTACATCTTTTAAGCATACCAACATTTGTTTGTTTAAAACAGCATTATGTGGTTAATAAAACTTTCAAGATTGATATACAATAAAGTTGAAACCACTGCTTTTAAATTTTATTTTCAGGTCTGAAGTAGAGAGTACAGGCTTGTGTATGCTTTCTTATCAGTATTACATGGCTGAAAGCTGTCAGCTGTTCAGATGTCATATTAATAAATATGCCCAAATCATAAAGCTTTAACTGTATTTGCACATTGCTTTTATTACTGTACTGTTTTATTCATGTTGGCACAGATAATCCATGCAAGGTAGTTACTCACACCTCATAAACCACACTACATTCTGTTTCTGAAATAACTAGGAACTTAGGAAAAAAGCAAGGGCACTTGTGGCATCAAGTCAACCTGTCAATATATTATAAACCCTAGACTTCTAATATGATCACTGCAGGCAAGAAATCACTCAGTTTCAAATTCTGATGTTTATAAATACTAAACAACTTAATATGTGCTACCAGGAGACAAGTATTGTAAATAAACATTAGCGTGCCCAGCATTAGACACTAATGAGTGTGTTCAGTGCTGTGGACATTCACATTATTAAACATAAATACAAATAATCTTTAACAAAACATTTCACCCAAAGTACTGACCACTGAAGGACCAAAACAAAATATTTTTCATTGTTTTGAATTGATTTTAGAAATGTGTAATGTGTAAATCCAATATAGTAAAAACTAACTTCTAAAAAAAGAAGTCGTAAGAGTGGGTTTTTTTCCAGGTGATAAAAGCAGTCGTCTTTGGAAATTTACCCTGTTCTTCGAAAAGAACAGAAAAAAGAGAAAAAGCATTATGATAATTTTTTAAGCCTTTGATTGAAAAGTTATTGAACACTTTTTAATTAGATAAAAGACTGATCTTTTTTATTTGATCATTCAGAGGTACAGTATCTTTGTTTTATTATGTAAAACCCCACATTAATTAGAATGAAAAGAAATATTTAGAAGAGCTTAGGACTTGTCCCAGGCATCTATTACAAGACATAAAACATAAACAAGTACACATTATTCATCTTGCATATTTTTGTACAGCATTTATGTTCAGTGATAGTGGAAAGGCCCTATTCTGAATTTATATATATATATATGCATCTTTCCCCCCTCCATATCACAGAGGTGACATATGGCAGAAGAGTATCAGCAGTTATGTGGTATTCTACCCTTGTGAAAGTTAAAATACATTATTATTCACAAATTTCTGGTTCAGATATGTGCAAAAATTATATCTTAATATAGATATCAAGGGCAGGTAAGTGGATTCCCTATTTTTGGACCACATTATGAAGCAGCACAAGTCAAAACAGGAAATTTATTACATGATAATCCTCAGGGTATCTCTGTTCTTCATTCAGAGATATCCCTGTACCTCATATAGTGATATGTAAACTAGCTTTAATCTCACTTGCTCAGACACCAGGGCATGCGTTACAGTGCAGGTTATCTGCCCAAGGAGATTTTCGGGATGCTCTCAAGTTAGCACGGCTCCCACTGAAAAGGAAATTTTCGGGACTCTCTCAAGCTCGTACAGCCCCCACTGAAGCCTATACTGCTGCATTTTTACTGTTGCCACTCTGCAAGCTAGCTCGGCTGTGCTTACATACGTTGCATTCACCTTTCTGCAGTGCTGACTTCAAATTTACTAGATTGGATCCTGTATCCCTCTTGCTCATCCCTTCTATATGTATTCATACGATCTCTCTGCACTATTGTGAGCTACTTGTACCCTAAAATCTTGCTTCAAGCCCTTGCCCTGACCGTAGTGAGTCACCCTGGCTATTCCCCCCTTCCCCCCGCTGCCCACCCCAACGATCTAACATGGCAACCTAATGAAACTAGCCTTACCTAGCTATTCCCCCTCCTCCAACCCCAGCTTCAGTAAGGGCTTCCCGTCTCCTCAATGTCTCCTCTTTTCACACTCAACCAGAGGCCCCCAGAGCCCCTACATTCTGGCTGCCGCAGGTGCTCTCCCTTCTCTGACCCAAGCGTCCCTTCCCCTGCCCACACCAAGACCCCTGTCTCCCACAGCCCTGTCCACCCCAGCAACTCGCAGGCTGACCTGGGACACTTCAGCTGGCAATCTGGGCTCCCCTGTGAACGTGGAGAAGAGACAGCCGCAGCCGTGCTGCATACCACCATCTCCTCACAGACCATACGCCTGCCTAAGCTGCAGCCCTCCATCTCTGGCCATCTCCTAAAATGCTTTGTCCTTCACACAGCCAGTGAAAAGGGAGCTTTTAGGGACATTGAGGGGGAAGGTGGGGAGAGAGAGACACACACACATATACACACATACAGATTAGAGATGAAGACCTCATGAAATTCTCCTGAGGCATCACAAGCCCTAGCATTTTGTGTCCTCCCAAGGAATCTGACTCCCTGTTTTGATGTTGACAGTAAGAGACTAGTCCCAGTCAGTGGGTAACACAGAAATCTGCCTGACGAATATCTTCAATGCAGTCTTAGTATATAACATGCTGATGTGAGTTCTCTTAAGTAACAGAAAATAATAAACACCATTTTGTTAAAAGACATTCAAAAATTAAAAGGAAATCTAGAATTGTATCACTGTTCTGAAAAGGTATTTAATGAAGTCAAATATGAGTGAAAAAATATTTAACTTCCATGATTACCATTTATTCCTCTAGAGAATATTATGAGCCAGATCTTTGGATTTTGTAACCAATGGAATCATATTCACACCAGCCCAGCACCGACTGAAAACAGAAATTTTGTTTGCTATAGAAAAAAAACGCTTTGCATATAATGCACTAGTGGTTTAGAATAATTCATGCATACAAAAAAATCTGACCCTGTAGCACTCAGATCAGATCACTGCTAAGATCAGTGAGAACTAAGATACCTACTGAATAAATACAGGCCATACATGTCAAAACTGCCACAGGCAGCTCAGGTTGTTATTTTTATCCAAGATACAGACTGCCTGCAGCTAACTTAACTCTCATAGTAGAACGCCAAATTTCTTTTATTCCTCCCCCAAGTTTTGGATAGTTTTTTATCCTGAAAAGACACACCAATTTTCTTAAAATGGGCATTACCCATAGAAGGGAAAAGGCAGACAATGCTATGTAATTTCTTGTTACTCAAAACACAAGGTAAAATAGGGTGCAGATGGCACCAGAATGTGGCCCACAGAATGCATCCTCAGCCTCAGAAATACTAATTCAAAACTGTCAGTACTGCAAGCTGTCAAAACACACATCAGAATTCTCACTTAAAAAAAATTAATAAAACTTGAATAGTGATCAGACGTTCCATTTTAACTCTATTTTCAATCAGACAAAACTGCTGTCTCCAATACAAAAGTCATTGATACTTAAAATTAAAAATTCAAAAGTATTATCAGTACTACAAGTATTGCTCTTTTGCAAAAAAAAAAAAAATGTTTTAGACGTAACTGTTTGAACAACTTGAAAGTTGTTCTTAAAATATTAGAAAAGATGACGGTATGGTTATCCTAATTGACAGAGGCTATCAACAGTTTTACAATGGCAACTACTACTACAATTCAGGATGTGTTACATTTAAACTAACAAAAGTAATAAAGAGTATGTGCCTGTGGTGTTATGCTGCCTTATGAATTTTTAATCCATGTTAATTTGCTATAGGAAAAAAAAAAAAAAAAAAAAAAGAGATGCCCGTTTCCTAACTATGTGGGATGGAGTAGGGAACTTTTGCAAGCTATCTCCCACTTCCTAGCTGTGTTAGATTGGATCTGTCTTCTGTGTTCATCAATGTGAAGGTCCAGATGTAGATTCCTACCTCCCACTGATATCAATGGGAATTAGAAACCAAAGCAACTTTGAGTATTTTTTTTCCACAAGAGGAAAGGAAAACTGGCTTTGAATTAAAAGCTGGCCTTTCCAGCCAGCTCTGTTCCATTCAATGTAAGAGCAATTTGGAGAAAGCCAGTTGTCCTTTTCCATTATGATCTGAAAGAGAACTAATCTACTGTGTATGTATAAGCCAAGTGCACTAGCAAGGCTGACCCAACATGTTTTTCTCAATCTTACTGGGTTATAGAAGGCGTTAGTCTCTTTCCACTTTATTTTCAAACTAAGTTACGGATTGTCTCCTAGGCTTCCCAGCTACATATGGATTCAAGGCAGACTTCTTATTTGGAAAGAATCTAAAATATTTGATGCTATGAGGTAGCACCACAACATAAGGGAATAGCACTCACTTTTCATAGAGGAAACCCTAATCTCTTTATTTCCCTTTGAAAGCTATAGCCTTTGGTTCTACAGATTATAGCACATGTGGCACTTACTCATTCTTGTTATGAAAGAAAATGAATTACTACAAAAGGACTTTCCCAGTTGTTCTTAAACACTAGTGTGTGGTCTAAGCAGTAAAACTGCTGTGGGTATTTCATTTGAAATGGTATTTGTGCATTACTTTTTATATTACAGTTTTTAGTTAATTTCAATATTTCCTGCAACTGTTGCTCTAATAATGGACTAGTTCATTTGTTTTTACTGTTCATTCAGTAGGGTTTTGTATGAACCTTGCAAAAGCATGTTCTGCATTTATGAAAGAGGTTAAACTTCAGAAGTATCAACTTCCTAGCTTTTACCAAGAGAAATGCTAGCCATGGTTATCAACTTTATAATTGCCCAGTTAGTCATCTGTTTTTCCCCAGCATTACTGACTATCAACTCTTCTTTTAAATATTGATGGCATGGGCATGCTTCTTGCACAGTGGCTTATCCTTCTTGGAGTAGAATGGCTGACCTTCCAAATTCACATGGCATACCTAGAATTAATAATAAATACAATCAGGAATCACTTAAAAAAAAAAAAAAGAGAGAGAAAGACATGATTATCAATTTCAACTGTATTTCTCTTCAGCCCACACATCTCTTGGGCAGAAGCGCATCTGATTTCCTGGATCCAAGTGCATTCCTTGCTAGTTTTCTGCTCCATGTTGAGGTTAGGCTCTGGTTTGCATCAGCTCTCCTCTCTGTACTTTTCCTGCTACCGCTACCCACGAAGTTCCCTAGTTTCTATTAAAATGAAGTCTGGGTACACGATCCCCTAGGCAGCTTCGGCATGTCCCAGCAGTGCTTGTGTAGACCATCAAAGGATAGTGGCACACTCAAGTACACGCAGCTAGCTCAGACTTTAAGACCTAGATTCTGATCCTTTAATGTATGATTTTACAAAAGCTTTGGTTAGGTGCCATGGTCCCAGGGGTACCATCCTTCATGGTTCCATGAGATACTCATTCCTGTTATTACTTTGTCTTGGTACAGGTGCTTATGTGACCAAGGAGTGAGTTGTTCAGACAGCCGGTATCAGTGAAAACTAGTTACTTATTCTTAGCACGTTATTCTTCAACACATAGAGTTCTCTGCCTGGCTGCATAAGTGCCGGTGTTGACATAACAAAGCATGTGAGAATGCATGGCCGAGGCAGGGCAGCCCAGGTTTCGATCACCTTAAACTGCCCTGGAATTGTACAGATGTCTACACAGGGTAGTGCAACACCACTTGCAAGGTCAGAGTTGACTAGAACCACTTAAGGAAGTCAACATATCAGAATCTAGGAATATGAATAAAGGTTGTCCCTAATGCTTATGGCAGGCTTAAGAACAGTGAGCGATAACATCAGTGATGTGCTACTGCAAGTGGAAGGAAAATCATGTGAAAGGGTATGAGGATGGCATAGTAGAAATTACAAGTTGTGTTTATTTGCATTTGACTTAACCTACTGGAAGAAGTAAAGTTAGCTCCTAACCAAAAATGCTGTGAGGGTTGCATTAACAAAACTATCACTTCCATAGAAAATTGGGTTGCTAATTTAAATAAATACATAAGAATGCAGTTAAATGAACAAGCAAAAAAGAACACAGAATATTCAGAGAAAGTATCTTTTATAGGTGACTAATAGCTGTTAGTTTGTGAAGGAAATTCGCTTAGTATTCCTTTCTATGTTAGAATTTCAAAAAAGACTTCAATTTTCACAGGATACTTTTGTGTCACTCACTTCCATGTACCCTTGAAAGACCAGTAGCTCGTTTAGCTTTAGATATTTATAAACATTTCTATACTTTCTACTCTTCAACCTAAATTTTAGAGTTCAACAAACATTAGAAATTGTCACTGTCTTTTTTGGTGTGGCCAACATACTATTTTTAGCTAATTAGAGGTTCTAGATACTATTACCTTAGGAATAATATGTTGTAGAGCAGCACATATGAAAAGTACTGTTTATCATATGGATTTTACTACTTTGTGTGCAGAGTGTGGGAATATGGCCATGCTATGTAGCTGTACGCACACCGCAGATTGATGAGTTTGACCAATTTCTATGCTAATTACTATTCATTCTCTCTAAACAGACTCCTTTTTGCAAGTTTCAACAAGCATTCTACATGGAAATACAAACTGCACTGCTTTGTAAGTAAGATTATGGCTATACTGTTCAGTATGGTGTTAATTTATTTTAAATCCTGCTTTATCTTTATTTGGTAAACACTGGAAAGAATAACAGCAATAGTGGTATGTATTACTGTACATACTCTCTAAAACCCGTTTTATTAGAAAGCACTCACTTGTGATGGTCAAATTTAATAATTCTAGTAAAAGTTTATGGAGGAGAAGAGAAATGACTCGCAACCTTCTCCATCTGCAAGTAAAAAATTAAATTAAATCCCTCTGCATCCTTAGGCATATGTTAGTCATTCCTGCTTTCAGGTCTTCTGGTGTTGCTTCACAATTTATGAGTATAAAGAAATGAGATAGTATTTGGTATAGAACCTACAGCACAAATGAAGCAGGTATCATGCCAAGTGTGTCCAAGAGCTTCAATAAATTTATCTCCAGCTTCAACAGGAAAATCACAGCCATGGCATTTTGTGCTGAACAAAGCAATATAATCTAAAATAAAACAAAAAACAAATTTAGAACAAACTCTTAATGTAATTGTATTAAATCAAAGAGAAATGGAAGGTTTCCAGAGATGAGTTTTTGGATTGTTTTTGCTCAGTTTCCTACTACATACACCAAAACACACCAAAATTTGTTTCTTTTCTTTATTTAAATACAAACTCAGTGCAAAACCCTACATCAGCATGACAGTTGTCACCACAAACACAGGAAACAAACAAAAAACTAATGAAATTTGAAGTTACGTTTCTCACATCAGTATTAAATAAGCTTTAATGTATGTGGAAGCTATTTGTAAGGACAAATATGGTCATACAAAACACAATCTAATGGCCAGTGAGTGTTACCTTAAGGGTGGTACAGAAGCATAATTTAAGTTTCCATGACTGGATTTATGTTCTCTCTGCCTTAAGAGAGAATATTATGGAAACCCCATATTGGCTGGTTAATACATCTTTACTTTGAATATCAAGTGCAATCTGGAAAGACTTGACATTGAAAAAGATTAGCAGAAATTCTAAAGGTATATGGAATTTGTGAGAGTCATTAGAGATTATGGCAGAACCTCCAATTTTAAAGGGTAGGTGCCAAGTCAGTCATGCTGTAGGGTTTTCATTCTTCACTAAGAGTTACTCTGATTTGTAAAATTTGATTTGTGCAACCATAAGGAAGGAATCTCCAGAGAGAAGCAGGCTAGAAGCTCATTAAATGGACTCGGCAGGGCTTCCAGCGAGAATACCACTTAGACTTTAACCTGCTTCCTGACCATGCCAGGCAACTCAATTGCATGGCAAGCACCATTTATTAAACCATACATATTACCCTTTCCATAGTTTGGGAAAACATGGTCTTTTCCTTTCTTATTTGGCAAGCAGCAGTTCATTTGTTGCAGCACTCGGGAAACAAAATCTGCATGACTGCATGTTGCATATCTGAGCAGAGCTGTCTTTTCATACATGTTGGTTGATCAGGTTTAGGGTGAGGTAGCAGTATCAGAGATTCAAGAAACTTATTAGAGAGAATGTGGGCTGCAACCCGCACATACTGTATAGAAATGCTACCAGAACCCTAAAAGAAGAATTTTTCACCCCAGAACGTGTAGATTTCTAAGTGAGTGGAATCTACCAGGGAAGGTAGGGGCACAGGGAAAAAAGTGTGGGGAGAGAAATGGAAGGTAAATATCATAATACATAAGGGAGAGAAATGAGGTACAGCATTCTGGGACACAGAGGCAAAAAAACAGCGCTCTGCCAGTCCATCCTATAAAGTGGAGAATACCACAGAAAGGGAAAGAAACACTTGCATGTGTGGAGTGTGGAAACAAAATCCATGCTGGATGGGTAACTGATTTTGTTCATCAGCTGCTTTATTCTTATGTTGCTTCCATACAACATGAAGCACACGATTACTGAGCAGAACTGTCCAGTTTGCCATACCTTTCTCACAGTAAGGTTCCCCATCCTCCATGTGAAAGAGGCTATTCCCAAACGGCATCTTACAAGCAGCACAGACAAAGCAACTTGTGTGCCAAGTCTGTCTTAGGGCGTGCATCACTTCCTGTAAAACAAACAAACAAACAAAAATCTCCAGCAGAAGAGCATGCCCTGCAACTACCTACTGGAGAACAAACACAAGGCAGAGATGCTCCAAATTTTTCCCTTCTGTATCAGCCAATTCCCCTCCTCAAAAGAAAGAAGTATGACAGAAATTGGGCTCCTTTTGAAAGAAAGTTGAAATAGGACTGCAGACTTTCGTTTTGGCAAATACATTGTTCTAGAAACAACATAGTTCAGCCAGCTGTTTGTATCAACATGCCCAGTCGCTGTTGCAGGAGAGATTCTGCACAAAGATTCAGATTATTTTCTCCTTTGTTTTGACACGACTAGAATGAACTCTTCAATGCAAGAGTGTGATTTGTTGAAGAAATTTTAAAGAGTAATTTTCTCTCGAAGACCAAGAAATGCATGCAGGGGATAAGTGATTTAAGTCTGATGTTTCAAAGCAACTTAGATTATGCACTAATTTCTTTAAGCTTCTCACAAGAATGCTTCAGAAACTAACATGAAAATCTAAAGAAAAAAAATTTCTTGGATTTTAACTTATGCGATTAGTGAAAGTGAATCTGCGTGTCTGTTCCTAGGCCACGTGTTCAGCAAAAAACCAAATTCTGTGCAACTGATGTTCTCTTGAACTGAGTATCCAGATTTTATTGGCTTCTTTTTTCTGTCCAGTATGGAGCAATCTCTATTACTGCTTCATTCTTGTCTTGTCATACAGAAGCCCTCCAAGTCCAAAAGCTGCTGTACTGAGCTCTGATGCATGGTTACCTGCTAATTTGTCAATCTTACTTATGCCTAAGATGATGTTCGACAGTGTATTGCTGTCAAACAATCCAGATTTCAAAGGGCCAGCTGCTTAACTGGTGTAAATTAAATTAACTTTCTTAACTTCAGCGAAACAGCATGGATTTACACCAGCTGAGAATCTAGATCCTATTTTATGTTGCTTCCAATTATATATGTAGATTCTGATTCTCTATTAAAGATTATTTTTAATCTCTATTGACTATGACAAAAGGGATTGAAGTCGTCTTCTATGCTTTCAATCCAGTGAATAGACAAGATATATAGCAAACAAATTAGACTATCTCATTAGGGAATCACCATTTGAGGTTCATTAACTTCTGTTTGCAAAACAACTATCACTGATAAATAGGTTTGGATCCATTTATGAACCTCACTGAGCTAAGAAGCGAAAAACGGATTGAGAAATCTTATTAATATAAATAGAGGCAGCTGGCATCTTTGCTATTTTCCTGATGAAAATCCATAATGGGGAACTGATTTGTGCCAGCATTAATTAGGTAAGTTAAGTCAGTACTCTGCTGTAGAATTACTCCTACTGCCGCAGTAGCAAACAAGACTTGGTTGGAGCCAGAGCTTCACCATAGATGTCTGAAGCTTCCATCCCTAATTGGCAATTGCAGAGAAAACCATCTAGTCTGTCAATGCCAACATTTAGACAGATGTGAAAAGGTGACAGCTAAGCAGTGTAAAACCAGTGTGGTACTCCTTGCTTCCTCATTTGAGAGAATCATGCCATATATTCAGCATAACTGCATGCATAAATACGCTGCTAAAATTATCTTACGGTATTCCAACCTCATCACCATCTAAGGTATACGTAGAGCAAATTTGCTTGTACCTAAGCATGAGTACATTAAGACAAAAGTGGCATCTATTTTTGCCTTTCTGGAATTCAGGTCTTTGTATTTATTCTGTATTTTCTTAGCTATTAGAAGTCAGCAGAATTCCCCTTGGCAGCTGTGTTGCTAGCTACCAGTGAGGGGCAGCAAGAGCAATGGGCCTCTTCCCGAGATCACCGACTTCCCCATTGAAATTTAGACTAAGTCCTGTCTAAGAAAAAACCCCCGGTTCAAGTCTCTTACTATAAAAACGAGGAAAAGATAGATAGAAGTAACATAGTGTGTATTGGACAGCAAAGAACTATCCAGAAGCTGTTACTTATTTTACACTCAGTGAGATGGGAATTGGATTACAGATTCTGTCTATGGGTTGAATAAGGTACAGAAATAGACACGATTTCACATAGATAAAAATTATTATAAATAATATGTTTCTCATACTGAAATAATCAACAGGCTGGGAAATTATTATTAAAAAGAGGGAAATAATTAAACATCTATATTCATTGCTTACAGTCTAAACTATTTCACTATTTCAGTGAACCACGCAGCTGGAGGAAGGGTTAAGCTTGTTCTCTTACCCCCATGATCTTAGTGTGGCATCTGGCACAGGTTGGTGCAAAGAACTGTTCGTAACAGCGCTCACAGTACACACTATTCTGCTCTTCCACAAAGCACATATCAGCCAAGGATTTCTTGCAGTAAGCACAATTGAATTCTTCCGGGTGCCAAGAGCGACCCATGGCTACCAGGAAAGGACCCCTGTAAACAGTCGTAATTATCTTATTTGTATTGCAAAAAGATCAAATGACCCTGATTACAAACCCACTGTGTTAGACACCGCATACACGTATAACAAGCATTCTACTTGAACCATGAAGGTGCATATTAAAATAAGATCCAGAAGCCTGAACAGAAGTGGTCTTTTTCAAGATCATTACTCAAACACTTTGCCAACTGGTTACAATATTTCACTGCTGTTTAGTCATATAGATTGGGTTTACAGACAACTGATGGAAAAATCAATTGTTTTCATATCTGCATAGCTGTAAGTGGTCTTTGTAAACAGCTGCAAAGACAACAGGAAAATGCCAAAGGTTGTAACACAGAAGATCATAATGCTGCTGTTTGAAAGAATGAAAAAGCAGGTGACTTTCCAAATTTACACACCCACACCTCACAATAGCTCCTAAAGTCTCCTGCCTTCTTTTCATCTGAGAGCGCACTGCATGTGGCGTGTTCTAGAAATGTCAAACTATCAGATGACAACTTGCTGTTTGATTATACGGAAGGCACATTAAATTCATTTTGGTGATTTACTCGATTGTAATTAGATATAGTGGTTGTTACTGGAGTCTTTCCATTTCAGAATATATAGAGGGCAATAGTCAGCAGTTCCACATCACCAAACTAGCTGCTTTTAGTGGAGGAGACTGTCATTAAACATGGATTACTTGAAGTTCGTTAGCAGTCCACAGGGTAACAATGGGCACGGGTCCAGCAGAATGAATTGGGAGAAGAGAAGGGAGAGGCATGCTATGAATCACTGGTAATAGAGTGTAGGCATTATCTTTCTCCAGACACAAAAGCAACAATTACGTTTGGCTGCTGTTCCAAAATGATGTCTCCTTCCTTTTCTCTCCATAATCCTCCCCCCCACCCCCCAACTCTCCTAATGAAGTTGTACGTACCTCCTTCAAGGGGTACCTTAGGACCAGAAACTTGTTTAAAAAACAAACAGTGATTTGCCACAGCATCCAAGAAACAAACAATTAGCATATATAACTTTGCAGTGATAAAAAGTGAACCACACAATAGCAAAATGAGCTCTGGAAATGTTAAATTAATGAAGCAGACAACAGACATCCCTGCTGGGTAATTTAACTGAGTCTTAGGCTCTGGTACTGTATATTAATGTACAACAACCAGTCTCTCTGATATTTTTTTTCCTTCTTCATCCCTCTTCAAAACCTCATGACCTTACCGAATTATGCTGTTACAGTGCCCACACAGAGGAGTTCGGCTGCTGGCTGGAAAACGCTCAGCCCTCTGAACTGTTCCCCGGGCTATTGCAGGAGCCTGGGAAGAAGTTGAAACTGGAGATGGGTAAGCAGAAGTTGAGGCAGGAGGTGGTACTGGAGCACCCCTTGGTAGGATGTGCTTTGTGACAGTAGTGGTGGTTTTTCCAGGTGCAAATTTCTGGGAAAAGGCGTCATCTGTTACCCAGGGAGGGCGACTTGCAGGCTCAGCGTTGGCAGGGGTGTAGGAATGAACTGATGCTGGTGCTGTTTTAAGTATCCCAAAAGAAACCAAGAAGTATTTTAAAGTCTCTTCTTCTGATCGCAAAACAGCAACACTTACGAAAGGGTACTCCACAACACACAAAAAAATGAAAGCTTCAGATGACAATTATGGCCTGTCCCATTATTGCTCATTAATGCTGGACTGAAGCCAAGGATATCAGCACAATCACTGACTTTTAATCACATGCATTACAGAAGTCATTGCCTGCTGGCTTTTACAGATTTTATGGAGACCATTTTCAAGGGCATCTCTTCACTTTCTAGTAGGAACGGATATGACAGTTCTGTGATAATTTCAAAGACTGCCATATATCTGCTTAAGACAGGTTAAAAATAGAAAGGCCAGATGATGTAATAAAGTTTTAAATGGAATTCCCCATAACTTCAATAAGTTATGCTTAAATTTTGATTCCATTTTGTTCATTAAAATGCAGCATTTTCCACAGATGTCACTGTGATCTATAATTTGGAGGTTTTACTCCTAGGTTTCTGAAGAAAAACAGGCTCACACAGGGAACACAGGGATAGATAGCACTGGAAGCGATACTGAGGGAGCCAATTCAGCTCACATGACCAGCAAGGCAAAGCCAACAGCACTTAGAGGAAGGCCAGACTTGCGGTTATGACTGATCTCAGTTCAGTTCTTGGCTCTGCCACAGACTTCCTGTATAACTTCGAGCAAAGTATCAAAGTATCTCTGTGCCTCAGTTCCCATGTATAAAACAGAAATACTATACTTCCTTTCCTCCACCCTTTGACTATCACATAAAATCTTCAGTGCAGACTACCTCTGTGTTTGTGTGCACCCGGCTCTAATCTTGGGTGGAGCTTTATCACATAAAAATAAGCAGAAGCTAAAGCCTGCACATACCAACAAGTTTTCCCATTGCCCTGCTCTTTTCAAAACGTCAGATCTTGCATTGTGTAGGACTGAAGTCACTGCCCAAGAAACTGCCTCACGTTGCCAAGTACAGGAGCACTAAAAGCAGTTTTTCCTTTGCAAGGAAAACAAAGTGAGTGATTGTTGGTTTGTGTGAGGAGGAACAGAAGTTTGGAGAGTTGAAGTGTTTTGCCCAAATGAGAGCGCACAGATTTGGGAAGAGAAGTCAGTTCTCCTGCCATCTAGGCAAACTCTCGGTGTAGTAGATCCCAGTGCCAATAAAATGATGACCAAATACATTTACCATTTTAAGGGGCTTGCAGGTAGAAAGGTATTTTAACCAAGAGGGTTCCAAATGTAACATGGACCTTTCTGGATAATTAAGTGAAGATTATGTTCTACTTAACACTCCTCTCTTAGCCCACACCCTGCCACATAGGATAACATACACTGATTGCTGGCAATTGCAGGTGCTTAAATTGCATATATATCAATCCACTGAGATCACCCTAGTGATCTCTGATTTTCTTTTTATTGAGTTCCGAGTTGAATCTAATGCATCTTCTTGATAAAACTTTCGCATGCTACAGCATCAACAAAGTTTCTGCTTCATAAAACTGTATCCCACCTTAGCTTGAGGCTTCTTTTTTTTTTTCACTTGGGAATGGTAAACAGTGTTTAAAGATTTCAGAACAGAGAGTTTATATGCAATCTCTTTAAATCCTGAGGCTGTTGCTATTTATGTATTACGGTATTAGGCTAGGCAAAATTAGAAGGCAATATTTCATCTCTAATTGGTGAGTTCAAAAGGCTCCCACCTATGAGGCTCTGTAATTAAATAAGGTGACTTCTAGCTCACTCAGTTTTGTGAAAGGATTCTCCCTCCCCCAAGAGCCAGTTCTTGTTCATGCAAAGTACGGCACTGTATCCCACAGAGGGCCTAACAAAATGGTCTGATACTCAAATCCAGAGTTCTAGAAGCAGAGAACAAATGCGGTCCAGGTACCATTTTTAGGATGTCTTTTTCTATGATTGTCTTCAGTAAATTCAGTTTACAACCTCTTAGTTTTTCACTTTTTCTTACTTAATCTCACAATGTTGGTATTTTATTTTTCCAGTTTGTTTATTCCAACCAATGTAGACAGCATATGATTTATATGGGTTCAGATTAACCTAGACTCCTTTGAAGGATAAACACTGGGGAAGGGTCTTTGTCTTTCATTCTCTCTACCTTCTGTTTCTTTTTACTCTATCTTTTCTACTTGCCGCAGTAAAATAAAGCAGCAAAACAATTTTTTTTCCAGTTTCTGAGAGAAGATACCAGGGGAATTATTGCAAAATCACAAACGCTGGGTGCTCGCAACCACTCTGAGTTCTCTTTTCAGCCCTTAGCATTTAATTGTACAGGCTGGATTTTTTACAACATATTTTCCCCCTGTGAACAGGCTCGAGTTACTATTGATTTAAAATAGTGTCATTGCAATGTATTAGAAAGGTTTCACTAACTTCCAGATTTTAGCTACTGTTATTAAGAAGGAATTATTATCTTATTATCTTATAGCTGTATCCCTAAGCTTATATGACCAACTCTTTTGTCTTAGCAGCTACTGCCCTACAAATTTACCTTGCATGTTTACGTATTTCAAAGTCTTCCAGCATACATGCAGCATATAAAAGGTGCTGTTTGCTAGTAAAAGGTACTAAGATTTAGTATAGCAGAGAACAGATTCTCAAAATATCAGTATTGTATGAGCTGACCGCTAACTGTTAAAAAATGAATACTTTAAATAATTCACTAACCCAGCCTCTATCACCTTGTTTCTCTCAGCTCTCAGACTCTCTTAGAGTAGGAGAGGAAGAATGGGAGTACTGTTATCCCGAGAGAATGGCAGGGAAAAAGTGTCTTTTAACAGCCATAGGAACAAGCCAGTTCCTTGCTTCTGGGGAATTTGGAATTGTCCCCATCAGCTCTTCATTTATAGTCAATAGATATCTTCCCTCCAGAAAAAAAGGTGTCTTACCAAAGATTCATTTAGTAATGCATCATATAGTCTCGAATTATTTAGTCCTACATACTAGCTCGCACTGTGAAAACAGTTTCCCTCTTTTTTTCCTTGTTAGTAGAACATGTGATTGTTATTCTTCATAATAATTTCCAGTAACAAATGTAATTCATAATCAAAACTGATTTGGCTTGTTCTACACTTAGTGGCCGCATCTTTGAAGCCCCAAATTTTCCTATATACTGTTCCAGTATATAGCAGATGACAGACAAAGCAGATAATGCAACAAGTCCTTTATAAAATGACGCCATTATTATTCAGAAGAATTTAAAATGAAAGATGATATGTAACCTGCTGTTTTAGTATTGAAGGTGCTTAGGATTCAGTGAAAAGTTCATTGACGTCTGTGGGAATCTTTCTACCAATTTCTAGAAGAGTGGATCAGGCCTTTACACTTGAGCACTTTTACATACATGAGTAGCCCTGTTTGGATTTACAGATTTAAAAGGAAAGATCCGCTTTTTTACTTCTAGGTATCATGTTACTTCGTAGTATAAAACTGCCGTTTGAGCTGCTAGGAATATATGAAAGCACTATTCTAGTCTGGGAAAGCCTACAAGAAAGGAATACACAAGTATTTTCTGCCATCTAGTGGACCTTGTTCAGAAACGTCTATGCTCCTTTTAAAAATGGGTTATGAAATTTACGGGACGAGAAGGGAAAAGATTTCAGAGTTCACAACTTTTCCTACAGGAAGAAAACAAAGCTTTTTAGCAGCAGAAAATTCCCACCAGAGTTAGGTTCATCAAAGTAGTACTCTTTCTTCACTTTAAAGTGTAGACTTACTGATGACTTCCATCTGGGCCAGATACTCAACAATGCAGTTTCATTTTGAGATTGGTTTCAGTGTAAACAAGATTTAGCCCCAATATTTTTTTCAATCTGAGACAGATTTAAATAGGGTGTTTTGATCGGGAAGTTGCTGGCCCACGTTTTTAAGGGAAGCAGGTCATCTCACTCCCGTTAACATTGACGGCTAGCATAAAGACATTCCTTTTCTAAATTCTACACGCAAAACCTTAGAGTGATCTCCACTATTTCGGCCTTGTCACACAATGGATTTACAAAAATAGAAGTCTAAGAAATTGTTTTCTAAAGTGAGAGTGCAGTTATTGCAAATGCCTGAGGTTGCACTTGGATTGGAAGAGAAAGATGTATTTTGTGGTCCCATGTCGTAATGTGAGAACAGCTGGTCCTCTCAGACCGAGGTTGCATTTTACACTGCAGGACAGAATTTATATGCATTGACAAAGTTGGGTGAGAAAGTTTTCTAACTGTCTTGATGGTTTGTTTCAAAGTACTATCCATCTTTCCCATCTGTGACAGGAGATGCTGTTTCTTTCCTCTATTTCTTCCCAAGTGACAGATTTCCCATTTACTCAGGACTGCAACTGCAACTGTCTCTAGGGCCAGCTCATGTTCCAAAACCAGTATGAAGCGCTACTACATCAAATACACAAAACTTTAAAAAAGGTACCAAAACAAAAACCAAACCTCTTCAATAAAATCTCTGTCTGTAATCTCTTTTGTACCCAAGTCACTTTTGGGGTTCAATTATGAAGGTATTTTAGAATCCTTCATTGGATATTTCAAACTCCTAAACAATACAGGGAGACTTACTGTTCCTTTCTTGGTCAACCTTAATGCTATTTGAAATTTGTCTTTGTAATATATCACATGATTAGATATTATTCTGAATTTTATCCTGTCCTCTAGAGTACATTATAACCTTGCAGTGCCTGCAAAATAAGAGTTTTCCACACGCAGGCAGACAATATATACAGTTGAAGCAAGTTTGTTGTATACAGAGTGACACAGAACAGAGTTTCCATACTGCGTATTTTAAGCCTTTATTGGGAGGCAATGGGGCTCAAAACCAGTGATATAAGGAATTGGAAAGAAGATGCCCATCACGGGAGAAAACAAAAGCACTGCCTCTTATTCCAAGTCTAATTCAACAGTCAGCTTTTTCTTTAACAGATACAGCTACTAATTGGATATAGCTACAGATTTATTTCTGTGGCAGGTTTGTATACTGAGAACTGGAGTTTATACTTCCCTCAAATGAGCAGGGGGCTTAGTATCAATCAGTGCATTTAGGAGATATTTTGACTTGTCACCGTTTGCTCTGTTCTGCATTATGGAAATAGATCTTTTGTCTTCATCTTTCCTTCTTTTGCAAGACAAAAATAGTAACATTTGCCTTCAGTGACAACATGGTATATGCTGACACACTTAGCCAAAAGCAAATGAGGAGAAGGTGAAACCTTTATTTACTTTGAGACCCTTAAATAGCTCATGATAGCTCTGAACTGTTTTTTTCCACCTTTATATCTCAAATATAAAGATCAATCAATTGATCTGTCTGTCTGCTTTATGTCTAAGTAAAATGTCTGCATTGGTTTCATTTCAGTAGATCCAGAGATAAAGCGTTACAGAAGACAGAGTTTAAAGACCATTAGAATTCTTGACCTTTTCATATTTACTTGACTGTCAAGATATAAATCAACTTTTTAATTCTCTTGCTAAGATCAGAACAAGCTTAATTTGAAACAGAACTGCATTTAGACTTATATTACTGCCTCATTTAATTTGTTCATTTTGAAGGTTCACATTTTGGTCATCAGTGGTTTTAGAAGTTCACTCCATTTGTAACACATTAATACAAAGGGAATTTAAGTAACATCAAGGAGCATATTTTCCACATGAATGAATAATCAAATATATTCCTTCAGTAACTGGATCTGTGGGAAATGGAAGCATAGCATTATGAAGTACTTTAATAGGTCATTCTTTATTTCAAATATCAGCCTGAGTTTGAGAAGTTCAATATATGGCCTTATCTATTTTGCAAATATATCCTACTCAAGCTACCTTCACTTATTTTATCTCCTTCCTGAGCTGTGCCTTCTTAAGCTATTTTATCAATTCTGAAGTGTCACTGGGCTCCTAATTGAGCGCACTGGATTATTTTCCCAATGTATTTCTTTTGAAAAATCAGGCTACGCATTTTTTATTACAGACTTTTTCCCTTGCTTTTATTCTTCTTCCCCCATTTGTTCCACATTTTCACTCCAAAGCAGAATACAAATACTACATAATCCTCAATCTTCAGATAATCTGAAGCAAAACTAGCAACTAGCAGCATTTGGTTCCATGTATATAAGTCTTCCCTGATATGTGTGTGTCCTGTTGCAAAATATGCATTTTTTTCATTTTTCTTTTTCTAAAAGATTCTTTTCTGAATCCTTTCAGTACTTTGTTCTGAATCCTTTCAGTACTTGGAAGTCATCTTACCTGGCTGGTAGACAGAGGGCTTTATGCTGGCAGTAGTAACAACTCTCAGCTTTGAAGTAGCAGAAGCAGCAGGACTTTCACCGTAGCTTCCAGAAACTGGCATTGGTGTATATGACTGGCTTGTGTTTCTAAAAGCAAAATGAGGGTATGAGCAACTTTATAAACAGCAAAAGTTACTGATTATGAAGTAACAGATCTGGAAGCTGCCAAAGCACTCCGAGAGGAACTGTCCTTGAGAGCTACAGAGAGAATACTGTGATTCATTAGTCTTTATCATTGCTAAGAAACGCCTGGATAATTCTTTGGAAAGAAAAATTAGCTGAGTAAGGATTTTTGAATAATGCCAAGTTGGTCTTCTTGTCCCAGAAAATAGCTTAACTGAAGGAATATGACAAATATATTAAAGGAACTCTCAGTTTAACAAGGAATGAGACTTCAGGAACATGCATACAAAGTCTGGGTTTTCTGTCCCTCTACAGAAAACAGGCCTGTTCTTGTCTAAGATAAATCAATGAGAGATATCTTGTTGACTTAAAAAGATAGTGGCTCAGCGCAATTACTACTACTACTACAAATACTAACTACTGTTCATAAGCATGGTACCCTTCTCAAAAAGACTGTAGTGACCTTTAAAAAACATTTCTGCAATTAACTCTTTTCCCTATTTAGACTGAAATCACAATTTCTGTTCATTTTTCTAATGTTCAGATTCAGCTAACCCAAAAGCATGTGATATGCAATATTATGATGCAGTTTCTGCATTCCTAGATTAAAAACATTTGCATTCCAAACCAATAAGAAATAGTTTTTCTCTCTTTTATGGCTCTGATGGTGATTCTCAGTTTGATTATAGTAACACATTGGAAAAAAAGCCTCTTCTATTTGCCCCTTAACTTAGGATGATTCCATTTGTAGTTACTTTGCTTCATAGACCACTGAAAGAGCATTACAAACAAAGCAAGCAAGAAGGAATAAAGAAGTACAAGGAAAGGAAGCAACAGATACCGAGATGTGTGCAGTAATAAAAACCATTCACTATTGAACATCATTCTTACCCTGAAAACATAGTTTTACTTTCTTTTTCCCTTCAGTTTCACTATCTGTATGAACCAGATCCCTATCCATTTGTGCTGACAGTTTAGGAGTTATTTCCATAGTGGCTTTGTCTACAGGGAAATATTTGTCAGTGTAAGAAAAGAAGGGTCCAGCTTTGCCAGACCATTGGTCCATCTTGACTTGTACTTTCTTTAACAGTGGAAATAGATGCTATCTGGAGAGAACACGTTATAATTTTTACATACGGCAAACCCAGCAAATTCCTTCCAGTACAGGTAAAAAAACATTCTGAGAAAGGTGAACTTCTGATTTTTACTTTTGAACAAAATAAACCTATCCTCACAAAATAGCTTTTTGCTACTCTGACAGTGCTTATACTACAGAACTAGTTTGCATAGCATTGCTCCCTCAGGCTAATTTATTTTGTCTCTTTAGTTAGACCTAGAAACATAGCTATTGCTACAATTACTGTAGCTGATTAATTCTGTACCTAGGCTAGGGCGTAGGGCTGGATTTGGGTCCACTATACCATGAGCGAACAAGGCTGCGTATTCACTGTAAATTCTATTGTGAACTGTGCTGTGATTTTGTAACCACCAAAGCTGTTCTAAGCACAGTAAGACTTTTTACTTTCCATTCTTACCATCTATTTCCTGTTGATAACTCCTCATCTGTAGTGCATAAGAACGCACTGTACTCGGGGTCACTGGACAGAGGATCATTGCTCCTACCATAGCACAGACAGGAAGATGTACACTTCAGGAACACTGGCTTCACATGCAGCTTTCAAAATGCCTTTAGCTAAACACACACTATCGAAAGACTTTTCCTTGTTTTAAAATCTACTATTCAAGGTAAACTAGACAGAAAACCAGTAAGACATACTTACCTGTGCAGGATCAGTGATCAATATTTACAATGTGGATTAAAAGATTTTAAATCATGTGTCATACAGCTTTAATCTGAAAATGGCATACACTCAGGAAAGTCTACTCCCAGATGTGCAGTTCCATTGGTAGAAAGACTCATTTGAAGCTCTCTTAATGCACAAAATACATAAAGAGGTTCTGAGACAGATTAGTGAGACTGTCATGAAGAAAAATGGTTCTTCAAAATTCAAGTGTTTCCCAAAGTTAAGAGAATGGTAAAACCATGCCACTAGATTTCCTTGCATGTTCGGGGGAATGAAGCTGAAAAAACCAAAAACAGTGCACACAAAAAAAAATATCTATTCATAGTACTAAAATCATGGCGAAATTAAAAGAAGTCAACCACTGAACTCTTTTACAAGTGCATCTTAAATACAGTAACAAAGATAAAAAGGCTTGTCAAAGAGAAATAAAGTGTTACACTACATCATTAAGGGTTTTAGTGAAGTTAAAAGATTTATCACAATTTCTGCTAAAGAAAAGGAAATAGCATGTGATTAAAAGAAAAAACAAAGAAAGAATAAAAAGATGTCCTAAGGATCAAAGATGCTTTTATGGAACAGGAAGCAATGGCATCTCAAAAAGCAGTGAAAGCACCCTTACTGAATTTATCTGTAGCAGCCAATGGCATGTGACAGGCAGCGAATTAAATACTGGCTCTGAAAACTATTAGTTGTCAGAAAAAGAAAGAGTAAATATTTCTAAGCAGATCATTTTTATGTTAACACTTCACTAGATGCCTACTAGCAGCAATAAACTGGTTTGTTAAGTGCTTTTAAGGTAGAGTAGCTGCACAAAACATTTTTATACCTCTTCTTTGACTGGTAGCTGACGGAGGTGGAAGAATGCCGGTTGAAACTAAAATGAGACAAAAGTTGTATTTGAAAAGATATAGCAAGAAAATTGGGATATCTTGTCCTACAGTGAATTTCCTTACAAATAAGAGGTGCTCTTAAGCGCTAAAGTAAACAACATGTACATATTCATAATCATAAAAGATCAGTATTACATTACATTTTGCTCATCTTATTTAAGCCAGGAATCATAGTGAAACCTGAATAACGGTAACATAAACAAATGAGCCGAGTATATTGCTCAATAAGTCACTCTCATCCAGTTTCGCTCATTCTTTAGTTGTGGAATTCTAATTCAACCACTGGACTGTTTGCTTTGACATTCACCATTTATTTGTATTAGCACAGAAAAATAAGTATGAATTTCTTTTTGTCAGTGTCATAACTTTAAGTTGCATCAAATTTTAAAAGCAAACCTTGAATGAACCAAAGTCCAAAGTCCAGCTGTTTCCTAGCTTCTGAAGCAACTAGGACAACCCCTCAGAAAGGACAGGCTGGAGAAGTAGTTGAAGCAACAACATCAAGCCATCACATTCAACTTTTCCCTTGCAGTACCAGTCTACTATTCATTTACTAAACAGAGTCCTAGGTAAACAGGTAGATTTTTTTTTTTTCTTGGGGAAACAGCATCATTTCAGAATATAAAGGATTAATTTATGTAAATACAGAAACTACTTAAAAGCCTGCACAATGTACGATCTGAGAAACCAGAGGGTTCAGAATGAACAAGGATCCTGTCTAAATGCAGAGCAGTGCAGGGCTACATGGCATCAATCACATCCCACAGGAGCACAGCCCACATTTGCCAGAATTGCCGGAAGCCCATCATGTGCCAATTATTTTCCTAGCTTCTGGAGAAGAGTTTTTCTCCCCTCTACCACAGACACCGTGCTTGGATTAATATCCTAGGATGACAGAAGCTACATCTGCCTTTTAGAACCATAATCGTAACTCTTTCCATCATTTCTCCTGTTTGGTATTCCCAGAGTGCTGTCTCGCTGGTTGCCCTGCTTTTACCCCCCAGATGGAATAAGCAATTGTATAAAGAGCTTTGTAGCTTATTTAAAACACTCCTGCTATGCTTTCTTCTTCGTAAGCAAGATCATAAATGAAAAAGTAAGATATCATTGCAAATTTAAAAGTAAGAGTAGCACAACCAATTACAGATTAATGACTTGCTTCAAACATTCCTCTTTAGGAACATTTAGGAAAAGATTTTACTCATGTTAGGTGTTACACATATGGCCTTGCTCACAAAAGCAAAATCACTACAGAACTGGTTCTACTAAAGTTTAAAATGAGATTTAAATAGTTAAGGACATTGATAAAGAAATCCTCCTGCATTTTCTCGGTGGACCTTTATAAAGTATCTAGAAGGAAAAAAAACCGCAACAAACACTGGAACAATGGTGGTAAAAATCTCAGCCTCATTCTACCCGAGCATGTTTTACAGGATGGGGATGCTGTTTTAACTAAGGTCGTCTGTATTTTATTTTGAACTAAAATGATATGAAATGCTACAATGCTCCCATGGTATATGTCAAGCTGACACTGGATTTTTAAGTCTGTATTTTGGCATGATAATGCATTGCGTGATTTCTAGATGAAAACTATCAGATGCTCAAAAATTTGAATTATACATTAATTTAGAAGCCAGTTTTAGTCCCTTACGTTTGAATACGCTGTAATACATGACAGTTTTTAAAACAAACGTGGAAGGAGTGCACAAGGAAGCTATTTCAGGTGCAACACAGCCCTCCAAAACCATACAGAGTTTGCTTCTTGTACCTGATTATCAGGGAACCAATTTTTTATAGGTCCTACAGGTTTCTGATTTGCCTTTATTCAGCCCAAGGTTTGCTGAATTACAGAACTTCCGAGAGAGGTATTAGCTAAGACAGTAACATTTGCCTGCTGAGAACAGCTTGAAGCATGTGTCAGCATGATTCCTGTGTCATCCATTGGCAAGTAAGATTTTAGGGCAGTAGCGTATAGAGCGACTATGCTGTAGATCTTGTATCTTTGACTTAAATAATTGCCAGGTAGGAGCAATAGGTTTTAGCAGTCTGATTAAAGCATTGCTTTCTGAAAAGGACTGCTGGTTTTTATAGATTCACAGAATCTTTCAGGTTGGTCCTCAGGAGGTCTCTCATCGAACCTCCTGCTCAAAGCAAGGCCAGCTCTGAGGTCAGACCACGTTGCTCAGTGTTTTGTCCAGCTGTGTCTTGAAAACCTTCAAGAATGGAGACGCGTAGGCTCCCCAGGCAACCTGCTTCCTTTCAAAGGGGCAGGAAAGGGTAAAATGGTCCATGCCAGTCTAATGCAGGAGATAAAAGACATTTGAATTGGAAGGAAATTTTAATACCTCAAGGTGATCTTTTTATCCTCATTACTCATTAAAATTGTGACTCACACTGATTAGTCCATATTGATACATAATTACAAGTTAATTTATAGTTTCAAGGCCTCACACTGCTTCCCTTCTCCCTGTTAAAGGAATGTGAAATTAAAGTGAAATGGATAAAGGCTCAATCAAGAAATGGTATTACATGAGCTCTAAGATAGCCATGCAAATACTGCCAGCAAATAATAGCTATCTCTATACTAATTTATTAGCTGTTTATATGTAAATGATACACAATTTTTGCCTAAGTGTTATTTCCAAGACAGCAATGAGAACACAGCTCTTTTATGGAAGAGTAGATTTATCCCAAAAGATAACAAAAGATAACTGCTTCTAATTCTTACACCAAAAGCTATGCCAGCAGTTGTCAATCCATCCCAAGTAACTGTTAGATTCTCTATTCCTAACCAACATAGCTACCACACTTCAATGTGAAGAGTGCCTCTTCTGGGATTCAGAAGGTCTATCCATAGTTCTGTGATTAACACAAATGAATTATGAGCTTCCTAAGTGAATAGCCTTCAGTTAAAAAAAAAGTATGTATGCATTAACCGTTTTGTGAAAACATGCCCTCTGCCTACTTGGGCAGCCTTATTTTAAGGATTTTTCTACGATGATAAATTGTCTGTCTCTGAAAGGTTTCTAAAGATCTAACACTTTTATAACTCTGCCGTAAAAGCTCACGATGCTATGATTCACATGTTCATAAGGGTTTCCAAAGTTTTTAGATGACTCGGAGTACAGTCTTATAACTCAATAGTCCAATTTTAGAATGGCCTCCCTGACTAGCAGCATTCCCAGTGTTCAAATCTGCGTCTGTCTTCACCTAGTCAGACAGCTTCACAGAATAATAAAAACAAAATGCACAGGAAATTTTATTTCTGAAATAAAGCCATTTCTTAAAACTGGAAAATTTGTAGTTTTGACATTTTAGAAGTGTGATGTGTTCTTCAGCCCTCCCCGTATATCCTCCTATTCAAGATAATCAGAAATTGTCAATGAGTAGAATTTTTTTCACTCAAGTGTAAAAATGACTTTCCAGTCTTGGATGGACGGTAAAATAAACCTGATTAAGATTTTACCAATGGAGTCCTAAAAATGATATATGGAACGCACCTCTGATTTTATCTTTCTGCATTCCTCCAAAATTGTTCATTAAATGAAAGTCTTCCATTATCTGATTGTTTTTCTTGAAGGGAAAAAGCCAGGACCTTTTCTGATATCAATGCTAATTTCAATGAAATATGCATATACTGCAGAAATAAAAAGTATTACATGCAGTACTACTACACGCAGGCTTCAGAGACCTATTATTAGCTATTATGTACAAATCTCACTGAACTTAGTAGAATACCAAGGAAATCTCTTATGCAGGTATGTAAAAATATCTCTCATACCAAGATTTATATGGGTCCTAAGATATAGACTGATGAAACATGAATAGATGTCCTCTGTCTGGCCAGAGTAGTCACGAAGGCTTCAATTTAATTTCGTGTTCTGACTGATGGATACATTTCAGTCCTCAACTGAGAGAAACACTAGAACTGAGTCTTTTCTGTAGCTCAGAAGAAATAAATAGGTTTTGTATGCCAGCATTTAATCAAGCTCAAATATGCACAGTTATTGTTGCTTAGGAAGTAAGGGACTTTCCCTGGTTATAAGGGGCTTTTAACTGTCTCCTACAACAACTATGTAGGACCCTCTTCTCACAGAGATATGTGATCATTCCAGCTGACTAAGAGATTTGTTAATAAAACAAACAGTGGATGAAATAGTACTGGTGACATTTAAGACCCTAATCATACCACAAGACTGAATGAAAAAGCAGTGTAAGAATTACTTCTGAAATGCATTGACTGGTCTCCCAAGTAACAAGTGATAGGACAAGAGTAAATGGCCTCAAGTTGTGCCGGGGGAGGTTTAGATTGGATATCAGGAAGAATTTCTTCACTGACAGGGTTGTCACGCATTGGAACAGGCTGCCCAGGGAAGTGGTGGAGTCACCGTCCCTGGAGGTGTTTAGAAGACATGTAGATGGGGCGGTTAGGGACATGGTTTGGTGGTGGACCCGGCAGTGCTGGGTTAACGGTTGGACTCGGTGACCTTAAAGATCTTTTCCAACATAAAGGATTCTATGATTTTCACAATGTGAAAATTAGATCCTCTCAAAGTATATTATGGTGGATACCCACAAATAATGAATTCCCTAAATAACTCATCGCTTAGGAATTTTGAAAGTTCATACATAAAACTAGACGTCAATGGCAGTAAACACCCTTGCATCTGTTCTTACCTTCTATTCTTGGTAACATTCTGGTGGCATTCACCAACTTCATAGTGTAATTAAAACTGAAGTTACAATTAGTGTACTTCCACTCAAATAAATAGAAGTTCATTTTATTTCTTATGTTTTATCACCTCCATACTGGAAATATATCCCCTGTGTAATTCCCATGGCTGTAAACAGCCACGTTTACATCCTAAAACTCAGAATTCTTCTGATCTTCTGTTCTGTAGCTATTTGATTTTTGCATTGGTTTCAGTGATGTGAAGCCAATCAAAATACTTTGAAGTATGTACCTATGCATAGCACTTAATTGCTGTTTACTATTCTACTCGTGAGAAAAATCATTATACTTCTTGATGTGTAGCCTTCGAACTTGCACGCTTTGTTCATTTCAAAGATCAGCTTTGGGTGATTTCTAACTACCTTTTAATATCAACGTTAAGACAGATATCAATAATTATAATCTCAGATGTATTGCTGATTCAGTTTTTTATTATTTCTGAAGATCGTGTTCAAATAACGAATCTTAAATATCTACTGCTTTCTCCTCTGTTAGTCTTGACAAAGTGTTAATGAAAGCAATGAGAAGCTTAGCAGTAAGGCAGGATAGCAGCATTCTCTCTTTCTAGTGAAAGATGCTACCTTTCCCTATCAGTGGTCTTTCATTAGTCATGATTAAGAGCATAATAAAAGAAGGGCTGTGATTCCTGTGATCCTGTGTTTTCACCAAGAAAAAAAAAAAAAAAGTCTGTCACTCTCACCCAGGGTCACTAGACAAATATTTTAAGATGGCAAAACCAGCACAAACCAACCAACTGAAATACTTTTGTTCCAAAAGGATCTTTGGTCACATATCCTAAATCTAAAATTTAGGTGTTTCCTAGGTTGGTTTTAACATGAAAGGTGAGCAAGAGGGCTTTTCCTTGAAACACATCATGCTTTTCAATAGTCTCTGCCAAGCCAATCTCTTAAGAAGCTGAAAACCTTAAATCGGAGAGAGAAACACAGAATAAAAACAAATTAAGTTAAAAGAAAAAGAAGAGAGCTTTACAGATATACCTAGACTGAGATGAGATAGCAGATGAAATAGTGGAAGCTGCTAGTGACATGTTCTTGGACCCACGGAAAGGCTTAGGCTGTGAAAGAGAGCTGGGGGCTGCAAGCACTCTGCAGAAGACACAGTAAAAGCATGAAAGCATGTACAAAATAATTTAACAGGGACAAAAATAGTGACATCGGAATCAAGCTTTGTCGGAGTTCAGATAGAGGAGGACTGCTGCATAGTTACCAGGAACAGGTTTTCTGTAGCATACATCTGCAGACTTACAGAATAGCACAACCAAGCACATTCCTACAGAACACAAGACAAAATGCACACATTATGTCAAAATCTTAAAACCAGAGTCTATTGATAACGAAGAAAGACAGTATTTCAGGACAGGACTTTTGTTAACGATACATGTTTTTATCTGCAAGATCTGAAGATGTTTGAGTCTGATTTCAAGCTAAACTTTTTAATATGGAAGCAGTACCAAAATATTCTCCTATTTAAAACACAAGTCATTGGCATGATTAGTTTAGTAGAGGCATTTATTTTTGAAGCATATATTAGATAATCCATTTTCTTCATGTTACAGTTTCAACTGAGGGATAAAAATTACTTAAACTGTATCATTATTTCAAGTGAAAGTGCCTTACAGCACAGTTCTGAATTAGAGAGTAATACCTTATTCAAACCTCCTTTGCCCGCTGGACGATTGATTTTCTTGCACTGGAATAAAAACACTGGAGTCCGGTAGGTCACGGTTGGGTAAAAACTGACTAAAGTGAGAAACTAAGTAGTTGGTATACATGAATAATTTCAGTCAAGTAGCAAAAATTTAACAAGAAGTAGAGCCAAGAGAACAGTTCCAATTCCATTTACACAAATCCAAGATATAACAGACTGCATCTTAGGTCTCAATTATTTAAAGTAGTTTCTGTTACTGGAAGTGTGTTTTTCCTGGGATTTTTAAAGCATGCTAAAATAGACATCTTTTAGGAATATTCATGTAGCAAAAAAAAAAAAAGATAAAAGAATAATATGCACAAAAATAATCTACTCTTACTATCTCCAAAATTACTATAATGTATGTGACAGCAGGATAAATCCCACGCATTTCTTCACAGACCGTCTGACAGCTTTTAATATACAACTGTAACTCCTACTGTACTCCAAGTGTTATGAATGCATCTCTCCTTGAAACTCAACTGTAGCTCTACAGCTAAATCTCATTAGAGAGAAGAGAGTAGACTAAGAGAAATTAATTAATACCTTACAGAGAAAGTCAATAATCAGATGTGTGGTTTTACTGACATATTGCTTATTGTCCACCATGTTTTACTGACATCTGCTATGATATGGTAAGCTCAATCACATGAGTAAATGACATTTTCTCATTTTCCATTTCATGTCATACTGCAGAAACACTATTCAAAGAACCTTCATTCAACCACTGTAACTATTAGGAGGAGTTGTTTTGGTTTTACATTTCCAATTTTAACCCTAGACTTGCTCTCTGAAAATGTAAGCTGTATTGCAGACTTAAAGCTACATTTTAGGGCAGTTTTATTTTACAAAATCTTTGCAAATACGAACAACGTACTTCAAAATAAGAAAACACACCAAAATGTAGAAAAGCATATAAAATAGGTTACAGCTTTTACATACTACATTCTTAAGGTAAGAATGTGTATGCAGCATTTCCAGAGCCATACAGGGGTGTATTTGCGAAAGGACAAAGCAACGAAGCATTACCTTTGGAAGGAGGATGAGAAAGACTCTTGCACTACTGAGGTGGTTGCTGGTGGTGTCATCAGACTGGCTGTATTTTGAGCAGCAGTAGCAGGCTGATGTGCTGAAGCATGTGGTGCAGGAGCAGAGGCAGAACTGGTAGACACCGGAGCATGCTCAACAGGGGTACTAATTAGAGTTAAATTAAATAAACAAGAAGCATCTTAAGAAGGCGCGTATTTCAATGTAGAACATAAAACCTACTATGTTTGAACCTGAAGCTGCAAACATAGTAGCAGGCTGTGTTACTGAGAGAAAAGCACAATTATGCAAATAAATAAAAAAAAAAAAAAAAAAAAAAGACATTTGTTAGGCCTTTTTGGATGTGCAGTTAAGGCTGTAATGCAGTTTGGTCCTGCTTGACTGAAATTTATCCCAGGTGTTATACAGCACTGCTCCCACTGAAGCCAGTGGTAGGAAACGTGGCATGCAGTACTTAAACGGTTGCAAAGAGCCTGTCACAAACTTTTTGAGCTTGGATAAATTTCACCCAGTATTCACTCCTGGAGCTGAAGTTTATGTTAGGAGTAAACTTTTTAATTAGATGAAGAAAAGTAATTTAAATAAAGGATATTATCATGGTCCTGTATCAGCAGGTTTCCTGCAAATTCTAATAGTCTAGAAATCCAGTCAGCATAGTTTTGTGTTGGATTTAATCAGTTTTGTGCAATACAGGTAGTGGAAAAATATTTAAAAGGAGTCCATTCATCTCTGACCTAAATTCAGCTTACATTACGCTGGCCAACCCTTCAAACAATAAGATGCCTTTTTACACATAGGACCATTTGCAAAATACAAGGGGAAGAGTCGCATAAAATTTTACTACACCAGTTTAAAAACCACTTGGGTGATGAGCATGAGTTGTTATCCTTGTGGCCCTCTCATGCTATCGTGGCCCAGATAACATGCAGCAGAGAAATATTAATGTTTCATTTGTTTTCTCTTCATTTGATTGCAAAATAGATTAACTGAAATGAATAATAATAATAAAAATGTAGTCTTCTATCCTGTGGCCGTTTTGGTAACCTACTGAAGTACTAGTGTCTTTCATCACCTGCTATCAGAGCACCCAGTGCTCATTAGCATATTTCAGCCTTGCAGCCTCACTCAAGTTTGGAAAGTATTACTTATCTCTTACAGATAGACAAATGGGGCAAAGTTATTTATTAGACAGCTTTGCAAGATAGTTTAGTTAAAGCCATCCACAGCTAAGAAATGAACCCATCTTTCGGGAAGTTCAGTTTATTGTCTTCCCCTAGCTCTTACCTCAAATGCAGAAAAACAAACAAACAAATCATTAAGAGGACTTACAAGATTCAAGTTCTTTGCTGTTTCAATGAACTTGGTATCAACAAAAGAATAATAATATGTACATTCATTAGTCACTTGTCAATAAACCTAACAAAAATCACTAGGTCATTTAAAAATAAAAGGGGGGGGGGGAAGGAGAAACAAGAAAAGACAAAAGCTTAATTTTGTATTTAGGTAGATTTTACTGTGGATTTTATTAAATATTATCCACAGAACAAATAAGCCACTGAAAAATAACTAATTGCAATTTGATTTTTGAGATTATTATACTATTTTGGGGCACAAACTTCAGTGACATTATAAGCATGTGTCCCCCAGGCATAAGGGACATATTTCTTGATGCCATGTTATTGTGCTGTAGATTAATTTTCTTTAGTAGTTATCCTAATACTTTTTTTTTTTTAATCAGGGCATTACTGTACATGACATAGTTGTCTTGTCCACAAGCAGTGGTATTTAAGAACATAATGGATATATTTTTACTTCTTTTGACCTAACTCGTAAGTATACTGCCACATCTCTGGGTTCTTACAAATTACTCCTATCAGGGTTATGGAATTTGGCAATTCTCGCGTAATGTAGAAAGAACACCCAAAATATTCTTTCCTGAGCACAGTAAGTATCAAATAACAAAAGAAAGCTTACAATTCCACAACTGTTTTTCAGCCAAACCTTAGCCCTCAAACATTCTTTCTCTCAGCCTTTTTTTCCTACGTGAGTTTGCCGTTGTGCAAATATTTTCTCTGTCTTTCAGCCGTTCTAATATTTTCTTCTGCTTCTCTCAGAAGCACCGATTCAAGAAGTTATACTCCTCAGGACCTAGAACGAGTGCTTGGTACTTCAGAATTCGTGATACCCCTTGCTTTTCAAGGGACTGACCCATTTCCCCTGTCCTCCTCCTCTTCTCCACCTTCTTGTATGGTTTACTAGTCTGAATGATGGTGTCTTATTTCAGCTGAATATTTTACTGTTTGATTAGCCGAAATGGAAATGCGATTGTTATGCTCATCAATTTCAAAGTTGAATGCAACCCACAACAAAAGTAGAAAATCGCTATTTTCTCCCTTATGAGTTTCATCTGCAATTATATACATAACAAGTGAGCTCCTGAAAATACTCACCCTGTTGACAATTCTGGTTTTCAAATCGTTACACCAAAAGTTTTGCAACAGTTTGTCCATCATAATATGCATTTGAAATTAAGATCAGTTCTTCCATCTTGATGCATTTGCATTATAATGTAAATTCTTCCACTTAGCTAATACAGTATCCATTACATAGACTATGTAGCAGAGTAGCTGTATATTATACATCACAGCTATGCACCCCAAGCTAGTCTGCTACCGAGTTTTAATACTCGCAGGATTTTTTTCGCCCTGTGCAACAGCGGGTAGTGGAATTGTCTCATTAGAAGGTGTGGAGTCAAAATTTAGTACTTGACATATCTTTGATTTGGCAAACAGGAAAGAACTGAAACTATACTGCACATAAAAATGGAACTTAACATATGTCCTAAAACCAAATACAAACTAGGATTTCACCTCTTTTGTCTTTCTATTTTCACTGATGTGAAAGGGAATTTGCTACAGATTTCAAAAGAATCAAGACTTCATACCTTAAATAGAAGAAAACAGTGAAGTTACTTAATTGTTGTAATGATCTCCAAAATGTTAACCAAAACACATACTCATGATATATATTTGAAAGAAAGAGAGAAAGAAGCGGGGGGGGGGAGACGGAGAGCGAGAGAGAAAGAAGGGGAGAGAGAGAGAAAGAAAGAGAAAGAAAGTGTGTGGACATGGACCTGTGTGGAGACAGATTTGAACTGGACAAAGACATATAAATAAAATAAATGCAAATATACTGGAATACCTTATAAAATTTAAAAGAAATACAAACAAATTTTATCTTGCATGCTGTTTGTAACAGTTCTTTTTGTGATTAAAATGTTAGAGGCTTGATCACCTTCCTGCAGGGTAGAATATATTAATTAATGGAACAAAGAATTGGAATAAATATAAATGGAAGTAGCTATAACCCTAAAGATCAGGGTCATCTGGTTACATAAATTATATGCAGTTGGTAACTAATTCTCTACTCAGTTTTCTAGACAGAACTCAGACTAACTTGACTGTTTTTAGTTTAATGACTATAAATAAATTTAGATATTCAAATAAAATAACTTTATTTTTCTCAAGATTGCCTCCTTTCTGTTTCTTTTTTTTTTTTTTTTTTTTTTAGTTCTTCAGGAGCAAAATAATTTTACAAACTGATAAATGTGAATACTGCTTTATAAAAGACATCATCTATTATAACAGATTCATTATTACATGTTACAGAGTTTTTTGGGGTTTTGTTGTTTTTTTTAAATACAGTCATTCCTCAAACTTTTAATTTTACAGTATTTTGTATTTTAAGGAAAACCAAAGAAATGGATGTTCTCAAACATCTCCATATTTGGGTAACAAATAAACATAAAATGCACAACGTGAGTAAGTTACATGGATGAAAAGAAACACACATATCTCTTCTCAGCTGATTTTCACTCATGAAAAGGAACACAGATCAGTAGAGGTTAAGAGGATAATAATGGTTAACAACCATAATGAGAAAACACAGCAAGAAACACACTCTAACATTTAAAAAAATAAGCGCAGATTACACTTCTTTCTCTCAGTAAAGTCCTAAGTTCCGAGACTTTCTGTCCAAATAACAATTCAGTAGATTATTAAAGCAGTACTTAGTCTCCTTTATGTAATACATGAAGTTCTTTTTGTTTCAAATCCTCCAACAGATCTCTTGTAAAGAATTGAAAATATAGGGAACAAAAATAAAAATGAATAGGCAAAAATTATCTCTTATTGCAGTATTTGCAGAAAAAAAGTGCTGGAGAAGGTGTTTAGAGCAAGACATAACACGGAAGAGTTTTGCTTTTGAATATGGGAATGTCTGTAGAAATACAGTGAATAATATCAGCTGCTGTTTCTCTGCAGAAAGTACTTAACGACTGTTGTCTCTATATTGTAGGTGCGATCCTTAAGAGTGCCACTTAAAACATAAAACCCACATGAACTAGAAGTTGCTGGAATTTGTAGAACTTGGACATCTGCCTTGTAGGCAACGGGCATTTCCGTCTGAAGGAGTTAGAGGTTGTTATTACCAAACCATTCCAAAGCTCCAAACCAGGTCAGTTATGCAGTTACACGTCACAGTGTACCTTTGATTACTGGATGAAGTAAGAGGGACTTTCTGGCCAGTGGTGATGAAACTGGCCTCCCTCTGACTTGTACCCGCTCCAAGCCTCACAGACCCCTTGGAGGCCACTGGCTTAGCATTGTCAGTGTTGGCATCCATGCTGCATGATTTAGGAGGATGCCAAATACTTGAGGTCACATACTGTGGCGCATGCGTAGTAGCTGTAGGCCTGGGTAACAAAGATTACAAGGGGATTTGTAAATGAGGTATTTATTATCATGTCACCAGTCTCCTAGGTAATAGCAGGTGTTTGACAGAACTCCAGCCACAGATGAAGCTGGTGGTTTAATAGAAAAATGCTTGTTCGATATTTTAGGGCTCAGAGATACATGTGCTAACGGCCTACCATACCAAATAAAGCAGCATTTTAGAATGCTAATACCTGGCCTTTTAAGACAGCAGTTATTATTTATATGAAGTAAAGACTTCAGGAAAAAAAAGTAAATAACAAAAGTGCTGAACCTCATAACTGAAAAGTCAAGTTAAGTCTAGGTTTAATAATGAAGGCTTTATTCTTCTGTCTTTTCTTTTTCCTGGAAGATTTATATCTGTAAATAGCCTGTGTCCTCTTTTTGTATCCCCAAATTCCTTATACCATAGGAGATCATCACGATATTGCAGATGAAGTCATGACAAATCTTGACAGTTTATTAGTTCATTACCACTTAAGACCAGGAAAGGCTTTAAGAGTTAAAAAGGTACCTTGTGTTAAATCTGGAAACCATATTGCTAGGAATATCAAAATGAGACACATAGCAGAGCTGTGATGGTAACGGAGGTGGAGAAAAGCTATGGTATGACAAACCATGCAAGATCAAGGCAATGTAGTATGACACTAACACCAGTCATACATCAGAAATTGTTCCTGGGAAAATAAAATAATAATAATAAATAAAAAAAAAAAATTCAGTGGAGCAGCTGCATAGTCCTGTAGATGATTTTACACAAATGAAACTGCTAGTGAAATGCTAACATGTGTTACTTGGGGTTTTTTTTTTATTTAATTTATATACAGTTGTTATACAGGAATCAAGAGGTTTAGTTCATTCTCTTGACATCATTAATTTAAAAATAAAAATTGATTTTCCTTACTGTTCCAAGTACCAGTTGCCATTGCTTGTGTCATCGGCAATGATAATGCTTGCACTTGGATTTTAACTCTATGCAACCTTTGTTCAAATGTAAGCAGTCTTATAAAAACCAAAAATAAAAAGTGGTTGCACGTTGTTTAGACAGGAATCAACAAGATGGAGGAAAGCAGTGAGACAGAATTCTTTTCATGGCAAACTAGTAAGAGGCGTTTCTTTGCTCCATTAAACATTGGTCAGATTCACTCAAGAAGTACCTATGTTTCAGTACTTGTGTGTTTTAGTATATGAACTAATAGAAAACGATACATTTCTCTATGTAACTGCAAAATGTGCTGAGATTCTTTAGGAGAAAACAACTTTTGAAATGAAAGGATTTACTTACAGAGATACTATGTTTTGAACCTCATAACCCATTGAGGATCAATCAAGATATGCAAGAATCTGATATATAAGTGTTCTTAAAACACCAAAAAGATAATCTTATTTGGATTTTAAAAACATCTTGAACAATATAGACAAAGTTTTAAATGGAAATTGTTCTTAAAACTCCATCACAAACTGACAATACTCGATTTCAAGAACATCTGATATAAACCTGAAAAACAAAAAAGCTTTTAAGTTCCAAGAAACATGATCCCTGCCTGCCCCATCTCCCAAAGCTTTCTGAAGCCTACATTAGAAAGAAATGCCTAACAAACCCACTTAGTTGAAACCTCTACATTCGTCATCTGCTCAGTGTACAAATTCCATGGTTTTAAGGCAAGAACAATATGGGGGAAGTGGAGGTGAACTCTGAATAGGAGGCAAGCCAAACACACACAGCAAACATTACCTGTTTTCTGATGCTGCAGCAACATTTTCCTTGTCTCTGTGAAAGGAGGGGATGATACAGTATGAATAAAGTAAATGCAGTTGCCAGTGGTGGCAAAAAAAAAAAAAAAAACAACCAACCCAGGGAGAAAGAAGATGGGTTGAGAAGAAATGTTTGGTTGCAAAAAGCATCCTAGAGTGGTTGCTCATAAGTACAGTTGTGAGAAACTTCTTCAGCTCTCCAAGTTGAAACCCACCAAATATGCAAGCTTACTGTATACTTCTCAGTAGCAAACAACTTTGTTTCAATATGAAAGTAAAATGAAGGAAAATTAAGTTACAAATTAGACATTGTCTGTACGTATGTAATTTCAGGCATAGTTTTGACTTTAATAAGTTCCCTCTTAAAAGAAAATTTCAAGAATATTCCAGCGGAACATATTCTGATGCCACCTCCAAGCGGTAAAAATAATGTCTTGGGCAGTCCTCAATATTTTGAAGTGATAAGCAGCTACGTGGTTAACAAAGACTCATACATACAAAATGGATTATGTATGTCTGGCATCACTTAAAAATTCTCTGTCCTACCCAGGTAAGTACTAATTTTCTCATTCTAAATCAGATTAGAAACACGTGAAATCATTCCTTCATGGAGGTGAGGAGTAAGTCAGCCTCACTTTCAGTGATAGAGAGTTAGGCTGTTATTCTGTAAACACGCATACATGCTTACGAAAATAACCGATCAGTTTAAGTGCAAGCAATTGTGTATCTGTAAGTCATCAAGACATAGGTATTTTCATAAAGAATAGAATCCTTTAGCCTTAGACTCCTAAGTTTGAAATTCAATTACGTTAAGTAATTGAGAGAGTCTGAATATTCAGCAGTTTAGTGGGTGGTTGCATCCTTTCCTATTTAAGAAACTGTGCTGGAATTTCGACACATTTAAAGCTGAAACATGCCAGATGAGAACACTTTTTGTAACTGGGATCTAAAGTTGCAAAACATAAAGCAAATGTCCTCGTTCACCCAACTGAACCTTCTTCCTGAAAAGTCCTTTGAAAAAAAGGAATACATGTATTTATTTATGCAGATTTGTTGGGATCCAATCATTATCTTTCATTATGTTTAGAAGGCTTTTCTTAATATTTTCCACGTAATTAGAAGTATTTTGTATATTTCTCTCTGTGTTTATGTATGCACACATATGTATATACGTACAGTCACATACTCCTTCCTTAGTTGAGCTCCAATAAAGTTATAAAAACCAGTCCAGTTTACGTCAGCAAAGGTTTGGGCATAGGTGTTCTCTACCAATTTTTTAAAACCTCTAACTAAAAATATACGAATTGAAGCCAGATTTTCAAACTCAGAAGTAGATCTGAAATGACCCTCAGATGTGGCAGTCTGACTAAGAATGTGATTATGGTCAGAATGGAAGAACCTGTCTGGAAAGTAAATACTCCAATAAGATCAACTGCTTCACCACTCTAAAGCAATGAGAAACCAAACACTATCTTTACGGTAACCAACCGTGAGTTCACTGGAACATCAGGTATAGGAAAGCCAGCATGAAACAAGGTAGAGGAGGCTGGATTAGAAACGGTGCAGGGGCAGGGAGCGAAGCGTTAATGTACCAAGAGCCATACTCATGCGAGAATGTTAAAAAACACAGTCACAGCCTGAAAAGAATAAAGCATTGTTGATTTCCAGTGTTACCAAATATTCTACAAGAAATTACAGTCAAGACCAAAAGGCAGGCAGTTGGGGTCAGGCAGAAGCAGCGTTAGACCTCTGTTGTTACTATTAATCTGATCCAAACTTTTCTGCTCTGCTAGCTGTGGCTATACTGAGGAACGCAGAAAAACGTCACTTGACTTTGTGGTCAGGATTTCACGAAAGCTTTTTCCATGAGTGTACAAGTATAGGATAACGTTGAGTGACGATGGCAGGGGAGTTATGAAGGTTAAAAAGAGAGAGAGAGAGAAGTATAGTAAACATACTTCCACAGAATAAAGCAAAAGGAAAAGGCAGAGAATAAAGGGAAAGATGAGCTCAAACGCACACAGTACTTCTTCACGGTTTTGCTTCCAGGAACTATTTCTCTTCCCAGTCAACAGGAATCATTCCCAGTTGGCTAACAGTAAGAAAGGCTCAAGATCAGATGTGTCTCTTACGGGCAATACTTGCATTTTGAGGAACGGACTACTGGATTTCCAGCCTTTACAATCAAACATTTTTTGCAAACTAAACGCAGAATTAATTTTGCTTTTGAGTCAAATACATCCCTGGGGCAGGCTCAGTGAAGTTGATACCTTCACAACATGAAAGACTTTGGCTCAGAATTTTATGAGCAGTTTGTATCTCTGTGGCTACACAGGCTGCTCAAATAACTGACAGCAGCGGACAGTAGTTTTGAGCTATCTGGGCGAGATTTAATATTAATGGGGCTTTTGTCTGCAGCCCTTTTAGTCCCCAGCTAAAATAGCTTTTGATAGAAGGGCCTTAGTCAATGACTGTTCTGAGAGAACAGTGCAACTTTCACAGATTTTATTAAATACTGGACATATCACAAACAAGATTTATTTATGCAGTATACCACCTTCCCAATTACACATTATATTATACAATTGAAATTAGGAAATGTTTCCTTCTCATAAAAATAGGCTACATGATATGGTCATAAAGACAGAGTGAATGAAATGATAGAAATAGAGTCTTTCCCTCCCACACACTAGCAAGAATTATAATAGTTTGAGTAACAAAACATAAAACTCATTTGCAAGCCGAGCTTGTATGTACTATTGGAGCCTAAAAAGAGCCTGAAAAAGCTTCAGAGAGTTTCCAATAAATGAGTCTGTTGAATCTGAACTGTATGTAGTAGACATTGGAATACTTTCCCATTCTATTTTTTTTTCGGAAACCAAATGTAAAAGATTCCCAAACAAACATGTACATGTAACAGGCGACCTGAAATGTGGAGTTTGTGCACCTTCCATCTCCCTTCTCCTTAGGGAACAACAGATCTAGACTCTCTCTTGAATAGCTCCTCTCTGTTCCATTAAAATGTTGTAGAGACAGAATCATTTTATCTGTAAGGAAGATCTGATGACATAAGGAACATTAGGCATCCTGAGAGACCACAGGGTCCTTCAACTCTTCTCTGTCTTTCACTACTGAAGCAATAAGTGACTACTATAATTGATTTTTTTTCTCCATATTCTCATGGAGCAAGATTATTTTTCGCATTTTACAGATGAGGAACTAAAACTTAATAGAATCGCTCATGGTCAAAAAGAAGGTCCACGGCAGGGCAAAGAACTGAAATAAGCTTTCCTGAATCCCGGCTGAGTATTTAAAACACCAGCTCACCCTCTTTAATATGAGATTATGGATTTTTTTCATAAATATGACTATTCAGTTTATCAGTATTTTCCTGTACTGATCATCCAGTAGTCTTCTATAGAACCTGACAGATACATACTGGCCTTTTTTCAAAGAGGAAATAGTTATTAAGACTTACAGATTATTAGGGTCTATATCTATTGAAATTAAAAATTCTGTTTTTCTAGTAGTGTATTGTGGATTTGCAGGACTTGTCCTTATTAGATGTATAATAGCTTTCATCCTAATGAACTTACATTTACACCAACATATTTGCCTACAAATAAATTTTCCTTTTAGGAAGTCACAAAATAATTAAAAATCTTATAGGGTGTCTGGGAGTAAAGTTGTGTGAAAGCTATTTCATAATTGCCTTCCAAACATTTTTGTCTCGAGGGCATGAGATACTGACACTGTTGGAAACTGGACACTGAGCTAGATTAACTGCTGTGCTGATCCAATGAGGCTATTTCTACCTTTCTGTGTTTGCAGCTGAGAATTTTTCCATGGTCAGATGAATATAAAACTATTGAGATTGTTTTTCTTTTTTTTCCCTCCCCAGGCTATATTTTTGTTATCTTCACAAAGACACCGTAAGACACACAAAGAAATCATAGGCAGTTAACTGGAGAGGACAGAAGACAACTATCATGCTGGTTTAGTCAAAACTTTAGCTTGTGATCAGAAAAAAGGGGTAGAACAGCTAGTCTCTCTTTTTCAGCCACTGTAGTTAAGAATGTGAGCAGCCCACGCCAAAACAATTGCAATATATCCTACTAGTACGTCTGCTTTCCAAAACAGGGTAATACATTTCTCTCAGAAGGTACCCTCGTTTGTGCAGACAGTGCCACAGAACAGGAAAAGCATTATCATATATTCAGTGGAAGAAAAAACAACCAGCAACTCATTCTCAACAAGTAGTATGGAACTCGAAGCAGCTCACTGAAATCAAAGCAAATACTTCCTTTGGACGCATTTTAGTGGCATCTACTGGTATGCTGTTAAATATAACAGTCGAATAATAAATGCAGCTGGAAATACAGCAGCATTGGTGTTGGTAAAAGTTAAGGTGACTCTTTTCCAAGATTTACATAGTGGTATTTGGCATGCAAGTATCTGTACTCCAATTTATCTTACTGGTAAACACATCACTTTAATAAGAAAAAAGACTGCAAAATTCTGAGTACGTGGAGCAATTTGAGCCGGGATATATTTCAGGTAATTATTCCCTATCTTGGCCTTACGTGTGCAATTGGATTTATCTGAATGGTCCCCTCTAGCTTTTTTGCAGCCCCACTGGTAAAGTGTAGGTATCTGCCACCAGGCACCCGCACACAGGATCCAGTTTTTCAGTCTGTATTTGTGACCATTACAGACAAAACAAATGCACAAACAGCTTAGGTATTGTACACCAGGAAGTTATTCCCCCTTCACTGAAGCGCTCTTTCTCATCATGACTTCACTTTTCTGCAGGGAAGCCGAGAGAAGAACAAGAAGCCATAGATCTCAATTTCAGCTGGGAGTTTTTCAGAGCTACTTTTTAATTTGTGCACATCGATGATAAGAAAACTCATACTTTCTCTGCGTGGTATTATCCTAAGTTTGAGGCTGCATCTGAAATAGACTAATGTGTCTTTTCTATTCAGTTCCTGAACCAAACAAGTAAGCGGTCTGAATTAGAGCAGTTGTCACTCTTTCAGGACGTGGATTACATTTTATTTCATAAATTCTCTTAAGGATTTTCTTACCTTCCCTCTCTCTCATTTGTAATCATATAACATTCTGGGTCAACTACAACAAGTGCTTACGTGGAAATGAGCTATTAGGAAGTTATTAGTATTTAGGGTAATTTTGCTGGCATTAATGCAATTTAGAAGCAGAATAAAAGGAAGCAGTGCCAGTGCTATGCTATCAGCCAGTTCTCCAGCTCACCCGAAACAAAGCTGTGCGAGCCCGTCTGCTGATCCACAGACCACAGCTGAGTAGCTCTGGGTTAGACGTGCTTGTGGGAAAGCCTGCTACATGCAAGAATGGCTTTTTCCTTGTTGGACTGAAGGCAACGCAAGGGAGTACTCGGAGAGAAAGGTAGCATTGTGCACTGGTATCACGGTTAGCCATCTACATCAGTGGAAGGATGCATATGAGAATCTTAAAGCTTGCACAGTAGGAATGAAAGCGATGTTTGTTAACTTCTGCCCACGCAAAAGCAAAGTGCTGGACAGGAACTTGCAGAAGACTGAGATGGTAAAGACGAGATGTTAAGTATAGGTCAGTACACACACACCCCCACACAAAATTGAATCCTGAGGTTTAACAAGCTCTGTTAGCTTATGCGTTACTTCCTCTATGAACTATTTTGAGAAAAGATTCATGGTATTTGCTGATTTCTTTTGGAGGCCTCACTCTTCCAATTTTAAGTGAGTACATTGAAGCGGTTACACCATACCTCATGGTCACCATCTTTGATCAGTTGGGTCTACAGAGAACTGGCTTGAAAACAAGGAATTTATGATCTCTAAATTCATTTCTCCCACAGAACTTTCAGGAGTATTTTGGAGAGGACAGACATTATATTTGATCAATTTTCCCTTTCGGTTTTACTCGAAATTCCATAGAGACAATTGAGTTATTTCACCATTCCTATATTTTTGTCACTCTTTAGGTGCTACAAGGTAAGTGGGGAATCAGAATATATTAAACTGATGTGCTTATTATTCTTTATTGCAGCTATGTTCCTTAAATGAGAAAGCTACTTACAGAAGTCTGCTTTATTTCATGGGCTGTTGTGGAAAAATAAGGTATATCTTTCAAAAGGATTTTGGTAGCCCGATTAGCATACAGATAGGAGGTTTCTGGCAACTGGGCAGGTCAGCAACGCTAATTGTTGGAAATTCTGGCAAATGAAGGAGGGGGATCAAGGTGCCTTAGCTTGTCTTGGTGGTGTCAGATGGCTTTGATAAACAGCAGTAGAACAAAGAATGTTACTGTGCTTGAGAGCAAATTTTAGTCAATTCATTTCAGTGTATATTGCAGAAAGCTGTTGATTGAAGGCTAACTGATTAAAGGAAGTCATTATCTGGTACTACCGTGTACCATACCACACCACAATTCTAGCTTTCTAACTTTGCGAACTAAAATTTGTGCAAGCATCCGTGTGTTTTCCGATACACGTAATGATAGTCCCACTCACTGAAACTCACGGTAGATGCTGCTAAAGCAGCCACAAACTCAACTTAGTCCCTCTGGGAACCTGCATGCACAAGTGAAAACTTGGTGTCACCTCTTCTGCCCCTGAAGAAGGCTTCAGACAGCTCTGTGATACACAAAAGTTGGACTTTTCAAAAGCGATAAAGTAGTCCCTAAAATACTTGTTCCTTGCTGCTGAAGATATACTCCACACAGTTGCGCATAACGGGAGAGAAACCGCAATGAGGAGAAAGCGACCTCTGTATTTATTACATAGCAAAAACTTACTCTCCTTCCCATGCAGACAGGCGTGAAAAGAGGGAGGCAAGGGAAGGAGCCACGGAACCCTTTTCCTTTTGTAATTTTTTCATGCATGACAGGAAGAGAGGTCATGTTCTCATGCCTGCTTTCCTAAAGTCACACACTAACCATGTCCCATCGGCACACGCTGCATGCGGTCAGTATTCCTGCTGCAAACTAAGCACCGTAGGAGGTGAGGAGGAGACCATTTGAGTAGGAGGCAAGGCAGCAGTATTCAGGAAACGGGTTAGTTTAGATCAAACGGTCTTATACCACAGCAGAAAATGAGCATTTCCCTGTGTCATAACCAGACAAGCAGATTTACCTGGAAGGCCTTTTGGTTTTGATTTCCTACTGGCATCAGCTTTGTTGTATCTTCATTAAATGTTTATAACACTATGCTTTACTGGCAATATTGGGAAGGGCAGGGGGTTAATATCACTATCCACATCCTGCGTTTTACTTTATTTTTGGCACGGAGGCTATTTATAAGACAGTATTGTCACCAACCATTGTCCTCTGCTCAGCAGAACAGTCACAGTTCAAAATATATTCAGCGTGGGACAGATACACCTGCCTATCATCAGTGCTATTTTGAAGCATTACATGACTCATCGAGTCTTCAATCAGGAACCTATTTTAAGCCTCACCATCATTAACTGCGACTAATTTTCCTAAGCAAAACAGCAGACTTCTGCAAATGATCATGAAACACTGCAAGATGGGGTCGGTCCATCAGAAGCAAGATACAGTGAGATAAGCCTGGACATATTAAAAATAGGGCATAACCAGGCGAGACTTGACCTTTTGCTAGAACAAAGCGCTAGTGGTTTCTTAACGCTGTTAGTGATTTCTTATCAGGCCTAAGTCTGTTACAGTCTCTAGCGACGAGATGTAGTAGAATGACAAATCCAGCCCAATTTCTCCACCTTACAGAAAGTCTGCCTCCTACTCAGGAGGGAAAAACAAGGCCTCTTGATAGTTACATAAAGAAAGATCTCTAACAGTCATCCTCCGGGCTTGAAGATCACCATGACAACGTAAAGGTAGATCTTTGAGAAGTAAGAGTTAAGGAATTACTAGTCTAAATATAAACAAGAAACTGGACAGAAAAATTTGACAAAGCCCATCACTTGGGAGATTTTTTGAGAGCGGTAGCAACGTGCTGTAGCAAACAATCTTGCCTTAGGGATTAATGACAGCACCTTCACAAAAGGTCTTTATTGTTGCAAAAGTTCCAAAAGTTACCAACGACTGAAGGTTTTTTCCCTATTACTTTTTTTTCTGCAATTACATAAATAATTGAAATTTTACAAGCTTGGAGAGTGTTTCGATTCTATTTTGTATCCTCCAGGAAAAAAAGATTACAACTATTTCTCTATCTGATTACACAGCTTATATGAACTGAATTTTTATCATTAAATCCACTGAAGCAGAGCTAAGGGGAAGGGGCTCCTTAATTACATCTGCACTAATTATGTATCTGATCAAACTATGCTGTTCTGATTATTAAAAAAAACCACTTTAAAAATAACATTAAGTGTAAACATTCAGATATAATCTAGACATTTTCTTTTCCCTTATAGCACAGGCACTAGGACTATTTGAAACAAGTAGTATTTGTATTATGTTCGTAAAACATTAAGGATACACAATTCCTACTTAAGTGAAAACACTATTATTACTTATTCAGAAAACCATTTAACTTGGTTGAAAATTAGAACTGGAAGATTTTTTTACTTAGGTACATTTGATGTTCATGAAAAAAGTTAATTGCCTATTGATATTTTAAATTCTATCAAAATTTCCCATATATAAATTAAATTCACCCACTCTGAACCAGAGTTTGATCTTAGCAACATTCAGGAAAAGTTACGATATTGCTCTTACATCATGCAGTTATGCTGATTTTCCACAGGCACTAATAAGATGGTGTGATCAGAATCTGTTTGTGTTCCCATAAGGAAAATATAAATGAATGTTGTGTATTAAATGGCACGCCTACTGAATTGCTATGGTACTTATCTGAGAAAAGTGAAATGCATTTTAAAAGGAACTAGTGCTCATGTACTCTTAAATAATACTCAACAATTACTGTTTTTTTAGAGTATGATAGCTAGATTTTTTTTCTCTCCCTTAAACACTCCAGTATTTGATTGATTCATGCAAAATCTTCCATGAACGGTAGCTTTTCCTTCCTTCTATAACACAGAAAAACAATGGGAGTGTGAAAGAACTTTGTTCTTGTATGGACTGCTGACATAAATTCATGTTTGGAATGAACATGTTTGTGTGGAAGCAGCAAGAAGTGTAAGAGCTTCAGCTAATCTCATGCACTGATTTCTTTGATCAGAATTACTGCTACCAGATAAAGATACCTAATTTGCAGTTTATACGAGTTAATGGGAAAAAAAAAAAAAGTTATTGAGGGCTGTAGGCAGGGCTGCAGCAGAATCAGCCTTCCATTGCAGAGACCAGTGTTTTACTACCAGAAACTTTTGCTTCAACCAATACTAAGGACCCCCAACGCAGATTGTTGAGGGCTCCCATCAGCTGTTTCTAAGGAAACCACAAACAGTTTAATTTAGTTGCATTTTTTCTTTCATTTAATGATCAGAGCATAAACTAGAAAGGGAAGTGACATTGCTCTTGGTGTACTTCAAACAGAAACCAGAAATATCTGGGGGCCTTTGGTATAGGTTTGCCGTATCTTGACTTACACAGCTGAAAAGCAAAGCATCGGTGTAATGTTGAAACACAAAGATCCCATTCTAAGCACCAGCAATGTCTCAAGCACCTTTGCCATGGGCACAAATTAATAATTATTGCCAGAGAACACATATTATTCAAGTGGAAATGCTAAACTATATTAGTAATAGGTTGTCATCTAACGTCTATTAATTATGCTTTGTTTTCATTCACACCTAATACAGTATTTGTTCATTTCTGTTGTTCTTTCAACTGCTTTGTCAGGTTTATTCTAATTCAGGTAACTTAAAGGCCAGTAAGAATTATAGGTAACAGAGGAAAGCGTTTTGACGAAGTTTCCTATTGTTGAAAGAAAAGTTCTCCTTCTTTCAATAATCAGTTGAAGCAGTTATTGTTTTAAAACAGAATAAAGTACTGTGTAAAACAGGCACATAATTATTTTAGTTTTAAAACCTTTTATTTCAGATAAAGCATGCTGCTATTTACAGAAAAAAATGTGGGTCAAAGCAAGAGCAATACAGAATGGGCAACATATTCCTTAAAACTTACAAGATGCTTTTAAAAACTTCAGTGCACCAGTAGTACTATACATTCTTCTCACTCCTAAATCACCTCTAGCAAAAGTCATTTCCTCACAGATCCTGAGCAACCACAGCTATCTCTAGCTTTCATATAATGACAAATTCAGGTTTCCAACAGAAAACTTACAGCAATGGTTTCAGCAAATTACTTCTACCGGTATAATATATTGAAGAAATATAACTTCACATTGCTAATATCTTACTTCAAACGGCATCACTCAACTATGCAAACTAAGTATGTTGTACATTTAGCAAAGTCTAGGCCAGGCTCAGTCAGTTTTCCTTTTCATCTTTCCATCTTTCTTTCTCCTACTTAATTATCTTTACAGCAGTAAAACTCGGTAAAAGTCTCATTCCTCTTCCCTCCTAAAGAAACACTGTCAATAACTTCCCTCTCATTTTCTTCTAGATTTAAAGTCAAGAGAGTATAATAGTGATGTTTTCCTGTATACTCAAGTTACATTTGATACAGTAAAGGACAAAAGCTGATCTACTTTATAATGAAGAACATGAACTGGGTCATATTGTATTATTTTCACTTTTGGTGACAGTGAGCAAATGGGTAACAGGCTAACAACAGGTATCTACAGAAGACAGGCACTCAGAGAAAGGCCCTAGCAGTAAGTCTTTCGTGTGTGTGTGTGTGTGTGTGTGTGAGACACTCTTAGGCTCTAACTCAGGACAGCAGTTAATTTGTTACTGTAATTCTCTGTCTCATGTATTTGCCTGCTAAGTGTGGGCTTTTAACTTTTAACATTAAGGATTTGCGCTGATAGGCCGTGATGCCAGTTGCGCAATTTGGCAAAGCGTGGGCTGTTACGTTCCGTTTCAAACCTTTCCCTGTGGCATGAAGAAAGAGAGAGAGAGAAAGACAGAGACAGAGAGAGAGAGAGAGAGAGAGAGAAGAAAGAAAGGAGGGAGAAAGAAAGGGGTTAGGGACCATGGCTACCACTCCCCTGCCTTATAACTAGGGCAATGGCAATTTATTTGGATTTTTTCCTCAGCTTTCAAATCAGCACAAAGAAGGCTGGGTGATCCTTTTTGGGCCATGTATGAAAGGTTTTGCAGTTGTTCATTTCCGAGAAGTAACTTGATACAACTTCATATTCTTTAACTTGTGCTTGGTATTACAGGGCTGCTTTTGCTAGAAATGCAGTGTAATCCCGTTCTTTTCCTGCCAGCAGATTCTCTCGGCTTTTCCCTCCCTCCCCCGCAACGGAGCGGTCAGTGAAAGTTAACTCCATACAACAGCAAAATTAACACAAATATTTTCCATTCTGTAATACCTAGGTCGGCCTATATATATATCTATCTCCTGCTGTCCTTCCTGTAAGGACCACCAGCCACAGCTTTCGGCAGTACTTAGCTAAAGCTTTTGTCAGCACAAGCAAGTCTAAGTGTTGACATCTGCATAAATATTTCTGGTCATTTCTGTCAAAAAGCAGAATAACATGGGACCTTCAAAGCAGAGTCCTGTGAAGTACTGGCCCCCTCCTGTGAACACCCCTAGCTACCTTTGACCGCAGACTGGGGCGCTCGAGCACGTTATAAGCAACGTTCAGCACCTGTCAGGATTTAATCTTTTCTAGGTGTTCTATAGTTTAAATTCAGGTTTTGTAAATAAAAAAGGGGAAGGAGGAGGGTGAGGATGAGAGCACAGTCAAGGAGAAGTATATCAAACAGAATGGAAAATAAAATGTTCTTGTTATTTGCAAAACGTATTTGATTCATTGCAAACAAGGTAATTTTCCCCTCATTATTTACACCCAAAATGCAAGACAACTGTGTTAATGCAGTGGAACTTGAGAGTGAAACCAGCCAAACAGAAATGAACCGACTGCGCTGGTTTTACTCCTCAGGCTGAAGAAAGCACGAAACAACAAACAGAGTAAATGCCAACAAATTCACTGATATTTCTTAATCTTCCATTCCTAATAACACGGTGTCACGCAAGTAACACTCCTAAAGCAGTCTTGATGCATGACTTCTCAAACTATCCTTTATCCTTTTAAGTAATTAAAAGACGTAAAGTATTCCTAGCTGAAATGGTGAAACTTCATGATGGCATTTTTTCAAGTTACACGGGAGCACACTAGCTACAGTGGGTCTTACCTGAAATTTAAGAATTCCCTTACTGCTTTAAAGATATACCCCTCCATTCAAGGAAAAGGTATTCAGAAACGTCTGTTTGGCTTGAAATGGATACCATCTTCCCGGAAAATATTCCGTAACAATCGGCACAATAGCAACGGGAAGTTTTCATAGCAAGTTATAATCTTAGGTGCGCCTTCAAAGTACCAGTAGTGTGAGCAAAGGACAGTCATGCAACGCGCTTATTAATATTAACTGAAGGGATTATTCTGCCACCTGAAAATTCCGAAGCTTTATGGGTTCTGTTCAGAGCATGTATCATGAAGTTAGAAGCGGTAATCTAGAAGTGACTATTTTTACGTAAAATAGTTCTACCAAAAAGAAGCTACATCTGTTGTCGTTTTTTGGTTGTTTCCCCCCCCCCCCCCCCGACTCTTTTCCCCCCAAGTGTTTGGAAGAAACCTGATCACCATTTCATGCAGTTCTTGCCGACTACACTGAAGAGCCGACACAAAGAGACAAGAGAAAGCACCAAAGAGATCGCTCACAGCATGCCCCGAGACCAAAATTCCACACACAGTGAAATCTCTGGCAGTTTAAGTTTTGGAACATGAAGGATTTTTCCAGAATACCAGCACAGCGTGGGATTAATGCAGCGCTGAATCTGGCAAGACTCAGGTTCCACAGCTGCGTGGAAACCTTTTGCTTTCGGGAGCCCAGGAAGCCTTCCAGGTGATCCCAAACTGAGGGCAGGGGGAAAGGTGTGGTGGTACAGGCTGGCTGGAGCAGATACTGAAGAGGAGTGCCTACTCCATTACTGTGCTGGAAGATCAGAGCGAAAGCATGGATTCTGCGCATCTGGCATAGGTCCTTCCATCCTTTACAAAATCAAGAGTGGCAGGGGCCTTCCCAAAAGATAAACAGAAGGGGTCCAATAGGCCCAAAAGAGCGGTATATGGTGGATGCATGCATAACCAGGGCTGTTGCTACCACATCTGCCATCATCAGCCACCACATCTGCAGCGGAGTACACGCGCCATTTGAGGCAGGTACCAAGCCACCCCGGTGGGGCGAGCACTATCAGGTAGGTAGGAAGGGGGCCCCGTTTCATTCCTTGCACCACAGCTCATGCCGATTGCACTGTACCCCTACAACTACCCAGTATATGTTCCCTTCTGCCTTCACTACCAATGAATGCCCTTAAACCTCTTCAGGTAATACAGCTGTGCCTAAAAATACTCATAACCATAACCGTCCTTGTGAAAAACAGGATAACACAGTGATACCTCAGAACGGCAGAAAATGTATAGTCATGTACTTTAAGTTACACTGAACAGAATGTGCAATTTACACATGTTGATGGGTTACGAGATAATTATTTTCAACATATCGGATACCACCTTAAGTTTCAAATATCTAGTATTTTCCAAAGCCCCAGACTACAGCTAGAAAGATTATTTCTTTAAAACAACGTATTACTCTCAGATGTGTATGGGGGACTGTTAAGTTCAGCACAACGCTTTAAATCCCATCATAATAAGGATTTGGATGTGTGCTATTACATCAAAACAGATAATGCACAAAACATTTCATAAGAATTAGGCTTGCACATTTGAGGGAAGAAATAAATCCCTGAGGGATGTAATGTCAAGCCTGATGTTCAGGCATCTAGCCATGAACTGTGGTGAACTGCGGTGAACTGCCACGGAAGGTTTATAGCCAACATAAACTGAAAGCATACTTTTATTTTCACATGGAAGATGATGGACATCTTTCTCACTGATTCAACATTTGTAACTTGCACTGTGATCAAAAGCTCAGAACCTTTATAGAAGCCACATGGCAGTAAAGACAAAAAAAAAAAAAAAAAAAGAAAAAGAAGAGAAAGTGGATTGAGTATCAAACTCATGACAAACCCAGCCAGCGGCTTAGACTAGCTAACGTGATATAGGGATTTGAAGTATGCAAACAGAAAACAGGGCTTGAGTGCAGGATGCTCCGATTCAACTGCAGTTTTTAGATTTATTAGAGATTCTTATGCTGAGTTTATTTCCTGGCTATACAAGACAACATAAGATGACGATAAATCTTTAATTCCTTATTATATCTCTGAACATACCCACTTTTTCAGTGTTTTTGGTAGATCATATGAAGCAAATACGTTTATCCACTAGCAAAAGCAGTCCTGTGCTTCCATATTCTACAAATTTGGGTTGTATGTATTCCAAACAAAACATAAGCAAATGGTTACAGATACAGATGGAAACAACTCCTCTACTGTATCATTTCAGGAGAATCAAATGTCAATCACAGGGTCATCCAAATAAATTGCTCATAAATTTCAGTGCTATCACAACATTACGTATATTCATCCAGTTACACAATCAAGTAGTTACACAGGGCTTGGTCTTAGGAACTCACTCCATTCACATACCCAGTAAAGTACACGGAAGTTGCATGTGCAGAGAGCTTTCAGATTTGAACACACACTTCAGAAATTTTGCACTTTCCTAAAAACATGCTAGTTTGTTATCCTTTTCATTCAAATGCCTCTCAATAATAGCATTTTAATTTTAGTGATTTTTAAGTAAATGTATTAGAATATTTTAAGGCAAAAAGATAACAACGTACATTCATTTTAATGCTGTTTTAAAACATTATTGGTTATCAGTAAGGAGAAAGCCGTATTTTTCACAGCCTACCTTGACCTCCTCAGGGCTTCTTCATCTGGATCTTGCACTGCAGGCAAAACAATGTTTCAGTTACAAAAGAAAGGAAGGAAGGAAGGAATCAGCTTTATGATGAAATTGTAAGTTCTTTAGAAACATATCAAAAGCCTATCTAAAGGGGCATCCACGCTGACTTTGCAGCAGTGGATTTTGTAAGAACAGCACGAAGAGGGACAGTTCCCTAGAGCCAGGAAGAAGAATGTTAGTAGGAAAGTAGCTGTTACAACTGCTTTCTCATTCATTTATTACCAATGTTTCACAGCTGCAGGCAATGATTCTGCAGAGAGGGCCTGCTGTTTTGTAGGAAAGCACGAGAGGCAGCAGCAGACTCGTATGAGGAGGAAATACTAAGTATTTCCTCCTGATGTGGGAAAGGTCCCTGAACTTCCTTCTCTCTAGATCAGAAACAAGCTCTGAGGTTAGTACTAGGTGGTCGGAAAACCATTTCCACAGGCAACAAGCAACAAAGTTTAAGCTCCCATGACATTCCCAGCAGGTCTAGGTTTAGATAACAGAGCTGATAGAACCATAGGTTCAATACAAATGGTGGTCCATGATTTTTTTTGGACCTCCGGAGGTCACTTCTATAAAAGACTGTTACAAGAGAGATAAGTTGTTTATCTTCTTTTTCTAATGAATGGACAGCTTTGTATGTCTAGGCTGCTGGAAAATAAAAGATTACACTGCAGAGATTTGATGTGTAAGTAAGAACTACGGGGTCCCCAGTGCTCTTTTACTGTATAGTCTTTTATACTTCTATGGTGAGACCCCTGGCAGACCAAAGAATTTTCTTCAAAAAGCAGAAGGTGAGACTGAGCACTTTGATTTCCTAGTCCCCTCAAGTTCCATCCAGGGTTCTCCAGTCTCCGCCCTCACTGACAATGACTGCAAGCTGGACATGAGTCTTCTTTACGTATCAGTTGCTAATACTGGGGTAAGAAAATAAAGACATGAATCTAAAACCAGAATGAGGGGGATGTTTTGTTACTCGACTTACTGTACTCCGTTCCAGTCATCTGGGCAAGGATACGGAAGGACTTAGACTGCAGATTGGCAGAACGGCGACTCCAGTCTTCCGTTTCATCTTCAGGCTTGTTCTGAGTTTTAAGCACAGCCTGATACACCGGAGAGGCACTGTCTACGTGAGGATCTTTAATAGGAAGGGTACTGCAATTCAGAAAGTGAAACGTTGTGAAACAGCACACGGTAGCTTTCATCCCAACCTCTCTTTGGTCTTACAGCTTCTCATCCAGAATAACAACAGCAATCCAAAACATGGCTTTGAAAATATCACTTTTTTAAAAAAATACATAGATCCATATTACGTGAGTTAAGAACGTCATGGCTTATTCTGCCTTTGAAATGGTCTGTTACCATTCAAAGCTGCATATTCAAGGGAGCGTGAAAATGCTTGGAAATGTCTGTTCATGATTCCTCAGCCAATGCAGCCACAAGCTTATAGTTGGTAGAATAATGTGTGGTGATGAAGGAGAGTATGCCAGGCAAAAACACTGGTTTCTCTGAGCATTCTTGTCCTGTATTATTTCTTATAAAAATGGCTTCACGTTGATACTGGTCTATGTTATGTCTTATTACAGTTTGGGGCCAGTGTATTTTAAGCTTGCAATTAGAAATAAAACCGTATTTCATTATAAAAATAACGTGATAGGCTTTTATAGCTTTTTCTAGAGACGATTATTCCTTGCCAAACTCTGAATTAAACTTCCAGCTGCCATAGCTCTGGATTCATTTTCTACTATACACGTGAAGCATGAGAAGCCTAGACGTATACTCATGACTTGCATATGTATTTTGTATCTGAAATCTTTAACAGCAGAACGTATCTCAGAGTCTTACGACACCTCTCATCACCTTCCAAAGTGATATATCCAGGAAGAAACTTGCAATTTTGCACACCTCAAGTCAAAGCTATGAAGCTCTGTAGCACAAGTGAGGTAACCTCTCTTTGATTTATGATGCAAGCTAGAAACAGACTTAGTAACTTAATAGCTTTTTTTTTTCCCTGCGAAAATAACTTCTGCATAGCATAGAGTTAAAATTAAATATTAACAGAGATGCAGAAATATACACTGAGGGGATGATGACTGCTTGGAGTAACTTGGCTCCGTGACTTCTCTAAATACAAGGTCTATTTTTGAAGCAAGTGATTTATTGTAAGAGCTTTAACATGCTATTCCGTATAGAGCTTTGCAAGCAGCGCGCTCAACTTCAGGAAAAATGAGAAATGGCTCTGTTAAAAGTTAAGGGCCATTTGGTCCAACTAAGTCACTGCTATAAAGTTCTGGGAGATGTCACCTGCTATAAAAGTTCCTTCCTTGGTTCAGGCTCAAAGTCAGTGTTCTCTAAGATACCACTGTGCAGAGAAAATCTACAGAGAAGCTGGGTTTGTGATTTGAAAGCCTGAGAGGAATCACAAAAAAGCCAAGAAGCATGTCTGATATCCTACATACAGCAATAACATACACTGTAATAAAAAATACTACCAGGCAGTGCCTCAAATATCAGTATTTTCCAGCTGACACACTCCCCTTCTTCAGCACTGCATGATACACGCTGTTTTAATGGATTTGCACCTAACGATAGCATGGGAGGTGTTCTTTGAGTAAGACTGCAAGGGGCTCAGAAACACGATGTGTGCTTGTATATCCTATGGACCCAAAAGCACCCCATCTCTTTAGGACTTTTTTTTTTTTTTATTAGAGGAACATTTGTATTCCTTGTAACCCCCAACATGTGCAAACTTCTCACTTTCTGGAGGACCCAGCAGGGTACAAAACCCAGTTAGTTTTCTTCTATAGGTTTCAGCGCAATCACCTACATGATGGAGCATAGCTTAGGAAAAAACCTGACTCTTCAGTTTAAGCTCCGCCACAAAACATAGAAGTTACATTAAAAAAGTCTCTCAGCGTGGAAGACGCCCTGTAGGAAGAAGCAGCATTTCCCAGCTCCTTTTTTAGCTCGTGTCTCCTAGAGCACTATCTTTGCAGTATCTAAGCACTAGCAGGTATGGAAGGCATAATGTGGGCTTGTTTATTTTGGGCAGGGTGTGCCATCAGTGGCCTCCACTACTGTTGCTCCTGTGTGTGTCAATGGACAAATTAGTGCCGTGTCCTTCTTCAGGTGGAAGCTGGGAGAAAGAGCGGTAGTCTTCCTCTTCTGGCCCTTCACACACGGCAGAAGGGCTTGCTGAGGCAGGGAAGTAAATGCCAAAGCGAGTTCCGCCTTCTGCTGACTCCACGCAGAAATAGTCTTTATACGGAAAGGAGATCCTCTGCAATACCAGAAGTAATTCAGCACCTGCCTTGTGACTGTTCTGCTGCCACTTCTCACTCTTGGCCGTGCTGAAAAGTTCTGTCACCGTAAAGGGTCCAGTTAAAGTCCCCAAAAGGTGACCCACTTTTCAAATTCCCAGAGGCACTTCAGGCCTATGTCTTAGTACTGACTAAGCACGCAGTACCTTGCCCTCTATTACTGTCACAGGTGACTGCCTGGTTTTGGCCAACTTTGGTTAACTTTACATCCCCAGACTTACTTTGTAATCCTGCTGAAGCTTAAAAAACGGCTGCGATGGGAAATGTCACAGCAGCGGGCTGTTGTAGAGCGGGTAATAAACCACTGGACAGACAGCACTGCTGGTTTCAACCACGGACTGCTGTGGCAACAGCGGTGTGCACGTCATGGACAGTTCCAATTCCTTTGTTTCAATCCTCTAGCTGAAACACTTTGTTCTTATATTATGACCAATATACAAAAAAGCAGTTTAAAACTGTATGTATAGATATGCCATTAACTTAAAGGTAGTTAAAAAACGCTAGAGGCTGGACCACAAATTTCACAGTAGCAATGTGTGGCATTAATATGACATATTAATATCCGTATGGTAGATGATTAAGGCGGGAAATGGAGCTTGGTGAATTAACCTTCCCTAGCAGAGTAGAACACGCTCACATAAATTTAACTAAATTAATGCAATACATTGGAATATTTCCAACTCTGTCTTTAATGCAACAGGCCTTTTTCTTTTTTTAAAATCATAATTATATTGCAGATGAGTAACTAGGACATATGAGCCACTCAGCATGGAAGTATAAAATAGAGCGCGTCACCGATTATGACCATTTCATAAACCTAAATGTGACAGTTGATTCTTACAGACAGCCTAAAGATGCACATAACCATGTTAATACCTCTGTTATACCTCTTCTTAATTTAATTTTTTTCCATCTGGGTGTGTATGTGCAGAAATATCATCCATCTTTAAGCATATTACTTTAAATTGACATTACTGAAAAAAATTTCTTCCCAAATGGCTTAGGGCTTTTGAGGGTTTTCATATTACAGCCTAAGGTATTTTAGTAGGATTCAATAAAAAATTGTCCCCCTTTTTCACATCATCATACAAGTCATGCATTATTGACATTAAAACAAGCTTTAAAGACAGTCAAACCTCTTTGAATAAGGAGCAATGTGATTTTTTTTCTTGGAGTTCATTATAAACTATGGTTTACCATGTGAATCACTCCCTGGAGTCATTATTCAGATTTAATTTAAACAGATAATAAGTAAAAACTTAGGAACACTGCAGTGTTCTACCCTTGATGTAGACATACAACAAAATATCGTGACTTTGGATATTCCAACTATAAAAAAAAGCTCTAAGAGGTAAAAAAAACCAACCCCTCAACTCACCAAACAAACAGTTCATGCAGACTGGTAAATTATCCAGCCAAGTTGACTTACTGTAGAGGATACACAAGACTTTAGTCTGTACAATCCCATTATTGATTCTGCTACTAGAACTGTTAGATCTTAATCCTGATAAAGTTGTTGGATTTACGTCTACTTACATGACTTGTGAATTTGGCTAAAACTGCGTAATGGAATTTAGAAGAGGTTTGACAGAAAGGTACTTGAAATGTACTGACCACATAGTTTTACTGCACCCAACTCTTGGTTCTTGGTATAGCAAAATCAATTAAAACAAAGCAACATAGAGTGAGAAAAGATATAATGTCAGGGCATTCAAATTTTTCCACCTTTAAGTTCCAGCATGAGGTCTGAATAACTGCAGTATAAATAATTTATATGCTTTCCTCTGTGTTTTCCATGGTGATCCAGTACGTGTGGGTTATTTTCTGAGCGACACGAGCCTGATTCTGATCTCACTGACTTACGTTAAAACATCACTGATTTCAAATGGCCAAACTAGAAAATGAATTCTTATCTTAAGCCTGTCTATTCTTCATCACTGATAAAAGAACCAAGCAGTGTTTCCAGCTATTTTCTGCCAAAAAGAACAGAAGCCCTTTAGCTCTGCAGTCTGAGTATGCTCGCCATCTCACATACACCTTGTGGCTTCAGGGCTTATCTCTAATGCAAAATGAAAAGCCCAAAGAAGAGTAATTAAGTGCTGAGACCAAATTCTAGGCAGAGAATTGAGACAAAGTGAATCAGTACACAATTTCATCTGCTTTTATGCAACAAACTTCTCATACAAGTATTTCTGTATTAAGCATAATCTTATCTCATACCTGATCAACTAAGCAAACTAAAGAACATCTTCAGTTTCCACGGCAAATTAAAGTTCAGAATATCACAGAGGTCAAAGCAACACCTCAAGGATCTGAGTTACAGGTTTAATTGGATGAATATCAGTCAGTGGGTAGGCCGTTGTTACATCAGCACAAACCTTGCCTTTATATCTAGATTAAAAATGCTGTGTTAATTGTAATAAAACAATCTACTGAGAAAATTGTTTAGTCACCAAGTGTGATGAGTTAAAAAAAAAAAAAGTTACAAAACAGACGGTAGCTCACAGCACAGTAGATTTTGAGAGTCCCCTGCACTGACTGGACATTTTCTTCAGGGGCCAGGTGAATGTTAGGCTTAGGAGACACATTCCAAAATGAAGGAAAAGCTTAAAGAGTAGTTTATATAGTGGATCTTACAGAAAACCTTTTTTTGCAGCACTACAGGGGAGAACATAGTCATGGAGTTGTCTGCAAAGAATAACGTTCCACTAGAACTGTCTGATACAGAAGGATGAGTGGAAATAATCATCTCATTTCAAAAACACCCATGCGATAGGTGGATTCCATATTCAAAATGAGAAAAAAAAGCTGGACCAGAGCTTTTGCTAGTGGCGTTTAACACAGCTCCTGCTGCTACTGGTGCAACGACTCAACACTCCATGAAAATCTATTTTTTATTTTTTATCTATGTATCCATTCATTCAGCTATTTTCAAGATATATGTATATACTAATATAATTCATTACCGCCTTACGTTTTATGAGTCAAGCCTCTCTTAACTATTCGGATTCTTTACTTCACAATTCCCTAACCCCCCTGGAAAGTCTGCTGATCTTCCAGTTCTAGTTGCTCTCTTTGGACTCCTCTCACCCTATCTGGGATTTTCTAGAAAGCGCCTTTTCCTCTCCCCGCAACACAGTGCGTTTTGATCTCTTCCACAGGTGGGAAAAGATGACAGATGTTTTCCAGTCCAGTGGAGCCACTCCTGTGATTGGAACTGCATTTCAGAGATTCTTTTAATGTCCTGTTCATAAAATGAAAAGGATCCGTGTGCTCAGCAGTGAAACTTTATAATCATCTGATCATTTAAACAGGTAAAATTTTTAAGCAGTACTATTTGCATTATATAATGTTACGGCATATAGTAGAAAATGCCAATATATCATAAAATGTCTCATATAATCCATGCCTACGAAAGATGAGAACCATTACAAAGAACACAGAACAAACTTCTTTCATTGTACTTTGCTAACTGGAAATATGAGTCTACTTACACCTGTGGAGATTCACTGAGTCATGGTCAAAACCAACTAAAGGTATTGTTTGGGATCCATCATTAGGGAGAGTTGTGATGAACAACAGAATAATACTGGTGCAAAAAATTAGGGGGGAAAAGACAAGGATTTAAAAAAAAAAAGAGAAAAGAAATGGCCAGTAAAAGGGAGCACAAGCAAATACATAAAACATCTACATTTTTAATAAGCCTGCAGCTAACATATTGAAAAGAAACTACATTAAAGTGTGTTGCTACACCTATATTTTGGTGTCATAAGAAAAGAAGGTAAGTTCTATTTTGGGTAGGGTAGATACCCTATAAGAGAGAAACCTGGCTACCTTTATCGCACAGGTAATTTCAGTTAAGTCATAACAATCGTGAGTAAGTTTATCAGATACGATTACCAGAAACATGCACTGGAAAAGCAGAATTATCAAAGCTCAGTGGATTTTGCCGTAGTCCAAAGGATGTGCATGAGACACATGTACAGCACGTACACTAGGGAGAGGGATAATACAGCATGACTCTCCATTCTAAAGAATAAGCCAGTAGCCAGTACTAAATACCTATTTTGCATTCTTCACGCACCAATAAAAATTCTACCCCCACCTTTCCCATTCCGAGTTATGCATATAATACAGTAGCTATTACAAAGCATGGTCATCACAAATGAAAAGCCATCCCATGTCACAGACAGAACACTAGATATATTTTTGTGGGGTTTACCAGTTCTAGGAAGACTACCAAAAAAAAAAAGTCACATTTTTCTAACTATCCATCCTTTTAACTTCAAAACGATGAACTGTTTTCAAATACTATCTAGGACTGATTTGTATTTTTCACGTGTAAGATACTCCAGAAAAAAAGAGTCCAGGAAGCGCTGCCGCATCATGCACGTAGGGGCTGTTAGATGTATCATGCAGAGAAAGAGCATTCCACACAAGGAAATAACCTTACCTAGCAAATTCTCCACCCTGGGCTTGTGCCTGGCCTGCAATTGCATCCATGATAGCATCTTGGGAATACATGCTGATCGGGGTGTTATACTGGGCATGAATTATGGTAGCCTTGCCGCCCAGGCCTTTCACCTCAATGGGTTTGTGTGTAGAGAGGGCAGAGTCCTTCAGGGCACTGGGGTTGAAACGCTCCGTGAAGTCCTTGCTGGGTTATGCAAGAGTGAGGTTCAACAGGGAAGGGAGGGGAAGAAAGGAGAGAGGCGTGACAGTTAAGTGAGAGAAGAAGCACCAACAGAGGAGCGTGCACGTCTGTTCACAGCATCTCACCACAAAAGCTTCTGGTCAGAGGGTCAGAGACAACACGAGTAACAAGCAACAGTTCAAAGCTGGCTGGGCTAACGGATGACGTTTTTGTGCTGGCTCACAGATGTGTAGAGAGAAAAAAAGGTGAAACAGTTGTCACTGTATAAAAAAATCATGACGAATCCCTAAGTATTTATGTGATACTTGCTTATTTGAAATTCTACTCTTACATGCACATATACATATAAGTGAATACAAACATACACACACACACACGTACATATGCATGCCCATGGACGTACGTACATACTGCAGAGAATTCCCAGTTAATTCCCTGCATCCATTCATTCCTTCAGAAGGGCCTTACAAGGGGCTAGAAGGTGCAATGGGGTGGACAGATGTCAGGTCCTCTATGATTTAGAAGGTTCCAGTACTTTCTGTCTGGGTTATTAATCATAGTGAAATTTAGTACTTGCGCCTTTTAATCTTCAAACTTTCCTCACAAAGACTAAATTAATCTTCCCAAAATCTCTGTACAGCCAGCCATAGGCGTTGCTATAGCATGACAAATGCTCCGTCTCAGGTCAAAATATCCTACATTGCAATCAGCGGGAAAACTGCAGTTGGAAGAGTAGCCCTAATATATTTTCCAGTGGCTCCATTTATGAGGAAGGGTTTTTATTTGAGAAACGAGCCACGAGCAAGTTAACGGAAGCTCCCATTGCAACAGCACAAGCCAGCTGAACGTCAGACTTCAGCTAAAGAGCGCCTGGCTTCCTTGCAGCGCCCAGCTGCACGCTGTTCCGGTCCTACAGTTCGGACTGAGTATTGCCTGGGGTTTCAGTGAGCAAGCTAAACCTCAGCTGTCAGTCACTGAGGTAGCTGCTCTTCTCTAACTTAGGGGAGATCAGATAGATCTCTAGTCTGCAGTTCTTGCCTGCCAGCAGCAGGAAGGTGCCAGCAGTATAGATTCCGTACGCTCACTCAGCTGGGCAGAACTGAGAGTTCTGTCCTTCAGAATAACGGGTATTTCACAAAGGTTTCATTCTGAACTGAGCCCAAAAGCTGGCAACGGATATATCTCCCCCCCGAAAAAGAAACTCTGAAAAACGCAATCCCGTTTGATTGGAACAATTTTCCTTTTCAGTTTAAAACCATTACACCGTAAGTTTATCAGCTAACATTAAGTCTTTCGCTGTATTTTTTCCTGTGACTGAACAACAGCTTCTCTGGCTGGCAAGGGACCATAGCGCGCCTGTCTGCCGTGGGTCGGCCACAGAGGGTGTTTGAGTGTTAAATTCGAACCCTCAGCCCGGCACGGAGGAAAAAAGAAAACCAAGTAAAGCTGGCAGTCATCTGACTTGATCTTCCGGAGATTATCAAAGGTGATGTGCCACCTCGGAACCCAGCCAGGGGATTCCACTATGTCTTCAGCCTTTTGTTGGGTGGGACGCCCTGACTGAAAATGGACAGTAAGAGAGATACAGCCACACATCATTCAGAATACCTGATAGAACATTGACAGCCACATGCTCAAGGAACAGAGACATAAATAGGCACGTGCGTTAGTTACACACATCAACATTTTAAGGGAGGGAACCGGGAAGATGCATTATGCATTCAAAAAGTGAAAATCATCTTTTTACAAAGACATTTTCATATTTAAAACCTCTCTCTCAACTCTTCATCAACTATGACAGTATTATTATTATTACACTGACAGCATCTGTTGAAGGGTGATGTGCAGGTTGTTACACTCTCGACTTTTCAGCACGCACATGCCTTACTTTAACAATGGTATCTCTTTTCTTTGTAATACCCTAAACGATCACAGGGTAATTCTGAACACACAGGTCCTCAAGATCTTGGATTTAGCGTTCTCTTTCCCCCGCACTGTTAGAAGTATTGAAGAGATTCTAAACCCAAGGCCTGAGAAGACTGTGTGAATGAAAAGACAGAGGTTCAATATGCCGCTTTTAAAAAATAAAGTTCAAAGCGACTGGTTTCCACAATCAATTACAGAACCAAAAGTTAGTAATCTTCGAACAGCCTAAACTTCCCTAATGGTAGCAGCAGCAGCGATTTAGGCTCTCACTTGTGGTATGGTAAACAGCTTCAGTGATGTCTTTCAAGAGGTTTTAGTCACATTACACATACCAGAGCAAAACTTTCACTGAAGTTAAAAGGATTCCCATAAAAATAAGAGAAAAGGGTACAGATTTTCAACTGCAGAGTGTTTTTCTTTAACTCTGTAAGTAAACAGAAGACACTAGTGCTTGTACGGGGTGCTGTGCTCTAGGACAACGTGGCAGAGGTAAGACCCTACAGACAGCTGGAGCGCCTCTGCCAAATGAGGGGGATATTTCTCCTAAGCTGGGAAAGGATCAGGAAAAATAAACCCCAAAGCAAGATTAAGAACACCCCTGTAATGTGACTTCTGCTTTCTAAGAGAATTGTAACAGAATAATTATCAATGTAAACTGGCTAAAGTTTCATCACTCCAAAGGAGTTACATCATTTGCATGACATCACACCCACACTGCATTAAAATCAGCAGAGAATGCCAGATCAGTGTAAATTATATGCAGTAAATATTATTGCAGCTTTATGTATTCTATGACTTCTAACCTTCTCATGCCAGTTTAAATTTGACATTTAACTAATATAATTATTTATTTTATGCTGAATTTAACCCAGTCTCCAGCAATTCTGGACAACCCTCAGTTCAGAAAGTGGGAATTTAGAGACAAGCCTCTGCCCTTAGAAAACTAAAGATCAAAGCTGAGGATTACGTGAACTTTCCTAAATAAAGCAGATCAATCACATTTTCAAATCAGCAGTTGCTTCTTGTTTGGGCAAGGTGTTTACTAAGGCAAATTACTTTTTAGATCTTTTCCATATCAGTATCTCATACCAACCTAAATTTGAATTTTAGTGTAGTGGGACTTTGGAAATTAATTTAATGTTGAGGCTAAAAATACATCACTAATAATACACCAAAAAAGGCTCAAATAAGGCTCCCCAAATCCTGAAGGCAAGAAGACTACTTAAAGAGTTAGGAGGAATTAAACCCGGACGGTAGAGATGAAAACATCTGAAAGCATTTACAAGAACTGAGCAAGCTCAGATGCAAACTCCATTTGCAGCATTAGAACACCACCAAGAAATGCCGAACACGGGGTGTGCTTCGAAGGGAGCACCGCTGGGCACCAGTGGCAGCCCATGACGCTTGCCATACCAATAAGGTTTTTTGAAAAGTAATTCCTCTTGCAAGCAGACACAGCAGGAACACAAGGGATCATGCTAGCCCAGGGAAAAAAAAAAAAATCTTCACACATACAGCGTAACACAAATACTTGGCACTACATAGAAGTGATACTAACTTGGCAGCGGTGTTGGTTATGACCTAAAAGAAAAAAAAGAGAACAAACAACATCAAAACCAACCACACAGAAAAAGTCAATAGTCTTTAGAGTGCAAAGGGCAAAAGGTATTTACAAAAGCTTACTAAAGCTTTGTTCAGACCATCTACAAATAAGAACAAAAAGTAAACGTATGCCTGAAAACCCCAACATGATTAAGAAAGGAAAAAACGTAGGGATTATAGTTGATCCACTAGGACTTAGTAGGGTACCATGGCATTTTGGCTGACCCTCGAACATGATTTTATTGCTGTGCATCCCTAAAAGTACTATTACCAAAGTGTATGGGGGAGGGCGGGGGGAGAAGAAAGAAGCATTTACAGAGTATAGTCTCATTTGAAAACAGCAAATGTGTGGTAGAGATTATATTCTTCCCACAGATACTAAATATTCAGGGATGAAGTCTGCTCTCCTCAGGCCGCCCTCAGAGCTGGTATTGCAAGATTGATTTTTTTGGTCTTTTACATGCTGGAGAATATCCAAAGAATATATTGGTAAATTTTTTAAATCTAAAACTAAGGAAAATGCCTTTGTATTTAACAAACTATTGGCCTGAATCTGACCGTACCTACATTATGCCAACCGTGGTGTAAGCCAATTAATTTCAGAATATCCATTCCTAACTTATTCCATATGAAATGAAGAAAGTCCATGTATTATTATGTGCTTCTTTGGATATCCGTATCAGGATATTTTATTCCATCTGGTATGTACACAGTATGAAAAAACATATGTTCATGCTACACCCTGCTTCGCTGCATAAACAAGAAGCGATGGTGGCTTGCACAGTAATTCCAAAGAAACACAATACAAAACTCAACATAGGCCCTATGGGCCAAAGGTAAGAGCGATGAACAGACAGTGAGCTCAGACTGTAGTATTATATTATTTGCTAATAACTCTTCCTGTCGGTTGCACAAATAGCATTAATGGGCTATGACACTTATTTTAACTTAGTCTTTTCAAAGCTTAGAATACCCGTATTTTGCTCTTACATTCTTGGGTGGAGAGTAATTAATCATATTTTGCACAAAACAGAGGAAGAGAGTCCAGGATCAGTTAATGAACTTTTCTTCTTGTTTAGCTGCACAGAATGCTGTTGACAGAACAGGGCACTGAACCTTCCCACCTGCTGCTGTAACGCTTCTGGACCCGGGATTGACACAAAATACTGGACAGCAATGTTATACTGTTGGAGTGACATTCAAGGTGGATTTGTCTCCTGCTTTCGCCTCGCCGAACCTTTGGTATTACTGCTTCTTTTCACATACGGTCCTTTTGCATTGGCTCACCCAGCTGCCTTTTACATGACCAAAACCACTCCAATGAGCCAAAGCTGCAGAAAAGGCTTTGCACTTCTGCATTTCCATGGCAAAGCAATCACAGATCACCTTCTGCCCTTACTGTTCCTCAGACTCTCAGATTTGAGAATATTCTTCTAACTTTATAAACCCTACGGTAAGCCAAATGTATCAGTCTGTTACAGGAACCAGTAGAGGTGTATTAGGAACAAGGTGCAGCCTGTAAGCACACCAGTGATCCTAATACCTGTTTTAGCTGTGTGCAGGACAGCTGGGCGCTCATTTACAACAAAACATAGTTTAATAGTATCGTTTTCTGAAGTGGACTCTGATGCCTGCTTCAATCTTCTAATCCAGGCCTCTGCCTTACACATAAAATAATATTTTAAAGGCAGAACTACCATCCCTAAAATACACCTTAATTAGAGGAACCACCTGTTTGCATATAAAAGTATGTTCAAAGACAAAAATTACATGCACACACTAAGAACAGCTCAACAGCCACATGTCTCAGTAAAGATTTTTTTAGATGTGAAGAGGCTACTATAGCTTCCCTCAAAAAGAGTAAAGCTTTCCTTCTTATGTTTAGTACGCAATGAGAAAATTCTCTCCAGTTCAGAGCCACAAATTATTTTAGCTTGATTCTAAATACGGACATGTACGAAACACCCAACTTGCTGCTCACAGAGGTCACACAGTAAGAAGTTAGTAACCTAAGCCACCTGGCACGTACTTGTGGGACAGGTATTTACGGCCCTTGACCTACAATGTGAAAAATAACTTACACTGGAATGAAAAAGAACCACATGCTACAAGCTATGACTCACTCTTCGTATTTATTAATACTCCCCTTTCCAGAGCTTTCAGCACATAGAGTTCCACACTCTTAACGGGCCGCCTCTGTTTTTCACACTGGGCCAGGGTGATAAAGCTTTAATGTAAAAGTGTAACAGAGAAACAGATGCTTTGTTATTCTTTGTAGATCAGGGGTATAATCTCAAAATTAAGTTTAGCTTTCTGATAGGATTTTCCAAAGGGCTTTAGCTAAACCTCTAACAGCAATTCACACAACTAAGTTTAAATGATTTGGTGAAAAGGACACCAAATTGAAATACGAAATGTACCTTAAGATCAATCCCCAAACCTGAGTTTTCTTATAGCTTTTACCATACTGCTACGTGCATGTTCATGACCGCGTAATAAATTCACAGTTTTGGAGCACCATAATTTCACAATCTTTACGCAGCACCTCATGCTGTACTATATGATAAGAATGTCCACAACGAAGTCCAGAGCTGATTTTGCAGAGCTCGCAGTGCTTTTCCTCGTGCACTCTTTCACATATATCCACGATGAGATTGAGACTATCGTGGATGACACCAAGTCCCAAGGTAGTTACAGATTCCATGTTACTCCCCACAGAGCGGCGGGAAAGATGCCTCTCACTTCATGGGTAACACCCAAGCGGGAGTGGGAATGACAGGATTATTGAACTCTGGATTTTCTCTGCATCTAAACAGAGATGTACAATCCTCTCAATCTCAGAGGAATTACCTGAAAAGACACATGTACTTAGTGGCTCTGGGCTCTTTCATCTTTTCAGATTGCTCCTGGGGGGCAGGATAAAGGCTGAATTTTTTAACAGAACATTTAGATGATTTCTCATAAATTTTCTTATTTGTACAGCAGTGCCACAGATATTACAGACAGATAGACAGCAATTCCCTAAACTGTTGTTCAAACTAAAATAAAAAATTAATCTCAGATGGTTGATCTAAGCTAGAACCTGGCTTTGCGATTCAGTGCACTGCCACAGGCGCGCGCTAACCTGTGTATGTACAAAGGCGACATAAAACACGGAAAAGCAGCAGAGTGAAGACAGTGAAGTGTTTTCTGCACCCCAGCAATCACTGTCATGTTATGTAGTCCTATCACAACACCCTCTGGAATCAAAAGGCTGGTTCACGTTGACTTGTGTGAGTGATGGCTGCAGCTGTGTTGTAATTTTGATGACCAAAAAATAGCCAGAAAGCTGAGCCATCCAAAATACAGCCCCTTCACCCTCACCCTTGCAGATCTTCAGGAGGGTTGTGAAGACAGTGGGAGAAAGATGGTGAAATATACTCCCAGGGAACTCTGCATATTGAAATAAGACAAGGATTAGTTTTCCTCAAGGAAACTGTAAATTAAGAGAGAAGCATTCTGAGGTTTATTTTGCTGATCTTGCTGACCAACTGAAATTATTTTCTGTTAAACACTAATTGCCTTTCTTAATTATCCAGTATGAGAAGGCAGGATAGAATTTTTTCAGATAAGTTAATTAGGATTGTGCTCAAGAGAGTTACAATGAATCATCTAAACTGCTTGAATCATCTGGAACATGTATATATGCTCTTTCATAAGGATAAAATATCCTTACTTTGCTGCAACTTCAAACCCCTTGGTTTTACTCTTGCAAAGAGCTTCTGCAATGGGATATAAAGTACTTGAAAATATGCATTTGCTATCAGACCTCGCGTGGACTGTCTGAATTTTCTGTTTTTCCTCATATAGCCAAGTCCCTCGTGTTGAAAGTACACTTTTCCCCATATTCATAATAAGAAATTTATCTTCATTTTAAATAAACACAAATAAACAAATTAGAGATTTGTTTGCAAATTAATACATGAAGGCAGAAAAATTAGGAAAATCTGCTTCTCACTGCTTTTTCTCATGTATTGTAGTCCAAGCTCCTCCCTTCACAAACCTCCTTACAAAACAGCTGATCTGCAATACAGTGACACTGAAAACCTCGACAGCATGGGATCAAACTATCTGGGTAGTATCTAGCAATCATTCCTTGTTACATACAAGTTAAGAGCAAAGCTAACGGATGTGAGACAGACTGTGCTGAAACCAGAGGATTCAAAATACTGCAATTTTGACTCCTTTGACTCACAGGAAAGCCAATACATTAAGGCAGGAATTATAGCGGGACACTCCAGTAGACAAGCATGTCAGATTTGCTGGTCCAAGCCAGTTCTCTTTAGGAAAGTGCCGAAGATCAGATCTGGTTTATAGCAGCTTCTATAGTGGCCGACAGTGGCACTTGGTTCTGTGAGACTACGTGCATTAGTTAAATCACTAAATGCCAGAACCCTGAGATCATCACCGTTACTTCAGTCACAGCGTTCTTCCTCATGCTCTGGTGACTATTGCCAATCCGATACCAAAGACCAAGAGTTATTCTGTAATGGTGCTGTGTATATATTTTGGGGGGTACTGGAAAATTTAATGATCGTTCCAGACCTTAATCATGATTACCAGACAAATGCACGATCGGGTAGGTACTATTACATTCATTGTTCCGCAAAATCCATTACTGATTGAAATATTAAATATTTTACCACGTTACCTACCCTCTAGGAAGTCCACCTTCCGAAGCCCTTCGGTTGAGACTTAATTTATGCATCTCAGCCATTTCCCTGAGAGTCTCTGCTGAGTAAAGGCCAATAGGGTTGTTATACTGCCTTGCAGGGCTCAGCTGGTGTATAGGACTATTGCCATCAGTCAATACAGGGCTTAGTTTTGAACCTAGATTACTCTTTGCAGGTGAAATGTCAGGAGTCACAGACTGAGAGGACATGGAAGATCTAACTGTGGTGGTCTTTAAGTAGGAAGAGCTATTTGAAAAGCTGATCTCTTGCTTGTTGAGGTAGCCTGAAAACGTTCCATTGGTTGCTAAAATACTACCCATAGGCCCAGTCGCCGTGTTAGTTAGAGGACTGAAGGTTGTTCTGTTGCCATTGATTTCCCAAGCAGGTTCCTGTAGTAGCAAACATGCAGGCCAAGGAAAGAAAAAAAAAGAAAAGAGCAATCATAGAACACATGCAAAAATAACATATCTGCAATTACTGCTTTCTAAACATATTGATAAGCTTGCAATAAATAGATTGGGGCCAAAGCACCCAACCTTTCAGGGAAGATTTTCAACAAAGAAACACATTGTTTCAAAATAAGGAAAGCAAAACATATTCAGGCATTTTTTTACTGGGTTTTAGTTGAAGTCAACAAATAAAGCCTAACATTAAAAGAGCACTTGCTACTAGTCAACCTCATGGCAATAATTTTATATGAAGACAACACTGTCGATTAATTTCTAGGATAATTAAGAAATCTTAAAAAAAAAGTCTCGAGGTCAGAATATTTTGAGATAATACACAAACAAAAAAGTCAACGCCATTATTATAAAAACATAAGGATTCTAAACCACGCCATTCTATCTTCCATGAGTACACTTCAAGTTATTGAAGCCCACACTTGCATTGCTTTCCACAGGCTCTGGTTCATGCTAATGAGGCCATGCAGCATGGTTAGCAGATAGACCAACAGGACTCGAGAACAGGTACTGCTCAACAGATAGGATGCCTCTATTCTGACCATTTCTGCGTAATTTCCACCTGAAGGAACGTGTGCATGAGTATGTAGATGATGAGTGCATGATCCTACAGTCATGTCCCAGACAACGTTCCTAACGAGGACAGCAGGATCTATTATTGTCTTAGTGGAAGTCACAGGAATCTCTCCTATAATAGCTATACGCATAGAAGTCTGTGCTGGTGCTCAAATTAGAAACGTTCTACCAAAACCGGATCCTGGAAAAATGCAGTCTTATGCTTCAGTTTCAAAAGGGATTCGCTGGTAACACAGCTTACTGAAACCAAAATAAAAGGTAATACCGAAAGAGAAAAATACTGCTTTTTCAGCAACACAATGCTGGAAATAAGTTGTCACATGAGTTCCGAGGAAGTCTCATGTAAAACTTCTGTGCTCATGTTGCCTAAAACACCCTGTCACTGCTTCAAGCTCATTCTGGTGCAACACCACCTAAACCTCTTGGACTGGAGGGTACTCAGTACTTCGTGGGAAGCACAGAGCACCCTTAGGCTTAAATTGTCTCCTTTCCTTCCAGCTACTGGCAGGGTGTATAGTGACCACAGCTCTGCACTTTTTGGAAGTCTGCCTACCTGCCGTGTGGACAATTTTATCAAAGAGGAACACAAACTTCACTTTCAGGTGGGCATTTTACACCTTTACTCTCAGTTTTCTTATTCTTTAACTTCTAAAGGCTCACTGACCGGAACATGAATAGCAAGCTTCTAATATTGATTAACATCTCTTTAATGTTTGCCTTTTGAACCTAGCATTCTGAGTGCTGGAACTCATTAGCACATGTTTTAAAATAATGAATTATATAGTTTCAAAAGCTGTTTTATTCTTCACTTTTGTTTGTCTGTAATTACGTGCTTTGGATAAAAATAATCTATAGCTGAGGCACCCAACAAACTATCTGAACGCCTGGCAATTTACAGATTTCTCTAAAGTCACAGTATCAGTTTGTAGTTTCTCTCAGAAGCTCCTGGCTCCAGCCTAGCTTGGGCTACGTTGCTGTTCCTACAGGAGGAGGATCACTTCAACCTCTCCCTCTGGACCTAGATACGCTGCAGCCGTAACTGGTACCCAGATGCCGTGATGCTCGCAGTTAAGAGGCCCACCAGTAATGCTGGCAGCACGCTGCAGTCCAGCTCTGGGGGACAGGGACAGGCAGGGACATTATCCTGAAGAAGGGCTGGAGCCCACAGTCTGCCCTCAGTGAAAGCCAGTACAAGAGCAGGCGGTGGCCCGCGGTGACATTTTGCCTCATTTGGGCTGGCACTGCTTCAGTCGCCATCTTTGACATCTCACATGCACCTCCTCCACAGCCTGGCATGAAACGTAGGCCTGAGAATAATTTCGCCTCCGATTTTCTGCTTTTGCTAGTATTGGTTATCACTAAGTGTCATTTACTGATTTTGATAGTAAGGTTCACTAGAAAGATAAATATTTTATAGAAAAATCCAAGAGGATAATATATTGCATACTTAAGTTTAGGGAGATTACATTTGAAAAATCAAGATAATATGGCCTGATTAATTAAAATTCATTGCAAAAAAACCCCTAAAGGTCTAAGGATATAATTAATCATAACATTAAGGACATTTAAGATGCTTTGAATCAAAAATGTAAGGCAGATAAAATGAACTGAGAACATTTTTCTTAGTAATAAACAGGAAGAGATTTTAGTGGGCATTAACAGCTGCCTGAGGCTATAGAAACACATAATCCTAAAAGCATTTTTTAGACTATGCCTTTATAAATAAATGCATTTGAATTACATCCTTCAGTCATTATACCCTGACATCAAAAACAGCAAACAACCAACCTTTAAGTGGCCTACTGCAAGCTTCCACGTATCATTAAACAAACAGAAAACAGGGATACTCTCTAAAAATGTGTTGCAAAGGAGGCACAAAAGCACAAGGGCGTGTTCATAAATTAAGTCACCGCTTGCGCGAATGAGTTTTACGTGCTAGCAGAGAGGGACAAAACAAATACTTCAAAAATACAGAGGCAATAGAGAAGGGAAAGGATATGCCAGAGTTATATTTGTTTGTAACCCTGAAAACTCTGTGGCTTTTATCTAAGTTAACTGTGGGCTTCCTTTCTAAACCCCATAATAAAAGGACGTGCAAGGAGATCTGATTATAAAGTACCAGTTTCAATGGCTAATGAGAGCAATGCCAGCTATTTCCTTAATCCTAATGCTTTTTCATAGTTTTGGTGTTACTGGACGCTAACAGTAGGCAAAGGGAAAATTATAGGACAGCCATAAAAAACGATGGTTGATGATTTTGCTCACTATTATGACATGAATGGAGGTTTGGTTTCACTCCTCAAACAATTTCTAGCTGGAATACCAGCATGCTGGTAACTCAACACTAGAATTCCTAGGAGCCCAGCAGTGCCAGGTTAGCATTCTCCATTTTGAGTTAATATTCATGGTAGTTTTAAGGTAGTTGTTTTCCCTGTGTTCGGGGAGAACGGGATGAAACAGGAAGTGCCTAAGCGAGCAGCTGTATATAACTTCTTCTAAAGAATTACTGCCCAATAATCAGTTTATTTAGCTCTTTCCTTTTGTGATTGACAAAGAATCTCTCATTCAGTTTATTCCCGGTAGGATATTTTAGAATTTTTTTTCTCCAGTTCAGCGGCAAAAACAGATCAATGCAGCATTTCTGAAACCACTTCTGAATGTGAAGGTCAAATTTCTAATACCGAGCAGCAAGGCGGCTTTTAGCATTACATCACATGAAATGCAGCCAACAGTAACAAACGTTCCCCTGTTTCCCATCTCTCTCATCCCATTCCGTTTCAGTCTCTGTGGCTGGAAAAGAAACCCAACGTTTCAAACTATGCAAGTCTGATGCCGCCTCTCAGTCGACCAGAAGAGGAGGCTCCGACACTGAGCGCTGGGCTTCTTCCCTCCAGAAAGATGCTGTGATCCTGCAGCAATCCCTTACTACGAGGGGAAAACTGCATTATAATTTCGCAGTGTAATGTCAGTGAATGAGCTTAAAACTGATAGATGTAGAGGAGTCTCAAACATTTGGGAAGAGAAGGAAGCTACGAATCAGCTCAATCTCCATTCTGAAATATTCTTTTCTTTGTAAATACTCAATTTCTGTGAAAGGCAAATGCTCCTTCTTATGTGTCAGCGAAGTGAGAAACAAATTTATATTGGATGACACAATACCAGTTTTTCAGGTCCTCTTCCTTCGACAGCCCATGTTCTATTTATCTATTGCTATGACCGTATAGTCTGTATTCACCTTTTGCACTTCTGGGAGAACAATTTTAACACTATGCTAATGAATTTGACCTCCCAACACGCCCAAGAAGCAGGTGTTGCTTTAAACTTTTTATGAAGAGAAGGAAATGGAGGGACCATGGCATTAAATGAGTCTGCTCAAAGACATCCAACAAAAAGCTTTTGGCTCAGCCAGCTCTTCCATCCTATGCTTTACTTAAAAAGTCAGTTACCTCTTCATCTATTTTCTCTTAGCCACACAGGTTCCTAAATTTGGGAGGAAACAAATCATAAACATTATGAGATCCTCACTGGGACTCTGAAATAAGTGTGCTCAGTACTCTTTCATAAACAGGACAACACATAGTCATATTATTAAAATTAAAGAGGCTGTCTTAAAACCTTTATGCAAAGGGACAAACGTTAAAGCTATGCTTAGCCTTAAAGCTTCAGCTTGAGCATTTTGAACTGCACTGAGCTGAACCTTCACCGGTGTTGTGTCCCCCCTGAAAAGCTGCAGGAACTCACTGCCTAATGATGGCTTAGTTTCAGTCCTTGGACTCATGCTTACTGTTCTTGTTATTTGAATGCTTTCAGCATTAGTTATGCCCTTTCTTCCAGCTATGCCACACCTGTGCAAAACACTTGACTAAATCAAAAAGATTTGACTAAACTAAATGAAAATTGTTTCAAGTTTGAGATTAATGTCAGATAAGGAAATAGTGAAACTGCAAATCAGTCAAACTTTTATTTCCAGTAATAGCCCTGCAGCTCAGCTGACACTATACTTATGGTTGCAGTACCTGTATCATCCATAACATTGATCAGCTCACGAAAGTAAGGCGAGAATATATGTTACTTGTGGAATGTAGAAAAACTTCTATCATAGTGAAGAACTCTGGGGTTTTTATACCTTCCTTACGTCTTTGTAAAATAATATATGCTTATTTTGCTAAAACACAAAAAAACATGACCATAGCAGTCTAAGAAGAAATACATGCTTGAAAATTAGTGGAAGCTGCAATCCAATCAGCAATAATGTACAAGAGAATTTATGGTTTAAACTAGACGCTGAACTTGCACATGCAGATTTCTTAGCTACCATTGACATGCCTTAACCTTGACTCAGAGAAAGGTGAGACAAACTTCTCTCGATGTTTGAGGACAACACTGTCGTGACTGTCTTGTAATGTAGTTTTTTGCTGTCTTTTGAAACGCAATCAAATTCTTTTCGTGTGACCCATCAGAGTCTAAACACTGTCAAGCAGTGATGTGGAGGTGACAGCTTCTGCCTATGTGTCACGGAATTCTTCATTCCTACAGTGACACTGTTACTAGAAATAATAAAGGGACAAGCAAAGAAACCTTGATTTTTAAAGTATATTTACTGTAACATACCTTATTGCAACATCCCTGTACCACTGTCTGTATCAGTAAAGACTTTTTATTCTGGACTTTGAGACTTCTCCGATGGTTCAATGCCTTCATTCCCTTCCAAACCACCCTCAGAGAAGAATTTTTCTTCAGTTAAAAATTACTGCTGTCTACTAGTGTACGCTAGTGACACAAACGTCACTCCTCTTGACCTGCAAAGGGCCCCCCACTCCAGCTACCTCCTCCCCCTGGGCCAAAGACCCTACACCTAAGACGACCTTTCTGAATACTCCTAGATACCCTGTTTCCCACCATACCTTCTCCTCGATGCCACCCTTTTCCTCCAGAAAGGCTCCAGTAAATCTCTTTTCCAGCTGCAAGTACTGCCTGTAGCCCATTCAGAACAGGCTGCCTCCAACAGCTCCGATAAACCTTTTCTAAGTACTGATGCACAGAATGCTCAAGTGTGAGATAACGTGCTCCTGTAAAAGGGTTGAGTCCTTTGATCCTCATCTCTCTCTGAAGGGTTAACACAGGAAACGTAAAGTGACTTTATAGCCCTCATGCCAAAGGGACTTTTAGGACCTTTAGAAAAACCTGCAGTGCGTGGAGTTAACTTTTCTATAGGGTGGATAGTTAAGGGAGAAAAATGTTCTGTGTGGTAACCAGCTTTGAATACCTACGGCAGTAATTTTAAAATTGACACTTGCCAGGGAAGAAATGCGCTTAACGCAGAGTCATGAATACCTGATGTATAAAAGCTTTTATGTGCCTGTGGTGGAAGTAGGCAAAGTTGTCATACCTGCACAGGTGCTATTGAGGGTCCCAAAAGACAGCTGTCAGTCTTGTGTTGGTCAATAACTCTGAAGAGACATATCTACTTGCTGCCTTGAAAACTAACAGCATTCTGTGTAGTTCTTGAGGGAAAATAAGTACTCTCTCCCCTTTCCTGTCCCTATTACTGTGCTGGTGCAGTCGAACACCAGTCTAACTAAAAGAATGATCCATAGGTTTTGTTCTAGGAATTTCACAGCACTATTTGGTGACTCTTCCAATAACTTTCTCCAAGGTAAATTTTATAAAACCATGATATAAGCAGAAACAACTCTGAGCAAGATAAATTCTTGATTTCATCTTCGCTTGCCAAAAAGTTTACAAGATCCGGAGCAAAATAACATTATTTCTGTCTCAACTAATAACTGGCCAGACAGGTTCATTTCAAATTTGACAAAATGAAATTGAATCAAATTATTCTCCCCAAGTGTGTTCTCTTCTGTTAGTGCGAACATATTTGCAGCAGTTACAGGGATGATGTTACCTTCCGAGCTCTGAATTTGGAAAGCACGGTGTTTATAAAAACTACTTAAAATTGATCTATGGAAGTCAGAACTGCCAAAACGAGTAGAACATCACCTCATTCCCCATGCATTTTGATCTTCGGTGTTTCTTGTTTATACTACATGCTAGGGATGAAACTGGCACTCACAGAAGGGATAAAGTTGAAGCAATGGAGATTTTACCTCCTCTCCATTTATCTAATTCAATCTGTCAGCAATACAAATGTCCCACCCAGGGCCTGAGCCTAAGTCTATATACCATCTTTCAGGTATCCTTGCTCCTCAGTGCCTCCAAAGATGCAGAGGATGAGTTGCCAGGTACAGTCAATGAATGCTGTTTATTCTGATATGAACGTTTATTTTATGGAAGATGACGAGCTTTGACAACAGAAACCAAGCCATCCATTTCCTCTGCCACTTGCAGTTACTCATTAAATTGACTTATCCTCTTTATTTTTTATTCTCATGTCTTGTGAACAATGTGACAAGAGCGCAATATGATGGAAGCTTTCACATGCCCTAATGCCCTCTTTCCAAATCAGAGTCTTTTCAGTTGTAGTCAGGATTTGGATATACTGAGGCACAGTCTAATAGCTTTCCCCCAAGAATCTACAAAAACAAACGTATATTTTGAGAAGCTTTGGTAGCCTTTTGCAGCCTAGATGAAAACAAACTGCTCACAATGGGTTAAACCAGATCATATCAGAGGAGAGCTGAATGCTTTCGATCTACTAATCAGAAATTAGCAAAATACAGATCACTAATACATTGCATTGTCGCAGTTTTGCTGCCTGTGCATTCATTCAATGTTTACTTACTTGGGGTGGGCAAAAGCTATTTCCTGTAGTAGGTATCTACCTTCACCGCAGTAGATAAAAATGGTACTAACTTTGGCTGAGAAGAAACGTGTCACGTACCTTCTGGTGGGGAATTACAGCCCTGGGAGAGTCAATTCTGGGCGCTGTGGTTGAAACCGGCACTGGACGTTTAGATCTGTGGACCAAAAAAAAAAAAAAAAAAAAAAAAAAAAAAAAAAAAAGGAAAAAAAAATTAGCAATCTGGACCCCTAATTTAATGCAAAAACACTCCTTTATCAGGAGTGAAAGCTAAGCATAGCCTAGACTTTTTCTAGTGATCATCACGCTTTTTCTACATCCTCATTTACAAAGGTCTTAAATGTGAGAGGAAGTTTCAATATAGTTTCTCTGAATGATGAAAAGCCAGCAGTTACAGAAGCAGCCTCTGACTTGGGAGATCATCCATTTTCCAGTACCTTGTGACAAACAGCATTTTCATAGATGACAATCAGCCACAACTAGATAAATTCAGGTTTGGGCAGCACTCTGGAAAAAGGGACTTAGAAGTGTTTTAAAATGCAGAGACTAAACTTCTGTACTGAGCCATCTCAAGATAAACTCCTCAAAAGATTATTATTTAATAGCTTAAACTGTATAGCAACTGCCATAATTTAAACCTCTCTGCAGGAAGAAACATGGGCTTCATTTCAGACAATTTCGCTTCAAAAGGGGCAGATCACTACTGAATTAACCACACTCCGCTCCAAATGCCTGCCTTTCACCTGTGTTTGACAAATATACGTACACGATCATTTAGAAAGCAAAAATAAACCCCACTAAAATGCTTTCAAAGCACACAGTTTGCCCTTTCATTGGAACGTAACAAATGAAGCACAGTGACAAATGCTAACTGAAGCACTCTAGGATGTTCAGGTAAGTGAAGATGTATTTGTGGGAGGCGCTGTGAGAACCTGCATAGCATTGAACAACCCCCTGAAATCTTTCCAGTACACATGGGATCACCAGAGAAAATGAAATGAAAAATGTAAAAATAGTCAAAAGAATCAGAATTATACAAGTAGTATCCTATTGCCAACCTACAGATCAGGATTATGCCTGGAATTCTCATCTTTTAAAAGTGCACTTCAAAATTAGGACAGGTACAACAATGAAATAAAAATACTTAAAAGCATACGAATCAAGTAGAAGTGACTGAGACATTCAGAATTGTTTGCTTTAGACAGGAGATGAATAAGGGAAGACATTACAGAGGCTTAAAAAATAATGAATGGTAGAAAAAGGGAAATAAAGCTATGTTCCTGGACATTAAGTGAAATTGTAAAGACATTACAATAAAATTGATAAAGGCAAGCATTTTTTTCCTAGAGTACTTGATTAACCTGAGGTGAAACTCATTGTTACAAGACATCATTGAGACTAGGAGAACAGCAGGATATCGGAAAGGATTAGATAGTTATACTTACAACAAAAACCCCAACAGCTGCTTTAGACTGGGTAAAAACAAGTAGCCATACAGATTCTCATCTTTCATGGCACAACTTACAAGACCGATAGTGGAAGACCTTCTGTCCTAGCTTCATTATTTCCTTACTGAGGGCTGTGTTGCGCTTTCCTCTGCAATACTTACTACCAGTGGCACCTATCAGAGACAGAAGGCTGAGCTAGACAAAACCTGGGCTCATCCATAGTGGCAATCCCTGAATTAATACCTAGCTGCACGCTGAGCTCTGTGTTTAGCTCTAGCTGCCACGCATAAAGTATTTCCATAAGCGGGAGTAAACAAACCAACCTAGGAAAAAGGAGTAATCCTTACAGGAACTGGAAGATTTCCATATAGAAGATATGGAAATTATGCTACGTCTGAAAACAAAGACCATGTAAAGGTGCCTACCTCAGAATGAGGTACTAGGAAAACCAACACAGTTTGCGGAGACAGTGAAAACTAGCATTTTGTTAAACAGTAGGTAATGAACCTGTGAAATTAACTGACAAAGTATTCCTGAAACAGGAGGCTAGAAAACTGTAAAAGGCACTAACGCTGATACTCACAGTTGGAATATATCACAATATACTCCCTAAGACATAATTATCTGAGAAATACATACCTTCAAGTTCTAAGAACAAGAGTAATCACTAACTGCCTAGAACAAACTTTCCTCAGGTGAGTTACTAACTGATCTTCCCTCAGGAGTGAGTGCTGTACACTTCCTCCAAGCATTTTAGCTTAAAAAGAGAAACAATAAATCATGAGACATGCACGTGTATCGTGAAAGACATCAAAAAAAAAAAGAGAAAGAAAAAAAAAATCAGCTGCAGCCCAGAACACGGACAGATTTGCTGAAAATATGTCTGTGACATTTTATGAACAGACAAAGATTCAGGGGGAGATTCTGACCCTCCTTCCATTGGCGTCATTTCTGGGTACACCCAGTTATCTCTGTGAAGTTACATGGTGGGACCCGGGCGTACTCAAGACCACAGCCGGGCAAAGCAGACACGAAGTGTCCTCTCTGCTCTGCTCACTGATCATGAATTTTAGTGCCAAAGTTCCTCAGCACTGTAAACGTCGTTTGTCACCTACAGAGGTATAGCAAACAAGCACATACTGCACGTTTGATGCATAACTGGAAAATACTTGTATTGCAGCAAAAGAATTTATTGACCAGACTACTCCATCACTTCTGTTGTTTATTGTATGTCTGTTTTTCCTCACTCATTACCTGACCATGGAAGATGATGTTCAAAATCTGTATTTCTTCCACATTACTGATAAGCTACATCTGTCATTCACAGTGCTATCCAACCAAGACTTTTATTTCACACTGACTTTTGAGGTTTCAAGATGTTACTTTAAAACAATGAGGTTCCTACATAACTCTGCCCTGGATGTTTACAGCTTTGATATTTAAAAAAAGAATGATGAGGCTTGCTAGATTTAGCAGCGGCTTGCACCAGAGAAAAGGGCAGAAGAGGTGAAGTCAATTTGTGGAATGCAAGTGTATGCACTTACAGAATAAAGTGATTATTTACATAAGAGCCATTACTCCTCCGGGAAAAACATCTGCAAGTTCAGGACTTTTTTTTTTGCTCCCTCTTTTGCTAAATGAATCAAATCCTGCAGCAACACAGGTTTGCTTTTCAAGTGACGATGGTGCTGTTGTAAACACGTGTGTCCAGGTTTACATTTTAATCCATCGATTGCAAAATTATTTTATTCCAAACACGCAGGGAGTGTACTTGCTCAGTGGGGCTCCGAGGAGGACGAAAGTCCAAATTTCACAAATGACTCTGATAATTTTAGATTTGATGGTGAAATGTTACATCAAGATTGTTCTTCTGAAGCAATTAATTTGATTTCAACTTTTAGACATTTTATTCTATATTTCAAAGTTAAAAATGGAAAGAAAAACCTCATTTCAGAATGAAAACTCAAAATGATGACCAAATACTTCATTCTGGTATTTCTTTAATTCTCCTCCTTTCCATCGATACACCTCCCCTCTCCCTCAATACTGATTCTCTTTCTTAATGAAGTTCAAAACCAAGGTGGATGTAGTTTTGCAAAGCAGTTCAATTTTGATAGCGCTGCTGATACCGCTGTCAAAATTTCTGCTTGTTCCCACCCACCTAAATATTTCTTTAACAGAAGAGCACTTGACTTCAATCCTGGTATCTTTACACTCACAGCAAAGGTTCATTAGGAGTCAACTACATTAAGAGGAGCTGCCTGCCTAAGGAAGGGCTGCAAAAGAGTTCTGTAAGGCACTATCGGTTTCACCTGTGTCCTCAGGGGAGCACAATACTGTACTTGCAGAGAGGTGACATGATCTAAGAGATCACAGCTCTTTTTCATCTTCATGTGGCTTTTTTGTATTTCATATCTTCACCAGACAGTGTCTGTCTTCTCTTTTCTAATTCTCAGGACAGCTAAAATCAACATTCCTTTTCTTACTGTAAGCTTTTGCTTTGATTTTATTACACAAGCATTTATTTATACCTTGTTGAGCATCTTAATAATTGTATCTTAATATTTCAACCACTAGAAAATGAAAAGGGGTCAACTACATGGAAAGGTAATAAAACAGATTAGATTAGGGTTAGAAATGCTTAGAAAACATTTTACATACTTTACCCACCACCTAATTGAAATGGAGTCATTCCAGAGTCGAGCGGGTGAGCACACAGCAGGATGCAAAACAACAGAGCACATGGAATTGGGCTTCTGATACGTATCTGTTTTAATGCAATAATATTCCTGACAATTTGGCAGGGGCAGCGGGGGAAGAGACATAAAAGGGACAGACTAAGTATTACTCATAGTTATCAACTTGAGGTGCCCATTTATTAAGTGCTAAGATCAGTAATGCGTCAGTTAAATCTTCAGCTAAACAGTGAATTAAGTAGTCAAACAGAAACTTCTTGTTTGTAAGTCTTGCACGGAACATCTCGAGTCTCGTGATGCCATGGTTTAATTCTCTAAGCCCTGCCTGGGACATCAGCAAACAGTCTTAGTGACTCCAATGAGAATCACAAAGACAAAACTCTGAACATTTCACAGTACTTCAAATATGACTGCGATCACTTTGGGGCTAGGATGAGACCTACTTTCCCTCTCTCAGGATATCATCTGTGCCTGCAATAAAACCGAAAAGTATTTCCACCAGCAGTTTTGCTCTCTATATATCAACGGCAAATGCAAGGATTAGCATTTGGCTAGATGACTGTTTTGTTAATTATTTCCCTGCACTGTGCTGCACTTGTTTTGCAAGGCAGGCAATTACGCTTTCCAGACCTAATGTTCATACCCACAGCAATATACAGACATACGCATAAATGGCACCAACCTAAAGGGAAGCTGCTATCCAAAAAAAAAAAAAAAAAAAAAAATCGATGAAAGAGAATTTGTTTGGAAGTATGTAATACCCATTTTCCCTTAGAAGAGATCAGTGTCAGGGCAGCTGCAAGTATTATGGGATAGAAAGGGAAAGGAAAAGGGAAGAAGCCTTGGAGATTTTTGGGAAAGGAAGGAAAAGAAGGGAACTGGAGACAGTATGTGTAAAGCTGAGATTTTTGAAAGGGAGTAGGTATTAAAAAAAGTTGGGAGAAGCAACTCTCCTGGTCTCTCTTTGACCCTTTCTACTTCTGTGGCATCTGCACAGTGCCCGTTGCATCTTCGTAACTCTTCCCCTCCCCTCCTGCTATGCAAAATCCCTTCTTTCTTGAACTGCCCCTAATTCTGCCCTCCAGCCTGTTCCTTCCTGAATGGAGCAACTGGCTACTGATGTCTCCATCTCCTCTTGGCTGACTCAGTACCAGCTCTAAAATTCCTCCACCCCAGCAGCTCCTATGGGCAAATGGGGAGGCTCTGCCAGTATCCCTGCAGCTCTGCCCTGTGTGTGACAGTCCTCCAAGGAGTACCAAGTGTGGATGCTGAGCACGTGCCTGGCACGCACCCAATGCACATAGCAAGCTCTACACTTAACCTCCATGGAGCATGGACACCTTTTTTTCAGGCAGGTTATTTTTCTTGCTGTCCTTTTCTTCCTGTCTTGGCACTATTTTTAAACCATTTCCACACCTTTTTTCTCCTTATCACTACAGAAAACTCAGGTAACCCATAAAGAAATGTGGGTTCTCCCCACTTACAGAACTTGTTTATGCTGTCATGGATTGAGTTTGTATGTAGAGGTGTATCGCCATCCATACTGTTGAAAAAATACATTCACTTATATCAGACCCATAACTTTGTTTCTAAGTAATAAGTAGATCGTAAGAATTTGAAAATGAGCTTGCTTTAATGCTGAATTGCCAAATAGATCACCCTAAAGAGCCAGCTTCAGGCTCAGGGAATCACAGCCGAACTTCAAAGATACGATGATTCACAAAAGAATAATATAAAGCTTTGTAACTGCCTTCTGTTCATACAGAGGAGTTCAAGTGTTGTCCAAATCCAAACAGATTTCTAATACTATGCAGATGAAGTCTTTTTCCCCTTGCCACCCAACATTTTCTAAAAGCAAAAGCCTAACTCAGGATACTTTCAGCATCCTGACCACAAATTACTTTCTTCGGTTTCCTGAAGCTGTTAATGAACATACTTAGCTGATTTTCCTGTAATTCGTCTTACTGGGGACGTGGACCTTGCAGTGTGCCACATGGCTTTTAAAGCATTTCTAATTGACGTATACGGGAGAGAAAAATTAGCTAACATGGGTAATTAGATCTTAACTACAGTCCGCCTCATTTAGGCCTTCGCTTTTTCTGTTTCCAAACTAAAACACTTCAATGAGCTTTCCATTAATGCCTGTATCTGAGAGACTTTGACTGGAAACATAACTCTATGTCTTAAGACCACTAAGTCAAGGAAGTTGGCCAGGACTTGTCAAAAGAATTTGTTTCCCTTTGGGGTACGCAAGTACCGTTTGCAGTTCTCACTACCATAACGCCGGAACACCACGGGCCAGCCTGTACCCAGTGCTCAGTATGGCCACACTGCAACAGACACCAGCCCGGGAGAGCACAGACACGACGAGGTGGCCAACCCCTGAAGATGCCTGAAAAGCAGGCAAAATGGACCTTGGTGTATCTCTGCTCTCGCTGTAAGAAACAATGGAGCCACCAAGGATTAAGATTTTGTGAAAAAAGAACGAGGCCTGACAGCTTTTATAGTGTCTGGTGGGCAAGAAACACCGCAGTAAAAAGGATCCAAAGGAAGCTGCGAACCTCACGTGCACAAATAACACGGTGCAAGATTGATCTAGTAAAGCCTTAGTATTTTACCTGATTGAATGATTCCTCATTCCACTTCTTAAAAACACTGTATCACCTATTCCAATTAGCTTCAAGCGTGTAATCTACATTTTGACATGACCATGCTTAAGCTAATCAATGTTAATCAATAAGAAAAGGTCCCAGCCCTAATACAAGGTGACCTTCCTTTCTACCGTAACATTCCGGGTAACTTATTGACTTCCTCATTGCAGAATGCAACCAGTAACTGTTTGTCTGAAAGATTACAACTGTCACGTGTATTTAGTAAGTTGTGTCAGCCCATTGACTCTGGTAAGATGTGCCTGTGGTACCCATCCTGACCTTTCCATGGTGAGTGCAATCTAATATCTGAAAAGATTCACATGCAGATTATCTTTAGCTCCCCAGAGACTATTTCTCAGACAAATAAAACCATGATTTTTAATCTCACCTCTAAGCTGGTATTTGGGGGAAAAAAAGCGGTATGCACTCTGAGAACAGTTCTAATCCCTAAGCAGAACCTTGTTGTAGCGAAAACTTCATTGCCCTTCAAAGCCTTGGCATATACCCACAGTTTCCAGGCTCTTTTCTAAAACTAACAAGGACACTGTATGCAGCGAGTGTAAACAGCAGTCCACTCAATTAAACTGCTCATGTAAGGAATATATTTATATTTATTGCAGTGACTGAAATTGATATTTTATTTTGTTTTCCATGGAAAAAGCTGCTCATTAATTTTAACGGCATTAAATGTTACTACTCAAAGACAGTAACTCACAGTCCTGTCCAAATGCTAGCCTGACATCTATTAGCAAATCCTACCGTCCTCTCATACCTGTCTACAGAGACAATTGGGCATGCAATGGGATTCACCTCTGTTTCATGAGGAGTGAGGAAGGACCACCTCTCTCAGTGCACAGTAACACATAGTAGCTTCCTTAATCCACTAGTAGGATATGTCTTTTTTAATGCTTTGAGCACGCAGTATCATCAGAAGTTTGGGGAGGAAACCTTGGCTATTGGAGGCAGATGGCTCTCAAAAGTTCTAGAGTCACGTGTCTAAGCAAAATAAACTTACTAGTATCACACGTCACATCCACCATTCGTGCTCCTCTCCTTTCTCTACTAATCTGCTTAAAATTTTGAATTTATACACGTTGTGATTCAGCAAAGCACATAAACAGCTGTTTGACTACTCTGCTTTTATTATCTTTCCAAAGGTAGATTTTGTAATACCTCTCCTGAGTACAGGTACATGCAGTTACCCACAGACTAAGGGGCTCACTGAGTGAACTGTGGAGGGCTCCAACACAGACTGTCCACATGGTCACAGATCTCAGTACTTGGTCCAGTCTAGATCGTAATTATTCCAGTGAACATCACACGGAATATCTAACATTGCACCGGCTTTGAATTAATTTCTTTCTGACATTTAGCCAGTATTTTCTTAATTTAACCTTTAAATCCTGCTGAGAGTCATATTTAAACATCATTTCTGTGGAATTCAAGGGAACAGATTAAAGGACAGAGCGCCATTTTTTAATTTTTCTTTTTATACTCTTAGATGACTCTTAAAAAAATCAAATAACTTCAGGCTACATTTCTATGGCAACATGAACATATTTGTACCTGAAAATATGAGTCCATCATTTCTAGTGAAATGTGATCAAATGCAAATGGCACATCTTTGTCAACACTTACGGCTGAGTTGTTAAATACTGTGTTCTGATAGGAGGCAGGCATTCATATCCTTAATGCAGTCTGACATGGTCACAACCATCTCACTTCTGCATCCAGTAATTCAAAGATCCTTTCTGAAGTCTTGATGTGGTCCTTGTTCCCTAAAATTTTAAGTGCTGCTATGCTAGCTATTGAGTCCCAGCTGGGAGTGCTGAGTGTGAAAGTGTTGCTGCAGCCTCTTCCAAGGAGCAGTCATTCGGTACTGGGCATTCGGTTTCCGTAGTTTTAGGATTGCAGTCAGAAAGGCAGGAACAACCAGGAAAAACTTAGTCACTCCAAGAAGGGATTTCAGGAGATACATTCACAATGCTGAACATGAACACTAGCAAATTATCACTAGCATTAGTGCTCCTTTCAAAAACAGAAGTCACATTCATATGGGCTCAGATTCTACCACTAGTATGTAAGCAGTCCCTGAATGAAAACATCATTAGTCTGATGAATGTAATGGAATCATTCAAATAAGGGGAAAAAAAAAAATCCAAATCTATATTTTCATTTTCTGTTTGTTTTTACAAATCATCTCCTACAATGCTTTTAGGAAATGTTTTTACAGAATAGTCTGAGCACCACTATTTCAGACTGTGCTTTCACCAGTATTGTTTATATAGTTTTAATTTACTCTTAGACTGGGATAGATACCCTCTTCTAATTCTTCTGAGCACAAACGCAGCCTAAATCTGGTTCTGATTTAAAACGTGCCCATCAGCAGACCTAAAACATGCACAGAACTGGTTACTATTCACAGCTTCAGACAAAAGAAAGCAGTTTACAATAACCACTGAATCCCCCTTGCTCGCAGTTCGCTGTCACCACATGCTTTATTTATAGTAGGCCTGAAATAAATACTGCAGGATCAGCCATCTTTCGGTCCTGCACAAAAAAGGAAAGCTATTAAATATTTACCATAAGTCTCTCATAGATTTGCCTCTGACACTTTCCCTTTCACTAGAGAAAAGGATTGTTTAGCTCATGGTTTTCCAGCAAAAGACAGTCAGTTGTGACTGTCGGGAAGTCAATGGTAGCATCGTTGGCGTGCCCCGGGAGGGGGAGGTTGTGTCAAACCACACCAGGCACAGAAAGTCTGCACCTCTCCAGCAGCACAGGGTGACACCAAGGCAGGAGTCTTAGAGTGTCACAGGAATGTTTGTGCCAGCAGAATGAGGCACACTCATGTTACAGCACTTTCCAAAACTAAGCCAGTACATTTGGTGAATCCTTTCCAAGGAGCCGGATCAGATTCCTTGAGTTAAGATCAAATGAATGTTGCGGATGCTCCAGAGAAACGTGTTGACAAATAATACTGCACTCTCGTGCATTGCATTTACTGTGAATTTAAAAAAGAAACCCATTTGTATGAAATAAAAATAGATTTTGCATGCATTTTGTTTTTCACCTGTGAAGTGAGTACTGCAGGACAATAAGTTTATGGCCTAGTACCTGTGGGACAGCCAGCCAGTAAAAGATGAACTTTGACTGGCCCAGAACTAAAATGCCTGGGGGCAGCTGTGTAGCTCAGGTAGCTGATTAGAAACTGATACTGAAGAATGACTGAGAACTAAACTCCAGGAGGTCACAAAAAGATTAAAAGCAAAGCAATGTCTTTTTCTACCACAACCCAGGTCATTACAGACTGTGATCATAGCCTTCCATAGCACTGTCTAGCAGAACTAGCACCAATCCCCCCTCAGTACATCTAGAGTAATGTAGGATTCTAAGGAACGAGCTGCATCTATGTAAGTATTTAATGTTTTAGAATATCAGCCTTGTTTGCCTGAATACTATCATGCCTCATGGAGCTCTACTGGGTAATAGTGCACGTGCCAAAGAAATTTCTTTCCTTCTTCCCTCACTGCTGCTCTCTTTTTGTCCCCAAAAGAGAATTCACTTCCTAAATGTATTGTGCCTTCTAAACCGAAGGAAGCAGATCTGGTCTGGAGGGTCCCATACCTTTCCACACCACTGGATCACAGGTCTCTTTCTCCAGGAATGGTTCAAATACTTGCAGCTCCCTGCCACTTGCCTGTCTGCATCCTGTCTGCATTCCCCAAAGCAGCACAGGGAGGCATGCTGCAGACTCTGGAGAACTAGGCGGCCAGACTTCGAAAATGAGCGGTCAGAAAACGCAGCGTTTCACTCAAGCCAGTAACAAGACAAGTTCTGGCTGCCTGATCAAACCTCCAGCAGAGCTGGTGAGACCTCCAGCCTAATTTTGTGGTTTCATGTGAAAACATAGCATGGGTGAGGTGATAAGAACAAATTTAACAGGGAGTTTAGGGAAGGAAGCCGTCAGAAAAAACCTTGACATCCACAAATTCCTGAGCCCATAATGGGATATCTACATGACTGAAACACGGAGGATTCCACTCAGGCCAGCACTGTGCACTAAGCACTCACTGAAGAGCTACGTTAGTGCACCTTGAACAGCGCAGATTGACGGTACTTGGAAAAAAAATAGGTTTGTATAGCCAGAGAAGTGCAGACTCTCATTGTTTAGGCAGGCAAGTACGAATGGGCATTCTTAATGCTTCCCTTCTGCTACATTTGGTGTCTTGCAATTTGATGTGCTGCACAAGTGCTGACACCATGTACAGCTTTTCTTGACAGCCAAATAAAAAACAACCAGTTCCCCACCCTGAAAAAGAAACCCCACAGGGAACTTAAGTGTGATAATAAAAGTGAGTAGCAGCAAACACTGTCTGAACTGTCAGGTTATAAACAACGCTCATGAAACCTTCATGGCCAGGATCAATAAAAGGAAAGACCATCGCTCTCGAGAGCCAGGAGCCATTAGAAAAATAAAAAGCTTTCTATCTCACAGCGTTTATGTCTAGATTTCACGTACCACTGCTTCTTCCATGGCCTTATAGACTAAGTTCAGTTCTATTTCCAGTGCTGCAACAGCAAAACCAAGCCACAGATGACCTTGAAACATATTCTGCAGAGCCACGTGACTACTTCACATAAATGTCCAAGATCATCAAAATTTCAGGCTTAAGTTTTCCCATCACAACAGTCCATTTCCTAATGCACATACTTGCCTTTTCCATTTGCAAGGATTTCCAATGGTTCCAAACTTTCATGCAAATTAGATAACTGACTGTACCCATCTCTATGATCTTTACGGAAACTAGCTTTGTTTTCCATAGTAGTAGAACACTCCACTCCAGTTTCATTGCTGCAAGCCATGTCTGAAAAAGTAAAAATTATCTCTCACCGCAGTCATTTTCCTGGTCACCAAGACCCGGGAGATTTTGCCATACTCCTGTTTTGCTCTTATTTGGTTGAAAATTACTGTCACTAGTGACTGCTCCCATATTTTTCATGTTAACTATTCTTCTTCTCACCAATACAATCTTTGTTAAAATTATTTTTGCTGAAAAAAAAGTATATTTCATTGTGAATTTTGGGCAGGTGACTGAATTGCCACAATGTTTTTGTACTTGGGTAAATTAACCCATTTGTGCCTGGGAAAAATGATTTTTCAAGGTGAGATTAATCTAACTTCTCAAACGTTGTGGAGATGCCTTTTGTTCAAGACACTGGGATCCTGGGTCTTTAACAGCGTTCTATGCATACGTCGGATGGCTGAGATCACATGCTGATAGGGTTTAGCTTGTATAAATACTGAATTGTGCAAAGTGAAAGCCAGCTTAATGCCTCTGAGCACAACTTTCTGAATAGCCCCTAATCACCTAAGGAACAACATTCTATTAAAAAAAAATTACTTCTCAGTTTCTGTCATTTGTTTTTCCCATATAACTCTAGTGAGGCTGAACAGGTCACCAATGCAAACGAATAGCTCACATCAAAAAGCAACTGTCATGCTGAAGAGAGGATTCTACGAATTGTGTAAGTTTAGAGCAGAAGCACCAACTATGAAAGTTCTCACTTGCTAACAAAGAAGTTGTCTGACCTATTTTTGCTTAACAGTATTTCATATCCTTTTATGTCGTTTTTCTTCTTTTCAAAATGGATCTTAACTCATCTACGTCTATTACCTATGCAAGCACATTTCAGTCTGTGGAACGCTCCATTACTGCTTACTTTGGCTGTTCATTACCCACATAAGTTGATTATCTGAATCACATACTATTATTTTGGAACCAAGAGACAAGGCAATCCTTAAAATGATAAAAGAAACCACAGATAGAGCAAGAAAGCAATAAATAATCATACTTCCACTAGAATTATGTGGACAAAGAATTACGTATACCACAATAAATAAACCTTTAGCAGTCTGAAAATACTTTAAGCGAAACTAACAATTACTTCAGTCTTTAAACAATAAATAAGCTGGCCTGGATGCCGTAAAACACTTTTTTTTTTTTTTTTTAATGTGGCCACTAGAGTTTCTGGCGCTGTAATTTAGAGGTCAGCACGTACAAAGCACAACAATTACTCACGTGAAATATCCCTGCCAACACTTGATCAAAATAACTGTTTTAAGCTACTTGCATCAGTGATACATATTAGGATAATCTGGTTTTATTAGTCAGAGATTTGGGAGCCCATCCTCTGTGTGGAAGGAGAGGTGATGGTTTGCCTTTTAAAATGCCAGGCCATACAGGCAGCCACTGGACCACTTTTCAGGTCCAATATTCAGGAAAATGAACTCCAAATGCACAACAAGCCAAAGCACAGTAAGAAACATTTTCTCTCAATGTAAAAAACACAAGGATCCAATAGAAAAGCAGACAGAAGTTCTAAAATAAATTATCAGAAAGGATTTTCTTTAACTTTCAAATACCAAATAATCTAGAACAACGTAAATCTTTTTTAAAAAGCCATCATACATATAATCATAACATCACTAGCATGCATTAGAATGGAGCAAAAAGAAGCTGGAGTGGGCCACAGGATGAGAATTCAACTACATGCATCAAGATAGTGCCCCATCTTCCCTCAACAACTTTGGAAGACCATTTTCTTTCGGCTTCTGATATAAAGCCCATTTCAGTAGTTTTAGGATTAGCCTCCTGGTCCCTCTTTAATTTTGGCTGAAAATCTTGCCCAAGCACACTAGAGGCACACATGCACATCATACGAGGTGGCAGAAATTACTCCATGCACCTCCCTACCTCCCTTGCATTCACTGAAACAGCTAGACCACACTCTTTGATACTGATACTGCTTAGCCCTACTGTACCATCCATGTATGAGCTTTTCTGGTATATTCTCAGAAATTGTACTTCCACATTACAATCTGCTTTCTGTACCAGCCTTTGCCTAACCTGTATAAAAAAATACCTTCTCCACAACGCAGTAAAAATAGCAGTTACTTTGCTTTATGTAATCATGGAGCTTTAAATATTAATGCAACTATTACAGAAAAATCTCTGTGCAAGGTTATCTGACTCGAGAACAAGTTTTCTGGGAAGCAACATTAACCAGAAAAAGTTATGAAACTTGTTAAGCAAAGAGATTCTGCCTTCTCAATGGCAAGACTTTTATCACATCTCTATGAGGAAGTCTGCCCTCTCCATGCCCTACTGACTTCCTTTCCCGCACTCAGGCTACACCTTTCTTATTCTGTCAGACGCAGAGAGGCCACTTTCAAACTCACGGGTACCAGACCATTAACAAAACTTCTCAGCCTGCTGGGATTATTCACCCTGTGAATGACAGGTTCCTCCCATGCACTCATAATGTTTGTTACGACGGTCGTTTCTAGAACAGTTGTTCATAAATTAACCAAACAAAACCGTGTGTTGTCCACGTGGGAACAGGCAAAAGAAACATCACTGTTGGATTTATTTTTTAACAGAAGCTTGAATGGGTATGGGATTACACCTGTATTCAGCAGGCTAAATTCAACACACTCAACATAACAACCATACTGACTTCTATAAGAATCCATGCTGATTTCTACAAGAATCAGAGCAGATTTTGGCTTTCCATCTCACATCTGCGCCATGAACACTTCAAATAGATCTAACAGACAGAGATAAACCACTTATATCCCTTAGTCACAAGTTTCAGAGGATGCCCTTAGGAATGCAAAGACTTTAACCTGTATCAACGTACTTCTGAAGAGTGAGGCTCAAGTTGTGGCTCGCTGACTTGATCTTGTTCTGGGCCTCTAAGTGGGTCATGCTGTCAGTATTGACTCCATCAATGGCTACCACAAGGTCCCCTTGGTTCATCTGTGATTGTGCTGCCTTGCTGCCAGGGGTGATCTGTGTGGGAAAAGAAAAAAAAGAAGAGTCATATCAGGATAAGTCATTCTGTACACACAGCACTTATAGAGAACTCGCCCAGAATTATAATGAGGAATAGATACAGCAGTAGGTACAGTAATAGACACAACACTAGCTGTATCTATTATTGTATGGGTGGAACAACAAAATTTATGGAAATTAAACAAACTCAGAGTTAACTCGCATTTCTGCAAAGGTCCAGGACAACATTTGCTTGTCATTAATTCCATTTTGAGAGGTTAAACCCAATGTAGTGGTTCCCTTACCACATATTACCTCCTCCTCAAGGGGATCATTATCACTATTTATATTGCAGTAGTATATAGAGACATTACTCAGAAGCAGAAAACTAATGAACCACTACCTACTGCCTGATTTTATTGTATTTTTTGTCCTAAAAGCCATTTTTACCAAATTAATTCATTATATTGAGCGGACAGAAAATGAATGCGTGTGAGGGGCCTTGGACATGCTTTGCTTCTTTTATAGTGAGCTTTATAGGAAATCATTCTGCTTAACCTTACCCACATACAACGACAGCTCCATTACCAAGACAGTTTACTACGTACCCAAAATGACCTCATCAACCTGTTGGACCTGACACTCCAAAGACAGACCAGCACTTTTAGAAATAAGAAGCCACAATGCTTCAACTACAAAGCCAACTACTGAGACAACAGTTCAGAAATTCTGGTTGTTCACTATGGCATCACATTTTGTTGGCTCCAGATGCCTCGTGAACTACATCTTCTCTGAATGGACGGTATCCTGATCTCAATTTTACACAGCCCTCTCAGCTTGCATCTGGATGACACTGATATAGCACAGCTACTTATGAAACTTGACTCCATTAGGGAACTCCAACTAAAACAGAAGAGCCTTCACATACTATCAGCCAGACAAATTTTAGCGAGCACATCAGAGTTGTCCTCTGCTTTCAGCACTCAGTACTTAAGGGGTACAAACATAAGCTATAGGCCTTTGCTCTTATTTTTAGGTACTCACTTCCTTACATTTCTCACTTCTAAGAAAACCCAAGGATAATCTGAAATACAACAACAAAGGCTGCAGTCAAAAACTCTGTTCCTTCAGCACACTGAACGTAAAAGAAAGATGTGTCTGATTATGAGCGAAATTGCCCCTGTGAATTCAGCCAGACTGAAACCGTGAAGTTAAATTCCTAAGGAAACCAAAAGCCAACACAAATCCAAACACTTTTCCTCATCAAGTGTGAAGTGAAACTCCTTAACCTGTCTTCCCTAATATACCTCAAAACACTTGAAAATGTGCACATACTCAAAACAAAAAAGCCCTTCCAAAACAATTCCCTAGACTGCTTGTTTGTGCTCCTCCACTGGCAAAGACAAAGAAGAAAAAAGGAAAAAACCCCTTTCTTAACACCCTGTTAAAGGTGCTCAGTCTGATTGGCAGTGCAGTCTGACAGGGGGAGTTGTCAATTTACTAGAACACAAGCTCTAGTATCAGGGTCCTAGAATACAGCACCCTGAATTCTTGGACACTCTACTTAAAAAATAGAGATTACTTTGGAATTAGGCACTGTAAATAACATCCCAGAACTGATCTGACTGGGAGAGACAGCTTTCTATACTGCTTTTATCTCTAATGAAAAGGTAAGAGTTCTATGTTTTCTGAGTGAAGGACAGCCACAAATATAATGTTCTCACGCAAAACAGAGGTGACTGATAACTGGCAGTGCTGTTCCCCAATGTATTTTTCTGGTGTTACGGAACTGAGAGGTGGGGAGATACGTTCTGGTAGTTTCAATGACGGAGTTTTATTCTGCAGTCTAATGCACCCTCAGAGAAAGACATAAGCAGAAACAAGAGATTCATATTACAAGCATAGTTTTCCTAACCTATTATACAAACATTGGCTTCTGTGCATTTCATTGACTTGCATTGTGCAAAGTGCACAAAATCCAGAAGCCTATAAAGAATACGGATTATTTGCATACCCATGTGTACTTGTATAGTTACTGAAAGACCCTTCCTTGCTCAGTCCCCTAAATATGTCAAGAAATAGAATCTGCAATAAAATAAGAGGTCAGAAAAAGGCAAAATGTGGACAAAAGCCAAACTTCTATAAATCAGTAAGACTTGAATTCACCAAGTAGGACACTTCAGTCTGTCTCAGTTTATCCTTTTTTCTCTATTAACATAAACTGTTTGCCAATCAGGTAGACACCAAGGCTTGAGCCTTCTTGATAAAGATTTTTGAATAATCTTCAATACCACTTTTCTAAGACACCACTTTTTACCTCCTCATGAAACATGCAAGTACTTGCCACAAAACATTAACTGTGTGATGCTGATACTTGAGTCCCCAGGCAGCTAGTTCCAAATGCTGGGAACTCCCCTGTTTGCTCATCAAGAACAACGACTAGTTTTTGAACATCAACCCAGTTACTGAAAGTCAAAAGTCTGCCCTAATTCGGGAATTCCTTCTTAACACATACATCCCTCCTGCCACTCCCTCCCCAGTCATGCTTCAAACAAAATAAGCCCAGAGAAGCAGAGCTTCCACAGAAAGGATAAAGAATTCTAGATCTGGGACTAGTTTAAGATAGCTGTAACATACTGACTTCCCTCTCAGTTTCTCCGCGTTCTGCTTTTTGCAGCCCCGAATTTAAATGTTGTATCTTAAAATAAAGATACAGCAGGTAACTACAACTGACCTAGAATTAGAGTCAAATTTAGAGGGAGGGGATGGTTACAACTAGTGACCTGATTTCACTTACTCTAGTGGGATATTTTCTGCCTAACACTTTCAGAAAACACTACCTAAATGAGAAATATATTCATCAGAAGAATCTATCAGACAAAAGGTCCTGAGTAACTTCTAATTTGTGATTTATATGAATTTCCAACTATGGCCATTGTAACACCCTTTGTGGGGCAAAGAGCTACAGCAGAACTACACTGTGAAAGTCAAGGAAAGAGTCTCAATCATGGCTTACCAGCCAGTGTTCCTGTAGTTGAAAGGGAAATGAAAGAGATTTGCAGTCATCTCTTTGGCTGAGCATAATGGTAGCAAATTCTGGGCTGGATTCCCTCATACAGCTCCACTTTTCCAATTCCTATTTCAGGGTCCAGCACTCCACTGATGTCACTTTACCTCTAAAATACAGCTTACCCTATCTTGATAGACAGTAAAACTCACAAGTATAAAAGATGGATCTACTTTATTGTATCTGTAATTTAGAACTATAATAAGTATCAGGAAAGAATTACTTCTTCCCCCAGTCTTCCCACTGGCTAAGAGCATGCTATGCAGATTATCTGGTTCTGTAGAGCTTTATATAGATGTCATTATTAAAATCTGGATGTATAATCTGTATAAAATATTGCAATCAAAGTACCTATTATACCTATTTTAGTTAGAAGCTAACAGGCTTCTCTGTGAGACTTTGAAGTGAACCCACAGTGTGCATTTACAGCAGACACTGAGAACAGTCAGTAACTGTTGGGGACAAAATACCGATATACAGATGGAGATATAGGGCAGCCAGATCTGAAGTGTTAAGGCACATTCAACACTATCTTATTCCCATTTTTAAAGATCCAGCAGAAAGGAATGGAATGCAAAGTGTGTATCTGTTCGTATTTTCCTTTGAAAATTCATCTCTGATCTACTAAAAATTTACTAAATATAATCACAAACAGAGAAGATCTCACTGTGTCTTTGTGAAATCTTTAGGGATTATTTTCTATTTAAAAAGGTTCTTAAAAAGTATTTTTTAAATGAAGCGTGAATGTTAAGTAACCCTTGGAATTAGACTGCAAATCCAGATCTGTCTATGCAGTAAGTTCTAGTTTGCTCTCATCTCAGCCTCTCTCCTATTAACAGAAATAATAAAAGTAGAGAAATATAGTACTGTCCAGGCCAAATATGCATTTTTTCATTTGACCACTTTTTTTTTTTCTTAAAACATCTCTGGGCAAGATCTAGACAGAACTACTTCAGAAAACCTTGTAATAGTCTTAACTCACTTGCCCTGGATTACAACATAGCTTTCAGATGCGAGGTGTTGCAAGTGCCTTTATTTAAGGCTACAGTGAGATGTTCACCAGAGATTCAAGGTATAGCTATTTCTGTCAGTTGGTTTACAAAATCCAATCCAGGGGACCACTGACAGATCTAATTTTAATTGTATTTCTTCAGTGCCTCAAGCCTAAGCACAGACTTCATCTTGAAAAGCCAAGCATCTTTCACCTCTCTCAGAAAAGCAGAGGAACACTTGCTGCTTCAGAGATGTGAATTTTCAGCCCTCACAAATTTCCTACAAGACAGACATCTGACTTCCAATATCCCCAGCTTAAAGCAAGTGGGCAGGCTGGAAGTATCACATGTTGCTTTCAATGCACTACAGAGAATTCTTACTACGCTCTGTTGTGAGCAGATCTGTATACTGGGTGAATATATAGTACAACAGTGACAGCTGTGCCCTAAAAAATAAGCCTGCACTGGGTTCAGAGTAAATACTACTTAGCAGGAGCTCTGGGAGGCAGTGTACAAAGTGCAGCTGCCGCACCACCTTGAGAACAGCATGTGTTCCCATCCAAGCCCCCTCAGCTACACTCCAAAGGGGGAGAGAGAGGGATCAGGCAGCATTTGAGTGGCTGAGTGTTAAAATACTAACGAGAATGCTTGTATAAACAGATGGATGGACACAGCTTTCCTACCCCAAGGACCTCCTAATTTACAAGGCAGACAAAAATACACAGGGAGGCCTATACAACTGAGAAGGTGTAAATATGGTAGCTTGCAGCATTAGCCAGGGCCTCTTCTTTTTCCAGGACTTGAGCTATGCCTGACCCCTTCCTGACCCCAACCCCCAAAATCAACACCTTATATTTTCTGCTTCTCATTTAAGAACAACACTTCAGAGAATCAAGTATTCACTAGCACTAGAAATACACTAAAGCACTGGGAATCAATACCCTCTCCTCTTTAGGATCTCTGGAATGGAAGAAAGTATTAAAAGAAAATATTCCTTTCCATAGTCAGAAAAGATAGAAATCAGAGACAAGACATCAGCTATCAGTTACCAGAGAGTATAATATACGCTTACAAGAAAAGGAATGGACAGACACTAAGGATCACAAGAAAATACAGTACGTTTCCTTTATGGAGAAAACAGCATTTAAATCTCCCTCTGTTACATTTCTGCAAGTGGGTTTTTGTACAGATGCCTCCAACAAACTTTCATTGGCTTTTTAAGCACTGAGGCTCGCAATGCCTGGGAGCGGCAGCAAAACTTCCTCGTTTTATGCAAAGGAGCATGACCTACTGAAAGGAGGAGAGACATCCCACCGCAGAACACTTACACTGAACTGGCGAATGCCCATATGAATCCAAGTAGTTACCTCTGGACTGGAGACATCAGTTCCTCTCCCACTGCGAACAAGTTAACTGAGAAAATTTATATTACTGTTTCCTAAACTTGCCATCCCTGTCCCCACAATAAACGTGTAACAGCTCCAAAGGGAAAATCATGGGGTTTCTTAGAAAATAGAATACAACTCTGGACAAGAAAAAAACCAGCAAAGAAAAGGAATAAAACCTACCGGCATAAGTCATCAGGCGGAAATTCACCATTTTATTCAACGCATTGCCAGAAAGCATAAAACAGGAACAAAGAAAGAAACAGCTTAGATAACCTACACCATAGAGCAAACATCCCACCGTCTTTGATGATGGCTTTTATACCTTTTAGTGTCAGATGGGAGAGCTGAGCAAGACCACTTAAATGTAAAGACAGAGGACTGTAGGAAACTGGAAATGAAGGTCCCTGCACATATCACTAACGAAACCTAAAGAAAATTCCCTTTTTGCAGCTACCATTTCACTGAAGAATATGTCTTATTGTTTTCAATTTACTACCAGGCTTTACTTCTTTTTTTTCCCTTCCTGTTTTTAATTAGATAACAAAACTTGCCTTAAATGACCACTCACGGCATCTGCAAAATATGCCACTGACACCTTGAAGGGCTTCCATTTATATTAAACAGAGCTGCACTGGCAAAGCTGCAGAGACACTCTGAAGTGGCCTCTCAGGCTATGCTTCATCTGTAGTTAAGAAGGGAGATTACAACACACATGAGAACACCCAAAATAGCTTTAATCTACCTCTCTTGGGTACCAGGAGCCACAATGCCACAGCAGCACAGAGATTTTGTGGGACAGCCAGTCAAGCACTTACAATTCAGGACACCCTGTGCTGAAATCTGTACTGCAAGACCAGAGGGGCTATTGGCACTTGAGCTCACCGGCTTACCTCAGTCTTGGGTATGCCAGGCCACGCTGGAATGGCACCACCTCAATTAACACCAGAAATTTTCCTTCTACTTAATGCCTTTACAAGACTGCTGTTCGTGCACAACATATAGGCTCTTCAAGGCAAAAGACAGCTAGCCCTTCTTGCCAAGCTAAAGAGACCCAGGTGATGAAAATAAGCCAAATGTAAAAGATTTTCAGCTGGGAAATGAAAGGAAGCATATAGGCAATGCTTAGGGGATTGCCTTAGGCATGGCTTTACGGGTCTTTTTGTGAGTGAGTGTGAATGCTCCTGTCCCTGGTTGGAAGTAAGATCATTCTGTTCCCTGCCTCAACTCCACATTATCTGATTGACAAATTTTCAATCCCTTGTTAAAAAAGAAACCAAGGAAATATTTTGGAGTTTGCAGCTTAGCCTGTTAGAAGCGTGACTCGCCTATGTACATCAACTATAAAGATGACAGTAAAAATGTGGATGTGGCTTTTTAATAGGATGTGTTGGCATAGCTAGAAGACTATGCAGCTCTCTAAATCTTGTATGGTATGACTAATAGTAATGTCTCTTCTCCCAGTCTTCCTCTAAAAATAGCTGTTAAATCTGTTCAGTCTATTCTCAGCATCATGTACTGTGCCAAGATATTGTGTGCTATGTATCCTGCAGAAATGAAATGGAAGCAGAGAGGTGAGCCATGTAATAAAAAACACTGATTGTTTTGTTATGACAAGCTTTTAAGGAACAAGTGAGTAAGTTCTTCTCTGGTATCAAAGAGTATAATAACCTTAATGCAAATCAAACCTGAGAATATAACTGAGGTACTGATCCTTCGTATTCTGGCAGCTCCGGGTGCGTGAGCAGTTCTGTTGACTTCCACAGGACAACTCCCTGCAGCAAAGTTACACTCTGCTTGTAAGCGCTTGCAGGATCAGAACTGCCAAGTTTCTTCAAAGGTTCTTCTTCTTCCCTACTTCTCTTTTTCAAATTTTAATTCATTTTAAGGCAGTTTTATAAGGTGGGATGTCTCTTTGTGTTTCAAGTAGACAGATCTTGGTTATCGATATGGCCTTTCACATTTTCACTGCTATCGGCTTCTTGAATTCTACATTCTGTGCAGTTTTTTGACCTCCTCATACAAACACAATTTGTCTTGTCTCCTCCTACAAGCATTAGCAATAAACTGAGGGGTTTATGTCTTTTGCCACTGGCCACTATGGTAAGATTTTCTTTATTTCAAGTTCATTCTGCTTAATGCATTTCATTGTATATAACTAAGACCACAATGCCTCATAACTTTGAAGGGCTTTGGATTGGTTCAGCAACAATAAGGCCCGGCTAAAAGGGCATTTGAAACAATACTGAGTTTTAGTTTGGCAGTTAGTGGCCTGCAGCCGCTTCTGATATTAAGCAACTTGGAACAGCTTTGACTTTGAGTAAGTCCTGAGGTTCCAGCACAGATCTGACTGATGTATAAGTGACTCTTCTGCTCCTGTGTGTTTGTGAATTAGGGCACTTATTCCATTGACGTAGGCTTATATTTAACTGTGCTTTAAACGTGCATTTGTTTATTGAGTTCTTTTTGGTTTTGGCCACCAGAACACCAGAGAGGTAATTCTTCATCTGATAGCTAAAACATGAGCTGCCAGTTTGACACAGCAAATAGCAGTCCCGTCTCTAAACCAGAAGTAGGTGTTATTCAACTCCATGCTTTGCCTACAGATGCTAGAAGAGTATAGCACACACAGAAAGGCATCTGTATGAAAAAAGATGAGATGTAGCACATGTCCACAGCGACAGAGATGTTGAATGAGAACTAAATTTGCAGGAACTACACTCGGTATCATTACACTACTTTTGCATCTCAGGTTTTAAGAGGCCGTATTGCCCAATGTGAATCTGTTTCAGTTGGATGGCCCAACATTAACCATCCACCGTATAGCATCAGTTTCTCATTAAACACTCTCCCTATCCACAAGAATGACTGTTTTGTACCTGTAGCATTCATCCATGCTCTGTGAGAGAAGAAACAAAAGCACAGGCTTCAAACTTCAGAGAGTGAAGACTTCCTTTCAAGATCCAAGTGAATAAAAAAGAACAGAAGCAGAGTTCTCCTGAGAAAGTGCAATGCAAATTTCTTCTGTAATATGCCTTATCATGTTTAGTGCATAACACGACGACATCCTGCAAGGTATCACAGCAGGATCCTTGGATATTTAAAGATGTAGCAGGTAAAACACAATCTTGACACATTTAAGAGGTGCGTAAACTGCCGGATGTTTCAGGAAGCAAGGGAAGTTGTAGAGACTGAGGATGTTTCTTTTACCTGTTAAAATGTAATAGCTTACGCTTTGTGTTCCTGCCTTGTCAAACACAGACATGCCACTTCCCTTGTGAAGCCACAGCAACCACATTTGTTTAACAGGAAATAATTTGAACATGTTGATATAATCTCAAATCTAAAAGGGAAAACTCGTTATGTTGAAGATTGTGAAGACTGACAAAATAGTAATTAAAAGCAACACAGTCTGAATTTTAAAAAAGGAAGCGTCTTGTTTTACTGCCTCTTTATCTTCACTGAGGAGGCATGTGGCTATTGCTGAGGACAAGGATCGAACTTTATTTATAGCATGATGATGCCAATGCTGCTTTTGGGTGTTTTAATCCCTTAAAGTGGTGGGTACAGCAATCTTCAAAAATTTCCCACTTAAAGATTGCAGAGTATAATAAATCCCCCCAGATTTTATTTGACAAAGTACAAGCCAGTGACATGCATGGTTTTCTCAAGGTAAAAGCATCCCTCTAAGTGAATTTTACATCCATCATCTTTATAATCTTCTATTGCATAAATGTAGCTGAGTACTTTCCCACACATCTCACAGTGGCTTCAGGGCACGTAGCAGTATTAAGCTGAGAAGTCTTCAAAAGGGATGGTGGTTTTTTTTTCTTTTTTCCATATACTAGAGTACTTTCCGTCACTGTAGAATAACAAAATTTTTATGTGACTTTAGAATGGCTTCCTGTTCACAGACAAAATGAAATAATAGAAATGACATTTTTTAACATACTTGTACTGTCTGTAGCTAAAAGCTATTTCAGACTCAAAAAAACATTGAAATGAGTAAGATGGGAAAAGTATCATTTACTGAGAAAGATACAGTGATTTCTGTACACCTACTAATGCTACTAGTAGATTTGGTGACCATAACGGTTTACCTACTTGACTTCTCTCCCCTACAAACCATCAAGCTTGTGATGAAACAGGAGGCCAAGTAAACCCTGACAGAGTGGTTCCTACACTAATCGGGGGCTCACAAGCTTGTTTACTTTCTGGTCAAAAAGAAGACAGATCAACTGGGTGTGCTATACACAAAGGTAACCTGGACTGATAGTCTTCTTTCCCCACAGAGTACTGCTTCATCGGCTCCCCTTCCCAACCTGCACCACTTCCTAGGAAGAATCTGAAGTAAAACTATTTTACAAAACATTACGCAAAAGATACTATGTTCTGAAAATTCACAGAAAGTCTTCGTTGAACAGCAATATTGTTTATGAGCCAACATATCCTGAAAGGTACAACTGCAAATGCTGCTAAGTCAAGAAAATGCAACATCAAGAAGGGTGCACTGAAATAAGGCTTTAACAAGAACGTCCCATAAATTTGAGAAGCCATAAGCTGATTTAGAAGAAGGTTATTTAGAAAGAGCTTTAAAAAATGAATGACCTCAGCTAGTTAATATTGATTTGCCTGTGGTGAGTGGCTCTTCATTTGAACTGACCTGTGTTTGAAGATCCAAACAATGCCACTCACCTTCATCACACCATGTCTTCTATTTTTATGCCCAAATTTTGGGCTGAAACTTGACTCCAAAATTCCGAGCCACTACAAGGAAAGCTGTTGCTGGGAAATTTCCATTCCAGATAAAGGCAGGAGTCTATGATCTCATGATTCCTAATTCAGCAGAGTGCATACTTCAAGCAGCCTCAATTATCTTTGGATAAGCTACTGTTTTTTTGGGTTTTTTTTTTGAAGAGGGAAAATTATTTATTCAAACTCCCAGCCCCTCTAAAGTTCTCTAAAATGGTAAAGCATGTTTACTTGACCATCCCACTCAGCAGCATACTCCCAATCCTCACTGTTAGAAAAACAGAACTACTTCCGCAATACGAAAACCAGAAACCTTTTGACGGTCACAGGAGAACGTATTTAGTTATTGTTGTGACAACGATGACATTTGAACCTCTTGCCAGCACTTAATACCAGGTGTATTACCTACTTTGTCAACATTTATCCACCAGTCTTTTAGGTGCCCAGAGAAGCACTCCCTTGTGGACAAGCTGATCTGTTGCCTCTGATGACAGGTTTTGAATTCCCCGAGGAGCTACCCAGCACGTGTGTGGAGGGGGATTGCAATGTGCAAAGACTATGACCAGTAACTGGCACTTGAAAGAAGGTATTAAGGCAGGAAAAGAAGCCTGATCAGTATTTCCGATCCAGCTGACATGCTGCTGTGGACAGCCTTTCACCTTCTGAGCTACTCACCCTGGTGATCAACAGGTGAGGGTTAGAGAGCTTTCAGTCTGCATCGGGAATGCTAAATAATATGTATCCCATCTTAAATTCTTCAACTTCATTTCCTACTACATTCCAGAAGGTCGAATGAAAAACCTCCACTGTTTTAATTACAGATAGCAAAGTGGGCAACCATCAACTGAATGAACACCTTCTGTCTAACCAAAATGCCCCTGCAGAACACAGCCTGCCAATTTGCCCGTGATACTGATACTGCTGGTTAGTGATACTTTTACCTGTTAAGCCAGGGAGCTGTGTTCCTGCCAATTCTTTTTTGAGTACTCTGCTTCTCTTCTGTTTTCTCTCATCTAGATTTGGTGTTCACCATTTACTGGTATAAGCAGCACCAAGCTAAGGCAGGATTATTCTTCCAGAGCACGCAGGTTTTAATAGATTGTTTCAGGTAGGGCCTTGAAGCATGCTGTCTACATACACTCCTCTAGCTCTCACTTCTCTGTACTTTCCTATTTCTTTCAGGTAGTTAATTACACTTAGAAGGAAGGTAACAGTGAATCATAAAGATTTCTACCAGTTTGGCAGAGTGATCAGTGGTTTAGGAGTTTAGGGTAGATTTTTCAAAAATGGCTTACATGTTCGTGTCTAATAAACATTCTTGGGTAACAAAAGTTAGGTGCATAAATTATGTGTGAAAATCATCATTAGCCTGCTTGGTATATTTAGGCAGAATTTATCTAGATGAATGTGGTTCTGATTCTTAGTTTAAGATACTCATTCATCCTTGATTCACAGCACAGCTCCTTATGGATCACCAAGCTGGGTCACTTACACATAGCTTGGCTGTAACAGAATTATTCTGCAGGGTGCTTCACTTCCATTTCAAAGCTGTACTTTTATCTTTTATTCCTTCCTTGATAACTGCAGACATTTTTCTCAGAAGCACTGGAAGCAGAGGTTCTAATGAGCTACACACCTAGCCACGAGTTTCAAAATTCTGCATGTCCAAATTAGGAATTTTCCTCTCCTGGTTCAGGGTAAATATACTAATTATGATAATCTGATTGCATATTTTGTTACAGAAGAAATGTTCACAGGACATCTATTTAAGTCCATGGAAGGAACGCAATCAAGTTCAGAATTTGGCTTAACAGTGTTTTCCTTGGCTGCATTAGACACTGTAACTCTGCAGTGGAGAATGTCAAAATAATTGGTTTGGAAGAGGCAGCAGGAAAGTTGTTGTTTGATCAAGAAAGAATTTCAGAAAGTCTAAGGTGGTCTGCCTTTCTGTGCCCAGTTTGTCTTTTTTCCTTCATCTGGCACCAAATGAACTGCTGAACAATGAATTGTGTAGATGACAAAATATGACAGTTACTTTAATAGGGATTACTGCTGCTAGTAAAAACATTATTTGCCTGATACAAACGAGGAATGAAAGGAACATGTAGAAAAAAGTTAACCCTCCACTTTGATCTCAGATGAAGACTTAGCTAAACTGCAGGACAATGAGCTTCATCACTCTATTTTGTCATCAAGTAAGCATCTAAATAGCTAAATTAAAGTGACATTTTGGAGTGCATAAAGCAAAAAATGTCTTTAAAGAAGACTGATGTATTCCCTAATACTAACATGCAAATCTCGGATCCAGCCAGAATTATGACTGATGGAATTATGAAAGTTCTGTTCTAGGCAGAGTTATATTTACAACAATATTTTTCAGAGCTGTACACCCACTTGCAAACAAAATCTGTACGCGTTTTGGAGTTGTAATATGTTGTCACAGTTTGATCTTGGCCAAGTTCCTCTAAACCCTCTTAAATCAGATTACTTAGTGGATGACTGGCTCCCACCCTTCCTAGTTTTTGTGTTTCATCTGTTTCCTTTTTTTATATTCTTCCTTCTCTCACAGCATCTTGCTCAATAACACTGCTTAGTCTCATGAATCATGTTTGCAGAGAAAATATTTAAAAACTGTCAGCGATGGAACTTTGATGCGCTCCACATCAAAACTATGCCAACTGCAACGGCAGCAGCAAACATTTCTCAGAGTGAATATGCACCTATTTAACAACAGGAGGGTTTTACTTCAGATACCAAGAAGCGGAAATAAATGAAAATTAAGAATGCTTGGATGGTTATTGGGCAGCTGGGGAGATTCCTGGGGCAGACAGAAGTGCCAAATGGAGCTGTATTAGTAATCTCTCTCTATCCTAGGATGGGTCTTCTATTTATAGAATTATACAGCTCTTCAAGAGACTGTAAGATTACATACTTGTATGATATGGGGGCAACATATGCATTTTACATGTAACTGCCTAATAAAGTCCAAAGATGCTCCCAAACTTTTACTAAACGTATTTTAAGTAGTACCACAAATTATGTCCATTTGGTTCTCTCAGCTGGTGACAGGCATTTTCTTCTGAATGGCCTCCCCCTCTGCCTTTTTGTATCATTTCCAGGACTGAAAGAAATTCACCCTCTACCTTCTGCTTCCATTTCCTGTGCATCTCCTACGTACAATCCTCAGAAAAGAGCTCCTTCACAATTCCAGATCATACCAATGAATATTCTGGGTCATACCCAGCCCAGCATACATTCAAGTACAAGGCATTTCTATCCCTATTCTATATCTAGAAAGCAACAGTTTCATAATGATGCTATTCTTCAACAGCTATCCAAAGTCAGAACTAGAAAAAGACTCCTATTATTCAGTCTTAATGTTGAGTCACTACTGGAAATAGCGTTTTACCAGCAAAATTTTATTATCAAATTGCAGAGACTTCTGGGGCTGCAGAGGGAAATATTAAGCATGAACAGTAGCTGATATAAAAGCTGTATGCGTCAAGCACACAGAGAAAATGTAAACGTAAGCTTAGATTAATCTAGCTATCTGTCTTCTCTGATTAAGACAAGCCAAAAATTTGAGGAAATTCTCTGGTCTGAAACAGTGAGGCATTGATGTCTCTCTTCCACCTATGTACAGTGCCTAGCATAACGGCACCCAGACCTTCCCTGGCCCTGTACCTCAGGGTAATACGAGTATTGCAAATAAAGAATCAACACGTTTCATGGAGTGACAAGACATAAAGCAGTACTTTGGGCAAGTGATACAGAAGACTGGTATAAAGAAATCATCCAGGTAATATAAATACAAATAGGAAAAAAGAGAAACAGACATAGGAATAAGAGAAAACTTATTTTACAGGATTCTGGCTATGTCAGAGAATAACAAGACACTGTCTTCACTCTCCACTTCAAAACATCTAACTTCATCTCATCTAGCTCTGCTGCTCTGTTTGAATACCACAGACAAACAGAATTGACGTGAAAGCATGGATTTCATCTCTATGCTATTCTGCCCTGTAGTCTAGGCAATAATTCTAGCATCTGTTGCAGCCTCTGTGAAGAGATTTGCAGTGATACTGCAGAGGTAAAAGCTCCTCAGACAATAAGGTATTGGTCACGTCTCTTTGGAGGCCCCTTACCCTTTTTTTATCATGCATGACCCTGTAAGAATGTGCAATGTGATAGTCCAGAGGGAAAAAGCACTAGGCTGTCAAGATGAGCTTTTGCTGGCTGCAACTCAGATATGACACAAAGTCATGCCCGTCTTATGTAAAGACTGATAAGAAGGCCGTGCACTGTTTATGCTGTATCAGTGTGTAATTAGAAAGTCTTGTGCTTGTATTAGTAGGTACACTGATAATCAGCCCACAGAAAAAAACAAAAACCAAAAATAACCAACAGAATGGAGAACTGAAAATGTGAATATCAAAAGTGTTTAAATCCTTCCAAAGAAGGACAAAGAACAGAACTGCTCTGAGATTAGCAGCTTTTGAAATGGCATGATTACAGGTACCTTCCCCAAGAAAGGCGTGAATCAAGCTGTTGTGGAAGTTAGTGAGTCAAGGAGTCTCATGCAGGAAATGAATTCCATTGTGCATATTCCTCCTGTGACCCCAGCCTGTTTGTTTGGAGGACCAGAGAACTTCTGTCTCTTGGGATTTTGTTTTTCTGTCCTGTCTGTCAACACATTAGAAATAAAGCTTTAGCACAGCAAAAATATTATGGTCCCAATTCCCCATTACTTAGCTAGCACAAAGTGACTCTCTTCAGTCCAAATGCAAGTATTTCAGTTTCTCTGTTAACTGCTTGGTAGCACTACAAAGGACTGCATAGCTGCCCGGCAATGGTAAATCAGAGATTGCATTTTCACCTCAGGCAAAATATCAATGATTTCTTCTCAAATAACATTTGGAAAACATACCTTTAATTTACAGTAAGGTTCTAAAAGCTCTTCTATTCCCTCTACAGTTTTGTATTAATGTCTGTTGGTTTGTGAGTATGGAATAAAACTAAAGACTGCAGGCAGCCTGGTGCTCATGTCCCCATCTCCTTCTGTCCTGGAGAGCAACCTCCCTGCTCTTGTCAAAAGTAGTAACTTGTAAGTCCATCTCACCTTTACATTTAAGAACCCCTGTCTAATGACTATGGCTAGGGCCACACCAAACTTACTTCACAAAAGAGAAAGCTGGCAGGACTCACACATAACTTGCCATCTTGCAAAGTCAATGTGTAGCACACCTTCCTCTTTGTAGCAGACAGTCGTTTTCTGCTCTAGTATGTGAAGACTCAAGAGCACACAATCTTTGCAATCTTTTGAATGACATACAAGACTAAATCACAGAAATCCAAGTCTGACGATGCCTGTGTTGGCAGAATGCAGACAAGCCAATGTTAGTGGCAGAAAGTCAGGAGAATGGTCCACAGGATCAAAAGGATCCATGTACATTTATCTGTAGTTCACTTAAGCAGCTCCTTGTCACGATAAACCTATGAAGCACAGAGATCCATTTTAAAAAAATAAATACAATGGACTTAGGAGAGACTGGATTTCACAGTTGTACACTTATCTCAGTGGGAAGAAAGGATGACTACAGAAACTTCTGAGGTAAACATGAGTTAATACTAATAAAGTAACTTTTTTTCCCCCTTAAAACATCTTTTGTTTCCCTTTCTAGCTTTGTGCAATAGGTACAACAATCAACTGGGAAACATCATCCATGTGTAGATGGTGCACACTCTTAAACCCAGTCATAATACGTAACATGCCAAAGAGACTGAGGGATCTGCATGGTTTTGCATAAGCTATAAACAAAGTATTTGTCAGTCCATAGCACAGGTATTTCCATAGTGGACATTAATATTATAATACATGATTTTATTAACCCATCATTTGAACTACGTTGATATTAGTAAAGGAAAAGAGTTTAATCTATTTTTGTTATAAACTTGTAATTTAAGCTACGGTAGTATTTTCAGTATTTAGTAACACAGGCTGATGTTTCCAAAGCCTGACTTAAGAGTATTCAGTGCAATGGCACTTACTAATATACCAACTGTCTTAGGTATTTTTTTAAAAGTGGAGTTTACTTGTAACAGAAATTGTTTTGCCTTGTTAAAAATGAAACTAATCCTATTCTATATGAGGCCTCTACTTACATACACGTCCCTCTTTCATGAAGGGCACTAATCCAAATTATTACAAGTACTAAATGCCAATTAATTCTCCCTTACAAGTTATGATAAATGATTATTTTAGGGTGAAGCTATACATTTTCCAAAGGGTCTTTATCACAGCTATGTTGACAGGACTTTAAGTATGGTGGTATGCTTAGTACTACCCTAAAGTAGCTGAAGTATGTGCCACAGCAGGTGCCACAAGTAGAACATAGATTTGCTTTGACATCAGAACATAGGGTATAGAGCGAGTGCAGGATTGTTTGGTGGATTTAAAAAGAGCATATGTTGTGAATGGTTTGGAAAAGCAGAGCCTCCGGGGTATAGCATTAGAATCAAAGCTAACTGAATTTGAAGAAATCCTGCCTCGTCATGGCAACAGTTGTTTGTGCTTTATGATCATCAGGGTATCTGTCATTAAAGAAACATTTTGCCACCTCTAAGGGAAAAACTCACTGAAGCATAACCTTTTGGTGAAAGTAAGACCAAAGTATTAAAACACATTGTTTGAGCTTTAAGGGATATATTTCTGCCACAGAACTGTAAAAATTACATTTTAATCTATTTTACAAAACGTAAAACACAGTTGACATTTATTTCACATTCTTGATAATGCCCTCTTCGTAAAAACTTAATCTTGAATTTTTGCACCAACTCTTAAGTGTCACAGGATGTCGGTAATCAATAAACTCCTAGTCCTTCAGGCACAAAGTGGCATAGAAGACAACAGCTTTTACCAATCAAAGGATCTCTCTGCATCTGTGACTTTATATGTCCCCAACCTAGACTGACCAAATCACTCTAACGAAGTGGGAGATGAAAGGCCCCTCGTAAGCCATAGCTATACCTCCCTGCTGACATCCATACACTTCTTGCATCCATAAGCATGCATATGTTCCTCCACTTTTCACAGCGGTTCGGGAACAGTCAATGTGGTTGTGATCTGTGCAACAAAGTCTCTCCTGCAAGAAAGTTTTCACAACGTCTAGTAGTTTTGGCCTTTGCAACGTCATTCTACAGAGATGTTGATTATTCCTTTCCTAATACCTGAGCAATGGTACAACAGTATCTCGTTTTCATTTTCACAAATTACTACTGACTTTTCTTGATCCATCTGCAAAATCAATTTATTGCTTTGCATATGAATTAAGGTCACGGATAACTTGTAAAAATGGAGTGAAATACCTAACCAGTCTGCTTGACAGTCAGTTTATAGACTTGAGGTATGCCAAGTTAGGCATTAGGAAAGCAGCCTATACGTTTCCTAGATTAAGCCTATAATATATACACAGCCAGAAAACCTCAACCCCATCTCTGATTAAAAACCAGAGCTAGATTCTCAGATATTAGAAAAAATACCACATTCTATGGTATTCAGTCTCCTTAATGGAGTTATGCTGGTTTATGCCAGCTAAAAATATTACTCTCATCTAGTGAGCGCAGCATTTCTCTTACAGAAGAAATTTTAACTTCACATTAAACGATATTTTTTCCGAGCTCCTTTTATATACAAATGATTGAGAACAGCAGTATTATCCTTCAACTGAGAAGGCTCTCTTGACAAATATATTTCCCCTGTAACTTCATAGAACTAGTGGAATTATACCAGGAATAAATCTGTTCCAGTATCTTCAGTTACTCTATTTGGAAACCAGTCATTTGCCTGACCTTCAGTGCAATGCTAAAAACAGAGTTTGTCTGTCATCAAGAGCCAGTGAGATTTCAGATAAAACAGAAGTCGTGGCTCCCGCAATGAAATTCCAGGAGTGTCCATCAAAGGCTTGCCAACAATAGCATCTCACTCAAGTCAATACTTTCATACTTTGATAAAACGGGGGGGGGGGGGGGGGGGGG